>JADMNL010000031.1:173262500-173982500 GCA_016271365.2 Neoceratodus forsteri
CAAGAAGGAGAGGACTATTTTCTCCCCACCCAGTACATAAATACACATTGCTGGGCCTGAGTGGCCGCACAGACCGTGGAATGGACCAGGCGTCATACGCCAGCTCCATTTTCTGTTTTCACCCTGCCCATCTGCCAACATCAGGTACGGCCCTAGTGACAGTCTTGCATGATACGGACATGCCTATGTAGAGAAGCAAGCTCCCCGGCCCACCACAGGGGGATCGTCAGAGTGGCAGATCCTAATGATCAACCTCCCCGCGCTGGAAACGCTGCTGCGTGGCAGCGCCTTCCATGCCCTCAGGCCAGCCCCATGTTCCGCCCAGCTCCTGTGTTCACTCATGAACCCTGGTCGCCGGCAGAGCAGTGCTACTCACCGAGTCCTCAGGCAGCCTCAATGAGAAAACTCTTTACCAGATAATATAACTTGAAAAACAGAAATTACTGAATGTTAACCTGTGAGATGCTGAGCCCCGAAACTAAACAATTTCCTCTGAAGCCTGATGGTAATCTGCCCATCTAGCTACGACAGTCATTCTGCGACTTGAACCATGTGATGTGTTGCCTAAATATATCAATGCTTAGCAAAAAAGCCAACAGGCCGAAACCCTGAAGCGCTTTGCAACTAAAAAGCTCTTCTGCTCTCTTAAGTACTCTGTGCTGCCACTTCTTGGTCACAATATGCACAAAGAAATTCCATTACTTAATGCGTACAGCGGACATCAGTTTCAGTTTTTATTTTATTTCTTTGTTGAGTGGCCTATTATGCAAGTGCTGCAGGGAGCAACTACAGCTGTGGGCCCCAGCAGAGCCTCACGAAGCAGCATCAGCAGTAAAGATGTCTTGGACATCCCAATGCAGAGGTGTTTCCTGTTGCTTTTTCTAAAATCAAAGTAGTAGGAGCCGAAAGACGATCATGATGAGGCTCGTCTTAAATATTAAATTGTTCCCAGTGTTTTTTCAGTCACTACGTTCATCTGCTGCTTCGTTCGATTTTTTTTTTGTCTTCCATGTTCCGTTCTCTCCCAGTCCCACACCCGAATACTTGGGAGTCATCATAGCTTGGAGGGTTGACAAGCAGTGAGTAGAGGTCAGTTCCACCCTTTAGCCTGTTAATGTGGTTGCGTCAATGCCAGGTGGCTTACATCCTCCCTCGCAAGGAGTCCTGTGCCTGACTGCCTCACCCTGGGGTGATGCACTCAGCAGCCTGCCAGCAGGATTCTGGGGCTCACATGCAAAATCCCAGAATCCAAGGGGAGGGTGTTATGCAATGCCATTGTGCCACCAGGGCAGCTTTTGTATATAGTGCATGCACATGCACACACACACACACACACACACACACACACACACACACACACACACACACACACAGCTGGAATTCAACAACAGTCTGCCTTGTTTTGCATACCAGTTTCAAGGCAGAATACCATTTTCATCACGCTGGTATTCTAACAAGAATACCACTTCTTTTTTCCCCCCACCACTCCATAGTGTAATCTATAGCACAGTTCTATTGGACAGGCAGAATGCATAATTTGCACTTTCGGTATTCTGCCTCCCACACTAGATAATTTTATTCAATTTTGACTCCTGCTATATTTATACATATAAGTAAGTATATATGCATACCACACATACCCACCATTTCTTCTCAACATATATTATGCAAGCAATAACCCCTTTAGGGTGGGCAGTACTGGGCTACCTCGGACCACTCAGGGGCGTAATGAGGCCGGACACTGCAGGCCTTACAGCCCATGGAAGGTCTGGTATAGCCCAATACTGCCAACCCTGGAGGGTATTACTGCACTTAGAAAATGGGTTTTGAATGGCATTTTAAGTTAAAAGTTTCAATAAATTAAAAACAAATTGTATAGTTTATGGAAATGAATAAAATCCAATTTTGTATAAAGTAGTCCCTCCACTGTTCGCATTGGCAGTAGAGGGTGCTGTTGTGTTTAACAGTCTTTTGATTCTAGCCTTCTGTTGAATGTAATCTCAGAATGAAGTAGCAGTTTCTTCCACCACCCTTCCCATGATTTGTTTTCATTGTCATCTCCTCCACCTCCCCCCCCCACATTTCTGTTTATTTTGTACTGTCCTCTGTCATCCAATTCTGAGTAGTGGTCCAGTTTTTTGTTCCATTTTGTTTTTGTTTTTTTAAGCATGCTCAGACGTGGAGCGTGACTGTCACCCCTAAGTTCAGTTAAGACAGACTTGGCAAAAGATCTACTGCTGTGACATCGGCACCTGGGTTCGGGAATGGACTCGGATGTCAGAGGGTCGGTTGGGGAGAAGGCTTGAGCGTCCGACGACTGTTCGCCTTTCCCGGGGATGGAGGATTCTGCCCAGCGCTCAGCTTACCCTGGCGGAGGCTGGGAGAACAGCAATGCAGTAGGGTCCCCTGCTGTTCAGGAGCACGACGACATCAAGCGTGTGCCCTGACGTCAGTGGCACGTCATGCTCCCATGGGAGAAAAGCGGAAACACACTCCCCAACCGACCAGATGATGGTTGCCGGCCCCCACCACCGCAAAAAGTCCCGGACAGCAGGACCACGTCAGTAGCACCCCGGGCCAATCGTAGAGAATGCGCTGCCCACCCCCCCTTGGATGAGGGGGACCCATCCAGCGAAGGGTTACGCCAGGTTACCTGGTAAGGGCTGCAATCTGAGGTGGTGGCTGGCGGCGGGGATAAGTACCAGCGAGGTCCATGGTGGCCCGGAGTGGGCGGTGGGAGGAGCAAAAAAAAAAAAAAAAAGAAAGAGAGACTTGGATTGCTGGTGGTAGTCTGCCTGTGTTTAACAAACAAAAACTGAGGGGCCACAGATGCCACCATTTCTCCATGCTATGGAATTTGTTCCACGCGAGTGCTGGCGGTAACGCTATGAGAGTGTATATGATCAGAGTAACGATAGTTTCTTCATTTTCTCTACCACAGATGGAGGTGCACTGCCAGCTAGCGGCAGTACAGCATGTGGGCTGGAGTAACGGAGTGACAGGCTTTCCAGAAGGCATACTTTTTTTTTTGTGTGCTTGGGGTGGGGGGGCAGCATCACTAAGCAGCAGGTAGGAGATGCAGCTCTCGCTAAGTGGGAAGAAGAAAAAAAAAAAAAAAAAGGCAGTGCTTGTTTGAACAAGCATTCTTTCAGCTCAATGATTTGAAACATAAATAGACATGCAGAGACTGGGACTTATTTCCCAGCCTCTGTTACCTGATACTGGACCGGGTGGTTACTGGCCAAAGCCAATCAGCTTCAAGGATTTCCTCAACCCATTTTCTAAATATGTCTGTATCTATCTCCCCCCCAACCCCGCATGTAAATCTTGAGATCCTGAAAACACACCCAAGTCACACAATCACAATAAGGGTAGTCATAACGTGGATTTGCTTTTGCAAGACTGTTCATAGCCAGAGTTCCTACAGTGAGAGCAGGTGTCATTCAAAAACGTATGCTGCCGGCCCAGTGGCGTAGACAGTTAAGGTGATGGTACCTTACCTCGACCCAAGCTGGCGACCCGGGTTCGGGAACAGACTCAGGTCGCCGGGGGTCGGCAGGGGGAGGATAGGACTGAGCGTCCAATGGACTGCTCTCCTATCCTGGGGTGGGATTGGGGATGGCCTCACTTGGTAGCGGCCCCAGGTGGAGACTGGAGGCACTACATGAGCGGCACGATGGGGGAACTAGAAAACCGGAAACCGCTCTGAAGACTAGCTGGATGGCGGCTGCCGGCCCCGGGCACCTCCGAAGATTCCCTGAAAGCTGCGAAATGCCTCAGCAGCACCTGGGACCGAAAAATGAATAGTGTGCTGGTCTCCTCCCACCGGTGCCTTCCCCCTTATGCTTCAAGAGAAGAACATTTATGAGGTCTGCATGGCAAGCTAAAAAGCAAAATGTGCTTAATGAGGCAGTATGAAAAAGGACATTTAATGGATTTATTAACTTACTTTGGAGATAACTAGGGGTGCCCAACACAGAATGAAAAAACAAAAGTCAAAGTGAAACAGTAAAGACTTTCCATTCTGTCCCATGATCACGGATTTATAACTGGGAGTGTCCAGGAACAGCTGCCCCGGTGCAGTATGTATACAATAAGACATAATAGGGTGGTGGTAGCTGTGCCATAACCACACACTCCAGGGGCTTAGTAAGGGACAAGGCTGCAGGTAGAGTGCCTTCCACCCCTGGATGTGCCATTGTGGCATAACTACCAACACCCTGTCGTGTCTTGCTGCACTTATAAATGGTTAACTACGGTAATAAGAAAAATACAGTTTAGAACAATTAAAAAAATAAAAATATGTTTATTGTAAATTAGTTGTTCCGTCATTGGGAGCCATTGGGGGAACTGGCAGATTTGCTGTTAGTGTGCCAGTTGTTTACAGACAAAAAATGACTGCCGTTTAAAACCTGAATAGTCTTAAGCGCTGTTAGCACATTGATTTCAATTCTGTTGTGCCAAGGTGAGCAGCACTTTGAGGCCCCCAAACCACACAACACATCAGAGGCTGAAGGGAGGCAGTGTCTCACCAAATTCTGACAGTTTACAACTAGACTATCCACACTGTATTTGACTTCACTAGAACAGCAACTCCCATCACCTTGCAGTGAAGGAAGGACAGCCATGCTGGTCAGTCCTTTATCTATATAAAAAAAAAAAAAAAAAACTTCCAATACACAAAACATCTGGGGACAACAGAGTTCAGTGCCCAAACTTCTAACAGATTATTTTTAGAAGAGTCAATGACCCTTCCTTGCATATTTTTGAGGGCCCTACATACACCAAGGAACCTCCTTTTGGTAAAATGGCTAGGAAAGTCAGTCAATCCCAAAAGTTACTTTGAAAAGAATGGTGCATCACTGGACCCCCTAATCCTCTGATCAAGTGTTCTGAGCAAACGAATCAGTCCTGGGGCCCACATTATAGGGTTAACGCGGCAGCTCCAAGTTTACATTCTGGGCTAGATCATATACACTACAGTATGTGTGAGTGCCAGAACCAGTCACGCTGTGACATGCCTTTCAGAGCTTCCAGATCATTTCTTTTAAAGATTCAGTCATGAACCCTTCTTGCAGATTTTCAAGACTTGAGCAAAAATTGTTAGGCATTTCACTCCAAAACAAACCCGACTTGGCTGCACACAAATGAAACAGTGGAAAACAAAAAGAATGGTGATACACTGGACACCCTGCTCTTCAAGAATCTCAAACAAAACTAGAGGATCTTAGGACCCTTAATATAGGGTTAATGGAAGCGCTGTCTTTTTTTTTTTTTTTATAACCAAAAGTTGTCTGAAAGGTAAGTGGCATCTCACCCAATGATATCAGAATTATAGAGTGTAGGATTAAAAAGGCCATGGTTAACCCCCCCACAGGTCAATAATTACCCTCTGAAAAAAAAATGTGTGCATTTTTCCAATATCAACCACAGATCGGAAGTCCAACCTTTATATATTAGCACTCTTGAGAACGGTGCCCGCTTTCCCACGCATGGCGGCAACAGGACACTCAGAAATTTTTGCAGCAAGTCCCTGAGACGCCACTGTACAAGGCTCTAGGAGTCCCAACAGGTCGACACAACCACCCCCAGCAACCCTGCTGAGAATGTCCAGTATATCAACAAAAACAAACTGCATGACAAGAAAAACTATCGGCCACTGCCGGCTATTCTGACACAGGAATTGCCTGAAAAGTAAAAATTAGCAAGGT
Organism: Neoceratodus forsteri; assembly: GCA_016271365.2. Lineage (NCBI taxonomy): Eukaryota > Metazoa > Chordata > Ceratodontiformes > Ceratodontidae > Neoceratodus > Neoceratodus forsteri. Next base: position 173,268,212 of record JADMNL010000031.1, read on the forward strand.
AAATAAACACGCGATGGTAACAGAAATTTCCAGACTCGCTGCGTTCATTTCAGTTGGAACCCCCAAAAATTTCATGGGGACTCCCAATTTTAGCCGAGGACTTTTCCCCCGAAAGTCCAGGACCCTCAAACAAAAATCCTACCAACAGCCCGATACATGTATAGAAAGATTTGTCCACGAGGGCACATTATGCAAAATTGTTAGCTTCCAGATGTGTATTTGGGGGGCCTGAATATACTGAAATGGAGTAAAAACAAACAAAACACAACATATCTACAGCCCAGTATGGAGGGAAGCTAAAAGATGCAATATTTTATTGAACAATATGCAATGAAACAATGTGCACTGTTCCGAGCATATCAAAAGAAAGTGTGGAGGGTGGGAGCAGAATTTTTGTTGCACTGTTTCATTTCAAATACCAGGTTTTTAAAGATTTCTCTCCCCCCCCCGATTTATGTAACTGCACAAAGAAGCATTTAGCCCACTGGTGTAGATTTCTAGATGGAATACCAAAACTAGAATTTTGGTAATCTGTCAGAAACACCACATTAAAATGACATTTCTAACCCTGAAAGCATTTTCACTGTGTCACTGCAAGAGGAAATACCAGAGGTCAGAAGAGCTTAATTTGGTAACCAACAGTAAAATAAAATCTTCGACTGTCGGCGAGTAAGAAGGAGTTATGTGAAGAGGAAGTGTTAGGTACAAAACCAGACACGTGCAAGATGATCGTTGGAATAAGAGTTTCAGGGCAGAAGGGGAGAAAGCAGAGCAGAAGAAGAGAAGGATGCCAGATCAGAGGCAGGGAAGTCTGACAGAGAACGCAGTCAGCCCAGTAGACTTCCTGGAGAAGGAGAGGGAGAAGAAGAGAGTCAAGAGTTTCTAAGGCCCTGTCCACACTACACCGCTCGGATCCCGTAATGGACAGAAACCATTACAGCCGGGGAGCGGTACAGTGTGTCCACACTGCAGCGGTGACCGGTTCGAGACCAGCACCGCCAGTCCACACCTCGGGACCCGGGCGACCGTTACCGTGGCGCCCAATCCCACAATGCAGCTCGCACTGCGCTACAGGCCCTGCAGGGGACCGTTACCGCCCGCCCACACTACCGCCGTAACATTACCGAGGCGGGACCGTTTTTGATATTGAGTTGTTGAAACCACTCCTATATGTGGTTTCAACAACGCTTTTGAAACGCCTTCTGTAACGTTAAGGGTAAACGCAAACTGCTGCGGTAACAGTTTGGGCACTCTGTAACGTTACAGAGGCGTAGTATGGACAGGGCCTAAAGGGAACATGAGGAAGCCATGAGGAGCTTGCAACATTGTGTGTAAATGTTACAGTTTTCCCCAAAATCTGCTCAACACCTCTCAAGGCCTTATCTTTTTAAAGGTTGCTTTTGCAAAACTGAACTTGGAGCTGGGAAGAATGTACAATCTTGAACTAGGAAACTGGAGGAAGGCACAATCTTGCTCGAATTCTGAGGGAAGTGGCCCTTACTTTTAATTTTACACTGGTTTTTGCCTGTTTGAATCAAGAAGGGGTTTGCAATACTGCCATCTTTTTGTAGATTGCTACTTTACGATGGATTAAAAATACTGCTGATTTTTCTTTTTCTGTGACTCTGGTGGCTTCTTTGTAGGCTGCTAGTATTTTGGGGACTTTTTGCAACAAACATTTAAGTTTTTCAGTGGTGTGTTCTTTCACTCCTGCAGTCAGTTGAGTCGTGTATTAGAGCCAGACAAGGCCTCAGGAAGTTCAAACTAGATTGTCCTCACAACACAAAACAGGTGGACTGCTCAAACCATCCCCTCCCCAGCTAACCTTGCTTTATGGGGTTAGGCAGGAAGGTGTGACAGCTTCCTGCTCAGACACAAAACAGGGTTGGTGTGCCACAGAAGGCAGCCAGGCAGTGTTGCATAAGCTGGGAGGATATCTTCTTGTGATTACTATTGTGAAGAAAAAAAAAACAACAACTTGGGGGGTCCTAGTATATAGTCCCTAGGAAAAGGATTACACTACTAAGGGGAAGTGATGTTCCCTAATAGCGGGGGAAAAAAATGTCAACAGGGAGAGACACGTGGGAAATAGTGCAATGCACTGGCTGTGGGGCAGCAGTCTTCCAGGAGACATTCTGAAGGCTGTGATGCTGCCCTATTTGCAGATACCTCTCTGCCCTGAGTGAGGAGGTTGCCAGTCTCCAGGCTGACCTGGCAAGGAGTAGGGAAACCTCCTCCCCCACCTAGGACCTGGCAGGGGATTGGGAAATCTCTTCTCCCACCCAGGGACCACCAGGGCCACTGCCGCTGCCTCAGAGGTTGTCAAGAACAAGGAGTGGTTGGACTACAGTGGGCTCAGGGAGGGTGACGGTGGTGGAACAGAGGAGCATCCCTCCAGCTGTACCTCTCCACAATTCATATGCCTTTCTGGTGAAGCACTGTTCCTCTATGGAGGCACCCACAGTGGAGACAAGGAGGATGGTGGGAACCTCCACAAAGGAGACCCACAAGAGGGTGGCGTGGGACCCCACAGGGGAAGGAAACAACTCCTGGTGGGGGACTCTATCGTTAGCAGGGTAGAACTGGGGGAGGGAGGGGAGACAGAGGTAAGGTGACATGGAACCTTTGTCTGACGTGGAACCTTTATAACCGAGCAGTTCCTGCTCAAAGGCATTTGTAATCCTAGAGTTTAATAAATAAAAGGTGCCTGCCTGGCACCATGGTATGGAGGGACAGGAAGCGAATCCTCAGGATTGAGGAAGCAGCTGCATGGGAGAGGGAGCTTGATGTCATTGTCCACCTAGGGACAAATGGCCTAGCTGGGAATAGGATCAGGGCTGTGCAGGAGGAGTTTGTGGAGTTGGGGATGGGCCTTAGACAAATAGCACACACAGCAACCTTCTCGGAGGTGCTGCCTGTCTATGGCATGGGAGAGGTTAGGGTACTCCGTACCCTGGGATTCAATGAATGGTTGAAAAACTGGTGCGGAACACAGGGTGTTGGCTTCATTGAGGACTGGGGTCTACCTGGAAGGACACAGGCCCATACTGGCACGATGGTCTGCATCTGTCCGGGAGGGGAACCAGGATCCTAGGTGATAGGTTTATATGCTTCATTGGCAAGCTTTTAAACTAGCCAAGGAGGGAGGCACTGAAAAGGAGCAAGGAATTCCCAGCCTCCCCCTACAAAACAGGGTAGTTAACGACATTAACACCAAGGTAGAGAGGTCACCAGGGGGCAGGGCAGGGGTAAGTGGAGAAAAAGGCAAAGCAGCAAGTACAGGGATGGGACTAAAAGAGGTAAGGCCATCAAAAAAAATGGAGGGCAATGAGTACCAATGCCCATAGTCTAGGTAACAAGCTCTCTGAACTAGTGGCCTTGATGGAAGAGGGATGCCTGGATATTGTGGCAGTCACATAAACCTGGTACACAGAGAACCATGACTGGGATGTCAGCATACCAGGGTACACAGTCTACAGGCGGGACAGGGAGGGTAAAAGAGGAGGAGGAGGAGGAGTAGTTCTCTACATAAGGGAAAGGATCAAAGCAACAGAACTAAAGGGTAAACAGGGAGGAGAGGAGGCACTGTGGGTCAATTTGGAGACAGGCAATGGCACCACAATCCGCACAGGTGTATACAGACACCCCCCTCCCCCTTCAGGGGGAGGAAATGGACAAGAATATGATAGGAGGCATCCTTGGAATGGCAGAAAAAGGGGAGATATTGTTGATGGGGGACCTGAATATGCCAGATGTTAACTGGTGCACACTTGCTGCAGCCACATCCAAGAGCAGAGTCATTCTCTATGCCCTACAGGGGGCATGCCTCAGGCAGCTAGTGTTGGAACCCACTCGGGAGGGAGCAGTCTTAGACCTGGTACTCTCAAACGGGGACAGTGAGAGGATCTTGGATTTAGAAATGGGTAGCCATCTGGGAACAAGTGACCACCAGACAATGTGGTTCACAATAAACACAGCCATAGAGTCAAGCCATACAAAGGCAAGGGTACTGGACTTTCAGAGGACTGACATTGGCAGAATTGAAGAGTGCCAAAGAAATGCACTAGCAAAAGGGCAGGAAGGAGGAGGGTGGAGGAACAATGGGGAAAAATCAAAACTGCCACCACAGAGGAAACAAGCCTTTGTATGAAGCAAATAAGCAAAACAAAGGAAAAAAAACACTAAGGTTCTCAAAAGAGGTGGCAGGGATAGCATTCGGAAAGTATGAGGGAATCACAGAAGGAACAGGACAGAGAACTCTATCAGTTAAAGCAGAAGGAAGCGGGGAAGGCAGTCAGAGCAGCAAAGGCCCAAACTGAGGAAAAGATAGCCAACTCAGTTAAAAAGGGAGATAAAACCTTTTATAGGTACAATACATTAGTGAGTGAAGAAAGATCAAGGGAGGGATAGTGAAGCTTAATAAAGGGAGGGGGTGGGCAGAGGGTGACAGTGAAAAGGCAGAGATACTGAACAAATACTTTTGTTCAGTATTCACAAAAGAAGAGGAGGGGGACGTACCTAAACCAAACAATAGAAGTACTCTGGTTGGGTGGGGTGGGGGGGTTACCAGTCCATTCACAGAAGAAAGGGTCCTGAAAGAACTCCTAAAATGCAAGGTGGACAAGGCAATGGGGCCTGACAGGATTCACCCCAGAATTCTAAAAAGAACTAAGGGGAGAACTAGTGACACCACAGACTACCATTTTTAACAAATCATGGGAGGATGGTGTGGTACCAGAGGACTGGAGGAAGGCAGATGTGATTCTCCTTCACAAAAGTGGGAGCAAGACAGAGGCAGGAAACAACAGACCTGTTAGTTTCGCCAGAGTGGTAGGGAAAATTATGGAATCACTTCTGAAAGAAAGAACTGTTGAGTACCTAGAGGCCAGTGAGGCACAGAACCCAAGGCAGCATAGATTCACAGCGAGAAGGTCATGTCAGACAAATCTAATAGATTTCTTTGACTGGGTAACCAAATTAGTAGACCAGGGAGGGGCTGTGAACATGGCCTACCTAGACTTTAGCATGGCATTTGACACAGTCCCACACAGAAGATTAATAAACAAGTTAGCCAGCGGGGGAGTGGGTCTCAGAGTGGTAGCCTGTGTAAAACACTAGTTGGACAACAGCATACAGAAGGGTAACAGTAAAATGGAGTCTACTCCAAAGAAGGGGGGGGGGGGTTACTAGCGGGGTACCGCAGGGTTCAGTACTGGGGCTGGTCCTCTTTAATGTCTTTATTAAGTGACATTGCAGAGGAACTGGAAGGAAAAGTATGCCTTTTTGCAGATGACACAAAGACCTGCAACAGGGCTGATACACAAGGGGAGGGTGGAAAGGGCGAGAAGGGACTTGGCAAGGTTGGAGGAATGGTCAAAAGTATGTTAGCTTAGATTCAACGCAAAGAAGTGCAAAGTAATGCACCTGGGAAACAAAAACCCAGGGGAAGAGTACACAATGGGGGGAGGGGGGTTTACTAACGACAACTAAAATGGAAAGGGACCTGGGGTAGTCATATCAGATGACCTAAAGGTAGGCAGGGAGGCAATGTGAGAAGGTAGTAAGGAAGGCTGGGGGGATACTGGGATGCATAGGGAGAGGCATCATCAGTAGAAAACAGGAAGTTGTCATCCCTCTGTACAGACAGCTGGAGAGACCCCATCTGGAATACTGTGGGCAGTTCTGGAGACCCCATCTCCGCAAGGACATAGACAGGATGGAGGCAGTCCAGAGGAGGGTAACTAAAATGGTGCAGGGTCTGCAAGAGAAGCCATATGAGGAGAGGCTAAAGAAGCTTAATATGTAATATCCTCAAAGAAAGGGGGTGATATAATTGAAACTTTCAAGTACCTCAAGAGAATAAACAAAGTCCAAGAGGGTAGCAGCCTTCAGAAAAAGATGTGCAATAACAAAGGGACACGGTTTGAAGAGAGCGGGGTTGGGGACAGCTTGGGGGCAACATGAGGAAGTATTTTTTCACAGAGAGGGTGGTGGACACATGGAATGGCCTTCCTGAGGAGGTTGTGGGGTCAAGAACAGTAGGGGAATTCAAGAATGCATGGGACAGACATAAGGCAATTATAGTAGGGGGTAGGAGGAAGTAGGCTGTTGGTTAACTAGGATCTGCAGCTTATCCAAAAGGTAGGGAAATGAGCAGACTGGGTGGGACAAGCGGTCCTTATCTGCCGTCAAAGTCTATATTTCTATGTGACATGTTATCTGTACTTTATCTGTTGCTCTTTCTTTGTTACTAAGGACAGCAGCTTGAAAACAAGATCCTTGACCCACAGACTTCATCCGTTCCTGCTGTCTATCTGCATTGGATGTGGTCTGCAAGAAAATTAGGATATCATAAGCAGAAGAGTTTGAAATCATGTGTAGACAAGCAGCAGGGCCACTGATTTTCCATTTTCAAAAGAAAACACTGCAGGATAAATGGAATTTGTAAGGTTTTAAAGCCTTTAACTGGGACTCCATTTTTGAAGGAAATAAAAAACCAAACACAAAAAAAAACTTTATTTGGACCACTGTATCGTGCAAACAACCTCACAACATACCAGCTTTTTGTGCAACCCCCACCACCCATTTTCAGACAAATTTTTGTATAAAAACTATTCTAATTTTCCCTTTTTTTGGGGGGGGGGGGATCTGCATTTTAAGATTTTGTCAAATGGTATTTGCCATTTTTGGAAACTGACAATGATTGGCCCTACACAAGAATAGATTAAAGGAGGAAGGTAAGTGTGCTAGGTTCCTCAAATTCTAAAAGTTTATGAAATTATCTCCTGAACGAAGTACTGGGTTTACCTGTAGGCATCAGCAATTCAGTAAAATACATATCTAAGTCATCTGCCAATTAAAATCAAGGCAGCAATCATTTTTATGGAACCTTGAGACTGAAAGTGACGTCACTGAGGGGCAAGCTGCAATTTTAGCTTGTCCCTCAGTGGTATCACATTTCCTCTCAAACATTCCATGAAACGGTTTCTCCCAGATTTAATTTACAGATTTATTTATATCTCTGGGCTGCGGACTCCAAAAAAGGTGTAATCACACTGAAATGTTGGTCAATTAACAGCACGTGGACCGACTCGTCCCACACTCATGTGCCCATAGAATGGTGAGGCTGTGAAATTTTCACAGACTTAACTTAGCCTTGTACAGCAAGTTGTTTGTCTGCTTCCACTTTGGTGTGATTTGGTGTGATTAAAGCATCTAGTCTGGATACAAGCCACAATCAAGTGCTTCTCTGTAATAACGAAGCAGGACTGGAAGATGCTGGCGAACTCATTTTGGAAGGCAAACAGAAACAGAATTAGTGACGAGGAAGGCGCACAGAGGTGGAGGACAGGACAGGGTAAGCCCCTATTTTTTACTCTCAGTTTCTGTTCTGGGTATTGTGGAGTGCCAGCTCACAGTTTACACAGTAGACATGCTGGTTTGGTATCATAAACCACTGCTTATGAAATCATAATAATTTCCTCAGCAACAAAGAGTGGCAAATACAAAATCTGACATTAGCTTTAAAACCTACTGGATAATTGGATTCTGACTTCAAAAACTAAACAGGCCCACATTTGTGGGGAACGGGTCGCACCTGAAAACAGGCACTTGGCTGTCTAGTGTGCTTACCCGGTTAACAAAAGCAAATAAAAATAAAAATAAATATGGACAATAAGCCTTTTTCCATTCTACTACCTAGTATGAGATCATTATGTCACAAGAGGAGAACTGTGATGTCAGATGTATACTAGCAGCCAGGGCAGATGAAGTCACAAGGATAGTGATCTTGGGTTCATACGAACATACGAAGAAGCCAGCAGAAGAAGGCCAGTTGGTCTAGCAAGTCTGCTCGTATTGCAGGGTCCACAGCTTGAGCTAATGTCCCAGCCCTCCCTTCCTTCCCACGTGCAACTGTAAAGAAAAAGGAGACTCTCGATAAAGAAAAAAAGTAATATTTTATTTTTTTTTTTTTTAAAGCTTTCCCTGGGACACCTATGGCTTTTTAAAGTTAATGGCAGTGAGACTGACACATAAAATTGGTCAGCAGAAAAAGGACCATTATCCCATAGTGCCTCACCATTCCTAACAAATGCAAAATGAAAAGCCCTAGAGTCTCTCTCACCTCCCCTTCCAGCCACTCCTTCTGGTGTGATCTTTACCTAGCCCCTGTATCTGTGCCACCCTTATTCATTTACCCCCACTAATTCTGCGCAGGCCGTCTCCTCCAGCAGCCTAGTCCACCCTTCCACCACCCTGCCCATGAAAAAGTACTTCCTGGTATCTTTCTTGAAGTTGCGCCCCCCCCCCCCAGCTTCATGGAGTTGCCTCTGTGTTTGTGTGCTCCTACACCATCTGACCAGCAACCCCCATCCACTTTATTTACTCCACAGAGTTATCTGTATCTTTCAATCATGGGCCCTCTCTCCCATCTCACCGCAAGTGTGTACATGTTCAGATCTGCAAACCTCTCCTTGTACGTCCTTTCCAGCTGTCCTCAAAGCATCTTGGTTACCCTCCTCAGCACCGTCTCCACTACGTTCTCGTCCTTCTTGAGATGCAGACTCCAAAACTGCACACAGCACTCCAGGTAAGGCAGAACCAGTGACCTCTACAGTGGCAGAAGCACCTCCTTTCTCCTGCAGGTGATCCCTCTCCCTATGCATCCCAAGTTGTCCCAACATCCTATACGCCCTAGTCGCCGCCCTACTGCATTATGCTGCTGACGCCTTCAGACTTTATTCCATTTATTATTTCCAAGCATTTTTCCTCTGCAATGCCTCCCACTATGATGTCTCCCATTCTATATTCAGTGTCCGGACGTTTTGCCCCTATGTGCATTACTTGCACTTCCCCACAATATCCCAAAGCCCTGGCAGTCTGGGTCCCCCTTCCTAACCCTAGCATCCACACATACCTAGTGATCCAGACGTCTCCTCCCCCCCACCGCCCCCAACATGGCCCAACTTCCAGGCCAACAGGTGACGAGCACACCCCAGCACAGAGATGCGTAACTTATGGTTTGCTAAAGCAGTAGGGGCTCAGCTGCATACATCCAGGCCTGCAGGGGCAGCCCTCCGTTTGCAAATATCCTGCAGGCCATCTGCTGTCCTGACCGGCCACAATAACTTCTGCAAGCATTCCCGAAGAGTATGGGACACCCGTTAAAAAAGGCTCACTGAGATCACAATGCAATGGCCAGCACAGTGCTCAAAATGACCAGCTTGAACAGCCAGTGCTATTGAGACATAGGCCCTTGCTGTTTAAGACAAAAACGTTAAATGTACCTGTAACATTGATCGTTACCAGTAAACAACCGTGGAACCCAGAAACAATTTGTAAATGGCAACTCTTCCACTGCAGAGAAGCCCTACAAAAATGCACAACTCAGGAGCTAGAATATGGGCTGCCTACAGGCCAGTACCACCACCCACGCTGAAACCTACACTATACAGATGTTTCTCCGGATTCAGCTCATGCTGTTGGAGAGATTTTGTGTGCAACGAGAATCAAACAACATGTCTGAAGTGTATGGGACTTTCTCATGATTTTCAATGGTGGCACTTGCAACTTTCAGGAATCCCATCCCAGAAATGCCCTTTCTGGTGATTGGAGTGGACAAGACAACAGTGTTTAAAACAACAGTCCTGGTTAGTGAGTGCAGTCATGTTGTTATGGTTCTTGTGATCAGTGCCTTAAAGAGAGAAAATGCAATGAAAGGTTTCCAATAGTTTTTTTTATGCAACTGAACCCCTTTCCAGTGCTAGCTCTTGCTGCTGTTTTTTGCATCAATATCTTTGCCATTTGTTTGTGCCACATGGTAGGCAGAACGATTTTAGTCTTTATTTTATATACCAACCAGTTCTAACATAAAAACAGAACATACACTGGGAAGGGCCTCCAATGGCAAATGCAAGGGCTAGGCCAGTCTCATTTTTCTATTGTGCTTTATTAGATGTTTATGGTTATTCAGTTCCTCACCCCTATTTTCACTCAGCCCCCACCCAGATCATGGGTGCCATGGTTGCACCCTCTTTGTCCAGTCAAACAGTGGACGAGAGGCTACGTTTCCACCCAACACCAATGACACTCCTTAGTCAGCCAGCAGGGCGTGTACAAACACTGGGATTACCCATAACACCCCTCACCATAAAGCACGTCCCTCCTACGTGGCACGCCTGGCCCACACCTCACATCAGTGTTGGACTCCAGGCAGGGCTTGCACTAGATTTAACATAAATGGAAAGTTATACATTGCACTGTATTTAAAAGTTTGTCTTTACTCTCTCACAAAAGAAAGACTGCTACTAGCCTTTGACCCCCCCCCCAGAAAAAATGTTTCACTGGTCTCCTAACCCATGGCAGCAGCAGCTCATGAAAGCTGGTACAAAAGGAACTGAACAGGAGCCTATCAGCAGCCACCTCTCCCATAGGAACTGGGCCATAAACAAAGTACCTAATGAACGGTCGGATCACGTGGTGCTGCATTAAGTAAGCAATAATGCATGACAGGGTGTGCGATTCTGGGTCGATAATCACACACCTCTCAAGGGTGTTGCCAGGCACAAGGCACTTGTGCAGAATGCCTTTAGACACCCAAGTTAGGTATGTGATTACTGACCATAATCCCACATCCCTCAAATGTTTTAACGCACTCAGAACACATGTAAGAAAAATCACAAGCAGGCAGCTAAGCAGGGGGCAGGAAGCCAAGGGCAAATTTGATGGATCGTACGGTCCCCATCTGCCACCAACTTCTATGTTTCTATGTTAATCACACCAAGTAATTTTCCTCACAAATGTCAAAGTCAAAAGACATGCAGATGGGAAGTCATGATTACAATTTTAAAGCAGCAGTACTACATAATCAGTAAGTGATCAATTTCCAGTTTTGTGGTACCACAGTAAATATGGCTGCTGCCCAATTTTCAGTGGAGCTCCCCCTTCATGTCGCATCATGTCTTTTGTTACTTCAGTGGGACCCTGTGCTGCACAGGCCAGCCATCCCTTTGTAGTACTGAGAGTAATGCACATGTGCGGTTGGTAGGGCAGCAGAAGGTTCCAGTTCAACATGGTGGGTGGAAGAAATGTAAACAAAAACAAAGGAAAATGAAGCAAACTGTGGGGTGATAGTACAATGAAAACAAGAAAGATTATCACGTAAATGCTCAACAGAGCACAGGAGATAAACTGTTGCAAAAGATCGATTTTTGTTATCTAGTATTGCCGCTTTAAAAAAAATTCCCCATTTGGGACAGCACGACTGCATCGATGGTGCGACCCCCCAACATGCTCTCTAGGCTGAGGGAGACGGAAGGCTTCCGAAGGTTTGTATCCCAGAGAAGATTCCATTCATAGTTATTTAGCAAAAAGCGATCATTCCATGCACATGAACCCATGAGCTTGCACCAAGACACTGCAGGTCGCAGGCTTTTTCATGGCAAAAAATGAGCATCAGCTCCCATGCCATCTGCTCGCAAAAACGATTAATTTATCTTTGTCTTTCACCGAAACGATTGGCCTTCCCCTCAAGAAAAGTGTCACGGAGGGAGTGGACTTTACTTTTTTGTGTTTGTTTTTTCAGTGCAACCTCAGGTGAGGGAGAAATTCAGCACATACCTCAAAGTGTGCATAAAATTATACAAACAGGCTGGCATGGAGGTAAAGTTGTACTGATACCTTCAGTACAAAAGATTGCCAGCTTGAAAGAAGTGTATGCGTATAATTATGGACATGTAATTACACAGCTGTACTGGTGTTTTAACCAATCAGAATACTTGATTTTTCTTATAATGTTATAAGGGGTTAAATATAACGGTACCTTTTTAGATCAGTGGCTTCCTTTTTTTTTTTTTTTTTTTTTTATTAAAGGGTCTCCTCTAAATACAATGACACCATGTGCATCATCAGTCTGTCCCCTCCTGGGTACTTTCTAACCTACTGATGATGGACAGCAAGTGGTCAGTAAAAGATCAGCTCAGGGTTTGCAAGGTGTGGGGGGTGACTAACATAAGCACTGTTTGCCGGGGCTAGACACTTTTCAGAAATGTAAAGAAGGCAGGTTTGACAAAAGTTTCTTAAAGGCTGCAGATCTGGGACCCACTTTAACAAAAAGGTGCATACTGCTTATCAGATGTGCCGCACACCCAGAGACTACTTATAGTTGTCCCCCACCCCAGGCTCAAACTGAGTGGAACAGAGTGGGTAAGAGGGCAACGGCATATATGTACTTCTTAAATGTTTCATCCAGCCTCCATATGTCCAAATCAGCCTTTCAAGTCTGACTGGGGCATACCCACCAGCTTTTTATCCTAACTTCCAGTCCTTCCCCCTCCAAAAACAAATTTGCAATACATATAAAATCAAGCATCTAACCCTACTTTTAATGCTGCCTAGGTGGACTAAAGTGATCTAGTAATTAAAGCACAGACTTGGGAACCAGAATGCCTAAGTTCAAGTCCCACTAGAGCTACTTATGTATGACCTTGAGCAAGTCACTGGCCATTCTTGTACTTCAGTCCTTCAAACTGTAAGAAATGTGTAGAAGCTGAAGCACCACTTTAAACACAGATGACGCAGCTTCTCAACTGGGCTGTCCTTGGTAAATAAAATATGGCCTTGACTGGCTCTGTGGTGCTGAGTGTTGAGGCATCCCCTTGGAACACTGGTAACCCAGGGTTTGTGGCCCGAGCCAAGGACAACAGCACAGGTTGGCAGGAAGGGCAAATACACTTTCCTACTGGAAGAGGGCTGAGTGACGCATTGCTCTCAAGCTGCTCCTTGTGGAAGCCAGCCTGGTGACGCTGAGGGTGGAGGTGCTGGACGCCACACCTTGCACCACGCCAGCGACCCAGATGATTCGGAAACAAGCCCGGGGTGCCAGGGGTCGGCTGGGGAGGAGAAGAATGAAGCGTCCAATGGCTGCTCTTGTTCTCCTGTGGGGGGTTCACTGCATGCTCCCATCGCAATACCACCATCTAGGGAAGCCCGGTTGGCAGAAGCGGTAGCTGCAGCAGCAGCATGGGCATTGGGCAGACGGCAGAGCCTTCCAGCTCACTGGCCCCCATTGCACACCGTCTAGGGAGAACAAGGGAAAAACCCTCGGTCTCTCCTGGCGGCAGACCTCCCTGCGTGTCTCGGGCCGCAACAGCAGACCCAGCTGTACGGGATCCGCATCTCCAGTATATTTGGCCTTGAGGAGGCAGGTAAGTGCAGTGCCTCCTCACCCCACCGAGTTATCCAGGTGCCTCGGTTAGCGGATCCGTGGTACTCCAGGGGCAGACCCAAGCGAGACCAGAGAGAGCAGTTCAGAGGATGTCTGAGAGAGGGGAGAGATGAGGTAGTTTAGTTAGGAGCATAAAATACTAAGAAAAAAAAAAAGGGGGAAGAAAAGTTGCTCCTTGTGGTGGTGAGGCAATTATATACCGGGAGACATAAGTAACCACACGTCACTGTCTACGTGTACTGGGGTGAAACAGCATGCGTTCCATTTTTGGAAGGAGGAGGAGGGTGGGTGGCAGGCAGGGATATGTCAGAAACAAAAGAACACCAGGGACAGCCTGGAGCTAGGAGTCAAAAGATTTGAGAAGTTAGTCTGATGGGTGCTTGGGGGGCACTGTGGCTGAAGATGTTGGATGCAAGAGGGTCCAGGAAGGAGAAAGAACAGAACAGTACAAAGCCATTGGGGCCAGGAGGATACAACACAAATACTGGACTTAAAGGAACTGTAATGGTTTTGGAGAAGAAAGATTTTTATTAACAAAAACAGATTTTGCTTTATTGGGCTTGAAATGCGTTTTTTTTTTGTATGCTAACCTGCAAGCTTTTGCTGCAGGGACAAAAACCCAGCATTTTAATAGATGCACTTACAAAGACAGTTACAGAAATATTTATATTCGTCTGATTATTTCTCTCTGAAAGCCAAGCGTTAAAAACTTTTCAGCGTTAACACTCTATTGGTAGTGGTTATTAAGGATCCTAAAACCCACCACTAGAAAATAAATATAATTTGATCCTTACATGCATATTTTTATTCTTGGTTTGGAATTTTTCTTCAATATGTTAATACGTCCTGGAAGACCACTCCTGCAGTTTTAAGAGTGGTCTCGCATGCATTCTTAGGGTATGAAACCGCATGTCAAAGGTGAGCAGGTCTGATATATTAAAAATGACATTTATAAATGATTTGTAATTCATTAAGAACATATCATGATTTAACAAACAAATTATTGACAGAGTTCTCCAATTAGACAAGAGTGCTTGCTCAGTCTGTACTTAAGAGTGTTAGTGCCACTGATTTTCAGCAAAGCCTATCTTACTAAAAAGGTACAGATTCCCTTAGAAAACCCTGTTTGTTGGGGATCCTTTAAAGTTTATTCCATTCTTCCGAAATTCCAAATCCAAGTAGTCTTCCCTCCATGGTGTTGTAGTGGGAGGAATCATATACCCAGTTATTGTTTGGACATTTTAAATTATTCCCAGACTACACATACTTTTTGGACAGTATACCCACTACACCTGTCCTACCCACTTTTTAACAGAGTATTGAGGAGCCCGAATTTCAAAATGGTATTTCTATTCGGCGCCTATATTTTCCAAACAGGACCCCGGTCTCCCATATTTGCAAGCAAGTGCACACCCAAGACCAAACTGAATCTGCAGTCCTAAGTTGTTATATGCTCCCAAACCCACCATCCCCAAGAGCTACACATTTTTCATTTATCATCATATATGTACCCCACCCTTATCACAGTGCTAGTCTGCAGTGGATTTCACGAACCATCTTGGTCACTTAACAGTGGAAAGTCAGAACAAAAGCAGCAAACTTTGTTTCCTCTTTCTGTTGGTCACCGACTGATCCTTACTAATAACACAAACTGCTAAAATGTCATGTCACTCCAGAGGAGTCCTGTCCCCAAGCCTCGCTACAGACTGAGCAATGGACTCAAAAGATGCAGAGGCACCACAGCATGAGGCCACTGAATCCTTAAGCTGTTCGAGACAATTGTCAAAAGCAGGGAAACCGAAACAGGCCAAGTTTTACTTTTAGATTCGACATTTCCTAGCGGCAACGGTGGGTAGCAGTAAGCGAAAAAAAAACAGGTCTTTCTCAGGGTGGGGCAAAGTAGGTAGACAGGTGGCCACTAAAAACTGGTTTTGGCTATCAGAATTTGAAAGGTACTAGCCAAGTGGCTACTTGTCCGGAAGGTGATTTTTTGAGCCCTCACACACTATGGCCACTAAAAACATTGATTTGACTACCAGCTTTTAAAAGTCAGCAGCCAAGCTGACCACAAGCTTACAAAGTGATGTGTCCCACCCTGGTGTTTTTATCGGTCTCCGAGATCTGGGTTCGTACCCCGCCTCTCCTTTGACAGTTACACAGATGCATGCGGTACAAGTCTGTCAGCCCTTAGGATGAATTCCCCACCGGGTCTCCGACACGGAGCCTCCTCGACACCAGCCGTGGGACCTGCGGGAAGACTGTCACCTCTTGTCGAGGCTTGTTCCCACGGCCCGTTCCCTGCCCTAGAGGTAGCACCCGGCAAGAAAGGCAGATACCGGGCGTCTGTTCCCGCCGGTACCCACACCCCAGAGGGGCAGGGGCTGAGGGCACAGCAGGGCACCGTGAATATCGGCCCCCCACACACTACCGTGTCCTCCCCAAACGTCTCCCACTCACGCGCAAAAAGTTACTTTCTGTCACTAGTGTGCCTCTCTAACTTCCGATGACAGGGTGTCAGGAATTTGCCCCCTGCCCCGCCGGCTACTCCTCCTCTCAGCTACATTCTGTGCCGGTGCCGTACCCGCCCCACGCACTCACCTATCGTTGATATAAACGTGGAGTTGAAGGCATCTTCTGAGAATCGGAACAACACACAAGTCTTCCCAACTCCTGAATCCCCGATCAGCAACAGTTTAAACAAATAATCGTACGTCTTCGCCATATTACAGTACTATACAGGAAATACCACCCGAACCGCTGCATTGGCTACTGCTGACGTCAATCAAACGGGAAGCGCGTCTTGGTTGGGTCGTGTCGGGCCGTCGTCAAGAAGGTCCCGGGCTTCGTTTTGGCGCCGGAAGCAGGTGTCGTCTTGCAAATCATCTCTCTGCTTGTTGCCTTGCGTTTCTGTCAGTCAAACGGAACTCTGCAGTTGACTGGCTAGCGAGCCGCAGAGACCCGCTAATACCGCTATCATCGTTAATAGTTCGTGAACCTCCATTGAGTATTTCTGCCGTCACTCAATGATACTCGCCAACCAGAAGAGACTATTCACATGTCAAATTACAGTTAGACCCCGCCCTCACTGAGAGGCTGTGGAATTCCCACATTGTGGGGAAATTGTGTTCTAGTGGGCAAGTGTTTATAAGTGGAGTAGCTGTGGGCAGTCAAAAAATGTCTTTACTTGACCTGGGTCTTGTAATGCACCAGGGATAAATCCACAAAATAAAACGTGTATTGTGACATATTTTTAGAGATAAAATAAAACTTTTATAATTCATACTTCCTTAAATTATTCTCTACATAGGAAAGCGCCGACAGAAAAAGTTCCACAGGTCTATCAAGTCTACCGAGTGTGCAACTTGCAGTCTTCTACTCCTGCAGCTGTCTCGCCCCATGCAATTCCCTTTTCATCATCACCCCACCCTCTTCATCTGTACTTACCCTCCCTTGATTCTATCCCATCCCTTTCAAAACTGTCTTGAGTGTGATCAACTCCTCCGGCAGTGTGTTCCACACATCCACCACCCTCTTTGTGAAGTAGTGCCTCCTCATCACCCTCCTGAATCTACCCCTTTCCAACTTCACACTGTGCCCTCTCC
Source organism: Neoceratodus forsteri (assembly GCA_016271365.2). Lineage (NCBI taxonomy): Eukaryota > Metazoa > Chordata > Ceratodontiformes > Ceratodontidae > Neoceratodus > Neoceratodus forsteri. The sequence continues at coordinate 173,285,039 of JADMNL010000031.1, forward strand.
TGACCCCTCCCTTTAGGTGGAACAATCCTCCCCCTTCAACCCCCTTTATACCTTTTAAGTATTTATAGGTCTATCATTTTCACCTCTCCCTTCTGTCCTCCAGGAAGTACATAAGTACACTTTTGTTTCTTCCCACTTTGATTACTGTAATGCTTTATATCTAGGGTTGCCGGGGGTAGATCTCCGTCGCCTGCAGCTGGTGCAGAACGCGGCAGCCAGGTTGTTGACTGGGCTATCAAGAACTTCTCATATCACACCTGTGCTGCGCGAACTGAACTGGCTGCCAGTGCGATGGAGAATTACCTTCAAGGTCGCATTGCTGACCTATAAGACCCTACACAGTCAGGGACCAGGCTACCTGCAAGATCTCCTTTGTCCCTACTGTCCTCTCTGCCCACTCCGCTCCACTGGCGAGGGATTGCTAGAGATTCCCAGGGTCTGTCTTAAATCATCTGGGGCAAGGGTCTTTTTCTTTTATGGCCCCGACCCTGTGGAATTCTCTACCTCGTCAGATTAGAGAGTGCCTGTCCGTGGAATCATTTAAGAGATCCTTGAAAAGTCACCTATTTTCATTGGCATTTGGATAGTTTATGGTTATTTTATTGTTTTATGTTTCTATTTATTATTGCTGATGTTTTATCTCTTGTTTTGTATCAGCGCTTTGATTTATTGAAAAGTGCTTTATAAATAAATTTTGATTTGATTTAATATTGAGCTCCCTCAATCTATCCTCATAGGGTTTATCCCCTAGACCTAGGATCATCTTTGTCGCCCTACACTGTACCCCATCCAGTAGCCGTACATCTTTTAGGTAAGGGCACCAGTACTACACACACAGTACTCCAAGTGCGGCCTCACCAGAGATCTGTACATGGGCAGGATAACCGCCTCCCTTCTTGAGGTGATACCCCTAGTAATGCACTCCAGCATCCAACTGGCCCTTGCTGCCACCCTCCAGCACTGTGCTGATACCCTCATGTCCCCTGTGACTAGAACCCCTAGGTCCTTCTCTTCCTCTGAGATTGATACCTGCACCCCCCCCCCCCTGTCAATAGCCGGGTCCTAGGGTTTCTGGCTCTGAGGTGCATGACCTTGCACTTCTTAGCGTTAAACCCCAACTGCCACACATCTGACCAGTGCTTGAGTTTTGCTAGATCCTCGTTGAGAACCTGTCTCCCATTCTCTGCCTTTCTCACTGTCTACCTTTGCATATCTTGGTGTCATCGGCGAACAGGTTGATCTTATTCTTGATCCCTTCTGCAGTGTCCCTGATATAGGTGTTGAACAGAACGGGGCCTAGCACCAAACCCTGTGGTACCTCACTAGTCACGGGTCTTAGCTTTGAGGTCCTCCCCCTTATAACTAGCCTCTGCCGTCTATTGCACAGCCAGCTCCTGACCCACTCCACTAGTTTCTCCCCTGCCCCCCCAGTTCCTCCGTTTGCCCAATAACCATCCATGTGGCACCAAGTCGAAGCCCTTGCTGAAGTCCAGGTACAGGACATCCACTGCATGGCCCCCTTCTACAGCCCTTGTGACCCAGTCAAAGAAGTCAGTTAGGTTAGTCTGACATGATCTTCCTGAGACAAACCCGTGCTGTCTTTCATCCTGGAATCCGTTATTTTCCAGGAAGGTTATCAACCTCTCCTTTGGAATGGTCTCCATTAGCTTCCCCACGGTGGAATTCAATCTTACTTGCCTATAATTGCTTGGTTCGTCTCTGGGCCCACTCTTGTGGAGGGGTACCATGTGAGCCATCCTCCAGTCCATGGGCGTGCTCCCTGTCTCCAAGGAGGTGTTAAACAGGTCTGCCAGAGGGCCTACCAATACCTCTGCCAGTTCCTTCAGGACCCTTGAGCACTGTTTACATGGTCACATTTGCACTGGAGTAACCCGGGCGCTCAGGTTTCTCCAGTGCAAATGTTACTGTGTAGACACTGACCCGATCATGGCAAGCTACTTATTAATGCACTCCCAGGTTCTTAGGTAAGCTGGGGACACCGAGTGGAGCGAGCTGCTTCAAAAGGCAGTGTGGTCAATCTGTGCCACTGCAACCTGGCTCTTGGCGCGTGCACAGCTGAGGTGATGTAGACTCGTTCATGAATGAGTTTCCATTCTCAGCAAGCGCACTGTGCCAAAAACATGCCCCACAAAAGGAGAGTCTTCTGAGTGCAGCAAAGTAGCTGCTGTAGAAAACCGAGGGAGGTAACAGTTGGAACTCTCCAACTGAAATTTACAGCCGTCACTTCAGGCATGCGCATTTGGATGTGCACTTGCATCACCGCCGATGTTGGCAAGTAGATGTCCGTCCGCCCGACACAGAGCCCCTGACTGGCACAGATAGTAGCAGTGCAGAGAGGGGCCGTGTACACAGGGTGTGAGCACGTACTAGTTGATCGGGACTGCACTGTTGCAGCCAGAATTCTGAAGCACTACTGCCATGTAAACACGGCTTTGGATGCACACCATCAGACCCCGGTGCCTTGTCCATCCACAAGGCTTTAAGGCCCTTTAGGACCCTATCCTCCCTGATAACCCCATCCGTTACCGCCACCTGATCTTCCCTTTTTTCTGCCCAACCTCCCTCCCTTTTGATTCTGACAATCTTGTCCCTACAGTTCCTCTTCTCTCTTATGTACTTGAAAAAATCCTTTCCTCCTCTCTGATCCTCTGAGCCAAACTTAGCTCCCTTGCCGCTTTAGCTGCCCTGACTGCTCTACTCACTTCCCTGGATTTCTTAGAGTACTCCTTCCTGTCCTCCCCAGCGCTGATTTTTTTTGTACCTGTTGAAGGCCACTCTCTTCTCTCTCAGTTTTCCTGCCACTTCCCTGCTGAGCCAGCTAGGTTTTTTGGACCTGGACTGCTTACTCTGTGTCTTGGCACACATGTTCATGGCCTCTGTCAGACCCCTCTTTACGATGGACCATTTCTGCTCAGCATCCATCCTGGGCAAATTTCAGAAAGATGCCCCAGGATGCTGGCCATCCTGACAAAATGCACCTTCCTGAAATCCACCACTTTCGCCCTGGTCCTAGCTGACTTCCTACCCATGTGGAGGAAGAACCACACTGTGCAGTGATCGCTTCCCGCTAGAGGGTCCTGTACTACCACTTCCTGGACATGGTCCCCATTTGCTAGCTAGGGCAATATCCAATATGTTACCCTCCCTGGTGGGCTCTGTCACCCCCTGCACTAGGCAGCTGTCTTGGATGGCCTCCAGCAGTACCTGTTCCTTGGCATTTGTGGTAGTCATTGTTTGCCAGTCAATCCCGGGTAGACTAAAGTTGCCTGCTATGACAATGCTCCCTCTGCCACTGACCTTCCTGATTTGCTCTCCCAACTCCCTGTCATTCTCCTCATTCTGTGAGGGTGACCTGTACACCACCCCCATCCTAACCTTCCTACACTTGGGGTTCTGGAGCTGTACCCAAATGACTTCTGACCTCCCCTCCTCCCCAGTATATAGTGTCCCCTCCTTCACATAAATAGCTACCCCCCCTTCCCTGCATCCCTATCTTTGCAGTACACCTTGTATCCAAGTAGCACGAGATCCCAGTCATGGTATTGGGTGGCCCAGGTTTCTGTGATGGCCACAATATCCACCTCCCCTTCTGCCATCATCCCCTGGAATTCTGCTACTTTGTTTGCCAGGCTCCTTGCATTCAAGGATACTACCTTCCATCTTGTCCCCTTCCCACTCCTCTCCCTGTCCCTCAACCCTGCTTCTTCTCCCTGGTAGATTCCCCTCCCCCTCCTCCTGTCTAGGGCGGGGGGGGCTTCCAGTCTCTCTTGTTTGGTGACTCCACTTTGCAGTCTCCTTCTGCCCCCACTTCCTCAGTTTAAAATTATTTTTGTTGTAATGTAATCCTCTAGCCTCTGTTTCAAACTCCTCATGTCCTCCTTGCTGAGGTGTAACCTATCTCTTGTGTCGAGTCCCTTTTTGTCCCACGTCTCACCCCACCCTCCTACTACCCCATACCCCATGTTTTCGCACTCCCCTCAGCCAGTTGTTAAAATCCTCTATTCATTTTTCATTCTGCAAGTCTATGTAGCTGTCCTGTTTTCCAACTATTGTTACCGCCCCACCCCCTGGAGCCAATTAGCTAAGGGGAGGGCCTTGTTGCACCCCAAGGAAGGCCAAGTAGCACTTGCAACTGGTAAAAATTAGAGAACCAAAACAAAGGGGAGGTTTTTCCCCTTACGTGGATACAACTGGGTGATTAGCAATTTAACCCCCTCCCAGCAATTATGTGTATATACATTTAAGAATATCTGTCAACCTCTAGTATGATGCCAGTTTCTATGCCCTTGGAGGACTGGGTCAGCTGGACGGCCCTGACATTCCAAAGGGAGGAGTCAGTGTTCTCTGCTGGAAGGCAGGGATTCTGCTGAGAGAGTGAGTGGTGGGAGACTAGCGCTTGGCACACAGTGCCAGCTCCCACTATCTGCAAGTTTCTCTATAGTGGTTGGCATCATGTAAAAGTACACGTCTGGGGAGGTGGCCATCAAGCTAGGACCTTAGAAGGGGGAATCCCTCTCAAGAAGCAGTAAAATCCACTTTAAGACAGTTTCAGAGGTCTGCCTGTGAGGAAAGGTTACCAGAGAGTGCAATAGACTGAAGATCTAAGGTGATATTTATTCTGTTTTGAATGTACTGTGTTGTGGGTTGCACTCAGCTGTGCCCCTCTCCTCAAAATGAGGAATGGGATTTGACAGGATGCCAGTTCCAGTCAGTAAATGGAGTTTGCCTCAGAAAATGTGTGGAGTGGACTGTTCTGCCCAGAATAAAGTGTGCTGTGCGCAGTAGGCACCTCAGCTATGCCCAGATGGGCTCAGAGTCTGTGGCATCACGTGTCACAGTGAAGAAATGGAGAAAAAATAAAGAAAGGATGTGCTCTGTTGAGAGCAGAGCAGATCCCTAGGAAATCCTCACAGGATCAAGTGGCACTGAAATGCTGCCAGGCAAGAAACTGATACTAGCTATATGGCTAGTGACTAGTAAAATGGGCTACCAAAAGTCTATGCCAGTTTCCACTTGGGTTCAGGAGTGAAGCTCCCCTTTGAACGTGCTTCCTTTAGAGGCCAGAGAAATATGCGGTTAAAGTACCAACCAGGGTTGTTTTCCAACCCTGAAAAAAGCCATCTTTGGAAGCCTAACCACCAAATTTTGCCAGCTGGAAATACAGCACTGTCTTAATGAGCTCAAGGAAATAAAGGATCCAGTTTTGTTTCAAGTTATTCCGTTTGGACATTCTGTTCATTTGCCTCCAAGTTGCTTTAACCCTTTTAACTCTGCAACCTTGCCAGCCCTGCCGTGTGCCAGTGGATGCTTGGAAGTCAGCCCCAGTGCTTGGGAGGTCAAGTTAAGTGGACTTTGTGATTTCTTGGATGTAGAACCCCTCCCAGGTGAGTGTACCTTCTTTAATCCCCTATACACACTGGAAGGGGACCCTTATAGCAAGAAGAGACAGACACGGAAAAGTTAGCTAAGACAGTTTTACTAAGTTAAAAGGGCAACAATTAGATGGGGAGGAGGAAACTATAGCTATAAAAAAGAGACTTAAAAAGCAACAACTCTAGTAAGTGCAAAATAGACGAAGTCCCAAAAGGCAATGGCTGATATGCTGGCCACTGGCAGTTTTTTTTTATTTATTTATTTAGTTTTTGTTGACTGGGTAAATGCACTAGACAAATCCTGCCTATTTTCAGGCACGACCCGGGGGTGTGGGATACAGAAGAATGCCAACTGACCTTGAACCAGATGAAGCTGTTACTAATTCTTAATCCCAAAATTTAGGACATCTGCGATGGGGCTAGCTGCTGCGGCATCGGCTCTTTTCTGACCACCCCAGATGGTCCAATCTTGACCCCATGGACTGAGTTGCTCACGGTTGGGCAAGCTGCTACAGCATCAGCCCTTTTCTGACCACTTCATATGGTCCAGTTTTAACCCTGTGGACTGACTAGCCTGCTATGGGGAATGCTGCTACAGCATCGGCCCTCTTCTAACCACCCCATATGGTCAAAGCTTGACCCCATGGACTGGGCTGTCTGCAGTGGGACAGGTTGCCACAGCATTGGCCCTCTTCTGACTACCACCAGACGGTCCCAGTTTGAGCCGGTGGACTGACCTGTGGAGGGGCAAGTTGCTATGGCACTGGTTCTTTTCTGACCACCCCAGACGGTTCAGTCTTGACCCTGTGGACTGGGTTGTCTGCAATGGGGCAAGCTTCTAGGGCATCATCCCTTTTCTAACTACCTCAGATAGTCCAATCTTGACCCCCTGGAAGTGGTTGTCTGTCGTGGAACAAGCTACTATGGTGTCAGCACTCTTCTGACCACCTCAGATGGTGCAGTCTTGACCTAATGGACTGAGGCTGTCTGTGATGGGGCAAGCTACTACAGAGTTGGCCCTTTTCTGACAATCCCAGATGGTCCAATCTTGACCTTGCGGAACTGGTTCTGGACCTCCGGCACTGGACCCTTGGTGCTGGACCACTGGTTTCCCAGTGCTGGACCTCTGGTGCTGGATCTCTAAACCTCTGAACAGCTGGTACTGGACTACTGGACCTCTGGACACCTGGTGCTGGACCTTTAGCACACTGAACCTCTGGTACTGGAAGTAATTTAAGGCAGGAGAGGGAAAGAGACACAGAGCTGGAGATGTTTATCCCCAATAAGCAATGTCTAACCACTGAACTTGATTTGGGCTCAAACCAGAAATTATGAAAAAGTCCTGAAATGTGTGCAGCAATGCAGTCCCACACTGCAAAGCTCACATGAGCGAAATTTCAGGAAAAATAATGCAGTTCCAAATAGGCAGTGTTAAATATGAGTACTGTCTCTATAAATCATGCAGTCAGTTTTCAGTTTACTGGAAAGCTGTATTTAGTGCTTTATAGTTGCATAAATGATTATTCATAAACCTTTCTGGTTGCTAAGGGGGTCTGTGGGCCAGAAGGAGCCCCTCCTAAACCTGCTTCTTAGTGGATGTACAAACATAAAAAGAAGCCAGCAGAATAAGGCCATTTGGTCTATCTAGTCTGCGCATACTGCTGGGTCCACAGCTGAAGCTACTGACCCTGTCCCCCCAACCCTCCCATCCTTGCCATCCGCCCCTCCCCTGACCCTTATGTCTATCCCAGCCTCTCTTGAAGCTGCCCGCCATCTTTTAAGGAGACCAACTCTTCCAGCAGTGCATTTCAACGGCCACCACCGTCTCCGTGAAGTGCTTTCTAACCTCCCCCCTCCAACTTAAGACTGTGCCCCCTCATGTTTTGGTTGCCACTTAGTTTAAGGAGACCCTCCTTATCCACTTATCCCTTTCAAGTACTTGAAGGTCTTAATCATGTCCCCTCTCTCTCTCCTCTTCTCCAAGGAGTACGTTCTTTTTTTTTTTTGATATTTCTCTTTTTCCTCCTTCCTGCCCCACAGAGCCTCATCCCCTCAGAAACGCCCATTAAGCCTGCCCCTGCCAGCATCCATCTGCAACCTCTGGTCCCTCCATCGTGCCACAGAACGCCCCCCTGGGTGGGGGCGGGGTCGGGAACCCCCCAAATCTTTAATCTTTTCAGGGTCCTGGGTCACAGTCAGGTGCTGGTACATCGGTGCCCGGCTCGGCATGCCTTCATCCACGGCTCCGAGGGGATTTTCCCCTGTTCCCCCATGGGACGCTATGTGTGTGTGTCAAGGCATCTGCTGGCAACCGTAGCTCCCCCCCCTTCCTTCCTCGAAAGAGCAGCCCCCGGAGTTGATTGGCTGCCAGCCTCGCCTACAACCAATCGCTTACCCCAGGAACACCGGCTTGCCGTCCGCTTCCCCAGCCTCCGCCAAGAGTCGCCGCTCACCGGCTAGAAGTCCCCCGGAAGGCGAGCTGTCACGGATGCTCCAGCCTATCTCCCCGACCAACCCCGGCGACCAAGCTCGCCTTCCAACCCGGTCGCTGGCGTGGTGTGAAGTGTGGCGTCCAGCGCCTCAACCCTCAGTGCCACTGGGCCGACCAAGGAGTACATGTTCAGGGCCGCCATCCTCTTCTCATAATATTTACCCTGCTGACCCACGATCATCTTCTTTGTCCTCCTCTGAACCATCTCCAGCAGGTTAATGTCCTTTTTAAGGTGTGGGCACCAGTACTGTACCCCATATTCTAGTTCTGGGAACTTGTGGCCTCATCAGTGACCTGTACAAGGGTAGTATAACCTCCTCTTGCCTACTGCTGATCCCCTGGCTATGCATCACAAATCTTATTTGCTCTTGCTGCTGCAGTCTTACACTGCATGGAGTTCTCCAGGCTGCTAATCATCATCCCTCCCAAATCCTTTTCCTTCGCTGTTGCAGATACCCGAACCCCACCCAGGTAGTACTCCATCCTGGGATTCTTGGCTCCAGTGTGCATAACTTTGCATTTCTTTGCACTGAAGCCAAACTGCCAAATCCTGGACCATCTCTCAAGTTTCTCCAGATCCTCCTTTAGGTCCTGTATGCCTTCGGCTGTGTTCACCCTCCCACGGAACTTGGTGTCATCCAAAACAAGGCACATTTTTCCCTTAATACCATCCTCAGTATCATTAATGAAGACATTGAACAACACCGGCCCTAGCAACAAGCCCTGCGTGACCCCACTGGTGACCTCCCTGGTGCTAGATAACTCTTCCCCCCACCATCACTCTCTTGGTTCCGTTACCCAGCCAGTTTTCCACCCATCTGGTCATCTCCCCAATCCCAAGATCCACCAGCTTCCAATTAAAATAAAATTAAAATAAAATCCCAACCCAGGGGAAATGTGCTGAGAAATATTCCTAAGCACTAACAGGAATTTACAAATAATTCAGCATCTGATCCTCACTTGAGGAGTGAGGACACTGCTGGATGTCAGACCAAGTCACTGTAACTGTTTCTTTTCCTGTAGCTCTCTTGTTTTCATTTTTTTTCTCTCAGACAGACTCCAACTCTTTGGTTTCATTCTGTTCTTCTACTGGAGAGGGGCGAACCCCCTTCCCCACCAAGGGTCTTGCACCAATGGCAGCAACCACAGATTAGTATTTTTAAATGATGTCAAGCTCTATAGAGAAACTTCAGAAGAATGGGGGCAGGCACTGTGTGCCTGATGCACACCTCGCAACAACTGACACGCAACAGTCTGTGCTCTCCAGCTCAGACCACTGACTCCTCCTCACTGGAATGCCAAGTCAGACCAGCTGACCCAGTCCTCCAAAGGCACAGAAAACTGGCATAACCAGAGGTCAACAGACACTCTTACAGGTACACAGCACCTAAGGGGGCTACACCAGCTTAAGCCCTTAAACCTTAAAGGGAGATCCCGGTGACTCACTGGGTATGCAGCCATAGGAATGCTGGAGGCCTGGTGACATTGCAGCTGGTTGGCTGGCGGTGGTGCACTTTATACAGAACAAAACAGTTTGGTAAACCCAACCCCCATCAGCCATGCAACTGTTAGAATGGCAAAACCTCACCTGAGGGCTGGCCTGGTGGCGCTGATGGTTGAGGTGCTGGACGCCACACCTCACGCCACGCCAGCGACCCGGGTTCGGATGTGGATTCGGGTTGCTGGGGGAGGAGTATTGAGCATCCCTGGGACTGCTCTCCTCCTCTGGGGAGGGTGGGGAGGGACTACCGTGTAGCTGCTGACTCCTGGTGGCGGCTAGGGGGTAGTGCAGTTCGCAGAACAGTGAAAGGATCAGTGCTGGTGGATGTCAGTCGTGCTGCATGTGGGAGCGTGTGCTGCAGCATGCCTGCACCGAGGGTGGGGACCTAAGGGGAAAAATCTGCTGAATCCTGCAGTGCTCATGATGGTCTCCCTGTGGCACTGCACTAGATGCTCCAAGAGCTCCCTCTGGCCCTGAACCCTTGGTCTTCTGTGTTGGGGTCCGCAAAGTGACCTTAGAGAGGGAGACAGAAGGAGGTTGTAGCTCAGGCATGGTGCCAGGAGCTGCCAGGGGACCATAGGACCACCCCAGCCGAGGAGGTAAGGTGAAAAAATAAAGAAACTTAAAAAAAAAACCCTCAACTAAGGTATTTGTAACTTCTGACCCATTGGCCAAATCTGTAAATTTGGTGGCAAACTTTGTACAAAATTCCCTGCAGGGCCAGCCTTAAGGATAGTAACTGTGTAGTCACCTAGGGTGCCCAGGAAGGCGCCCAAAATACATTGCTGTTAAAAAAAAAAAAAAAAAACAAGGCTGAGGTTTGCTTTAAAAAACACAGGTTATTCACCTGTAACAGTAGCTCTAGGAGTGGTATATGATGTTCTAGCCACACTTTCTGGCAGTGTCCTTTCCCTTTAAGATGTGCCAGAAAGTCTTCAAGCTGGTTCCTCCCACCCACCCAGGTGGTAACTCCCTTGGCTCCGCCCCATGATGCCAGATCTTGCTTGCTGAAAGCAGAGTGTGTGCGCCAAAGCTGGGGAGATTGGGTGGGTCCATGTGGACGAACATCATATACCACTCCTAGAACTTCTGTTACAGGTGAGTAACCTGTGTTTCTAGGAACGTGGATATAATGTTCTATCCACACTTTCTGGCAGACTCCTAGCAATTCTCTGGGAGGAGGGAGGCAAGGTGCACAACCCCTACTTAGGGAACAGAGATTGGAGAACTGAGACCCCAAAACCAGCATCCCAGCATTGACTCTAAGTCAATGTGGCAATGGGAAATGAAGGTGTGTGCTGACCACCAGGTCGCAGCCCTGCAGATTTCCTGGATAGAGACATCCCTGAAAGCAGCCACCAACGCAGCGGTATGGCAGGTGGAATGAGCCCTTAGCCCTCTGGGAGGCTCCCTTCCCGCCAACCTAGAACAGAGATCAATGCAGGATGTGATCCACCTGCCAATCATCCACTTGGCTGCAGGTCAGCCAGGTGCGGCTTCAGCGTAGGTGACAAACAGCTGGTGAACCTCTCCCCAAACTCCAGCCATGCACTCTTTGTAATAAGCGAGCACTTGCCTCAGGTCCAGAGTATGGAGCCTGTGCTCGGCCTCCAAGGTGTGATTGGTGAAGTACACTGGGAGATTAATCACCTGGTTAAGGTGAAATTCTGACACAACCTTCGGGAGGAACTTCGGGTTGGGGCACAGGACAACCTTGTCCCTGTGGAAGATCAGGTAAGAAGAATCCACCAAAAGCACCTGGAGCTCACTGATCCTTCTGGCTGACATGACAGCCACGAAGAAGGCGGTCTTCCATGACAGGTGAGAGAGATCACTCCTGTGCATCGGTTCGAATAGCTTGCCCATGGGCTTTGCCAAAACCAGCAACAAGTCCCACGGTGGTGGTGGTTCACGCACCAGAGGGGAAATTTGGTCAAGGCCATGCCCAGTAAGCAGAGATGACTGCCAGGTGCACCTTAAGGGTCATCCACCGAAGGCCCGACTGAGAAAAGGACCAAAGGTAATCAGGATGCTAGCCACTGGACAGGACAAAGGGTTCAACCCCTTGCCCTGACACCAAATGGAGAATCTCTTCCATTTGAAGGCATAGCATAGCACTTTCTGGTCGACTCCTTTTGAGATGCCTGCACAATGGTGAAGACATCTTCGGGGAGGCCCAAGGCCTGGAACTCTAACCTCTCAGGAGCCAAGTCGCCTTTTGCAGGGATTGAAGGTCCGGGTGGAGTACCTTCCCCTGATTGATGGAAAGCAGGTCTGGGCATAGGGGATGATGCCTTGGGAGCCTGCTGCTAAGACTGAAGAGAATGGGGTATCAGAACTGGCGTGGCCAGTCCAGAGCCACCAGGATCACCTGTGCCTTGTCTCTCCTGGCCTTAAGGAGCACTTTGTGGATCAAGGGGATCGGAGGGAGGGAAGGCACAGAAAAGGCCTGGGGTCCAGGGCCTCAAGAAAGCATCCCCCTGCAGTGTTCCCTGCTGAGGCAGGCAGCCACAAAACAGCCTCAGCTTTGTGTTCTTCCTGGAGGTGAACAGGTCCACCTGAGGGGTGCCCCACTGGGAGAACAGACTGTGTACTACCTCTGGGTGAAGAGACCGCTCATGAGACACCTCACCCACCTGGCTGAGAGCGTCCGCCAGCTGACTGGAGGCTCCTGCCACATGGATGGCTAGGGGATCTGCCTCCAGGCTGCGCACAAGGATCCAATCACAGACATCTTCCCTGCACAAGGGCAGGGAGTGCATCCCGCCCTGCTTGTTGAGGTAGTACATGGTCGTGGTGTTGTCTGTCTGGACTTGGACCACCTGACCCCAAATGTGCGGATGAATGCAGTCAGCACCAGTCGAACTGCTCGGAGCTCCAGCAGGTTGATATGGCATTGGGACTTCTCAGGGGTCCAGAGCCCATGGACTCTTGTGTTCCTCCAGGTGGGCACCCCAGCCCATCACAGAGGGACTGGTCATCAGGATGACCATCGGCTCTAGACGGACAAACGGGATCCCTTCCTGCAGGTGTGCTGGGACCAACCACCACTGGATGGCGTCCCACATCCGCTGGGTCACAGTGACCAGCTGGTCGAAATGACCCTTGCACTGAGACCACTGGCTGACCAGCTCCCACTGCAGGGAGCGCATTCTCTAGCAGGCTCAATGGACCACACTGGTACAGGCCGCCATGTAGCCCAGTAGGTGCAGGAAGTCTGGGGCAGAGCACAACTGCCTCACACTCACGTTTAGGCTTCAGAACCCTCATGCAGTGTGTTAGCTAGTACCTGGCAGTAGCACTAACCGGCCTTCTCCCAGACTGCAGGGTCAATGCAGGTTTTCTCACACAGATATTCTCACTCGGTCTCTGGTGCCCACAAGTTGGCAGCTGTGGCACGTGTTTACCTCCTTTTCTCTCAAGGCAGGCTTCAGTCTCTTTCACAGGAAAAATTTTGTCTGAACACTTTCTGCAGACACTTGGTTCAGTCTATGTATCGCACAGGTTGTAGAAACCTTTAGGACATGTCCTGACCAACTGGCTATGGAAGTCCTAGCAACCTTCCCTGAGTTGCCTTTGGTCAGCAGCCCAAGCTCTCGTCTTTGTGAGAGCTCACTGCCAACTGTTTTCTTCTGGAACTGCCCTCAGCATTTCCTGAGGCAAAGGCAGCTTCAGACGGGCACACAGGGCTGCAAGCCTCTTAAATCAGTATGCAAAATGGTCACTCAATACCCTACTGGCTCACAGAAAGGGTGCCAAGAAAGCAGAACTGTCATTATCTCAGAATTCCTCTGTGGTCACCACTGAGATCTCTGATCTCCTATTGGATGTGACTGAGGCCAGGGGTCAGCAAGATGGTGGCTTCCTCAATGGAAAGAAATACAAACACTGGAACGGTTTTACCAGGGGTCTGGGTTCAATTCCCGGTGGGCCAGACTCTTCCTTTCTCAATTCCATCCTTGATTTAAAATATGCCTATCAGGGGCTTAGCTGCACTGAGAAGTGGTCTGTTTGTATTTCTGATATGTTTCTAAGTTGCAGGATTGCGCAACACTTGAGAAAGGAGTTTGTGTGGATTAAAGAAAAGACTAAGGCCTGCTGACCATGTGAGCCCATAGCTTAATGGTTAGAGCACTGGAACGGTATTACCAGAGGTCTGGGTTCAATTCCCGGTGGGCCACACCTTTCCTTTCTCATTTCCATCCTCAGTGGAAAGAAACAAATTCTCTTCAAAGTGTTTCCTATTTCCTCCACCCAGCTTTCAAGGTAGTAGACCCCTCTGTTTAGTAAGTAGGATAGTGCTCTACTATCTAGTCAGTAGTCTGGGCTATTTTGTGAGCTTTCTTTGCCCAATCAGAAACTCTGTTAAGTCTGTCCCCCCATGCTGAGCAGTCATAAGGGAATGTGGCTACCAGCCACATGGATATCAAACATGCAATGGTACCAAACTCCTGTTTCCCCCTTCATGTGTCTTTGTGCCTTCTGATGCCCTGGCTGCAGTCCCTATGGCTGGAGCCCACTAGAAGGGTTGTTTGTGTCCTCCGTAGGTGGCCATGGTTGCAGTGGCGAGAACTGCTGGTGGGCATGCTTAGTGCTGTGAAGGAAATGTTCAAGCAGCCAGCTCGCACGTTCAAACATGCAGCTGCTCAAACATGCATTCATGCTGTGATTGTTCCAAACTGCCAAGCAGGTCGCAGCTTGGTGATTCACCCTCTTCTGGTCCCTCACCAGGCTGCAGTCCCAGGGGCTGTCATGAGCAACTAGATACTGGTGGCAAGCAGTCCAGGGGCACAAGGAGGTCCAGGCAAGCCCGCACTATGGGAGGGGGGGTTACACACATATAAAATATGTATAGTGTAGGTTCTTTTGAATCTGTCCTGCTGAGCATTCATAGTCTGTCCATGCTACCCCCCCCCCCCTTCTGACACCAGGATTAAGGAACTGAACAATATAACTTGTCACTGCTCCGCCTGGGACACCGGCACCAAGATCAGATTTTTGAGTAACAAAGCCTATTTTGCTTCTTTGTTCTGTGCTCCCCCCTCACACACACCCATGAAACTGGAGTTGGAATCTATAGCACAGACCCCATGGCTGACAGCCAAAATTTCAAATCAGTAAGCAATGCACAAATAGTAAGTTGCAAGTTAGACGGACAATGAAAGATTTTCTTAATGCTGACTGCTAAGGTAGTGGGCACCCTACTGCATACACATGTCTTGCACCACCCTGGTCACAGCCCTGACTCTCCCCAACCAGTCCACCTCTGAAGACTCATGTGACAAGGATGGGTTTTGATGCTGGAAACTAAGACTGCGGGGCATGTAGACAAGGGCTTTTAGAGATAACACAGACAAAAACTGACGTACATCTTTCGGTACTTTGCTTCTGGTGTGCCAACATACCGACATCAACATGACAATAAATAGCTTCAAATAATCATGAAGTACCTTTTGTACACGCCTCAATAACTGTACTCTGTATACTTTCTGTAAGCGTAACATTTCATGTGCATTCAACTATAGCTTTACTTTTCCCACAGGCCTCAAACTGTATATGCTTCCAGAGTGATTGCTAGGCCTCTCCAACCTACTCCAGCAGCCCTCCCCGTGTCTAGGTCTCCCCCAACCTGCTTCAGAGCACAAGTATCTGTCAGGCCTCCCCCTACCTGTCCCAGACTAGCTCACGGCTTCCAGTATCCTCACTACTAAAGTCCACACATGGGATTTTGAAGCACAAGAACACGTCTTTCAGGACTGACCTTGTAAATTCAAAATTTTGCCCCTGTATGTTAAACAATAAAAGTCAGGTAATGTGGTACAGAGATAATCTAACATATTTTGAACCCTTAGATTTTCCAGATTAACTCCCAACTTTAAAAGCACAGTCAAACTGACCCCCACTTTTTTAAAGCTAATGCAAGCCCTGCTTACCAAGTACCAGGTAACCACCACTGCATTCATTTTATCTTATCAGCTGCAAGGTGTATGCTATGCATTTATAATCATGTTTTTATGCTCTCCCCCCAACCCCACCCCTCACTCTCCGCCACTTCGGGAGACAGCTATAGCATCTGTCCCTGCTCACCTACCTGGAGCCCATGGTGGTAGTCCCCCACGGAGCCTTGGTTGTTCTCCCTAGGTGTGGACAAGGTGGGGCAGCACCCCGTACTTCTGGATTTCATCGGGACACCAGCCCGGGACAGGCAGGGGCGCTGGGGATCTGTGCCAGGTGTTCCGTCTACTGGAGCATGAGGAGCCATTTTCCAGTGTTCTTGGGGTGTGACGTGCACCCTGATGTCAAAGTGCAAGCACCAACATCCATCACGCCCCCTCCCTGCTACATACGGTCAGAAGCTTGCTGCACCCCAGGCCTCTGCCTGAGGTCAGTCAAGCACCGACCACAGCCCCCCCCGCCCCTCCGCCCCCCGGAGAAGGCAAGCAGTCCTAGGACGCTCAAGCCTTCTCCTCCGGCTAGCCCTCTGACTTCCTGGGCTCATTCCCGAACCCGTGTCATCAGCATCGCAAATGGTAGTGCTACCATTGCACCGTCGGGCTGGACTATGCATTTATAATCACTTTTACTTTTCAGCGTTGCCCATACTCATGCAACTCCCCCTAGAATCACCGATCTGACATCATAAGACCCCTTTATCCTCAGATATGAGCTATAGCAGTCCTTGGCTGAAGAAGCTGGTGGTGGTCAATGAAGTCAGGCAAAGGAATCAACCTCCAAGGTGCAAGTCTTGATCATGGAGGTGGATGGCTTCTTCTTGTTCTTTGCTGACTGGAATTAGATCTGGCTGTAAATACTACAAAGCAGCAGGCAAGTACTAACCTCTCCCCCGACTCACTTACTGCCATTCTGTACTACTTTTGCACTGGGATTCAGGTGATCCCGTCACCGTTTATGCTGTGCCCCAGGAGCTGACCCTCAGCCCTACTCTGGTTTTCATACTGCAATATGTCTGGTCTGCTCTGTTCAGCCTCCCTGCTCAATTTCAGTCTGCTGTCTGGCTCAATCTCCCTCTGCAGTAGTTGTGTAACCCATTGTATACCCCCCCTCTCTGTCTTTACATTTTTACACTTTGAATGGTCATTTTACTCTTTGGCCATTTTACCCTCCAACCTTCATACGCCCAAAGCTGAAGCTTTCACAGCAGGATGTGCCACACTGGAATCTTCAGGTTTGGACTTCTGATGGGCAGTTTTCCCTGTGGCTAGCCTTTTTTCTGACCCATAAGAACTGGCAAAAATTGCATTCTTGTACATTTAGACTAAAACCACCCTTTCCCAACCTCTACGAAAAATGTCACTTACATATACAGATAAGTCAATTGCATAGCTATTTGCTGAATTCTACGTGTCTTGGCCCATGTAAACCCAGAGTCTTTCCCATAAAGCTGACCACCACCAGGTGTCCTTAACACTGCCCTAATCCCCTAAGAAAAAAAATTACTAAGATGTGAGAAAAAATCCCCCTAAAATGTTTCCCTAAGCCCCATAATGGCTTTGTTTCTTAGCTTTGTTTATTGGGTGCCAGAGAGCAGCACTGGGGACAGGACATCTTTTGCAGAGTTCCTGAACTGTTTTGTTTTTATAAGTGCCGATTCAGTTATAAAACTTCAGATTGTTGTTTCAGTCTCTTAAGCAGCATATCCTCTCCAAGACGTGCTAAACGAACTTTCAGGATAGGGAGACTGAAGGTAGTGGTGCAAAGTGGGCTAAGCAAAACTCCGGATTCCCCAAGTGCAGACCTGAGCCAACAGGGCACTGCACAACAGAAGACACTAGAAGGTGAAACTCACTGCCCAGTGTTCATGGTGACAATCTGAGCCATGGATGCCAAACTTGAACCAGTTTAGGAACACCTTGAAACGCATGATGTGCATTTAGAAATTACTTAGACTGCCACAACGGAAGCCGAAGAAAAGAAGCTGAGGGCTCTGACAGTGACCACTACCCTTGTGAAAGAAAATGACAGCACTAGACACAGGTCAGATACTAAAATTCTGTGGATGCTAATAGCCTCTGCATCGTCAGTCAAGGAGAGGGCTGTGAAGAAAGCGACCTCAAGCAATGTTTACTGCACTGGACCCTTACTGTGTTAAATATTGGTGAGCTGGAAGGCTCATTGCATTTGAGAAAAGCTTCTCTTGTCAATCCTCGGGTGGCACCCCACACCCAGACTTGGGTAAGAGTACTGCTGGTGGTACTGGACTCAGTGGAGCAGAGGAACATTGCCCTGAAGGCAGCCCATGCAGCTTAACCCATGTTGTTGGTGGAATCGCTGATTCAGTTTTATCCTGACCTGAGCCACGCTATGAGATCAAGGAGAAAACAATTCACTGGTAGAGCGGTAGCGCTACCACTTGCGATACCAGTACCATGAGTTCAGGAATGAGCACGAGTTGTCAGGGGCTGGCTGGGGGGGGGGTCTCTGGGGAGGGAGGGTAGTCGGCTCCACTTCCATATTGTCACCTGGGTGACCACAGATGGCAGTGCAGGTTGGAGTAGCTCAGCGGGAGGGAGGGAGGACTCCATCTGGTGCCATGTCACACATATGTGCTTACTCACTATCATTGCTAATGTCCTGGGGACTGAGGGAAGGAAAAGGCAAAAATGCCCCAACTGGGCAGGATAAATCTGGTCTCTCGCAAGGCCTGTACTGGCAACTCGGACACCATGCCTAACTGGATGCATCTTGTGGTGGGGTTTGAGGAATGCCATTAAATGGGAGCAAGCCAGCCAGCCTGCCAGCGCAGTGGTAGCACTACCGCTTGTGATGCCAGTGACCCGGGTTCAGAAGCGAGCCTGAGTTGCTGGAGGGCCAGCCAGGGGGAGAAAATTGAGCACCTGATGGGCTGCTCTCCTTCTCCGGGAGGAAGGGCTGTATCCTTCACCACGATACTGCCACCACCTGGGTGACCACCGGTGGTGCCGGTGCAGTTGGGGAACAGAGAGTAGGGATGGGGCTGGTATCGGCCAGTGATCTGAGTGAAAGCACGTCTCAGCATGCCTCTGCCTCATTGGTCCCCCTTGAGTGCTGACGCCAGACAGGGAGGAGACCAGAACAAGGAAAATGTGCCCTGCTCCCGGTCCAGGCGACGAGCCCCCAGCACCACATCCACAAGAGGAACCGAGGGCAGACTCCACAATGCGCGCTCCCATGAAATTCAGGGGAGGTTAAGGAAGGCCTCCTTCATCCTGCCTGGAGGATTATCTGGGGGCTCTAGAGTAAGTGGAGCGAGTCGCACCTTAGGAGCAGACACCTGGGGCCTCTCGGTGGGCATATCTGTACGGTGCATGGGGCTCAGAGAGGGACTAGGAGCAGTGTGTGAGTAAGGGACAAAAATGAAAAGAGAAAAAAGTGGGAGCAATCCCTGGGGGTACAAGGGATGAAAGTAAGTCTTGAGAGAAGCTGGGTTATGGGTCTGGGGAGGCTTGCTGGATGGGACCGATCAGAGAAGGGGAGATAAACAGGATGACAAAAAAACAAAGTAGAGAAAACCATTCGATTGAATTCATCTGCACCTGGGAACCTCAGAATTGCCCACTCCCTGCGTCTCCTGGCCAGAATGAGTATCACTTACAGCAGAGAAACCTTTCAGTTTGGAGACCCAAAACAGGCAGGGAAATGGGTGGTAACAACAGAAAAGGAATTCAGTCAAAGACACGATCCAGAGGAGGAAGATGATGAGGATGCATGATTTTTTGCAGGAGTGCTACATTTTAGTTAAATCTGAGGCTCAGGCACTCTAAAGGGAAAGTACAGGGGGTGAAGGAGCAGTCTTGGAGGCAGGTTATTATCAGGGCTGAGGGACACAGGCCCACTGGGGGTATCATATAGGTCACTGTGTGCATGTATTTCTTATGTGTGATAATAATAATAAATGGGGCCATTTGTCACCTCGACTCCCTCGTAGTGCCTGTTATGGAGCAGCCATGTTTCTGCCACACACTGGCCTCTGCTGCAGTTTGGTAGTTGGGTGCTTGTTTTCCTTGCTTCTTGCCCCCTTCCATTTCCCCCAGGACGATCGATTTGTATTGCCCAGTGACTCTGTGACTCAGGCTGTTTGATGCCTCGGCAAGATATCAGAAAGTGATACTGTTATTTGTACTTATCAAAATAAATGACTATACTGACATTGGTATATTATACCAGCTACGTTTAGCTCTGATGGTAAATTATAAAAGTTTGAACACATCAGGCAGTGAGCGGTTTATACATAATTTAGTGCTATATGACTCAGTTCAAGTGTTTTTGCACTGCTCGACTAAATAGGGTTAGCAAATGTTTTTTTCCAGCTTGTATGAAATACCCCTACATGTTGGTGCCTTTATTTATTTAGTTTTTGTTAACCAGTTAGGTACACTAGGCAGAGACTGCCTTTTTTCAGGTATGACACGGGGGAGTTACAACAGTGGTGCTGCAACACCAGACAGTTTCCAATATACAGCAATAAACAACATGTGCACAGGTAAGGGTAACTACAGTCGGGGTGCAGGCAGTAGCAGTCAGGGTAAGCAAAAGTTGTACAGCAGAACCCTCTTATAACGGACTGGCATAGCTTTTGGCTTTTGACAAGGTAAATCTGTCTGTTATAAGCGAGTGTCTGCTGTGTGTGTCCATTATAAGTAGATTCCACTGTATACAGTATGTAACACAACAGGTGAAGTGCTAATTACAATAGAGAAAGAGTCACAGGGAACAAAACACCATTCCTTAGACATTATTCCTTGACCTCACTAAAGCATTTGACACTGTCAATCATAGTATCTTCTCAGTAAACTACTTGATATTGGGCTATCTCCAGAAACTGTGGGTTGGTTTAAAAGCTACCTTGATCACAGAATACAAGTAAAATTAAATGGTACCCTCTCCAATGGTAGGCAGTTGACCGCTGGCATCCGGCAAGGTTCCATTCTGGGTCCTCTCTTATTCAGCCTGTTCCTCAACTCCTTCCCCAGGGTCTGCCCAGAAAAAAATCCTACTTTATGCAGATAATGTGGCCATTTTCTCCGGTAGTCCACACCTTCACCTGCTTGAAACTAAGCTTCAAGAAAGTTTCTCTATAATTGAGGAATGGTTTAATCACAACAAACTCCTTCAGAACTACAAAAAAACAAAAGTAACGCTGTTTGCAAGCCCTCAAAGCAAATATAAATCCAGCCAGCTGTCTATTCTTAATAAGAAACACAAACCTCTTGACCAGGTTAGCACCTTTAAGTACCTTGGCATCACACTCGATAGCTCCCTCTCCTATGCCCCTCACATAGACCATGTGGTAAAGATAGTAAACACCCAAATCGGTTTGCTTTATAGGTACCGGCACAGCATGTCAACCTTGTCTCTGGCAGTCACAAGCTCAATACTCTGTTATTGACTACTGGTTTGTCGTGTATTGCACTGCCACTGATACTGCTCTAAAAGGGGTCAGAATAGCACTAAACAAATCCTGCAAGCTGGTCCCTTAGTGCAGACAGGCTCACGCACATGTGACCTATATGCCCAGACCAACTGGCTAAACCTCCAAGGGAGGATTAAGTACCAGGTCTACCTCCTCAGGGGAAAAAAAAATACATCCTTGGTTGAACACCGCCAGCCATTCAAACCCTCCTTAAACCAGCAACTAAATCACACCAGACAAGAGGTAAAACAAGAAACACCCTCCACATCCCCTTTCACAGCACTAACATAACTCAGCGGTCCTTTGCTTATAGGGCACCCCAATGACTTAATGAACTCCCTTCTGACATTGTTAACGTGCCTGTTACTGCCACCACTCTGATGTCCTCTCTTCCCTGGGTTGGTTGTTGTATAAATCTAAACTAAGGTAGGCCACTCTGAGTTTTCTGCACAAGCTGGTCCACAAACATTCTCCTCCTTGCCTCAGTGAGTCTATTCATCTAAGACAATCTCAACAAACCCTGAAATCTGCCTCCCTCCCCTTTTCATAATGCCCAAACTGCGGTTAGCTGTGGTCCATAAATCATTCACCAATGCAGCTGTGTCTGACAAACTCCCTCCCCTCCACTCTGTCATGCTCCACCTCCTGAGTTCAATTTAACTTGCTTTCTTTTCTCTCTGACTCTACACCTTGCTCCTGCTTTCGGTGATAGGGGGATTTCAATGCCTGGGTTGACAATGAACTCTCGCAGTTTAGTCAGGACTTCCTCCAGCTGCTGAATTCGTTGGGCTTCACACAGGTTATTTCCTCCTCAACCCATTTGAATGGTCATTCATTGGACTTGTGTTCCTCCTGGGGATAGAGATATCTGACTTGGTGGTGGAACCAGTCGGGTGGTCTGACCATCACACCATTGGGTTCAGTTTCCTGGCCCCCCCCAGTAGGCCGGCCCCTACAGACATGGTCCGGTACCGCCCTTTGAGGGGTGTTACCTCAGAGGGCCTGATGGTGGTGCTGGACCTATCGAGTCTGCCGAGTGAATGTATGGATCCTGGGGACCTGGCACTTGCCTATAATACGGCTGTAGTAGGGGCCCTGGATTCCATTGCTCCAGTTCATGTTCGTCCCCTCACCCATCGCCCTAAGTCTCCTTGGTTTGACGAGACTTTGAGGAAGTTGAGGAGAGTGGGAAGAAGGCTTGAGAGATGTTGGCGGAAGTCGGGTCTGGACTGCAACAGGCTTAATTTGATGTACCATTATCAGGTCTATCAATCAGCAATTACCCATAAGAAGGCAGAATTCCTGTCCAGGAAAATTTGTGCTGCACAGAATCGACCAGCCCAGCTCTTCCGGACCATGGACAGATTGTGCAATCCAGTCTGTCTTCAGCCCGAGAGAGCATTTTCACAAGAACATTGTGAGGAGTTTGCTCAATTCTTCACAGATAAGGGTGCCGCAATCAGGTCCAATCTCCTCCTAACTCTTTCAGATAGGAGTTGTGGTGGTCGGCTGGAGATGTCGGACACCCAGTTTGTGTGGTTTTACTTCGACCTGCCCACAGTCAATGACATAGTGATGATCGTCCAGTCACTGCAACCGACCAACCGTAGTTTGGACCCGGGCCCCACTCGTCTTTTAGGATGTGTGGATAAAATCGGCCCAGTCCTTGCCAAGACAGTCCGGTTGTCTTTGGAGAAGGGAATCTTTCCTGATCCCTTGAAGGAAGCCGTGATTCGGCCCCTTCTTTAAAAGTCTTCCTTGGACCCGGACTGTCTGGCTAACTACAGGCCTGTCTCTAACCTGCCTTTTGTGGGTAAGGTTATTGAGAAAGTGGTTGCATCGCAGTTGAATGTCTATGATTCTCTCCAGTCCGGATTTAGGAAGAGGCATAGTACCGAGACGGCCCTTGTTCGGGTACTAAATGACCTCCTAATAGTGAGAGATCGAAAGACTCGTTCCATCTTGGTCCTTCTTGATCTCTCTGTGGCATTTGATACCATTGACCATGGAGTGCTTTTGGAATACCTGTGGTTTATCTGTGGACTGTCTGGCCTGGTCCTCAGTTGGTTTCGATCATTCCTTGAGGGTAGGACTCAGAGGGTGGTGTCTGGGATTTTTTCCTCGGCTTTCTCCCCTTAATCCTCCGGGGGGCCGCAGGGCTCCATTTTGGTGCCCATGTTGTTTGCGGTATATATGTTGCCGTTGGGAGTGATTATTAGGCAGTACAGCTTGAGTTTTCACTGCTATGCAGATGATACTCAGCTGTACATGTCCTTTGTGCCCAACCAGGGTAATGCTGTCTCGGTCTTTAACAACTGTCTCACCAAGATCCAGGATTGGATGACTGTGAGTTGGTTGTGGTTAAACCCTGAAAAAACTGAGGTGTTGGTCGTAGACCCAGGTCGTCGGGAGGCGGGTTTGCTGACAAGATCACCCTCGGGTCTTTGGTTTGGGAGGGCCCAGTTAGCTACCTCAGACCAGGTGCGGAACCTGGGCGTTATATTTGGTGACTGCCTGACTCTTAAACATCAGATGTCAGCTGTTGTCAAAACCTCTTTCTACCATCTGAGAAATATAGCCCAGGTGAAGCACCTGGTTCCTGCTGATGACCTTTCAACGTTGGTCCATACCTTCATTACCTCCCGCCTTGAGTACTGCAACACCCTTTACCTAGGGCTACTGGGGGTTGATATCCGCAGCTT
This sequence comes from Neoceratodus forsteri, assembly GCA_016271365.2. Taxonomy (NCBI): domain Eukaryota; kingdom Metazoa; phylum Chordata; order Ceratodontiformes; family Ceratodontidae; genus Neoceratodus; species Neoceratodus forsteri. The sequence goes on from JADMNL010000031.1 coordinate 173,308,536, forward strand.
GCAGTTAGTGCAGAATGCAGCGGCCAGGCTTTTGACTGGTACGTCTAGGACCAGTCTTATAATGCCTGTCCTCTGCGGACTGTACTGGCTGCCAGTATAGTGGCAGATCACCTTCAAGGTCGGTTTGCTGACCTATAAGGCCCTACACGACCAGGGACATAGTTACCCACAAGATCTTTGTCCCTACTGTCCCCTCCGTCCTCTCCGATCCACCGATGAGGGATTGCTAGAGATTCCCAGGGTCCGCTTGAAGACATCTGGGGCCAGATCATTTAGTTTTATGGCCCCGACCCTGTGGAATTCTCTACCTCATTGGTGCGAGATTGCCTGACTGTCCAAAGTTTTAAATCAGCATTAAAAACAAACCTATTTAGCCTGGTGTACTCTGATTTTTAAATATAATTTTGTGCGATTGATTTTGTGATATTGGTTTAATTACATGTATTTGATTTATTTATTGTAAAAGCGTTTTGGTTTTGGAAAGGCGCTTTTTAAAAATAAAGAGTTGATTGATTGATTGATATTAAACCCCAACCCCAACAGCTCTGTCTATTTCTCATCCTTGCCCTTCCCTTAACCATGGCTTCTTACCTTGCCCTCTGTGCCTCACCTTAAAACATAACTGCTATTGGTTAGCCCTCTTGTATCTGATAACATTAGCTAACAATTATAGATTGTAGTGCACTCTCTTGAATGTGTCATGTATTTCTTGCACTACTGTGTAACCTACCAGCTTGTTATTTCATAAGCCTGTGGTTGTATCTGTCTGTATCATAATCCTGTGGACCCTTGAATGCTGTATATCAATCTTTCCATTGTAATGGTCATTGCTATGTTAAAGCACTGTACTGTATACATACTGCACTTCCAGGTCACCCCTGAAAAAGGGACTGTAACTGCCTCAGTGGACTTACCTGGTTACCAAAACTCTAAATAAACACAGAAATAATAAATAAAGCTCGGTACCTTTAAGAATGCACTCCTTTAACACCTAACTGCTCTAGGTACCTGTGACTGCATGTCCTAATCCCGACTACCCCCCTTTCCCATCCAATCTACCCCAGCTCGCTTGATTCTCCCACTCTCCCCTCTTTCTCCCACTCTCACCCCCACTCTTTCCAATCACACACCTCCTTCTGTCTCCATTTCCTCACCACTCCCACTACTGCCCCTCCTTACCCCTCTCTCTGCTCTACCACCCTACCACCAACCTCCCCCACCTGTTTCTCTAACTATCTACTCCTCCCCCATAGCATCCTGACAAAGATAACCTGTCTGCTTTCTGTCTCTTACCTCCTTACCCATAGAAACATACATAGAAACATAGAATTTGATGGCAGATAAGGACCGTTTGGCCCACCCAGTCTGCCCATTTCCCTACCTAATGGATAAGCTGCAGATCCTAGTTAACCAGCAGCCTACTTCTTCCTACCCCCACCCCCTAGAATTGCCTTATGACTGTCCCATGCATGCTTGAATTCCACCACTGTTTTTAACTCACAACCTCCTCCGGAAGACCGTTCCATGCATCCACAACCCTCTCTGTGAAAAAATACTTCCTTAAATTACCTCTGAGCCACCCCATCCATCTTCAAATTGCCCCACTTCCACTGTCTTCTGTCTCAGCACGGCTTGACTTGTCTAGGTACATTATAATTTATTTTTGTACATTCTCCTGTGTAAATATTTTCGACTTGTCCCATTATGTTTTTGGTTTTACATCCTGTATATACCAATTACTGTCTTTACTTGTAATTTGTCTTTGACGTGGAACCTTTGTAAATGAGCTTTTAGCTCAAAAGTGTTTCTCCAAGATAGTAAATAAATAAGACACACTGCATAAAAACAGCATTATCATTCATGGGCAAAACAGCAAAATACAAATATCATAGTGGCAAGCAGAATCGGGACTGGGTTAGTAGCCCAATAACCAGCTCACCTCTTGGGGGTGCATTTACATGTGGATGTACCTAGGAGGTACTTACAGAGTTTTGTTTTTTTTTAATTCCCTGCAATGGCACAAGCACGAATCTCAGCTAGAATGTTGTTCCATAACTCGGGAGCAGAGTACTGCAATGCTGCAGAACCAAAGTTTGTTCTCAACTCAGGAACCACAAGTAGGCCACAGCCTGAGACTCTCAATGGACATGGACTGTGACGTGGATTAAGTCACTCAGCAAGCTGTTGTGGTTGCTGTGTACGTAACACATTGTAGACAATGCTTGCTTAGTGCATGGTCTCTCTCAGGGCATGGGGGGGCAGCCATTTTAATTTCTCATCTCGTGCGCACACTGAAGCTAGATTCTAACTGTACATCATAATGCTGCATCCTGTAATTCAATGTGTGGGATGCTTTACATACGTATTGCTTCTTTTTTAAAAATCAATGAAATATAAGTTACAAAAAAAAAAGTCTTTGTTTAGTATGAAAATCATTTAAATAGCCCCACCCTCTGGGCTGAGACAGGAGCCTATTCCTCTTTGTGGGTGTTTCTGAAACTGGTTTAGCTATAGTCATCCCTCCTGTAGCTCCTCCCCAGCAGCTACCTGTAACTGCCTTCAGTGGCCACATTGTCTCTCTCTACTTTCCCAGGCATGTCCAGGCCTTCATGTCTGGCTAGGCGCCCTGCTTTTTTATTGCCTTTGGCTATCAAAACCTATTGGAAAGTGCATAGAAGCAATGAAACAGACATATCAGATGGGGAAAAAATTACCTTTGTACTAAATCTGGGATAAAAGGTATTTCAAAACAGATGGAACTGGCGGGTCCCACACGTAGGATATAGAAGAAATTATTCGGAATGAATATTAGAACTGATAACATTAAAGGGGACAGGAATTGATTACTTATGTGCAGCTGTTTGAAATGTCTCTGTTTTCATAAAGTATAATCATACCTCTAAAATATTCCTATTTAACCATGCCTGAATAAAAGCTGAAGCTGTCAGTTGTGTTTTGTATTGTTTTCTTTGTATGGACAACATTCCATGTAGTTCCTTTCATAGAACCAAGAAATCTGGAGTTTTGACTATGTCACGTCATGGTTTCAGAACGTTGGGCACTGTACTGATAAGTTTATGCTCACATTTCTGAACCATGAAGTGACAGTCAAAACTCCAAATTCTTGGTTCCGTGAAAGGAACTGCACAGAATGTTGTCCATACAAAGAAAACAGTACAAAACACAACTGACAGCTTCAGCTTTTACTCAGACACAGTTTAATAGGGATCATTTTGAGGTATTACTGTCATTTATGAAAACAGAGACATTTCAAACAGCTGCACATAAGTAATCAATTCCTGTCCCCTTTAATATAGCCTGGTCAAAGAGAGATTGCTTCTATATCTCTGTTGCTAGTTTCTTTAACAGCAAAGTTGCTACACCTTAACGAAATCACAACCAACAAGCAATAACTGACGGCTCAGAACTAAGTTATGAAGTCTGTTTTATTTTTTTTAATATTCCCACAAGCTCTGTACAAGTCTATGAGACCAGTTATGGATTATTACTCAACAGTCTGATATGTTTACATACGCGTTAAACGTATCATGATTCATTTTCAACATAATGTTAATGTGATTTATGTATGATAGGTATTGATAAACTCTTTTAATAAAAACAAGTATAAAAAATATCAACTGATTATGATGCCAAGTGTAGAAAGGCAGTCAGACCAGCTGAAGCCGAGAGGGACCACAATCCAATATGCATTTACTGTTTATTTTGTTTGATTTTGTTTACCAGATAAGTACACTAAACAAATAAATGTCTATTTTCAGGTATAATCTGGGAAAGTACAGAAAAGCAGCATAACAAATTTACACAATATACAAGGGTACAATAACGTAACAGAAAAACAGCAATACAGAGAAAGCAGGCAGTAACAAGTTAAAGTGCAATAAAGTGGGAAACACAGTAGATCAAACCTAGTCAGCACAGTAGATTACATCAATCATTTCAGGATGGCAGCTTCTTACTTACTTGTTAGCTTACCAGGGAGCTAAGTACAAAGAGGGGTTAAAGAGCTAGTCGGTGGAACCAAAACAGACAGGAAAATGATACACATTTTAAGAAGAAGTCAGTTGTAACTTTTAGTTCTGGAGTACTTTTCTTTTTTTTCCCCTTTTGCTCATTAGAAAGTTTTCTATGCGATAATATTGTGCTGGACCTGTGGTACAGCTTTCAGCCTGGCAGCTGATATATCGATCTCTAACCCCCCCCCCCCCCCCCCCCAACTACATTATCAGCACTGTGCTCTCACTGACAGTGGCACCACAGACAACTGACCTGTCAGCTACCGAGTGGCTGCTCCTAAGCGGTAGTGATGTCACAGTCAGTGAGGTCACATGGTGAAGACGTAATAAGGGGAACAGAGCCTGATATGTCAGCAACCAGGCAGCGTGCTGTTCCACACATCACACCTACTAACACCAGGTAAGCAATCTTTTAATTAAACAAAGGGAAGAGAAAAAGTAGCTCAGATATAAATGGTAATTGTTGACTGCTTTTAAAAAGTAATTATAGTTTTTAAGGCTCCTCTAAACAGGGATGGGAGGGAGTATCATATATGGTCAGGGAGAGGGAGTTCCACAATTCTGGAATGTGTCATAGATGTGGCATACTGTTCAAGGGGTGTACCTATGACCTATTTATGAAATTCCCCTTAGGTGGTTAGAAAAGGTTAAAGTATTTTCACAAAGGCATAGCCCTCTAAAAGCTGTTTTGAGTTTAAGGGTGTATCATGCTGTAGTCCATTTCAAAATGACAATGGCAAAAGGCATTCACATCAACTACAAAGGACCCCTGTGGTGAATAGATTTTTCTCTGGGAGTGGGCACAGGATTAATTTTAATTAGTATCCTGATAGCCCCTCTTCTTGTGAAAGGGACTATCTGCAGAAAACCATGCTTCTGTGCCCCCCCCTGCAGAGTTGGTACCATGCCCAAAACCCAGTAGCAGCTGGGTTGCTGTGGGTAGCCTCAAATACATGACCACTGCCTAAGGGTATGTTTACCAGACTCAGAAATGCTTTGGCACGCTTCGTAAGGGGATGAAGGGAGGCTGACCCTTGTGACTGACATGATAATGCGTACTGATGGGCTGGCTTTGAGGGGGAAATCTTGTAACCCCAAGAGTCTAGAAGTCAGATTTCACTTGACGTAGGATGATATCAGCTGCCTACTGGACAAGGGGACCCTGAGACAAAATCTCACTCTGTGAGTGTGTAACTTAAAAGTGAGGTAAGGTACTGTAGGTCTTAGTGTGAAACTAAAGAGTTTGTTGTCCTGCAGACTCTGTTTAAACTGTTTATATTTTGCATTCCCTAGTGTGTTTATCCCTTTGGTGTTTTACTGATTATTTAATTTTGTAGTGCAAATACTAAGTATATAGATCTGCTACCAAAAAGTACAACTACCAAATATAAAAGTAACCTAGGTCTGATACAGAGCAGGAAATAGGTTCCTGGGAGTGACTAAATGAGTGGTTCTGTGTCTAAAGTAAAGGCCTTGCACTGGGTAAGCAGTGGCTGGTGGTGGGGCAAGAACCAGATAAATACCTTAATAATCAGCCAATTGGTGGCAGTGAAGAACAACAAGTAGACATCTGTGTGTCCAAGTGCTCCTGTGTGTGAGGTGACATGACAATACAGTGCATGGCAACTAAGATGGTGCATATCTTTGGGGATCTGGCACATGAAGAGATGCTGCAGGACTTAAAACATGTACAGTACACCCTGGAGAAAAGGAGGGAAAAGGGTGCCATGATTCAGACATACAAGTACCTGCATGGGATAAACAGAACAGATGCCAAGGAACTCTTCTCTTCTTTTTGAGTTCAAACACAAGGATGACAGGGAATTCACTAAAGCTGATGGGGCAGGGGTGGAATTCAAAATGATGTCCAGATGGACTTTCTCAAAGAACGGGTAATAGATAAGTGGATTAAGCTACCAGAAGAAACTGTAGAGGCAAAGTCAATCAGCAGTTTCAAGCAGGGGTGACACAGGCTGGTGCGTTCAGTTAGAAAAAAAGGGGGGGGGCAGTAAAAAAGGGGACCATTGCCACTAGAGCAAGGCAGAATAGTTAGGGCAGGCAGACTAGGTGAACTAAGAGCCCTTTTCTGCCATCAATATGTATGTATGTATGACAGAAGCACAGACGTGTAGATAGAAACATAGAATCTGATGGCGGAAAGGACTGCTTAGCTCACCTAGTCTACCCAGATGTTCCCTACTTACTCTGTCTTCACATAACCTATCCCCCCATGTGTATCTAATATACCCACATGTCTGTCCTATACGTTTGAGATGTTTGAAGCCGCGCATTTTTTTTTTGGGGGGGGTGTCCTCCACTTCTGCCAGCAATCTATTCCGGGTATCAATGAGCATAAGAAGAAAAGGTATATTCCCCTATCCTGGTGACACACTTAGGCACACAGGGTAAGGATTTATCTGAGGATCTGATGGGCAGACCTGATGAGGTGTTGGCAATAGATGCAGGAGAGGAAGATCTAAGGAGTTTATCCAGAAAGCAGCCAACAGCAAAGGAGCGACCTGCAAAAGGGGATAGCCAGCCTAAAGGTAAAGACAAACTCAGAAATCTTTATGACATATAAGCTTAAATGTATTTAAAACAAATATGTTGTTCCAAAGTTTCTTTGTGAAGTCAGGGTCTCTGTAAGGTAAGGTTATAGTTTGGAAGATCTGAGTTCAAGTAAGGAACCAGAAGAGATGTCAGCAATGGAATGCTTTGGAGAATCAATAGTTTTTTTTTTTTCAGAAGAGCTTTATAGGGACTGATGGAGTCTAAAATTCAGCCATTTGGGAGGAAGACAATTCCAAAGGTTGTGGCCATAATTACTGTCACTGATTAACATGATTCAATTTACACCACTGTTAAGATTTGCCAAGGCTAAGGTATTATCAAATATACTGTCTCATAATAGCCAGTGCATGCATAATATTGATAAGGATTATAAAAACATTGTTAATCTTAAAGCCATCTCAGGAATCTTATTGAACCACAGTCAGTGGTGATCACTGGACCCCAGGTGCCTGTACTCCAGCAAACAAGGACCCTCTCCTTTTTGTGGCTTGTCTGTGTCATGGATTTAACCTGAATCAAATGGTTGAGTTCAGCACCTCATTAAGGCATCTCCAGCAGCCAAGATCTAACTAGCTCTGAAGCTGCCTAAGGTGGTGCTGAACATAATTATTCGATTCAGTCTGAATCAAAGGGACCAAAGAGTCCTGAAATGACTGAGATCTGCTCTGAGCATTGGTTGAGAAACGATATCATGGGGGACATAGATAACTACATAATTCTGATCCTCATCGTATATTGTATCATTCATCTAACGCATCATTAATCTTACTTTTTTCCATGATGTATTCCCTTCACAGAACTAATGAATTATCAATTGGAAATCATTATAATGATATCATGGCCAGGCAACAGTGAAATTATATCAGAAAGTGAAAAATCTGGCTGGCCCAGTGGCGCAGAGGGTTGAGGCGCTGGCGCCTTACCTCATCCCATGCCGGCGACCCGGGTTCGAGAGCGGACTCGGGGCGTCGAGGGCTAACGAGGAGCAGGAAGGATTGGCGTCCGTGGACTGCTCTCTCCCTCTTGAGTGAAGCAGTGGGTTGTCGTTCGCCGCGGCGGCCTCTGGTGGAGACCAGGAGCACTGCTGACGGACGCAAGGAGGGAGTAACAAGAAAAGTGGAAATACCGCTTCACGGTAGCCGGATGACGGCTGCCCGGCGCTCTGAGGCCATCAAGGTCCTACCGAGCTCTCTGTCTCAGCAGCATCCCCGGGGCTAAAGTGGTGTGCTGGTCTGCCCCCTTGGCTGGTGCCTTCCCCCTCGGAGGAGAGGGACCCATCCGGCGAAGGGTTACGCCAGGTCACCCTTGGGGTCGGCTGCGATTTGAGGCAGAATCTCGGAGGACGGATGGGTCGGAGGACAGCCTTGGTAAGCCCGAAGGAGTGGCTACCGTGGAGCACGTAGGGGTAGAAAGAAATAACACAAACAAAAAAAAAGTGAAAAATCTTAAAATCCATAACTGACATACCAGGCTGAACAGATCACAAGCTCAATCTACTTGGTACTCGAAGGGAAAAATGCACTCACCTGGGACATCAGACGGCGGGGCAGAGGGTTGGGCAGCCTAGAAGATGCTGTCCCCTGAGAAAGGTGGGCAGTAGTCTTCACTGTTATAATCCCACCTCACTGAGTAGTGGTGGTGTAGTTGTAGACGCTTGCAGGAGGAAGACCGCAGGCAGACTCCACAGCCTGCAGCCTAATGTTCCTTGAAGTCCTCACTGCCTGTGTCCTCAAGGAAAGGAAGAAACACAAGGCAGAAAACCACAGAACATGGCAGAATGACACTGGCACTCTTGGGCTCTGCTGAACTAGACAGCCTCCCACATTTCGTGAACCTGTGGAGTGGGGGGTCTGCTTCCACCTTCCCAAAGGAATCCACCATGGGGAGCATGGCTCCCTATGGACCTCCTGGAGACTGGGTAAGTGACAGAGAATGAAACCGATGAGGCTGGGGGAAGCTGCACTGAGAGGGCAGCACCTGTGACGAGGATAAAGTAAATTTAAAAAAAGGCATTCACCTAAACTTAAACACGATCTTGATCTGAACATTAAATCTGTAACCACAGTGAAGCAGTTTAAGAAATCGATCAAAAATGAAGCTCTTCAGAACTGAAGTTCAATCACTGAGGTCATAAAACTTCTTCAAAGAGGTAGACTCCTCTGTCATGTCTCGGTATTAAGATGGGATTATGGTATTTTATGGGTAACTTCTAATATACAAGATCAAGGAAGTGTATACAGTAGTGTGTCGCTTGTTATTTCTAAGTTTCCTATTAAATTATGTTGTTATTAATACATGTTAAATATTTTTATGGTAACAGGATTACACTGGGTAGTAAGCTGGATATTGTTATTTAGGCATGTTAGATTCTAGCTGTATATACAGAGCTCTGGTGAAAATCAGCTTTGCTACCCCAGGTTGTCATATGATAGCTTTACACAGTTTGTTACAAGTGACTATTGCTGTTTGTGTTGATGTCATACCCTGCTTAAATAAAACTGAAGCTCTGCGGGTAAGCATGTCACCATTGCAATAGGAGCTAGAAAAGGCTCTCGCCCATAATTGCTCCTTTTCTCTTAACAGTATCGCAATATAGTACCATTTTGCATGAGATTGTCAAGACCTCTTTTAAATATGACTATTTTTACTCTGTATCAAATCTTCTGGTAAACCATTCCATATGTTCACCACTCGCTCAGTGTAAAAATATTTTCTTTTATTTGGTTTTACTCTATTTCCCTTTACTTGTAATGAATGGCTTCTTGTGTTTACTTCCTTGTTTTTTAGCTCTATATCCAATGCTTGTCTAAGAAAATCACTCTTAATAATATCAAAATATAATATTAAGTCTCCTCGTATGTGTCTTTCCTCCAAACTATACAATCCCAAAGTCTTCATTCTCTCTTCATAGTTCAATGTTCTCAACTCTTTTGTTTGGACATCCTACGCTGTACTCTCTCTATTCTCATAATATCTTTCATTTTGTAAGGACTCCAAAGCTGACTACAAAAGTCCAGTTGAGGTCTCACATATGACTTATAGAGGGGCATCAACACCTCCATCCCTCTACTCTTTATATTCCTACATATCGCTCCATATGTCTTGTTTGCCACAGAGATCACATTTGTACACTGCTTACTGAAATCTAGATTGTTATTAATATATACCCCCAAGTCTCAATCACCCGTGGAGTTGTTCAATAATGTGTTACTCAGTATATATTGATTATTTTTGTTCTTTTTTCCCAAATGTATCACACTACATTTGTCCGTGTTAAATGCCATTCCCCATTCATATACCCAACTAGTTATTTGATCCAGATCTTGTTGAATTGATGCAATATCTTTTTTAGTTTCCCATGGTCCTCCCAGCTTAATATCATCTGCATACTTTGTTAGTTTGTTTTTTTGACCTACTCCGAGGTCAGCCATAAATAACTGAAAAATCACAGGGCCCAAAACTGAGCCCTGCGGAACACCACTAGTCACTCTTCCAGCTTCGGATAAGACTCCGTTTACAGACACTCTCTGCCACCTGTTATCTAACCAGTTTACTATCCAGTTTATAAGGTATGGATCCAGTTTCAGTGTTTTTAGCTTATGTTTTATTGCCCAACGTGGTACCGGTCAAAAGCCTTCGAAAAGTCCATTAACACAATGTCCACCGGTATACCCTTGTCTAGAAATTTACTTACTGGATCATAAAAACATATCAGATTCGTTAAGCATGACCGTCCTACTGTAAATCCATGTTGCGTAGTGTCCATTAGATTGTGAGATTTAGTAAACTCATTTATTTTGTCCTTTATAATTGACTCAAATATTTTGCCAGGGACTGATGTTAAACTAATTGGTCTATAATTCTTTACATTATTTTTTGGTCCTTTTTTATGTATTGGTATTATTTTTGCCAATCTCCAATCTGATTGCAAATCTCCGGTTTCCAACAGTTTATTAAACAGTATTTCTAATGGTACACATGTGGTATTTTCTGCAATTAATAGCATTTGGGGTGTAATGCCATCAAGACCTGGTACCCCAAATTTTTTTAATTGTTCAATTTTCCTAACTATGATGTTCCTATTACAAGTGGGGATCTTTCCTTCGTTGGGGCATGACATCACTTCTTCTTTGTTACTTGAATCCGTATATACTGAACAAAACTGTCTATTAAACAAGTCCGCAATTTGTGTTGGTTCACTAATTATCTCATTTTTGTCCATAACTACAGTTAAGCCACTTGTTGATTTTTTTAGTGAGTTTATGTATCCATAAAACTGTTATTTCCTTTGTTTGCTGTTTGTGCCAGTCTTAGTTCCATTGTTTGTTTGTTTTTATCTATGTATAGCATTCTTACATAATTTCTGATTTATTTTGTATTTATTCCAACTGGGACATGCTTTATCTTTTTTATATGTTATGTATGATCTTTTTTTTTCTTTTGATCAACTTTATAATGGTCCTATTTATCCATTTTGGTTTTAAACCTTTTTTATTGTATTTTTTTATTCTCTTTATATGCCTAATACAGATGTTTAACAGTGCTTCCTTGATGATTTACCAAATTTCATCTCCACTCTTACCCTGACATACATTGTGCCAGTCTATTTTGCTTATATCATTATTTATCATCCTTTCATTAGCTGTATTGTACAGAAAAATGTCTGTTTGCCCTTGTAATTTATCTGGTACACATTGTATGTTAAATGTTACTGAACTATGGTCACTATCTCCTAGAGGTGATGCTACTAAACAGTCTGTTATAACAACACATTCCGAAGTTAGGACTAGATCCAAGATATTTTTTTCCCTTGTGGGTTCCATAACATTCTGATACAAACTATTCTCAATACAAGTCTGTAGCAGCATCTTACTTTCTCTTCGACTAGACTCATTACTCTGCCAATTTATGTCCCCCAGGTTAAAATCACCTGTCAAAATCAGCATGATGTAGTATTTCTTTTGCATTATAACAGTGGCTCACAACAGAGTATTCTGATTGATTGACTCGCTTCTGAAGGGTTATGCTAACAGCTGGAAATGCTCAGGTAAAATAAAGCCATTAGAATTTAAAAGTTTAACACTTTAAAACAATTTTGTTTAATAGCACTGGGGCATATCAGGGATTGTGCCACCTTCAAGAATCTAACACTAGAGGCATAACACACTTGGCTTTGACTCATACCTCATGACCCTCACAGGGTTAGAGTAGCTAACTCTTGGGCAAGCCAACCCCTGAATTACTGCTTGAAAAATGAAGGTTTGTATACTGTAATACAAAGCAACTGTCGGTCTTGATAAGTCACTATACGAAGCAAAGTTGGTGGGGAAAGAAGACTATTTCTCATATTTTAGTAACTGTTTTGTTGTTTCACACAAAGTTTCAGAACCTCCTTGCTTCCTCTTTTGTGTAAAGACCTACAAATATGAAGTTATATATCAAATAATTGTACCCAGCAGGAGCTGTTTTTTAAATACTGGTTCCAAGTCTGCTGTTGTTCCATCTACAGGGGCCTATCAGTAATCACAATGGGTGTTTCTGATTTACGCAGTGGTGTTAAAGGTGACAGGGAATGATTTGTTTCCTTTTAATGCCATTATGTATTCTGATGTGCTCCAACCAATTTTTTCATAAATACATAATCTAACTTTGGGATGCCCTCAGATTTACATGAAGTTCCTCTCCCCTCACCTACTGCTCTTTCTTTTCATATTTCTAAGACATTCTATGACATCAGGTTACACCACTCCATGCTATTCATCTAAATGGCCTGGAATGGTGTTACTGATGTCCTAGAATGTTCAGGCAGTATGAAACGAGACAGCAGCAACAGTTGAGGAGAGAAGAATAGTTGTAAAGTAAAAAAATTAGATTAATTAATTTAACAAAAACAGTCAAAACATATCAGAGTATTAGATACACATAAAAGAAAAACAGAAGGACATCTAAGCATGTGAACATTCTTTCCTACCCCCTTTAAGTACTATTTTAGGACTATGTGATGTAGTTTATCAAATTCAAGTTCAAGTTTACTGCAGGAAAAACTCAACTGAGCAAGCTCATTCACAAGGAGGACCTGGGTAATTTACATAGGCATATGGACATAACATACTAGGTAACATTGTTAATCGAGTCTTATGTATCATACAATGTATCATTGTTAATCGAGCAAACAATACATACACACACACACACAGTTCATAGTTGACAATTCTTGACGTGATACAGCCAGGTAAGGCACGGTTCTGGCGGTGGAGTCTCATGCTGTATCAGCAGGTGTTTGGGTAAGGTTGCATACATAAATGATAAGTGCATTATAGGCAAAAGTTAATGTTCAGAGACGGCAGGGGGAGTATAAGAAGGAATTGTAGGGAAAGAAGGTAGAAGATGAGGCTAGGAACTAGCACAGTAAGGTAGAAAGAGGTGTGATAAGGAGATCTAGAGGTGAAAGGCATGAAGACAGCAGGGGGAGTTTAAGAAGGAATGGCAGGGTAAGGAGGCAAAAGATGAGGCTTGTGACTAGCAGAGTAGAGTGGAAAAAGTGTGATAAGGAGATCTGAAGGTGACGGGTATTGAAAGCAGGTCATGGGGATCAAATCTATAGCTGTTGTATTTAGTCTAGTACTTCCTGTGCGATTGCAGACCTGTTATGGTCCTAGCAGTGGCAGTCGGAGTGTGAGTAAGTAACATAAGGGTGGTATGATGGGTTTAGTGGCAGTGACAGGTATCTTTTATTTTGGATGAGGATAAGGCGTTGTATAGATTTATTGGGACGATGCTGGTTAGTTTTAGTATGGATTGGAGTTGGTTCCAGAATGTGGGGAGTGCGACTGAGATGGCGCGTTGTCCAAAGGTGGTACGAGTTCTTGGGACGTCGAGCAGGATGTAGTTTGATTTCCTAAGTGAGTAAGCACTGCGGGAGATACAGATAAGGGATGTGATGTAGCTAAGAAGTTTGTGTAGGAGTATCTTGAGGATCCATATCCCTGCATGGAGCAAGCGTCTGATGGCAACTGAGGTCCAGCCAACAGCTGTGTATAGGTCGCAGTGGTGGGTTCTGTGGGGGGCACTGGTGATGAACCGTATAGCACGGTGGTAGAGAACGTCCAGTTTACTTAGGCCTGAAATTGCAGAGGTGGCATAGATGAAATCTCCATAGTCAAGAAGTGGAAGAAATGTGGCCAATACAAGCTTGGTTTGAGTTGCAACAGGGAAGAGAGAGATCTGTTTTTAAAGAAGAAGCCTAGCCATGCTTTGAGCCTCTTGGATAGGTCCTCAATGTGATCAAGGAAGGTGAGCCTGTTGTCTATCCAGAAACCAAGGTATTTAAATTTGGGAACTACTTCCAGGGTTTTCCCCAGTGAGGTGACGATAAGGTTCATTGGCTGCAAAAGGGGGGATTCAAAGGCAGAATTACGTGAGATGAACATTGCCTTAGTTTTCTTCGCGTGCAGAAGGAGTTTTGCTTTAATCAGGTTACTTTTGAGCTGAGCAAAGTCAGCTTGCAAGATGTCCCTGACTTCCGTTACAGTTGTGCCAGAGGTATATAATACAGCGTCGTCTGCAAAAAAAGTGAATACTGGACTTCGTTATGTGGGAGTCAAGATCACTGATGTATAGGGAGAATAGGATTGGGCCTAATATGGAGTCTTGGGGGACTCCCCTGGCAATCGGAAGGGGGGCTGAGAGACAGCCATCTGCTTTGACTTTCTGCATCCTACTAGAAAGATAACTGGAGAACCACAGTACAGTAGGAGGAGTGGCACCTACGCTAGAAAGGCAGTTGATTAGGAGGGTGTGGTCAACAGTATCAAAGGCTTTACTAAGGTCCAGGAAGACTGCGCTGGTGACCTTCTTGGAGGCCACGGCGGAAATCCAGTCATTAGTAACCTTAGCCAACACAGTGACTGCACTGTGTTTGGACTGGAAACCAGATTGTGCAGGGTTAAGGAGAGAGTAGGATTCGAAGTGTTGTTTCAATTGGATATATATCAGCTTTTCGAGGACTTTAGAGAGAACAGGCTAAATGGAGATGGGCCTGTAATTGTTTAAATCACAAGGGTCTCCTGATTTGAAAAAAGGAAAGATGTGGGCAGACTTCCAGCTAGATGGAACTGTTGCAGAGGTTATGGAAAGGCTGAAGATATGTAAGATAGGTGCAGAGAGATAGGCATAGCCTATTCTCAGGAAAAATGGTTCAAGTCCATCATTCCCAGCACTCTTACGGAGATCTAGATTACGGAGCTAATCTTCAACTTCTTTGTATGTAATAGTGCGGATCTGGAGAAGGTGGGATGGCCTACAGGTAGAGGAGGTAGAGCTTTCATTAGTATTCACTTGGTTAGCATAGGGTGAGGAGTCGAAAGCAAGTCCAGCGGTAACAAAATGTGAATTGAGTTCTTCAAGGATTTGGGTGCTGTTTTCCACCAGCCTGTCACTGGTAAATATGTTAGATGGAATGGATGGAGCTGAAGGACGGCCTTCAATAGATTTAACTGTTCTCCAGATTTTTTTGGGGTTCCCTTTGGCTTGTTCCAGGGTGGTAATACAGAAGTTAGCTTTTGTGGCACGAATGCTTTTGACACAAGCATTTCCAGCAGCTCTGAAGGCCTGCCAGTCTGCCGGGTTTATGCCCTAGCAAACTACGTAGTACTATAGTAGAACATGGATGCATTGTGTCAACAATGGAAGAGCTGAGCAAAGTCATAAACTACATCATACAGTTCACACATGGTACTTAATAGCTGTGTATAAATCAGAAACACTCACTGGAATAACAAAAAACCTATGGAGATGGCACAGTAATATAATTGGAACTAGTATTTAACAAGCATTTGTCAATGCCGAATGTTTGCTTGATGGCATTAGCATTGGAAGTGCAGGAGTTAGACAGATGCAGAATAGGAATGGCAGTGAAGTACTGAAGTGACACCAACCCTACCCTGCAAAGATGGACAGGTATTGGGGTGTGCCTTCGGGTGTCACCAATAACGCTCATGCCATTTCACCTCACCCTACCCTGCAGACACCGACAAGTGTTGAGGTGTGCCTTGCAGTGTTTGGGCTTTACACTCATCCCATTCTATAAGGAAATACGCTGAAATGGGTGCAGTATAGGAGAATGGGGTAAACTTTTGGGCCAAAGAGTCCAAGGCACACGTGGATGCCTGTCACAGGCTTCAGGATGGGGGTGGGGGTGGAATGGTGTGAGCATTACTGTCAACAATCCCAAGTCACACCCCTGATGCCTGTTAGTCCCTACAGAAGTAGGGCGTTTCTTGGTATTTTCACTCCAGGTTTTCAATATGGGCTTTTTTGTGACCCCACCGCATGAACAGTGACACTATCAGTTTGTTAGCTGAAAGGTGATTTTGCATAGCAACTCTGCCATTTGGCACCACAGGTGTGAAAACACATTTCGAACAGGATGTGAAAATCGGCAGCTGTACTGTTCATGAGGAGGTGTAAAAAAATGGCAATGTTGAAAATCTGGAGTGAAAATATAACAAAATTGGTGAAGTCACAAGTGTGCATAGAAGCTGCACAACGCACACCCATAATGCAATTATTTTGGGGATTTTTTTACACCACATTTTCAACGTAGGCATTTTGGGAAATCTGCTCATGAACAGTGGCACTGTGATTGTCTTAATCTGTCCCGAACATTGATTTCGCACATCGACCGTGCCCATTGTGTGCCACAGGTGCGAAAACATGTTTCAGGCAGGATGTGAAAAATGACAGTTGTACTGTTCATCAGGCAGTGTGCAAAAATTACAATGTTGAAATTCTGGAGTAAAAATATAAATAATTGGCAAGGTTACAAGTGTGCGTATAAACAGTGCAGCGCATGCTGATAACACAGTCATTTTTAGGATTTTTTTCACCAAATTTGCAACATGGGCTTTTTGGGACCTCTCCTTAGGAACACTGTCACTGTGATTTTCTTAATCTGTCCCAAACATTGATTTTGCACAGCAACCGTGCCACAAGTGTGAAAACACATTTCGGGCAGGATGTGAAAAATGACAGCTGTATTGTTCATAAGGGTGTGGAAAAATAGCAATGTTGAAAATCAGAGTGAAATTTAAAAACTCTCGATAATTCTGAGCGTGAGTGGGAACTGCACAGTGCAGACTAAATAACACAGTCATTTTAGAGTATTTACAAATATGCAACATGACTTTTGGAGCCCACCTCATGAACAATGACACTGGCGTTCGTTAATGGGTCCTGGAAGGTGATTCCATGCAGTGACTACGAAATCACCTTCCCGGGGTTCTAATAATATTTATGACAGTGACTGAGTTCATGGTGGGAATTAAAACATTTGAAAATCTAGCACTAAAGACACAAAAAATGACAAAATAGCTACCTAAGTTGACCCCCATTTATGCCACTGTACAGCTTACAGATCATAGCAAAAATATTAGGGCACTTTTCAAATAACTCAATTTCCTCTAAACATAAGTTGAAATTAACAACAGTATTTGGTTTCCACAATTCTTTATTTCTCTGTTAATATTACAGAACCTTTGTTTTTGATTCAGAATTTAATATATCATTTTAAATCAGAAAATGAAAACAAATGGCATTGACAAAATTATTGACACCCTAGACTTAATATTTGGTAGCACAGCCTTTGGTCAAAATAACTGCAATCAGCCTCTTCCTATAGCCATGGATGAGCTTCCTGCACCTCTCTACTGGCACTTTGGCCCATTCTTCTTGTGCAAACTGCTCCAGTTCTCCCAGATTTGAAGGGTGCCTTCTCCCAACTGCTGTTTTCAGATCTCTCCACAGGTTTTCAATGGGATTTAGATCTGGACTCATTGCTGGCCACTTCAGAACAGTCCTGCGTCTTGTCTTGAACCATTCCTGGGTGCTTTCTGAAGTGTGTTTGGGGTCACTGTCCTGCTGGAAGACACATGACCTTCGACGGAGACCCAGCTTTCTGACACTGGGTTCAACATTGAGCTCCAAAATAGCCTGGTAATCTCCAGATTTCATGATGCCATGCACACATTCAAGGCACCCAGTGCCAGAGGCAGCACAGCAACCCCAAAACATCACTGAACCTCCTCCATGTTTGACTGTAGGGAAGGTGTTCTTTTCTTTGAAGGCTTCATTTTGTTTTCTGTAAACATAGAGATGATCTGCTTTACCAAAAAGCTCTAATTTGGTCTCATCTGTCCACAGGACATTCTCCCAGAAGGATTTTGGCTTGTTCAGGTGTGTTTTGGCAAACTCCAGTCGGGCTTTCTTATGTCTCTCTCTCAGCAGTGGGGTCCTCCTACCATATAACCCCCTTTCATTGAGTTGGCGACGGATGGTGCGAGTTGAAACTGTCGTACCCTGTGTCTGAAGGTCAGCTTGAATCTGTTTGGCAGTTGATCGAGGTGCTTTCTCCACCATTTGAACAATCCTGCACTGCAATCTTCGATCAAGTTTTCTCTTGCGGCCACGTCCAGGGAGGTTGGCTACAGTGCCATGGGCCTTAAACTTCCTGATAACATTACATACGGTGGAAACAGGAACATCAAGGTCTCTGGAGATTGATTTGTAGCCTTGAGATTGTCCATGCTTGGCTACAATCTTCCGTCTGACCTCCTCAGACAATTCTCGGGCTTTCTTCTTTTCTCCATGCTCATTGCGGTATACATAGTGACACAAAACAGGAGAATATGAGTCCTTTTCTCTATTCAAACTGGTTGAATGAGTGATTTTTATATTGCAGGCACCTGCAACTCACCACAGGTGAGTTCAATTCCAAAGTGAAGGAGAATCACCTGCTTGAAATCTAATTATTTCTAACTACTTCTAAAAGGTGCCAATAATTTTGTCCGGGCCATTTAAGGATTTCTGTGTGGAATAAGTTAAGACTTAGTAAATTTTCTGCTTTTTGTGTTTTATTCCACTGCAAACCAAAGAAATACGTATGTGGATACCAAAATATTTTTTTAATTTCAACAATTTTCTGGAAGGAATGGTGCATTATTAGAAAAAACTGCAAGGGCGCCAATATTCTTGGCCACAACTTGTACCAACATTTCTTCAGTTCGTGGTCAGCTTTGAAGAGTGCAGACGTGTTCCCGCTCCACCGAAGATTGTCGCGCCAGGCTCCGGAGATAAATAAGGGGTGAAGGGTGGTGTGGGAAGGTGGGTGCGAGTTGGGGAGGGGGCCACTGCAGACAACTAGGGACCATTGTTTACAGGTTAAAAAAAAAAACTTTGTGGGAAGGTTTTCTTGTTTTACAGGTACATTTGACATGCTGGGGTGGGCTCCCAGCATGCCACCTGTATTTTTGGGAAGGGAGGACTGAAGCCGATGGGGATTGGGCACACCGTCGGCAAAGAAAAAGGGTCTGTGTTTGGGGGCGGCGGCATGATGCTGAGGGGGACTGGGCACCCCCCTTGGCAGACAAATTATGGGGTGACATTATGCTGACGGGGATTGAGCTCCCCATCTGCAAATGAATTAGAGAGGGGCCATGCCGATAGGGAATTAGGCAACCCCCACATCGGCTTTCCTGGGACTGTGAGAGGTGGACAGCAACAGCCGCCACCATATGTATTGAAATGTAATGCCAGGCAAGGCAAGCCCTGCGATGAGGGGGCGCTCCCTCATTGCAGCGGTGAAATTGTTTCAAGTTGGTGGCATGCTTCTGAGCTGCTGTCATAGGCAGCGTGCTCATTTAGTGGTGCCACAGACACAAGCCCCCAAAAGCAGTGGCGGCATTGGCCACAACATGACCGCACCTCCACAACCTGTTTCTCCAGCAAGCTGTCACAACATGTTCCCTGCGCATGCGCATGTGTATGCGTGCAAGCAAACAGAAAAATGTGTTTCTACAGGGGGAAAAAATGACTTACAAGTTCAGTCCAGTTCTTCTTTAAAGTGCTTATTAGAATTCAGAATCAAAGACATTGAGCAGTGGCCCTCAAAAGGTATCATCCAGCACTGATTATCAGATGTCGTTCTGAGGGTGGACTCCTGAAAGACATGGATGCAAGCTATAAGGGAGATGGAATGGATCACTGCAGACCTGAACTTACATAGAGAGGCCTTTTTGGAATTCTGGAGGCCTCGGGACTTAAGTGACGCCATGGATTCTCCCTGGGGGTGAGTCAATTACCATTAAGGCCTCCAGGATGTTGTATCCTGGGCAGCGTGGATGGCAACTCTGGTCCTTCCTCTGAAGTATGGAAGCTCCCGGACTCTGTGCTATGGGTTTATTCTGCTGCTCTTTCATGCTGCCAGTTTGCACTCCACAGTGCACTGAAAATTGATTTTAATGGTGCTATTTCATGGACATCAGTTGCATTTTTGGCCCTGTAATGTACAGTTTCTGTTCAACGGGGGCAATGTACATCAGGGCAGATTGCCTATGTGCCAAGGATTCATGGCATGTAGGCAATCCTATGTGACACTGCCGTGCAGTAAGGGTCCTGTGGACCCCGGCATGCATACATGGAAGGGACGCATGTCCCTTGTGCACTAGATCCTCAGCTGGTAATGCAGCTACATGTGCGGCCGATACAGGGGCATACCTGCACTACAGGGGCATACCTGCACTCCACACTATTCACTGAGGTGTGGAGTGCTGGGTGAAGGGGCGCAGGATATGGCAGCAAGGACGCTGCCAAATCTGTTGCATGCCTCCTTAGTGAAACCCCGCAAGCTGCAGGAGACCAACAAACCCTCCTATGGTACTGCCCCAGCCCACCGGGCTGACAGGGAGGGCTGGGGGCGACCATTCGGACACTCACCCATACTCTGGCATTTTTCCAGTCCCGCACCTTCCCAGGATCCTTTGCTGTCACGGAGCAGGGCATCTACTTCAGGACCCAGGACAGGCATCTGATTGAATGACCACCTGTGTCCCTCAAGCTGCCCCCACGCAGCTGAGCACTGGGGTGGGAAATGGTCACAGACAAGCACCACGTGGTGGCACACGCATTAGTGCATGCCACACCCCATATGCCAGTCTATGCGTGCAGAGCTGCGTGGGCCGGGTACACTCGCTCGCCTTCATGCATAGCCCCTAATGTTTTTAACATAGTTATAGTTTGTTCATGGTTTCCTATATATGCTTTGTGGGTCTGGATGGACCCAGTTATCCTTTCTTACAAATGGTTTACCTTCTACATAACAATTATGTTACTGCTTGCATGCTATTTGCAAATTTTGAATACACTTTAACGTTAACCAAAAAAAAAATCAAAGATAGATATATGGTGGATGTAACTGCACCGCTATTGTAAACATCTAGGATGGCATACCATATTAGGAAGCAGACAGTATAACAAATGTTAATGTGCATATAACTGTAGGGAATTTGTGTGAAAGAACCTTTCAAAGATAAGGATGTGACATGATATGGGTTTGAGTCTCAACTGTACTACGGTTTTACTGCAGTATACGTAGAGTCAATGATGTATCAGTGGAACAAACTGACAAAGCCGGGTACAGAGGCTCAGTGAATATATGGTTGAACGTGTGTAACAAGATTAGATTGCTGTCAGACACGCTGTAAAATGCAATCATTCCACCACTGAAATCAACAAGCACTCCAACTGTTGAGAGGTACACAGCGGGCAAAGAAAGGGATGTGTGCATCTTGCCTGCACATGCATTATGTTGAACAACGTAACTACGTATCCTGCTCAGGCACCATGAAGTCTTGTTGCAGCCCAGCAAAGAGTCACTGCTCCCACCCTTTCTTTTTATGCTTTTATAACAGACACCGATCCTCCAGTGCCCTTCTCCTCTGATCTCTGTCTCCCAGTAAGAACAACCATTGGAGATACCTTCAGTGCCTAGAACCTGTAGAAAGCAGTCAAATCTCTCCAGGCTTTCAGGATATGGCTGTCTGCTGCCACTGAACTGTACAGTCCTGCCGCTGTTCGAGAGAATAAGGCTGACATGTGCTGTGTTTGGATCCAGTGCCGGTGTCTTTCCATCTGTGAAAGGAGCAACAAAATCAGCCGAATTAATGTTTTCACATGCCAAAAACTATAAGAGGTACTACTGAAATGTAAAAACAGTTAACTTCTTATTTTCATTTAGTTGGAATTCCTAGGATTTAAAACAGCAGTACAATGAATGATGCCCAACTGGACTGTTGGGAATGCGATCTGGCCCCATGCATTACTTCCTTCTGAACTGTTTTATTTTTAACAGCTGTATTTAACTTTAAGTTAATTCTTTTTTCTTTACTTCCCCCATCTTTTACTTACACTTCTTGGCCAGACACCCCAATCACAAGCATTGCCAGGTGTCACAACCTGTCCACACCCAGGACTCAGGTCTGCAACAGGCTGCCAAGTTTCTCAACCCTCAACACCTGTAAGGGTACCTTGGTCGCTGCCACCAATCAGAATGGATTCTCTTACCTGGAGACTTTCTTGGTCTGATTTCCATCAGAGCCACAGCCCACACAGTACAGTTCTCCTTTGGCTAAGGGAAGACAGCATTCCCCTGTCACTCACTCCTGAGAAAACCCTTTACTTCTTAGAATATGGTAACCGTAGCCATCTTCTGTCTTTGAAGATGGATCGAGGATCTGTCAATACCAACTGTTAACTATCCCCCTAAAAGGTTCAGCTACAGAGGCATGAAGTATATACAAATAATACTTACTACTTCACACTATTTACACATTGTACAGCATATCATACATAAACAAGTCTATGGGAATTTCAGGGTTACTACAGAAATTACAAAGAAATGGTTTGCACATGGCAGAAAAAAAACCAAAACCTTCTTACAACTTAAATCTAACAGAGTAGAAACATTCTTAGCACACAATAAGCTGTGGCAGACTCTTATTATCAAGTCCCAACATGGACTGTTTTGCTAGGGCCTGGCACGGACCTCAAGAGCCTTCAGCTGCCAGCCCCCTATGCTGTATCATCAAATATGTCACTCTGATATCAAGGATTTGACACTTTCTTTCCCTCCTGGGGGGTACCACCCTTTGGAAAGCTGGCCTACCCCAGAAAGTACAGTTACATAAGAACTTACTGTAACAGTAGATCTTCGAGAGGAGCTCTTGCAGTAGGCTATAACCATTAGGACTAAAGCCTTAGGACCCACCGGAAAAATTTTAGCTAGCAGTACCCAACAGGGATCACCCCTGATGTCAGCTCCACCCCAACGTCGGTCACATTACATAAGAGGGCGGACCCCAGCTCCACCCCAGTTTCCCCGCCAAGACCCGCGAATGGACCCCAGCGAGTGAAAGAAGCGAAGCCTGACAATGATGTGCTGAACACCTCACCCAGGGGATGGAGGGCGGGAAAGCAGCGCCTGCTGCAAGAGCTCCTCTCGAAGATCTACTGTTACGGTAAGTTCTTATGTAACTGTACTATCTTACTTCGTGTGGGAGCTCTTGCAGCAGGCTATAAGCATTAGGACTGAATCCTAAGCAGTCCCACGCCAAGGAGGTGCCTAACCCCGGGAGGAGGAAGGATGGAATAATGCTGGCAACACAGCAAATCAGGACAGGAGTCCCTGAAGGACTGCCAAGCCGAAACCGGCACAGCATCTGGATGTAATGTCCAGGTTGTAGTGCTTCACAAAAGTGTGCACAAAATTCCAGGTGGCTGCCCCACAGATGTCTCTTATGGAGACAATCTTTAAGGCAGCAAAGGAAGCCGAAACACCACTGGTGGAGTGACCCCTAACTGGGCCCGGAAGGGGTTTGTTGTGCTTCTCATAACAAAACACAATACAGTGGACAAGCCACTTAGAAATAGTCTGTTAGGACACTGGTTTGCCCAAATGTTGTGATGCAAAGGCCACAAACAGTTGCTCCGATTTACAGTGTGTAGCCATGCGCTTGAGGGTAGTACCTCAGTGCCCTGTGAACATCCAGTGTGTGTAGGAGAGCTTCTCCCCATTAGAAGGAGAAGAAAAATAAACTGGAAGGTCAACCAATTGGTTGAGGGTCAACTCCGAGACCACTTTAAGAAGGAACTTAGGATTTGTTCTAAGAGAAACCCTTTCCCTGTGGAAAAACAAATAAGGCTCTTTACACATCAGAGCCTGGAGCTTGGAAACTCTTCGAGCTGAGGTAACAGCAACTAAGAAACAAACCTTCCAGGAAAGGTAACGCAGCTCACAATCAGCCGCTGGTTCGGGGGGTGGGGGGGAGTGAGCTTCTCCAACACAAACAGGAGGTCCCAGGGAGGGATAGGATCCCTAATGGGAGGTCCCATATGCAGAATACCGCGTTAAGAAGGTGCGGGCCACATCCAGTTGGGCCAAGGTTCTATCCCCAAGAGGACATGATATGCAGAAATGGCCCACATGTGCACCTTTATAGAAGAGTAGCTCAAGCCTTGTTGGTATAAGGATAGGAGATACTGTAACGCTGAGTTCACCAGGCAGGTAAGGGGGTCCAGACGGTGAAACGACACCCATAAGCAAAAACGCTTCCACTTCATAGCATAAGTGGAGCGAGTAGAGGGCTTTCTCACTGAGACGAAGATGTCTGCCACCTCTTGGGAAACCCCATACTTGGATTTTGCTACGTCTGCAGGAGCCAAGCATGAACGTGCAAAGACCTGAGATCTGGATGGACCAGTGTGCCCCAATCCTCGGACAGCAACTGCGAGCATATTGGCAGCAGAATTGGAGGTTCCAAGGACCTCTGAAGTAGTGGGAACCAAATCTGCCGAGGCCACAATGGGGCAATCAGAATCATCCGAGCCCTCTCAGCCTGTATCTTCAACAGTACTCTCTGAATGAGAGGGAAGGGAAGGAAGACGTAAAGAAACCTTCCTGCTCAAAAAAGGGACAACGCATCTGGCCAGAAAGCACCAGGCGCGAGCTCTCGTGAGCAGAAAGTTGGCAGTTTGGCATTGCGTAGGGACGCAAAGAGGTCCAGCTCTGGATGACCCAATGTGTCGAAGAGCTGGTCCACTACTGATTGTAGCAACTCCCACTGAGACCTGCTTAGGATGTCTGCCAAGTCATTTTGGATGCCTGGAACATGCACTGCAGACAGAGAGATGGGACGCTCCAGTGCCCAGTATTAAACTCTCATCGCCTCCCTGCATAGGGGGTAGGAGCGCATTCCCCCTTGCTTGTTGATGTAAAAGACAACCGCCATGTTGTCCGTCTGAACTAGGAAACAGCCTGGAACAAGGTCCTCTTGGAAGGCATTCAGTGCATTGAGGATGCTCGCATCTCCTGGACACTGATGTGGAGGTTGCACTCCCCTGGTGTCCAGACCCCTTGCATTTGGCAGGCCCCTAGGTGCGTCCCCCCATCCCAAATCAGATGCATCCATTGTTAGGGTCTGATTTGGGGGCTCCTGATCGAAAGGGACCCCTTTCTCTAGATTGAGAGGGTCCAGCCACCAAAGTAAGGTCCTCTTGACCAACTCTGCAACTCTGACTATGTGGTCTAGTTCGTTGGAGCACTGATTCCACTGTACCCTAAGCATCTATTGTGGGATTCTCATGTGGAGGTGGGCCAAAAAAGTGACAGGGATGGCTGCCGCCATGTGCCCCAGAAGTCTGAGGAAGGTCCTGGCCTGGACCTGAGGGGCTACTAGGACTGATCCGGCTATCTCCCGCAGGCGATCGCCCCTCTCTGGAGGTAGAAAAGCCATGCCCTGGACTGAAACCAGGACTGCCCCATGAAGACGAGTCTTTGGCTGGGCTCTGGGGAAGACTTTGGAAGGTTCAGGGTGATCCCCACCTCTCAGAACAGAGTACAGGTGTCTCCGAGAGCCTGAAGAAGGCGCATCCTTGATGGGGCCGCAAGCAGCCAATCGTTGAGATAAGGGAAGATGTAATGTCCCTGGTGCCTTAGAGATGCAGCTACCACTGCCAAACATTTGGTGAAGACTCAAGGAGCGGAGGAGAGATCGAATGAAAGAGCCAGAAACTGATAATGCTCCCCCTGGAAGTGGAACCTCAGGTACTTCCTGTGAGGGGGAAAGACCCCAGTGTGTATGTACACATCTTGCACATCTAGGGAGCAGAGCCAGTCTCCCTGGTGCAGCAGAGGAAGAAGACCTGGAAGGGTCACCATTCTGAACCTTCGGTACTCTATTTAGTTGTTTAAGGAGCTGAGGTCCAGGAAGGGCCGAAGATCTTGCGTCATTTTTGGAACCAGGAAAAAGTCGGAGTACTATCCCTTTCCCCACTGCTGCAGAGGAACTGCTTCTATCGCCCTTTTTCACAAGAGGGCCTGAATTTCTCTTTCTGTAAGGGGTATGTGAGAAGGAGGATATCTTGAGGACCTTGATGGAGTGTCTGGGGGATTTCGGTAAACTCCAGCGTATGTCCCCTCCTTATAATGTCCAGGACCCATTGGTCCACTGTAATGGAGCTCAACCCTTCAGGTGAAGGGAGAGCGACCCCCTACCTCCCTGGTGCCTCCTCTGGAGGAGGCGGGGTCGGGAGGAGTCACTGGGCGGAGCCGGGAGTGGTCAGAGAGGCTTGGGAGGATTTGGGGCCTCGAAAAGGAGCACCTCCAGGTTGCTGGGTGCTGACTTTCCTTTTGAAGCCAACTCTCTTGCCCTGTTGGTTTCCATGGGCTTGAGTACCTGATGGCTTATAAAAAGGCTGACGTCTCATGCGTTTCTGGTCCCCTCTGTACATCTGCCTGATGGACCAGATAGATTTTCCCGACACCTGGAGATGAGAGATAAGAGAATCCACCTCCTGCCCAAAAAGGACAGAACCCTGGAACGGGCGGTCCCAGATTCCGGACTGCAAATCCTGATGAAAACCTGAGACCCTCGACCAGGCATCGCACCAGAGCTAGACACCTGACGCTGCTGCTCTGGCCGCCATATCTGCAGTGTCGTATGAGGCACGGAGGACATGCATGCCTATGTCCAAGCCTGATTTCAATAGGTCCAGAAGCTCCATTATTTGCGTGGAGTCTGGCAAGGCATAGGCTAGCTCCTGTCCTCTCTCCCACAGCGCAGTCTGGTACTGGACCATATGCATAAGGAAGTTGAGGGATCTAATGGAGCAGGTGGAGGCAGATTAGACTTTCTTGCCCACCTGGTCCAAGTAGTGGGATTCTGGGTCAGGAGGCTGGGAGCTTAGGTGCTTAAGCTGCTTAGACTTGTCAAGAGCAGCCGTAATGACCGATGAGTCCACCTGAGGGTGTTCCGCCAGGAAAGGCTCATCCCTCGGGGCTCTATACAGCCTGTCTGACTTCTTTGGAATGGCCAGGACTGATGCTGGATACTTCCAAGTTATCCTGATAAGGTCTTGGAAGGTGTCCGCTAAAGGAGGCACCATCAGAGGCTTGGACTCCTTCTGCCTCAGGTAACGGGCCAGTCGACGGCGTTCCGGATCCAGGTTCTCCGTCTCCCATTCATTGGAGGCCTGGATAAGCCTCATGACATCCATAAAAGTCAGATCGTCAGGAGGCGAGTGGGGTTGGTCCTTCTCTCCTGGGGAACCCCCAACCACCGAAAGGGATGAGGAGGAAGCAGAAGAAGGACAAAACGATCTGCTACAGGGCCTAGAATAGCCTGAGCTGCGTCTAGGACTCCCCCCGCTCGAGCGTTGGTGGCTACCTGACCAACGTCAGTCCGAGGACAGACGGCGGCCATGGGACCAATGCCGGGAGAGAGGGATCGGCTCCTGGGCTGAGACCGCGACCGACGGCAGCTGCCCGATCGAGAAGGACGTTGACGACAGTCCTCAGACCGGGACTGGGAATGAGCCTTCGAGGGCAGTCAAGGCAGAGGCCCTTGGGCTCACGGTTGTCCAGCCAGTTGGGAACCAGTGTCGGGTCTGGCTTCAGTGGAGTCGCCTCCTTTTTCACCTGACTCCACCAAAAAGAGAAGAGTTCTTGCAGCTCCTCTTTCTTAAAAACAGCAGCCACTGTTCCCAGAAAGGGACACGGAGAAGCCGGAGGCTCCAGTAGGGTATGAGTGGGGGAGTCCCCAGAACAGCCCTGTGGGGTGGAAGACCTGGGGGTCGCTAGAACCTTAGTGGGTGCCCCTTCCACGGGGGTGTCTTCCACTGGAGGAACCTCCACCGGCGTTGGTACCGCAGCCGGCACCAGTTTCACAGGAGGCGGTGCTGGGCTGTCCTTGTCACCCAGTGGCTTGCCCAAACCGGATGAAGCTGAGGCCTTCTTGGGCAGGGCCAAGGCTTGTGCCATAGAGGCCTTGGGAGTCACACGCAGCGGTGCCACCTTAGGTTTCGCCGGATTTTCTCCTGACGGTCCCACCTTGACCAGCTTTGTTTTTTTGGTGGGAGGGCTCGGTTTCTTGGAGTCTTCTTTGCGGTGTTCCCCGAGCCCGAGGAAGAAGAGGCATTCCTTAGGGGGGCAGGAGGACTGATGATGGGACTGGCTATGGTCCTTGTCCCGAGAGACTTACGGGCTTGTCCCGGTGTTTGCCCTTGTCCCCCGAGGTGTGCAGGACATCCAACTGCTTTTCTAATAGATGGGCTTTTAGGGCCTTCACGCGTCAAATTCTTGTCCTGCTGGTAAAGCCTCTACAGGTCTTGCAGGCAGTGCTGTCATGGTCTGGACCCAGGCAGAAGACGCACTTGGAGTGGCCGTCTTTCGATGGTATCTGGCGGCCACAATCGCACTTGTTCCTCTTCAACCCGGAGGAGAAGACCGATGACGGAGACAACATACGCCATACTGAAGTCGAAAAAGAGAGAAAAACATTCGATTTTCCGAGAAAAATCAAAATTTTGAGCTGGAACTGCTAGACAGCAAAAACTTCCCAATATGAGCGGGTCATGTGGAAAAGAACTGGGTGGAGCTTGTGGGTCCGCCTCTCTATGTAGCGCGGATCGACGCTAGGTGGAGCCGACATCAGGGTGGTTATAGCCTGCTGCAAGAGCTCCCACTCGAAGTAAGATCCTTGTATTTTGTTAAATCACAGACCCCTTTTGTTCTCAGCCATGTTTGTCTCTGCAGGGGGTGCTGGCATGGACAGGACAGTTTCCTGATATGAAAGACCTTGGGTTCTTTGAAGCTTCCTGGTTAACTGACCAGGGGGTCCTGTTGCCACAGGACAAAGGGATTGTAATTACCTTCCAGGGACAGCTGCTCTGCCTCTGGCAACAATTTTAACCTCTTCCCCAGCCCATTTCTGTGCCCCTGGAGCTGATTAAATTCTACTGTTATCAGTGTAGATAAGAGTTACACAAAAAAGGTACAAAATTAAATAGCAAGTTGTTACACCATGGAACGTGCCAGTCATATGCAAAGTTCAGGTTACCCAGTCGCCCCTACAGGAGTAATGACAAAATACTGTGGCAAGAGAGGATTCTGTACAACAGAGTCAATGTGATGGAAAGCTAAGAATCAACTCTATCCTGCTGTGAAATGTCATTTATAGCTTCTCTTCAATAAATACCACTTTTAAAGACCACTTTCCTCAGTGCACTGCAAAATAAACAGGAGGCTCCCTCACCCGAGTAGGAGTTCCTCCGTAGCAGTTGTAAAATGTTATGTTTATCCCCTTAAGGAAGGGATCATATTTTGCCCCCGAGGGGGCTAGCCGCTCGATCCCTTCCACTTCCTGATCTCCAACGCCATCCCCACGCTTCTTTGTTTTGTGATGTCATTATAGGACTAGCACGGGGACGTGCACCATGCAAGTCTATGGAGCATCATTTTAAAAATTATTTTTACGATTTTAAGCTGACTTTTAGTACAAATCGGAACCAGTATTCAAGTAACAGGAGCCTTGCTACTTGAATACTTGCTCCAATTTGTACTAAAAGTCGACTTAAAATCATAAAAATAACTTTTAAAATGACGCTCCATAGACTTGCATGGTGCATGTCCCCGTGCTAGTCTTATAATGACATCACAAACTGAGGAAGCGCAGGGATGGGAACGGGCGGCTAGCCCCCTTGGGGGCAAAATACGATCCCTTCCATTAGGGGGTAAACATAACATTTTACAACTGCTATGGACGAACTCCTATTCAGGTAAGGCAGCCTCCCGTTTATCCAACTGGCCAAAAAGAATTTGCGAAAAAAGGTGCTCTTTAAACATCTAATGTTTTATGGAACATTCTACTTGTTTAGGGATCATCTGTTCCTCAACCCAGGAAGGATGGACCAGCTCTACAATGGTCTTACATGTTTGGGTCATTGTGAGCACAAAATAGGAACACAATCTAAAAGACAAAGAACCTTAGCACAAAAATCACTAAGGCAAGGGTTACCCAGAAATGATACAGTGGCAAGAAATATAGGTTTCAAAGAAATGCAAAATCACATATACCCCAATAATGCAAAGCATCATGGGAAGTACATGCAAAGAGCACCATGAAAGAATTTAGACTGGTTCTGCTTGAAACAGGGATGTATGGTGCCAAATGGCCTCTCATGCACTCTGCAAAGACTGGGAACGGAAGATAAAGACACGTGTTTCGTCCTTCTCACGACTCATCAGAATGCCTCATCGGTATGTCAACCCAGGGCAAGGACAGACCAGCTCTATGATGGCATTACAGGTGGGTCATGGTGAGCCCACAATAGGAAAGCAATCTAAAAGACAAAGAAGCTCAGCATAGCATATACATCAGCATATACTTCCCATGATGCTTTGCATTACTGGGGCACGTGTGATTTTGTATTTCTTTGAAGTCTGGCTTTATTGCCAATGCCCTTTTGGGGTCACCCTTGCCTTAATGCTTTTTGTGCTGAGAAAGGAAAATAAGGAGGCTGGGAAATCAGACAGCAGTCATGATAAAAATAATACAAGAGAAGACGGAAAACAGAATTTGGACAGTACAGCTCAAGAGAAAAAGGGAGGAGTGAAAAGAGCTAATAAGGCAGGAGTAGTTTCAACAAAAATAAAAAATTAAATTTTTAATGTCCCACCTTAAATTTTGGTACTCTACTCCCCTACTTGTAAGACCCTGAGGGAATCCCCCAATGACACGTGACTTTTGTCTGTGACACTGACCCCGAAGCCAAAGTTTTAGGGGGCATGGTGGTAATCAGACTTCGGGCTAGGGAGTTGGTTCCTACTCCTTAACCCACAGTGTGTCTTCTAGAAATACTTAGTTCAGTCAGCTGACTGCATAAACTCATGGTGCTCTCAACAGGGATGGGAGGCAGTGTGTTCTGCATTACTACTGACACTAGGCAGACTGGACTGTCTGCCTAGTGGATGCAGAACGCTCTGCCCCCTCTCGAGCATCAGGGTGCATGCTTATGCAAACAGATGACTGTGTTGTCTGGAGAAAGCACACTGTGGGCTAGAGAACGGGGAACTGACTATCTAGCCTGGATTCTGACTACCACTTACCAAAATTGTGGATTGGGGTCCCAGGGAGCACTGCTGAAACAAAATATCTTGGGCTCTGGGGTGCACTAGGTGGGTGGGGGGGTAACATTTAAAGCCATTGTTGGCTCCTTACAAAGTGCCAGGGAAAAGCAGATTTTTTTTTAATTTATGTGAGGGACGGGGGTGGACGGCAGAAGGCATAAACTAAATGTCTAAGGCGGGGCAGGGAGTATCCTGCAACATATTTGTCCATAAGGCTGACACAAACAAAACACGGTTACCAAGATAAGATATGACACAAGATACGAACGGAAACTGGTGGAGTAAGATTTAAGAGAGACGTATGAAAGTTCTATTTTATGGACAGGGTGGTGGAGCCGTGGAACAGTCTGCCAGTGTAGGTGGTGGACACCAAGACCGTAAATGATTTCAAGCATGGCTGGGACAGAGCGAAGGGTTTGATGGCTGCTTAGGTCGGTCATAGCAGAAGGGAAGAAAGGGAACGCAGTGTCAGAGCTAGAGGGAGGACTGGGGGGCGGTCGCCCCACCTGGCTGCCCCAGTGTGAGTAGTGGTGCCCCGCCACCATCTTTATTCACTATTTAGTGCCCATTGTGCAGCCCGTGACTGACTGAATGGCCCCCGGCTACCAAACCTGGTTCCGCCACTGAGAGAACAGGAAGGAGAAACTCCCACATGGACAACAGGTCCTAGGGCAGACAGGGAACTCCAAACAGACTAGGTGGACCTTTGTTCTTTTTCTGCTATCATTGTCAGTGTTTCTTAGATACGTAACTCCAGACGGGCCCCAAACTATCCTGGAAATTTATCCCAGAATAAGGTTAACTGCCGAATAGCTTATCTAGCCAGCAGAGTGTAATCAATGCAGTTAATGCACTAAAACATCTTGAAAACATTTCTTTACCATTGCAATAAAAAAAAACTGTCAGGATTACATTGTTGGCAGTCGAGGTCTATAACTGTACTAAGATAAATACACACCTTTGGAATCCTGATTGCTTCTATTTCTCAAGTCACTTTATCATACTAAATATTTTTCTGAATTTGTGGCAAATCTACTTTTTCAGGAACTAATGGCTGTTAGAAATTAACCATCAGGAACAGCCTGGTGAAAAAGGAGAAGCAGTACCTGTCACATGTCATTTGTTTCATGGGCCTGCTGCTACTGGAGAACCCGCTTTCACTTTATCAGAAATGAATAAGGATTGCCAACAGATTACGCTTGTATTTATGAAATGGATGGATAAAACAGAGTGCCATGATTGGCAGAGACCTATCATATGACCAGGCCACAATACTGATTAATGCACAGTCACAGGTTTTGGTTTCTTTTTGCATATTTTTTTGTTAAAGACATGTTTTATAAGTGTAGCAACATGCTCAAAATTATAATTATTGGTTTTGGTCAACTGCAACTCAAAACCAGTACATGAAATTCTCCATTACATACACTCCATTACACACAAGTGTGTGTAATGGAGAACTGCCGCACTCTCACACACAGCACAGAGCATGAGACGCAAGAGCTGCTAGCAAAGTGCATTCTTGTTTTCAGTTTGCTTCACTACTGCCTGCCAACCATGGTTCTGTCAGCTAGTAAACTACACAAAGTAAAGGACAGACAGACATCAGTTTCTTTAAACACAAACACAAACACAAACACACACACACACACACACACACACAGTGATACCTGATTAAACATCACACACGGGGGTAAACTGAAACTTCATGGGGTTCCTGTGGGGTCATACGGGCAGGGTGGAAGGCAGAGGGATGTCTACCTTGGGGCTCCTGAAGGGTCGGGGATGGCAGGCAGGAAGGTGAATAAATAGTAACTTCAAAAAACAAACATCACACACATCTTGGATGTAAAAAAAAAAAAAAATCTCATTGTAACTACACTGATTGTAAGAGCCAGTCCAACCTGCTGCATCATCTTCGTGAGAGGAATGCTGCCCGGAAATAACAATGTTTTTCAAATATGCTTTCTGTGGTGGTCTTGTGCCTCCCAGCATTCTACCACCAGATCTTAGTTTCCCCTTAAAAGAGCAGTTGCCCCAGACACTTTTCCCAGCTACTACTGGACTGGCAGTATAACCTAGAGGTTACAGTAATGAGCTGTGAATGAGCTTAATACATCCAGCAGACCTAGGTTTGATTCCCACAGTCTCCACTTGCATACTATGTGACTCTGAGCAAGTCACTTAACCACCCCAGTGCTCCCAGGTTGCCCCTTAAAAAGGCACTTGTGCCTAGTGGGCCTTACCTGGTTACCAAAAGAATAAAAAAATAAAAAAAAAACAGTGTGCAAGTCACTTCGCTTGGTAGTTATATAAAAGGTGAAACACTGTACACTTACTATACATGTGTTCTTTTTTGAGCCATGTTTTAGTGCAAGCTGTGTTATTTTATCATCTTTTCCACACTTCCCAGCAGTTCCAGGATTTGTAGCCTAGGCCGCAATAGCACTCTACTCAGAGTCACATGGAATGTGATGGAGTTTGTGTTTAGTTAAATGGCTTGCGGTTCCATTTTAATGTTTCAGAAGTATTTTTAGTGCTCTTTCAGTAACTTCTGACAGCACTTTAAGATGTTTTCTTAGTGCACAATGACTGATCAAGTGCTAAAACTGTCGGCTCGTGATGACTGTGGTCGAAGATTTAAGGTGCTTCAACCTTGTTTACGGCACTGGTTCAGACTCACAGAAACTGCGGTAAATTAAAATAACTAAGTTGGCTCACATGACTGATCGACACAAAATTTACTGGCTCTCGGGGTTGAAACCATACCACGGTGCCTTTTTTCCTGGTCTCATGTCTGATCAAAACCGAAGATCAAAACACATACTGGCCCATAGGCTTTAAAAGCTTCCTGGGCCATAGATTTTAAAAAGTGTTAAAAATGTGACGCCTGCTTGCCTAGGGCAGATAGGTATTCAGATTGTTATGAGTACCTGGGCACAAATTATGACTGGGCACACTGTGAACTATGCGAAGTGTTTCTTCTTAAGACACAAAAAAGAGACGAGCTAAAAGGCAATCAATCACTATCATCTCAAGCCTCTTTGGCTAGCTCCGAGGACAGCCTGCCAGTAAGCCAACAAAACAGCACAAATCCTCAACTGAGGAATGCTTTGATAAAACAAAAAAAACTCCAAGAAAAAGCATGCCGAGGAATCAACTTTTCTAGCCTAAAGAAAACCATGTGGCACCTGAGAAAGCAGAGGCCACAGAGCCCACTGCTCACCTGCTGGTGGAGTTCAGATGCCCTCTACGGAGGGATTAAACAGATCATGTGGCAACTCCTCCAAACTATGAAGAACAGGCCTCTAAAACCCTTCCAACAGCACCACCTAGTGTCCTAGAGAAGGACTGTTTTTATGAAGAGGAGCAACCTGTCACTCCTGAGGTCACAGGTGAGGAGGAGATACATAGATACATAGAATGTGATGGCAGAAGGAGACCTCAGGGTCCATCTAGTCTGCCCATGGTTTGCTGTATTCTATCCCCTTCCCTTGTTACCTGGTCTGGGTAATGATGCCCTTATATCTGTCCCATGCCTGCCCAGGGGGTAGGCCATTCCAGGCGTACACCACCCTCTCTGTGAAATAAAACGTCCTGATATTTGTCTTGAACCTGACTCTGCATAGTCTCTGGACATGTCCTCACGTTCCGCTGTCTTCTTTAAACCAACAAAGTACATTTGTTTGTGTCTTGTTTATACCCTTGATGTACTTAAAAGTCTGTATAATTTCTCCCCCCTCTCCTCCGTTCCAGTGAGTACATGTTTAGCTCCCCTCAGTCTCTCTTCGTAAGGCTTCTGGTGCAGCCCTTGAATCATCGTTGTTGCTTTACTCTGCACTGTTTCCAACCTGCCTATGTTCTTTCTTAGGTGAGGTCTCCAGAGTTGTACCCCGTACTCGAGGTGGGGCCTGACCAGTGCCCTGTACAGTGGCAAGACCAACTCCCTTCTTCTACTAGTGATTCCTCTCCCTATGCAGCCTAGCATACCTCCTGCTTTAAGTGCTGCCTTTTCACATTGTCTACCTGACTTTAGGTCATCAGTTATTATGACCCCTAGGTCACATTCTTCACTTGTTTTTGTTAAGTTCTTCACACCCCAGGTAATAGTCTGTTTTTAGATTGTTCCGTCCTAGGTGCATAACCTTGCATTTTTTTCCCACTGAATTTCAGTTGCTAGGCTGTATACCATTGTTCCAGTTTTTCCAGGTCTGATTTCATTCTCTCTACTCCTTCTGTAGAGTCCACTCTGTTGCATATTTTGGTATCGTCTGCAAATAGGCACACCTTACCCTCAAGCTCCTCGGCGATGTCAGCTATGAATATGTTGAATAGTGGAGGCCCCAAGACGGAGCTCTGGGGTACCCCACTGGTAACCCCTAGTTCTGAGGATAATGCCCCATTTATCTGAACCCTCTGTGTCCTATTGTGTAGCCAGTTTTGTACCCATCTCACCACTTTCTTACCTACCTCCATGCCCTCTAGTTTTTTTTAGCAGTCTTCTGTGGGGTACAGAGTCAAATGCTTTACTAAAGTCAAGGTAGACCACAGATGGTCCCTCTGTTGTCTACAACTCTGGTAACCCAGTCGAAGAAATCAATTAGGTTTGTTTGGCAAGATCTGCCCAATGTGAACCTGTGCTGCCTATGGTCCTGCTGCCCACTGGACTCCAGGAATGTAATCCTCCTTTGTTTATGTAATGATTCCATCACTTTTCCTACCACCAAAGTAAGACTCACTGGGCGGTAGTTGCCCGCTTTCTCCCAGCATCCAGCCTTGTGCAGTGGTACCACTGTTGCCCTTCTCTAGTCCTCGGGTACTGTTCTCTTCTCTAATGATTCAGTGAAAAGTTCTGCTAGGGGTGTTGCTAGTTGGTGCCTCAGCTCCTTCAGGATTCTTGGACGCATGCTGTCTGGCCCGATGGCCTTGTCCTCTTTTATTTTGCTCAGTGCTTCTAGGACTTCATCGTTAGTGAAGGGGCTTGCTTCAGCTTCTGTACTAAGGGAGTTGTTGTGCTGTGTCTCTGGCCGTTTCCCTCTTTTTCCTGTGTAAAAACTGAACAGAAGTATTTCTTTAGGACCTCTACTTTTTCGTTCTTCCCTTCTACTATAGCCCCTTCTTCTGTGGCTAGTCGTACTATCCCCCCCTTGGTTTTACCCCATGGCCTCAGGAGGAGGACTCCTCCTATTCTGCTTTCCTGAGAGGGGTGGCAGAAATTAGACAAGAAAAGCATATGGATGGTATCTTTAGTTAACACATTTATTATTCAAAAGTAGGATTGCTCGAATTTCAGATGCTAAATTCGGAATCTACGAATTCCGTTCCTTTTTTAGGATTTTGGATTTTCAAGATTTATAGTTGAACATCCGAAATCTTAAACACACTGAGGAATGTGGATTTCAGATAGCAAAATCCGATTCCGATTCTGCATCCCACTACTAGTGAATTTCCCCCAGCAGGTAAACCACAAGTCAAGTGCCAAAAAAAGACCCCGCTTCCATAGAAACATAGACTTTGACGGCAGATAAGGACTGCTAGGCCATCTAGTCTGCCCATTTCCCTACCTACAGGATAGGCCGCAGATCCTAGTTAACCAACAGCCTATTTCTTCCTACCCCCCACAAGAATTGCCTTAAGTCTGTCCCATGCATTCTTGAATTCTCCCACAGTTTTAGACCCCACAACCTCCTCAGGAGGCTGTTCCATGCATCCACTACCCTCTCCAGTGAAATAATACTTCCTCCACATTGCCCCTGAACGCCTTCCTTCTATCTTTAAATTGTGTCCCTTGTTCTTGCAAGTCTCTTTTCTGAAAGATGCTACCCTCTTGGACTTTGTTGATTCCACTGAGGTACTTAAAGTTTCTATCATGTCCCCCCTCCCTTCTTTCCTCAAGGGTATACATATTAAGCTCCTTTAGTCTCTCCTCCTCCTGCTTCTCTTGCAGACCCTGCACCATTTAGTTGCGTCCTCTGGACTACCTCTATCCTGTCTATGTCCTTGTGGAGATGGGGTCTCCAGAACTGGACACAGTACTCCAGATGGGGTCTCACCAACTGTCTGTACAGAGGGATAACAACTTCCTGTTTTCTGCTGCTGATGCCTCTCCCTATACATCCCAGTATACCCCCAGCCCTCCCTACTGCCTTCTCACATTGCTTAGGTCATCTGATATAATTACCCCCAGGTCCCTTTCCTGTTTTGTTGTTGTTACTACCTCCCCACCCATTGTGTACTCTTCCCCTTGGTTCTTATTTCCCAGGTGAATTATTTTGCACTTCTTTGCATTGAATCCTAGCTGCCATACTTCTGACCATTCCTCCAACCTTGCCAAGTCCCTTTTCATCCTTTCCGCCTCCTTGTGTATCAACCCTGTTGCAGATCTTTGTGTCATCTGCAAAAGGCATCTTTTCCTTCAGTCCCTCTGCAATGTCACTGATGAGACATTAAAGGACTGGACCCAATACTGAACCCTGCGGTGCCCACTAGTAATCCCTCTTCTTGGTGGACTCCATTTACAATTACCTTCTGTGTCCTGTTGTGCAGCCAATGTTTTACCCAGGCTGCCACCCTGGGACCCACTCCCAGGCTGGTTAATCTGACTATTAATCTTTTAGTGTAGGACTGTGTCAAATGCCTTGCTAAAGACTAGGCAGGCCATGTCCACAGCCCCTCCCTGGTCTACTACTTTGGTCACCCAGTCAAAGAAATCTATTAGATTCGTCTGACATGACCTTCCCGCTGTGAACCCATGCTGCCTTGGGTCCTGTGCTCCACTGGCCTCTAGGTACTCAACTATTCTTTCCTTCAAGTGACTCCATCACTTTCCCCTACCACAGAGGTCAGACTGACAGGTCTGTAGTTTCCTGCCTCTGTCTTGGTCCCACTTTTGTGAAGGGGAATCACATCCGCCTTCCTCCAGTCCTCGGGTACCACACCATCCTCCCATGATTTATTAAAAATATAGCCAGTGGTTTCACTAGTTCCTCCCTTAATTCTCTTAGAATTCTGGGGTGAATTCCATCAGGACCCACTGCTTTGTCCACCTTCAGTTTTAGGAGTTCTTGCAGAACCCTTTCTTCTGTGAAAGGACTGGGATCGACCCCCCTTTCAAGAGTGCTTCTGTTAATTGGATTAGGCACTTCCCCCTCCTCTTTTGTGAATACTGAGCAGAACTGTTCGTTCAGTATCCTGCTTTTCACTGTCCCCTCTGCCCACCATCGTTCATTCTATTCAGCCTCCTATCCCTCCCTTTGTCTTTCTCGCTCACTGATGTACCTATAAAGGTTTTATCCCCTTCTTAACTGAGTTGGCTATCTTTTCCTCAGTTTGGGCCTTTGCTATTCTGACTTCCCTCCTGCTTCCTTCTGTCTTAACTGGTACAGCTCTCTGTCCTGCTCCTTCTGTGTTTTCTTATACTTCCGGAGATGCTATCTTTTCTTCCTGACTTTCACAGCCACCTCTTTTGAGAACCATAGTGGCTTTTCTTTCATTCAGTTTGTTTATTTGCTTCACACAAAGGCTTGTTGCCTCTATGATGGCAGTTTGATGATTCCCCATTGTTGCTCCACACCTCCTTCTAGCCTGTTGCTGTGCTTTTCTGAGGCACTCTCCCATCTTGCCAAGTCAGTGCCTCCTAAGTCCAGTACCCTCACTTTTGTTGGCTTGACTCTGTGACTGAGTTCACGTGAACCACACTGTTTGATGGTCACTTGTCCCCAGATGGCAACCCACTTCTAGATCTGAGATCCTCTCACTGCCCCGTTTGAGAGCACGAGGTCTAAGATTGCTCCCTCACGAGTGGGTTCCGTAGCTGTCTAATGCCTGCCACCTGTAGGGCATCAAGAATGGCCCTGCTCTTGGATGTGGCTGCAGCAATGTGCTCCAGTTAACATCTGGCATATTCAGGTCTCCCATCAACAGTATCTCCCTTTCTCTGCCATTCTAAGAATGCCTTCTATCATATCCTTGTCCATTCCCTCCCTGACATGGGGTCTGTACACAACCCTGTGCGGACTGTGGTGCCCTTCCAGTCTCCAAGGTGACCCACAGTGCCTCCTCTTCTCCCTGTTTACTCTTTTGTTCAGTTGCTTTTATCCCTTCCTTTTACATGAGAGCTACTCCTCCCCTCTTCTCCCTGCCTGTCTCTCCTGTGAGTTATGTACACTGGTATGTTAACATCCAGTCATGGTTCTCTGTGTACCATGTTTCTGTGACTGCTCGATATCCAAGCATCCCTCTTCCATCAAGGCCACCAGCTCAGGGGCTTGTTGCCCAGACTACTGAGCATTGGTACTCATTACCCTCCATTTCCTGATGGCCTTACTCCCTTTGCCCCATCCCTGTCCTTCTTGCCTTTGTCACTTTCTCCATTTACCCTGCCCTTCTCACTATTGACACCTCTATGTTGGTGTCTGCCGCATTTACTACCGTGATTATTTGGGGGGGGCTAGGATTTTCCTGCTCCTTTCCAGTGCCTCCCCCCTTGGCTAGTTTAAAAGCTTGCCAATGAAGCATTTAAACCTATCACCTAGGATCCTGGTTCCTCTCCCGGACAGATGCAGCCCATCATGCCAGTACAGGCTTGCATCACTCCAGGTGGACCCCCAGTCCCCAATGAAGCCAAATCCCTCAGCTCCACATCAGTTTTTCAACCACTGATTGAATCCCATGGTGCGGAACACCCTAGCCTCTCCTATGCCATAGATGGGCAGCACCTCCGAGAAGGTTACCGTGCGTGCTACTTGACTAAGGCCCCTCCCCAATTCCACAAACTCTGCCTGCACTTCTCTAATCCCTTTCTTAGCCAGGTCATTTGTCCCTAGGTGGACAATGACATCCAGCTCCCTCCCCTGTGCAGCTGCTCCGGCAATCCTGAGGATTCGCTCCCGTCCCTCCAAGCCATGGTGCCAGGCGGGCACCTTACCTCCCTCTCCCTTCCTCCCCAGTTCTACCTTCCTAACAATGAAGTCCCCACCAGGAGTTGTTTCCTTCCCTGCAGGGTCCCCTGCCACCCTCCTGTGGGTCTCCTTTGTGGAGGTTCCCAGCATCCTCCTTGGTCTCCACTCGGGTGCCTCCATAGAGGAACCACACTTTGCCAGAATGGCATAGGGTTGTGGAGAGGTACCACTGGAGGATGTGCCTCTGTTCCACCACCCTCACCCTCCCTGGCCCACTGTGGTCCAACGCTCCTCTTTCTTGGCAACCTCTGAGGCAGCGGCAGTGGCACTGGTGGTCCCTGGATGGAAGAGGAGATCCCACAAATCCTGGCCAACTCAGCCTGAGATGAGCAACCTCCTCCCTCAGCCCAGAGAGGTGCCTGCAGATGGGACAACACCACATCCTCCAGAACGTCTCCCGGAAGACTGCTGCTCCACAGCCACTGCACTGCACCACTCCAATCATGTCTTATTTCTGGCCCCTTAACTGTTTGCAATCCTTACTCTTTCCTCTGTTGTTTTTTCTCTCTCTCCTTACTTTCTGCCTGTGTGCCCTTTAAGCTCCTGATTGTCCCGTTCTCAGACAAGAATATCCTATATTTCTCAGTAGACCACTGACTTGCTCAGAGGCAGACCTCCAGCAGCTAGAGGGGCCGGAGAGCTACTCTTGCCCTTCTAGGATGGTGGGTCTTTGGTGGTTCTGTGATCACTCACTTCCTGCTCCCAAACAGGAAGTTCCTGTTGTCAGTCAAATCCTGTGCCTATAAAAATAGAACTAGCTTTGGGCGGCAGGGAGGAAGGAAGGCAATATAGTCCCAGCAGAGAAGTCCAGTCACACAGCAGTCCTTTCTCCTGGTGTCTTCTGCCAAGCTATTAGCAGAATCTTTCTAAGGCAGTCTTTAAATGTAACTTCCTTCTAGCTAAGCCACTCCCCCTACTTACTAGATCTTTCTACAAGTAATTTAAACCTCACAGCAGTTAAGTCCTTTCAATCACCTGAGATTTACACCTAGATAACTGTTCAGATACCCATTCAGTTCAGTTAACCCAGACAAACCCACTTTTTTTTTGTTTTGTATGTTAGTTTTTTTTACCCTAAATTAAAGGTCCACGGTCCAAGTAAAAAAGTTCTTCTACTTTAGCCCCAGCAGAGAAGTCCAGTCATACAGCAGTCCTTTCTCCTGGTGTCTTCTGCCAAGCTATTTCCCACACCATTGTTTCCCCCAATCCCTTACCTCACTTGACTGCGTGCTGCGCTGAGGGGGCACAGAAGGCTGCGGGCCTTGTCACTGTGATTTTGGCTTCGGGTCCAGGCCACAGTATTCAGTTTAGTTCAGCCCAATCCTTACTCCCTCTCTCCCTCCCCACATAGTCAAGAAGTGTATCCCCTGCATGACTTTTGCCAGCCCACAGTACTTCCACTCCCATTTCCTACCTTCCCTCTCCGAGTCGCAACTCTGTCCAAATCATTTGAATCCTCAAGTCCCACCCCAGGCACGATACTCCACTCCACTTAGTGCCCCACTGTCTGCCGGGTTACAGAAATAAATTAATCATTCACTAATTAAAACAGTAAATACAATGATCCCTGAAAAGTTCTCCAGAGTGGCCAGGCCATCCTCTCTTTCCGGTGTGACCAACTGAGGTGGCTGACTGGACTAAAACCCAGAGTAAGCAGCATGACCATCCCTGTCCACAGTGACAGCATCAGGGCACAGTGGAACCTAGGGTTTTGTTCTAGTTGGCCACCTCAGTTCTCCCAGCTCAAACTGGGAAAGTGACAAGAAAGTGATGGCCAGGTCAGATCATAAGGATGGTTGATGATTTTTTCCTGATGTGCCACTGGCTGTCTAAGCCTATTAATTTAATTTCTGGACTGGGGAGGAGGGAGTCAGCAATAAGGGCACCACATTTCTTTTTCATGCCTGGCTAGGGTGGGAGACTCAATCTTCGGACTCAGGAACGGCTGCGATGGGGGTGTTGCCCTAGACAGTGCTGGCTACTGCTAGGCTATTGGGGACCGAGCTAGTGGTGGCTGGAGAGCGCAACTTCAGCATCTATGCTGTGGGCAGCCAGTGTGTTTGTGAGGTCATCGTCCGGTACTGGGCTAACCTCGAATGAACTTGGAAAGGAAGTTGGAACTACAACTTTTTTTTAAAATTCTCTTTATACAACCACACCCCCAGGCATCCTTCAGAAGTGCCCACTCGGAATTCACCCTAACTCCCAGCCTGAACCCTCCACATCTCCCAGGGTTTCTTCCCCCGAACGACCACAGGCGGCCTCGACCCCCAGTATCACCTCCGGGGCTGGTTCTGCCCTCCCTCCAGCGGTAGGCTCCTAAGTGTGAACTGCCTTACCTGCGGTCGACGGTCGGTCCTGGAGAGAGATCCGGGCGCGTCTGGGTTGGCGTTTAGGATGTAGGTGATTTCCCTGGGGCTACCGTCATCTCACCAACGGTGTAGGAGGCATTTATTCTTTTTCCTGTCCCCATGAGCGCGGCGTGCAATGGCATCAGCATGCAGGCTGCCCTGTGGCGCATACTGCAACTTTTCGTCCCTGAATCTCAGTCCGTGCATGTAGTACCCCGTTCTCCACGGGGTCCACTAATGCACCGGGAAACCCCAGGATCCCTCCCTGGGAGAGGAGAGCAGCCCTCTGGAAGCTTGATCCAACTCCCTCCCCTGCTGACCCACAGCACCCGGGCTCGCTCCCGAACCCGGATCGCCAGTGTAGCGTGAAGTGTGGCGTCCAGCGCCTCAACCCTCAATGCCACTGGGCCGGCCCTGAACCACAACTTAAGTATACACACACACACACACACACACACACACACACACACACACTAACGGGCTCCCATGCAGTCTACTCTTCAGCAGCAAAGCAGCAGTCACTTAGGGTTAAAAGGACACTGTAAACCCCCTTAGGCCTCAAAAAGTCCCTAGTTTAAAAAACACAGTATATTATTGTTCCCATTCTATACAGACTGCTGATTTAGCTAGTAGCTTGATTCAGATTTATTTTTTCTTTTAAAAAGTGAAAAACAGACTGCACACCATACTGGTATTACCACACAAAAACAGGTTT
The DNA here is from genome assembly GCA_016271365.2 of Neoceratodus forsteri. NCBI lineage: Eukaryota > Metazoa > Chordata > Ceratodontiformes > Ceratodontidae > Neoceratodus > Neoceratodus forsteri. The sequence continues at coordinate 173,351,462 of JADMNL010000031.1, forward strand.
GTTTACATTTATACTGACCAGCTCCTACAGCATCTTTCCTGGACTCAGGAACGCCCCTAACACAATCTGGCCACTCATTATGCAGTGGGAGTAGAGGAGACTATTGTATCATGAGTGGTTTCACTGTTTGAGGGTGTCACTGTCTCTAATGCTCAGGACGTTTTATTTATTTATTGAAAGAATCAGAATTACAACCTTGTCTAAGAGCAGTTCAATGATCTGAAGCAAAACAAAGCTGGGCATAGCAATACAGTACCATGCATTTTGGTTCTAATAAGCACGGAAGCAAACAAAGCAACCAGCAACATCAATGAATTTTAGAGACATAAGCAATCATAAAATGTGGGGTTTTCCCTCAAAATAATATGATACAAAAAAGGTTGACAATGTCCCTTTAAGGGAAGGGGATGTCTTTGTTTAAATTTTAATACCACAAGAGCTTGTTTTTTAGTTGTGTATATCTGGCTGGGGGAGGTTTAGAAGTTGGATGTGGAAATGGAAAGTCTAATCCTGAGTCTGAACCCAATTCCGATGCCTTAATTGGCACAGGAACAGACTCAGATTCTGGATTGGGATTTCCGATAATCCAACGGATGCAAACAGAACAGATTCTATGAAGTCTGAGCAATCCTATTCATAAGATTTAAAAACCCATAGCAGCAGCATTAGAACAAGCCTCCACCACGTCACAGTTTCATGAAAACACGTTGGGGTGACATCCACTAAGAGGGTCAGCATCCGTTGGACACAAGGGCCCTGATTTTCAGAGAGGATGCGGATGCCGCAAGCCCCTGATGCACCAAACGAGCGCAGGGAACTTGCGGCACTCCCACTGATGCAAATCACAGTTTTCAGTCCCCTGTGCCAAAAGGCACAAGTTAGACCAGCTCCCCCCGGTCTAACTTTGCGCCAATCAAGGACACTTTTTACAGGGCTTGTGCCAATACTTTGGCACAAGCTGTCACAAACTGTGAAAAAATGTCACAACTCTGCCTGATGTACTAAAATCGGTCACAGGTTGCGGCAAACTGTTTGACGCAGTCACGGCAAACACTGTAGTTGACGCAGAGCTTCACACAAGCCTGCGTCAACCTTTGAAAATCGGACCCAAGACATTTAAGAAATTACACTAAAAGATTTTGTAATTGTCTCAGCCACAATAATTGACAAAAACATAGCAAAGAGGTACATGATTAGCAGGACAGGGTTAGAATTCCTGTTACAATATCCTAATCCTGAGGGCCTATTACAGGCAGTCGCATGTGAAAAGGCAAAGTCAACCTTTTTCCACTGACCCCTCTGACAAGAAGTCTAGTAAAATGTACACATTTGGGAAACAAATCATATTTGTCCACCACCCTCTGCACGAGGGAAGAAGTCTTTTTAAATTATGCAGCACACCACCTGGAAGCCCTGCCTCAGATGAGAGGTTGGAGTGGCTGCACCTCACCAAGCTTGGTCTGCTGGCAGCTAAAATTCAATTGAAATGGCTGTGGAGATAAATGATACAGCAACTAGGGCCCTGACAAATGCAGTATCCACCAGAAGATATGCATTGTTATGGACCACAGGGTTAGCTGCGGACCTCCAGAACAAAGCAGCTGACTTCCCCACCCCCTGAAGGTGCATCTCTCTTTGGGGACAAGACAGAGAGTTATGTAGATAAGGTTGATAAAAATAAAACTCTCATAAAAAATAAAACCTCAGGCGAAACTATTGCAAAATGTTAGGTTGTTTGTTGGGGCACCGGAAGCCATGCTAGCAAGCATTTTTAATGTTCGTATCACCGCTCACTCTGAATGAAATAGAGAGACACTTGATACATCGAGCCGGTGAGTACATTTTCTTTTTCTCACAGGGCTGAGTGCTGTCTCCTTGTGCTTGTGTTTGCTGATTAAATCTGGTATGAGACGCAGCACCTGAGACACAGTGGAGCAGCTCTTTTGTTTTCAAAAATAATATTGCTTTTGACTTCCAGTGACATCAGCGAGCAAATGGCGGCTTAAAACGGAGCTCCGCGTCGCCCTCAAAAAATCTGCTAGCATCCACTTCCAACAACCATGCAATCACCAGCAAAGGTTACCAGATTGAAAGTCCTACTTGCAAAGAACTTGCAGACTCCAGCACAGAAGCTACACGCCATGCTGCAACACGCAAAACGGGGTAAGTTCTTGGGGGCCTCGGGAGAAGAGACAGGCTTGGAAATGCTGGGCCCAGATGAAGACAAATGCTCCCGATTGGTGGCGCTGAGTCTACAGACAGCAAAAACCGTTAAAAAGATTGATGGTACTCTCGACGAACTAAGGGAGGACATCAACAAAATCGAGCACCGGGCAGACCAAATAGAGACTGGCCTCACGAATGTCAAGGAGCAGGCCGACCGACATGACCGGTTGATGCTATACTTGCTGGCCAGAGAGAGGGAAATAACTAACAAACTAGACGATTTAGAAGGAAGCCGCCGCCAGAATATATGGGTGTACGCGGTTCTGAAGGGCTCTGGGGATGGAGCAAAGGACACAATTACATTTCTACAGGAAGTTCTCCAGGAGGCTTTAAACTTACCACCAAGCTATGATCTAGCAATGGACAGGGCGCATCGCTCGCTAGTACATAGGTCCACGAATCCAGGGGCACACCCACAATCTTTTGTGGCCAAACTTACATCATACTCCACTAAAGAAGATATCTTAAGGCTGGCCTGGCGGAGAATGGCTACAACCTATAAAGGGCACAGAATTCAACTCGACAATGACTACACCACTCAAGTACAGGACAGCAGAAAGGTCATGTGGCCCATCACGAAGCAATTAAAGGTCAAGTGGCCCATCATGAAGCAATTAAAGGTCATGTGGCCCATCATGGAGCAATTAAAGGTCACGTGGCCCATCATGAAGCAATTAACGGTCATGTGGCCCATCGTGGAGCAATTAAAGGTCACGTGGCCCATCATGGAGCAATTAAAGGTCATATGGCCCATCATGAAACAATTAAAGGTCACGTGGCCCATCATGGAGCAATTAAAGGTCATGTGGCCCATCATGGAGCAATTAAAGGTCATGTGGCCCATCATGGAGCAATTAAAGGTCATGTGGACCATCGTGAAACAATTAAAGGTCATGTGGCCCATCATGGAGCAATTAAAGGTCACGTGGCCCATCGTGAAACAATTAAAGGTCACGTGGCCCATCATGGAGCAATTAAAGGTCATGCGGCCCATCGTGAAACAATTAAAGGTCACGTGGCCCATCATGGAGCAATTAAAGGTCATGCGGCCCATCATGAAACAATTAAAGGTCACGTGGCCCATCATGGAGCAATTAAAGGTCATGCGGCCCATCATGAAACAATTTAAGGTCACGTGGCCCATCATGGAGCAATTAAAGGTCATGTGGCCCATCATGAAATAATTAAAGGTCATGTGGCCCATCATGGAGCAATTAAAGGTCATGTGGCCCATCATGAAACAATTAAAGGTCATGTGGCCCATTATGGAGCAATTAAAGGTCATGCGGCCCATCATGAAACAATTAAAGGTCATGTGGCCCATCATGGAGCAATTAAAGATCATGTGGCCCATCATGGAGCAATTAAAGGTCATGTGGCCCATCATGGAGCAATTAAAGACCAAAAATATAAAAGTTCAAATTTTGTATCCTGCACGACTGCGAATTGAGGCGGTCGGTAGCAGCATCGCAATACCTGGAAAGTATAGGAATCCTCGTTCCTCACCTTGTTAAAGACAGACTGGAGAAGGAATTGGTCCGTGCGGCCTGGTCGGTGGCCAAAAGATCCCCACCGCCTGGTCAGACCGCAGAAGGCACCTCATTGAACCTGCGTGCAGACGTCTGTTCAATGCTCAAGCAATACAGCTCCATGGTGCAAATCAACTCCATTTTGGCTAAGGAAAGAAGGGGCAGATCAAACAACCCGACTGAATCCAGGGCTAGTGCGTCAGAACCGAAGACCTGAACACCAGACAATCCTCTGGAGGTAACAGTTACAGTTTATGAAAGAGTCCCCCCCCCTTACCAACGACAACACAGGTACTGTACCTAGCAGGTTTAAACTCGGGGGTGGATAGAAGGGAAAAGTGGGGAGAGAAAAGAGATAGTCACGTCCACAGAGGAACTCTTATTTCCTATTTTTCTTCTTTGGTTTGCTTGTCACACCCACCCTCTTACAAATAACTGACTGTCAACATGAATCCCAGATGCCTGACAGCAATGAAAACTTAGTCTGAACTTAAGGGTTATTTTTGACCCCCCCCCTAACGATACCGGCCTGTCGGGCAGAGAGACTAAGAACTATTTGAAGGAAAGGACAATGTGATGGTTCACCAGAGGGTCATAAATTGTTCTACATAAAGGCAGGCGGGGAGTGGGGGGGGGGCAGGTATAAGACAACAGTATAAAGGGAGAATGATTTCCCACCAGATGGGGGAAAATGGATGAACAACCTTGGAGGGGAACACACCTTAACTGCAATAAGATCCAAGTACGATACCACTAGCTTTTCCCCCCATATGAAAGTGTTTATAGAGGGCATTTGGGAGCTATATAACTACCTATTACCACCTAATGATTTTGCTATCGCTGCTGGCACTTACGTGGGCCATTGGCCATGGAGAAGGGCTAAGTCCCAAGGTGTTCCCTATAAAAAGTCATCTCCACATGTCACACTTGGGGCCACAAGTCATATAAGGACGACACCCAGCAATGATTTACTATCCCTTGCTGACCATGGAAGTCAAACCCAATCAGAGTTTGGGAATTTTCCCAAAATAGCTACGACCACCTGAATGATGAGGGGAAACTATCTGCCCGAGTTAGGACCTAGCAACCAGTTGCTTAAGGAGGGGGGCAGAGGTCCACTCACCAGAAATCACCTGGAGGGAATGGGAAATTTGCACCCATAATAAATTTCCTCAGTTAAAACCCCCAGTGAAACAAGTAATTGCTGGAGATCTGAAGGTTATACTCCCATCTTGTGGAGAAAGTTGGAATTGGATGTTTAGTTCACAGTTGAGTTATTCCCAGTTGAAGGGAAGAAAGTATTTCTTAATGTTACGGAAGCAAGAAAGGCATTGTATTTTTTTGATAAATTTTGATCTAACTACTCAAGGTACCAGAATAGGCAGTAAGGTAATATATGAGAGAAGCAGCAGAAGATGTAAAAAGGTCAGAAAAATGAAGGCAAATGTACTTGGGGGTCGGAGGAGGACTGGGACACCCCTATCAACAATTGGGATCCCCTTAGACTTTAAAAATGGCTACAAGTAAAACCAAGGTACTATCCTATAACATTAATGGAATTAATCACCCCATTAAAAGAAAACAGATACAGAAATTCACCCGGACCCAGAAATGTGAAATAAATTTCCTACAAGAGATGCACTTATCCCCTAAAGAAGCACTAAAGCTGAAAACCAAGGGTTTCCCGCTCCTCTATCATGCCTCGTTAGACAAAGGTAAGAAAAGAGGGGTGGCTACTCTACTGTCTGCGAATCTCCCATTTGCAGAAGAGGACATGGTGGCGGATTCAGGTGCCCGATACCTGATAGTGGTGGGAAAGATACAGGAGACTTGGGTGGGGGGCGCTAGTTAATGTGTATGCCCCAGCAGGATCCCCCACCACCTTTTACTCAGACCTCTTGCAGTTGATAGCACAGAAAGCAAAAGGAACAGTAACAGCCGGAGGTGATTGGAACCTAGTCTTAAACAGGAGATGGGATTCAACCTCTGGTATCCCCACTCTTGAGAGAAGGGTCTCTACACAATTCTCCGGTCTCCTGAGAGAATGTGGTCTGGCAGATGTTTGAAGAGAAAAGTACCCCACTGCAAAAGATTACACCTACTACTCACCCAGACATAAGATCTACTCTAGGCTAGACATGTTTTTCATACATAATAAAGTTCTCTCCATATGTCAGGCCATGTGGGTGGGCACAGCCACATTATCGGACCACTAGCCTATCTATTTAGAGGTGGCCTTCCTCCCTAGGAAACCTACGCATTGGCGCTTAAATACAACTCTTCTGAGAGATGAAGACACTAAAAAAGAGATACATAAAATAATTACCCAGACAGTAGCAGATAATGATAAATCGGGCACCACCTCTCAAACTCTGTGGGACACTATCAAGATGATGGTTAGGGGGAGGCTGATCTCCATTGCCACATATAAAAAACAACTGCAGACCCTCACTACACAACTGAGAACCCTTGGAACACAACAGAGACAACAATGGAACAGGGAAAGGGACATGGAAATGAAGACCACAAAAAGTAAACTTCAGAAACTAAATAATCTAGAAACCGAAAGGGCCCTACATTATTTAAAACAGACCTATTATGGGGAGCCAAGACCACAAAGCAACTAGCATACAGTCATGCAGAGGGCTGCCCAGGTTACCATTGCTGGAATGAGGGACCCAATTACTGGAACACTTAGGCACAAATGGGAGCAAATAACGGACTCCTTTGTATCATACTATAAGACTCTATATAGGACTGAATGGGTGACACCGGTAGATGAAACAACAACTTTCCTCAGAGATCTGGGGTTGCCAAGTCTAACAAGATCCCAGGCCCAGGCTTTGATGGCCCCGATAACCTCGGCTGAAATTACCACCACAATTAAAACCCTCAAAACAGGCAAATGTCCTGACCCTGATGGTTACAGCAGTGAATTCTATAAATTCTTTGCCCCAGAGTTGACAACTATGTTACAGGGAGTTTATAACCTGATATGGCTGGAGGGTGAGCCTGTCCCTCTGTCCTGGAACTATACCACTATTACAGTTATACCCAAGGAGGGGGGAAAGACCCTAAGCAGTTCAGTTCGTACAGACCTATCTCCTACTAAACATAGATTATAAATTTTTTACGGCTATTTTAGTAGCCAGAATAAACCCCCTTGTGACCCAACTAATACAACCAAACGAAACAGGATTTATAGAGGGGAGACAGGCCCAAGAAGGGATAAGGTGAACGATTACCATCATAGACCTCGTCAATAAATACCATACCCCTACTTGCCTTGTAGGCCTAGATGCCAAAAAAGGCATTTGATAAAGCTGACTGGCACGTCTTTTTCAGAGTTTTGGAGAGAATGGGGTTCCCTAAACCGTTTTTGACAGCGATCCAATCACTTTATGCCTCCCCACAGGCCTACGTCAGAGTTAATGGGGGAATATCTCAGAGGTTCAATCTAGGGAGGGAAACCAGGCAGGGGGTGCCCTGTGTCACCACCATTGTTCGCCATCTACATCAAACCCCAAGCACAGGCCATCAGGGAAGATCCAGCCATATCAGGCTTCTTAGTGGGAGAAACGGAACATAAAATCTCGCTATATGCGGATGATGTGTTACTATACATCACAAACCCAGACGATTCCCTACCTAAAGTCTGGGAACTCCTAAACAAATTTGGGACACTTTCCGGTTACACCCTGAATAAAAACAAAACAGAGACCCACAAATTTCACTACACTCCCTCCCCAAAAATAAACTGGCTACTCCCCCTGAGATGGAATGCCTCCAAAATTACATACCTAGGAGCTCACATCCCTAAAAACTTGAGCCAGCTGTTTGCTAGTAATTTTGATCCCCTCTTTTCCCAAATTAAGCAACACATTAAAAAATGGGAACTCTTAAACCTCCCTTTATATTCCTGAATAGAAACAACATCAATGAATGCCCAGCCTAGGTTCCTGTACCTCTTTCAGAGCCTACCCATAAAAATCTCCTCAGACCAATTTAAGATCTGGCAACAAACACTGAATAGGTTTATTTGGGCCAATAAAAAAACAAAGAATCAAAACCTTAATCCTACAATCTAACAAGAAAGATGGCGGTAGAGCAGTACCTAACTTGGAAGACTACCATCTAGCCTCATAACTAAAATCTGCCCTTCTGTGGGCGACTCTGGATTACCAGGCGCACTGGAAAAGCATAGAAAGAGAAGTTACCAAGGGGACCCCCTAGGAAGTGAGACCATTTACCCCAAAATTCCTGTCCTGGGCCTGCCCTCTTACTCAGTCAGAAATACCCTTGCTGCAGTGCATAGGCTCTGGGTAAAACATAAATGTCTCTGGGAACTGTGGCCCCTTAGGAGGTTTGCCTGGGATGGAGAATTTGAGCCTGACCGAATGGACCTCACCTTTCGGAGGTGGGCCAGGTTAGGACTACCTTCCCTGGGACAAGTAATGAACGGCAGTATAATTAGAGAGTTAGGAGATATTAAAACGCAGTTCCAACTGAGGAACTCGGATCACTACAGTTATCTTCAACTTCGGTTCCACATCCAGAATCTACAGAAAAAATAAGGCCCATTACTAGAGCAATCTGACTTACAGGACATCATGGGGAAAATCACGACTTCACAACTACGCAAGGGCCAAATCTCTGCCCTATATGGGGCCATTAGAGATAAAGAGACAAGACACTCAATTTCCCTTAAGAGTAGATGGGAGAGGGAGCTGGGAGAACAGTTAACAGAGAAAGAATGGGAAATTATTTTCACTCAAACCCACAAAACCACATACAGAGATGGAAAGAGTTTGAGTGGAAAATCCGAACCCGTCACTTCATCACACAAATAATGAAGCATAAATGGGACCAGGAATACAGCGCCACCTGTTGGAGAGAATGTGGTGAAGAACAAGCAGGTCACCTGCATATTTTAGGACTGTGCCCTAAACTGGCTCGGTTCTGGAGGGGGGGTGGCGGGGGCCCTGGAGAGCTTGTTCACCACAGAGGAATCTCTCCCTGTAAAACATCTAGTTTTGGGACTGGTCCCTAAGGGGGTGAAAAGCAGAGACCAGATATATTTATGGAATGTCCTGGTGGCTGCAGTCCACAAGGTGATCGCCAGGAGAGAGCTGTCTTCAGCCCTTCCCATATTAGAAAACTGGAATGAGGTGGTTGGTGAGATCCAGGATATGGAGGAGCTGACACGTAAAATAAATTCAAGATCCTCAGTATTTGTGAATAGATGGACCAGGTGGGTACTCTGGCAGGGAGAAGGGAGAAAGGAGGTGCATGAAGGAGAGGGCTCACTAGAAAGGGACGAAGCTGAATCAGTCTGACTTATTAGAATCTCTATAAGCCAAGTACAGAACCTCAAGTACTGATCTAATTTTAAATAAAATGAGGTTTGGGAGATTGGGTTACTCGGCTATGGTATATTAATTATATAGAAAAAGACCATAGGATGAATAAAGTTAAATGAAATATACCTAAGCTGCTATGTAACAACCAAAATGCCTGTACTCTGAAAGAAAACAAATGTATAAGTATTTGAGAAGATGAAGTGTGTCTGTATACCTGTAACCTCAATAAACATGAATAAAAAAAAATATTACTTTCAAAAACCTTATAGAAAAAGAAAAGAAGATCAGAAGGTACTACATACTCTATTAGCAGGGGGAGGCATGAGAAGGGGGTACTACAACAGAAAGTACTACCAGAAGTCCTATAGTGCACCCAGTGGCTCACACACATGCTCGGGTGGTAGGAGCATGAAGCAGGCAACAGCCCCAGCCCACTCTCAGCAGCACAAATCCAGTCTCTGACAAGATACAGGCTACCATATCTAGAGACACAGGTTACCATATCTCAAAACACAGGTTACTGTATAGGTTACCATACCTCGAGACACAGGTTACTGTATAGGTTACCATATCTCGAGACACAGGTTACCATATGTCAGTTCCCAGGGGGTCAGGAGGTGCCTTTCTTATCATTACAAACAGAGCTGGACTGGCCCATCAGGATACCTGGAAATTTCGGGAGGCCCCCCCCCCCCCCGGCTGGACACTTGGCCACCTTCTAAACTCTGAGAATCTTTGGTTTTATCCTATATTTGTTAATCAGGTGGGCTCTGTAACTAAATATAAGATGCAAACACAGTGCTAGTGTATCAGATACTGATATGATTGTGTCACCCTGCCCTCCCCTATTGATTTTCCAGGTGGCCCCTTGCTCTCCAGTCGGATCTGGATTACAAGCATTGACACTCCATCACAATAGACAAATGGGTGCTGGAAACAGTGAAAGAAGGCCTCCGCCCTATCATCTGTAACCAGTCCAAAACAAGAGAAAGTCAAGAACTTCAAACCAAATTAAAAAGAAGAATGCAGCAACTGCACCTGAAGGTTACAAAACTGCGAACTCTAGGTGCGGTGGAGTCCCAGCAATGGAAATGGGGGAAGGTTTTTCCCTCTTAAGATTGAAACATAGAAACATAGAAACATAGAATTTGACGGCAGATAAGGACCGCTTGGCCCACCTAGTCTGCCCATTTCCCTAACTAACGGATAAGCTGCAGAGCCTAGTTAACCAACAGCCTACTTCCTCCTACCCCCCTCACTAGAATTGCTGTATGTCTGTCCTATGCATTCTTGAATTCCCCCACTGTTTTTGACTCTACAACCTCCTCAGGAAGACTGTTCCATGTATCTACAACCCTCTCTGTGAAGAAATACTTCCTCACATTACCTCTGAGCCATCTCCCCTCTATCTTCAAATTGTGCCCCCTTGTTTTCGCACATCTCTTTTCTGAAAGATGTTACCCTCTTGGGCTTTGTTGATTCCCTTGAGGCATTTGAAAGTTTCTATCACGTCCCCCCTCTCCCTCCTTTCCTCGAGGCTATATATCTTAAGTTCCTTTAGTCTTTCTTTATATGTCTTCTGACGAGACCCTGCATCATTTTGGTTGACCTCCTCTGGACAGCCTCCACCCTGTCTATGTCTTTGAGGAGATGGGACCTCCAGAACTGTACACAGTACTCCAGAAGTGGTCTTACCAACTGCCTGTACAGAGGGCCAACAACTTCCTGTTTTCTACTGGTGATGCCTCTCCCTATGCATCCCAGTATTCCCCCAGCCCTTCTTACTGTCTTCTCACATTGCTGGCCCACCTTTAAGTTGTCTGATATGACTACCACCAGGTTTAAGATACCTTGCTGCCATACTTCCCTAAGTAAAGGGCATTTGCTCATCGAGCTCCACTTTGGTTTAATTCACTCAGTAGGGATACATCTTTAGCTTATACCCTGGGCTCTTTCAAGAGGAAATTACAGAAACAACTTGTAGCAGATTCCACCTGCGACTGCTTCTAGTAATCCAGCTCTATCCTAGTACTTATTCTACCCATCCAATCTTCCCCCTCTTCCCCTTTGAAAGCACTCATTCTTCTCCTCATTCTCTCCCTGCCACCCCACCCCCTCTTATTCCTAGCCCCCCTCAACCTTCCCCTTGTTTTTGATACATTTGCACCCCATTCCACACACTCAGTTTCTCCTCTATCCCTTTCCTCCACCCACCCCTATCTCCCCCACCTCACCTACTCCAGTTTGCCTTGTTGACAAAGCCTAGGTATTCACCTCTCCTCCTCTGTTCTATCTCATGCCCTCTGTCCAATCTACCTTTTTTGTTACTATACGTTACTCCTATTGCTTCAGACAAGGCCTCATGGGCTGATTCTTATTTTGTTCTGTACTCTCTGGTATTATATTGTCAACATTTTTAAACTGTTTTGTACTTCCTACTCAATGTAGACTGGGATATGATGTTTAGTTGTTCTGCTCTTTATATTGTTATTGTAACCTCTATCTTTCCTTAGACATCATAAATGTTGCCAGCTTTCTGCTGGCCACATACCCTTACCTATTATGTACTGTAACTTCTGATAACGTGGAGCCTATGTAAAGAGCTTCCAGCTCAAAATGTGCTTCCAAGATCATAAATAAATAATAGTTTCCCCCCCCCACACCCCCTATGAAATGTTCTTTGCCCTCACCTCGCTCAACCCCTCCAAGTCCAGCCCTGATGATTTGGACCCTAAATTCCTACTTATCTCAGCCCCAGCCATTGCCCCCCCCAGCCCACATCATGAACCTCTCCCTCTGTGCTGTCCCCTGAGGCCTGGAAAGTTGCTAAGGTACTCCCCCTACATAAAGAGGGTGACCCCTGCTAGCTATCAGCCCATCTCCTCCTCCGTAATGCATACTCCCTACCGTGTGTTACTTTATTTTTTTATTTTGTTTTTGTTGACCAGGTAAGTGCACTAGAAAAATCCTGCCTATTTTCAGGCATGACCGGGGAGGGGATACAGATGAATACCAACTGGCCTTGAACCAAACTAAGCTGTTGGTGGTATTTTTAGTGAATGAGGAAATTTGGCCAGGACACCAGGAAATTCCTACTCTTTCGATAAGTGCCATGGGATCTTTAACATCCACCTGAACTACCACCAATCCAGGAAGATGGCACCTCGGTTTAACGTCTCATCCGAAAGATGGCACCTCAGAAGTGCAACACCCCTCTCATGCTGCACTACAGTGTCAGTACTAGGATATTAACTCAAGTGCCAGATGTGGGAACTAAACCCACAGCCCTCTGATCTCCCGGCCTCAGAGGTGAGTGTGCTACCTACTGAGCCACTGACACTGTCTCTATCCTTACCAGGATTAACCAGGGCCACATCACCTCAGCTGTATTCGTCAATCTGGCCAAAGCTTTTGATTCAATGTCTCATTCCCTCCTCCTTAACAAACTGTACTCCAAACCAGCTTCTCAAATGAACTGTTGATTCATTCCAATCTTACTTCTCAAGCTATCAACAGTCAGTTCAGGTAGGGTGTTCTGTTCCTTTCTCTCCCCATCTAGCGGAGTCCCACAGGGCTGCATACTACATCCAATCCTTTTCTCCATTTTTCCCAATGGCCTCCCTCTGTGTGTGTCTCCTCAAACATCCATATGTAATCCCCTTCCAAATGGGGTCTTACCTGCAGCCCATTTGCTCCTGTTCCACCTCTCTTCCGGGCACCTCCTGATTGGCCTGCATTTTGTTTGGACCCCATGGTCCTGTTTCTGACCTTTTCTGGTGCCCCAGTCATAGTCCCTGTAAAATCCAGCCCTCTGGGGCTCAAAGAGCTCAGCCATGATCACCTACTCACATTATGCCCTCGGGGCAGTGGGGATCGTTCAGGCATGGCGGCACTGCTGATCTTTCAACCCACAGGTGTTGCGGTTGAACAGGTGAGTGTTCCGTCGGTCTGGGGATCCCCATCAGATAAATGGGACCCAGTGACCATGGACAGGCCTCTGGCGGCGCTCTCTTAAAAATTAAAGAGATCTACGAGGGTGTTTCGATGGGGCTCATAAATATTCATGAGCCTGGGCCCCAATCATTATGAATATTAAAGAAGGTCTGTCTGCCCTCAGGGCAGCTGTTCTCAGCTACAGCTGTAGAAGGAAAATAAATGTCTGTTTTCTATGATAAATGAGGGACATGGTCACCACTCCTCTAGGGAGCTAGGGAGATATGGAAGTGGGTCACCAGGTAGGGTGCAGGAGCAGAGAAATGGGAGCTCAAGGGGAGAAAGAGAGAGGAAAGGGCTGGAGAGTGGTCCTGATAAATGCCAGGAGTTTAGGAAATAAGATGCCTGTGCTCCAGGGATGCTAGTTGAGGGAGGTAGATGTGGCAGCAGTCGCTGAGACCTGGGCCACTCAAGGGCACAAGTGGGACCTAAATCTGGAGGGCTACACTATGTTCAGAAAAGATGGGGGGAGGGAAGGGGGTGGTGTAGCACTGTTAGTCAGAAATGGCATGGGTATTGGAGGGTAGAGGAGGCTGAGGGGAATGTGGAGGCTATTTGGGTCACCCTGCTGACACAGGGGGGTAAGAGAGTAAAGGTCAGAGTGGTATACAGACCACCAGCACTGGCGGAGTTCCTGGAAGAAAGTTTGGTGGCAAATCTGAGGACACCATAGATTGGGAAAGGAAGGGTACTGGTAATGGGGACCTCAACATGCCAGGAACAGACTGGGGACTATGACTTCACCAGTGGCCAGAGAGCAGAGGCTGCTGGATGTCTTCCAGGATGCATTTCTGACACAACAGATGAATGAGCCGACTGGGGAGGCCCGGACACTGGACGTGGTCCTGGTGGACAGTGATCTGATTAGGAGCCTAGAGGTGAGGGACCCATTGGCTGGGAGTGATCACACCACAGTCTGGTTCTTCCTGGACCGGGGAGGGGGGGAGGAAAGCCAAACAATGATGGTAGTAACTGATTTTAGGGGTGCAGACTTCAGGGAGATGGGAAGGATCCTTAAAGATCACCTGGACAGGATAAGGCCAGATATGGATGCTGACAGCAGGTGGGGAATCATTAGGAGAGGAATACAGGAGGTTACCAGATCCTGTGCAAGGAAAAGGCATAAGTTCGGTAGGCCAGAAAACCCTGCAGGTGGACCCGGAGGTACAGGGGTGGTGAGGGAAAGAGGTGGCCTATAGGCGCTTCAAGTGCTCAAGGGTGAAAGAGATCAGGAGGAATATGAGCTGACAGTCAAGAGAGTCACCAGGATGGTGAGAGCAGCTAAGGCAAAAAGGGCAGCAGTCCTTCGTCAATGGGATCCGGAGGGGACAAGGGTTCTTTAGATACATAGGAAAAAAGGAAAGTAAGGGGGCAGATCAGCAAGATAAGGATAGGGTATGGTTGGGCACAGGAGGTGGGGGAAAAGGCAGAAGCCATAAAAGACTACTTTGCCTCAGTTTTTACCGGGGGGATGGAGGGGCTAGGTCTTACGAGGGGAGCGGGGGCAAACCGGAGCAAGGGGTGGGACCGGTAGAGACCAGGGGCCCTGATGGGTCTGAGGAAATGGAGTGGCCACCACAGACAGGTGGGGGCCCAGCAGTGCAGGGTGACAAGGGGGAGGATGTGGAGGCTGAAATCCCAGTAGAGAGAGTAAGGGAAGCCCTCGGGTCCCTTCAGATGGAGAAAGCACCTGGACCAGATGAGATATATCCCAGAGTGCTGAGGGAACTGGCGGATGTCCTGGCAGTCCCTCTAGTGGAGCTTTTCAACATATCTCTAAGGACTGGGTGGGTGCCCCAAGACTGGAGGGTGGCCTATGTCATGCCAATCCACAAGGGGGGATCAAAAGAGGAGGCAGGAAATTACAGGCCCGTTAGCCTGACGTCGGTGGTCGGCAAGGTGATGGAGGGTATTGTCAAGGATAAGCTGGGGGGGGTTACTGGAGCAAACTGGGTACTTGGATGATAGGCAGCATGGCTTTGTCATGGGAAGATCATGCCAGACAAATCTTGTTGAGTTCTATGACTGGGTGACGAGGGCCCTGGACCAGGGTAGGCCAGTGGATG
This sequence comes from Neoceratodus forsteri, assembly GCA_016271365.2. Lineage (NCBI taxonomy): Eukaryota > Metazoa > Chordata > Ceratodontiformes > Ceratodontidae > Neoceratodus > Neoceratodus forsteri. The sequence continues at coordinate 173,366,636 of JADMNL010000031.1, forward strand.
TCCTCTTTATGGACTTTAGCAAGGCATTTGATTCGGTACCCCACAGCAGCCTGCTGGCTAAGCTGAAGGAAATGGGGGTAGGGAGACAGTTGTTAAGATGGATAGGAAACTGGCTCTCTGAGCATATTCAGAAGGTGGTGGTTGGAGGGGTAGCCTCACCCCAAGGTGGGTTGCTAGTGGGGTTCCCCAAGGGTCAGTGCTTGGGCTACTCCTGTTTGACACCTATATCTCTGACATCAGGAGGGGGATCAGGAGTGAGACGAGTCTATTTGCAGATGACTCAAAACTGGGTGCAGTGCTGGATAGGGAGGAGGGGAGGGTGACCTTGCAGGAGGACCTGCAGGCTCTGTAAAGGTGGTCAAAAAAATGGAAACTAAAATTCAATGCAGGGAAGTGCAAGGTTCTTCACCTGGGAGTCAGAAATCCAGGCCAGGGGTATACCCTGGGAGGACACATGATTCAAGTCACGGAGGGTGAGAGGGACCTGGGGGTAGTGGTAGATGTCAAAATGAACAACTCAAAGACCTGTAGGAGGGCAGCAGCAAGGGCAAATAGGATGCTGGGATGCATCGCCAGGGGGATTATCTCCAGAAAGGCAAAAGTGATCCTTCCATTGTACAACTGCTTGGTTAGGCCACACCTCGTGTATTATGTACGGTTTTGGAGACCACATTTAAAAAGGGACATAACACTCCTAGACAGGGTCCAAAGGAGGGCAATCAAAAGGATCTGGGGCCTGGGGAAGAGGACCTATGAGGAGAGGCTCAAGGAGCTCGACATGTACATCCTGGAGGAGAGGAGGGACGGGGGAACATGATAGAGGTCTTTAAGTACATGACAGGGATCAATAAAGGAGGCTCAGTCAGGGTGCTCCAAAGGAAGGAGGGTGGGGCAACAAGAGGGATTGGGTGTAAGCTGGAAGGGGCAGGCTCAGAGCAGAGAGGAGGAGATGTTATTTCACTGAAAGGGTGGTGGAACCATGGAATGCACTGCCCAGGGAGCTGGTAGAGGTGGAGACTGTGGACAGATTTAAAGAGGGGATCAGACAGGTACAGGGGGAAGGTAAATCTGACCAGGTCCAATACAGGTGGAACATCTGGGACTGGGGATGGTATAACCCAAGGGGGAAGGGGGACACCAAAATTGGCCCTCAGTGCGGGTGCTGAAAATCGAGCAGACTCGAGAGACCGTTAGGCCTATTCTGCTGGCATTTTAGAATGTAAGTATGTAGTATTGTAACTACTGCAATGAATGTTTGGGGGAAAAATGGCAAAGGAGGAAAGTGTTTAACTAAATAAAAATGCTTTGCTCCTGGCTGCACCAGACAAATAATGAGACTCAGAGTGACAGCCTGTCTGCTGCTGCATTTCAGGGAGCTAAAATATTGGCAGCAGTGACAGAAAACAGACTGAGCAATTAAGTAGCTCTGTGCAGTGACAGCAAGACACCATCAGTGCTAATGAACCGTGGTGCATTGGGGCAAATATTTGGTTGTTCCTGGCTGCACCAAAACTTTAATTTGGGACTGTACCTATTCTGCTAAGGGACTGTGAATTTTAGCAGCCATTGAGTAGCTCAGCCAATTGGAAAGCCAGGATAACAAAGCTAAACTTGTGGGACATTCACCAAAGCTCATGGGTAAATGTCAAGTGCTCATGGGGACTTACAAGGACCTAGTTCTAGGCACCGAAACAGCAGACCAACAGTGCATCGAATGAGGTTCATGCATAATTCATTTTTATGATTGACAGGTCTTCTAGCCAATCGGAGGCCATGCAAGCAAAAACTTAAGCCAATCAGGAGTCTCGGGAGAGACTGTGTTTTCCAGCATTTTGCCAGATTCTAGATTCAAGAGAGGGAGATCGAGACAGAGATTCGAGCAGGAGCCCCCCCACCCCATGCTGCCAAGCCTGGAGTTCCAGTTAAACTTTAGAAGTAATGTAGTTTGTTAAACTGCTAGCCTGAAGGTTGCCAGAATGTTCTTCAGGTGCTATCCCTCCCTTCCATGTTGGGGAAATATGTGAACTGAAACCAGATGACATCAAGCAGCTGTGAGAGAGCTGAAAATCCTCACTTGTGAGAGAACTGAAGACCATCAGGAGCCTTTTGTAGCAGGGAGCATCCGTGAGGAGCCTGAGTAAGTACTCTTGTACCCCACCCCGGTGCAAGAGAGAAAGCAAGCTAAGTAGCTATGGGTCACCATGCCCCAGTAACTGTTCAAGTGACCAGAAAGCAAGCTAAGTAAATATGAGCCATCATGCCACAATGACTGTTCATGCTACCATGTTCCAGGGTTTGCACTCTGCAGCTGTGCATAACCTTAGCCCAGTGGGGTGGATCACTTTAGTAGAACTGTTTAGACTGTGTCGGTTCTGGGGTACCCAGCGAGCCCAGGACAGACTAGTGTAAAGGTGCTGAAATGTATTTGTGTTAATTATCCGATCAAGGCCGTCCTGTGGAGCCGACAGCCATTGCTGCATTGCCACATTAAGGTAATGAGACCTCACAGTCAACTAAGACTGGCTTATATAAAATGGAAACTAGTATTCCACCTTGCTTAAATTATGTCTGGAAATATAGATGTACTAGAGATTTAAATGTACTGGATATGACAACCACATGAAAGTGCTGGATATCCAGGACTGCCAATCCACGTTACATACAATGTAACCAGGCAGGTTACCTTCTCCTAAAATGTTCAGTCTGCAGTAAGCAGGGCAACCCCCTGCTCTTCTGCCAAAAGAAGGGCAACCCCTGCACTTCTGGCAAAAGTAAAAGTTGTTGTTAATTTGTCTTCCAAGTTCGGGGCATGGAGGGTAGGCCCTATGAAGAGAGAGAATGGAGGAACTAAAGCTGTACGCATTAGAGGAGAGGAGTGACGGGGGGACATGATAGAGGTTTTCAAATATGTAAAGGGGATAAGTAAGGGCGGAACCAAGGAGGTGTTCAGGCTTAAGAAGGGAGGAAGAACCAGGGGCCACGAGTGGAAGCTGGAGGAGGGGAATTACAGGGGGGGGACATAGGAGACACTACTTCACTGAGAGGGTGGTGGAGCCATGGAACGCATTGCCAAGGAGCCTGATAGAAGAGAGTACAGTGGAGGGATTCAAGAATGGCTGGAACAGGTACAGGGGGAAACTGAAGCCAGAGAAGACCATCTCTGGATTGGGGTGAAGCAGCACCCAGTAGGGGCTGGCTACCAAGTATACATGACAGACCATGAGGCCTATTCTGCTGGCTTTTAGTATGTCAGTATGTAGTTAATCTTTCCTATTTGAAAATCAAATCCAGCCAATGCCACCAGCTGCAACGTTACCAGGCCTGCAACCATCCAGGACTTTGGTAACTGGGTGCCCAGGGTATAATGTGAGATTGCGGGTTTTATACATGTCTGGGAACTCATACAAGTGGTGGGAAATTAAACATGTAACATCTAATTTAATGTAATTTAGATAGCCAGGGCACTGGGTATCATTTGGGCTGGCAAAATGTGATTCTGTTTCTGAAAAATCTGGTAGTCACCCAGCTGGAGGGTTTCACCAGCACAAACAAAGCAAATCATTTGTACATTTGTAAATAAGAATCACTGCATAACTTCGATTCCTTCTGTCTCCCCTTCTTAGCTCCCTCGTCCCCTAAATAAATATTATTTGTTATTGCTTTTTGCAAATGGTTGTCATGAGCATATTACTAGCGAGCCTTTAATTGCAAAATGTTTGAAATGTGGGCACGCGCTAATAGGTCATGTTTTGGGGTGGCAAAAGGCAATTGTAGGTGACATGACATCTCCGGGGGTTGCACTAGGCAACAGCTAGTCCACGTTGAAGTTGAACTCTGAGTGGAGGCAATTTAGAACGTAATGTAAATTTGAGAACCCAAACCCCTCAGCCTACATCACAGGTAGTAGGCAGGGGTGCAGCTCTAGGAGTAGTGCCATCTAGGGGTTTCACATATGTATGAAGATGACACAGTTATCTATGTATCTGGCACAATGGCTTCTTCTGACGACGTGCCACTCCAGCAGGACCTCCACAACATCCTGCACTGTTCCAAGATAACCAGCTCAAGGTCAACACCAAAAAGCCAGTGATCATGAATTTCGTCATCTTCTAGAAATTGACTAGACTATTGTTCCCCCCTGTTTTCACCCTTCTTGATGGTACCCCATGGAGGTGGTCCCTGCATTCAAGTATCTAGGAGTCTGGTTGCACAGCAAGTTTGATTTCTCCGCCCACACTGATGCTATTCACACCAGATTCCATCCCAAACTGGGTACCCTATTCTGCAACAAAGACTGTCTCTCACTGCAGGTCCAGAAGGAACTAGCAACCAAAATGGTGCTCCCAGTTTCTGACTATGCAGATATAGTCTATGGCATTGCCCCATCCTCTTATCTAGCCAGGCTGGATACCCTATGCAACACCTTCTGCTGTTTCACCACCAACTCTCTCCATACCCATCACTGCTCCCTCTATTCTTCCCTATCTATTCCCCATTGCCATCATGTCGCCAGGCTCACTGCACCACCTTCATTGGAAAATTCTGGTTTGGGTCCCTCTCTCTATTATCTCTTCCCTACTATCCCTGCTCCCAGTTCCTCCTATTCACTTCGGTCCAGGGACTCCTGCACCTTACTCATCCCCCACCCTCACTCTTCAGCTGGCCACACAGCCTTCTCCCATTGCTTTCCCTCCCTTTGGAACCTCCTCCCCCTCTCCCTCCACCTATCCCCTTCTCTCCCTGCCTTTACACGTCACCTCAGGCAACTACCTGTGCTCTCCTGCCTACCTTCCTAACCCTATACTCCATTTCTATGGCTCTCCTCAGACTGCTGTTCTCCTGCACTGTGCACTCTCACCTACTGTAGGAATGTTCTTCTGTTCACTGTTGTGTAATTGCTGTACCTATTATGCCAGGGTACTCTACCATTTGCCCTTGTGTACACCTGTTTCCACCATAGTTTAATATGCGGTAGACACCATGTTCTCATTTGCTTAACCAGTGGCTCGATGCTGTTATAATGATGTACCAAAGCTACTTTGGCAAGATCTCTGTGTATACCAAGTTCCTGTATTTATTATGCTGCTTCTCTGTCTTTTTTACATATTGTTTTTGGTTCTTACACTTGATTGTCCCCTTTTTCCATCCCCTGGGTCACACTGGGAAATGAGCCCAGGCTCCTGGTTACAAATTTTCAATAAATGAATAAATAAATAAACAATTTTTTTCACAATAGTGAAATCGTAAAAGTCACCACTTTTAATGAAAAAATAACAGAAAATCAACCGTTTCAAGTAAAATTACTATGTTGGTGCCCCCAATTCACTAGTTTTCATAAAACAACAGTAATTTATTTTGAAAATTTCTAAAAAAAATTCACAACTATGTAACAGTTGAACAATAAACAAGCTGCAGAGAATGTCATACACAGTGCGTGTGTGTGTGCGTGTAGAGGGAGTAAGTACAAATAAACATTACTGAAACAGTATCCCGCAGATACAGCAGCAGATGGTATAGGCATTTACAGTACAAAGTTTTTTCCTTTTTCTAACAGATAAACCACCTATCTGTGCCATAATATTTCAAATTCAGGGAAAGCATGGTTCACTACTGCAGTAAGCTTTTCTGGTCAGTAAATACCTAACATTATGCCTTGCCACAAACGAACTGTTTGTATAATCAGGGACAACCAATTTTTTGTAACAGTTTTTCTGCAGCTAACAAAGAAATATGTAGGAGCGTACATTATGTGTTGAGGAGGCTCAAACACCTCTTGGTGTGTCTAGAAACAAGAGTGTCCTCACTGAAAGAGAATATAAGTCCCCCCAAAATATTCAGAAAATCTATAGTCAATTAGCTCCAATAAGAAAGGAAGTGAGGAAAAAATACTGGAAGATATGGGCTGTGCGACGCCTTAGGCACACCACGGCCTCTCCAACAATACCCCCCACCCCCACCCGTGGGCATGTATTTAACCTGTTGCTCATAAAATATTAAATTATTGTCTTCTAGCAAAATTTTTTGCAGGTATGCAAAGATGTCACTCTATGTACTCTCCTTTATATTTTTGCCATTGGTGGGGGTGACAACAGCAATGTCTGATTCCCATTTCACTCGAACTCCATTAGTTGAGAGTTATGAAAGCTCTGAAAGAGCTTTGTATAGTTGCGATATTAAGGCATTAGAGTGTAACCCTCTAGTATAGATGTAAAGAAGGTGTCAAACAGAGGCACTTCCTGATCTGCAGGCCACAGCTGCAACTGGGCTTAATAAAATAGTCCATTTTTAAATAACAAAGAAGATCCATCAGATGCAGACCATAAACACATTGCAGGTTAGCAAAGGGGATAAGATCCCTACCCTTCAAAAACAGATAGGGAAAACATGAACCCACCCTATCCCAGTGCAGAAAGGTATTGTCTAGCCTAGCACAAGAGAAATGGGCACTATAAGGGAGGGTCTGCACAGGAAACATGGTACAATGTAAGTGATCATGGTTGCTAACCCTATCTGTGCTGCAGCATGTTCAGTGTATAAATATTAAAGGTAATTGAGATGGTATGGGGAGGTAAGGCTAAAAATTTAGGTAAGGGTAGGAGACCTCCTCCAGGGGTTCGAGGTCTTTCCAGTTCACCCTATATCATGGTGATGGCAAGAAAAGCACTGTACATAGATGCACTGCTATATGATATTGTGGACACTTAACAAGCCTACCCCATTGCTTGAAACGTTGTGGCATGCAGTATGGCACACATGGGCATCCTCTTTCCCACATTGCGGGACATAAATCTATCCCACTTCTAAAATATGCTTCCAAAGCAGAGATTGGAAGTATCTCTGCAAGCTATAGAAAATGTGGCACAAGAGTCATGAAAACACTACAGAATCTATTGGCCAGCCAGCCTGCCAGTGCAGCGGTAGTGCTACCGCTCACAATGTTGGTGATATGGTGTCAGGAACAAGCTTGGGTCGCTGGAGGGCTGGCCAGGGGGAGAAGGACTGAGCAACCCATGGACCACTCTCCTCCCCCAAGAGGGGGTGGGCTGTGCTGTCCAGGGCACACCTGACCCTTAGCAGAGGCTGGGGGTTGGCACAGGCCCACACACTGAGGGTGGGGGAGGATCACAGCAGACACCCAGCGTGCTATCGGAGGGTGCTGGCACCACCAGTGGCGTCACTGCATGCTGTACTTCCTCACTCTGGAAATGAGAACATGGGGACAATGACAAAAGGATTAAATCCTCACCACCACCGCTAGATGACAGGCTGTTGATCCTGAGCAACAGTAAAGCCATCCGCCAAAGCTGGAAACTGGGGAGCAAAAATACAATGTAAAAACTAGTTTCTATTCTCTAGAGCAAACATAAGGGTACCGATTGCCATGCATCTAGAACTCTAGTAAACTGCTGCATTAGGGATATAGTTAATTAAAGTAGGCCTCGTGTTTAATAAGGAAGATGACCTTTAGATATTTAAACACTGGCATACTGCATTTACTGTAAGTCAGTAGCCTGCCTAATCATGGGTGAAGAGGAGTAAACAATGAATTTGTAACACCTATATCTTTGTGGTATAGGTGCCAAAGGTGGTAAGGGTATCCAATAAAGAGTGAAGGAAGGAGTCAGGGGAAGTCAGATACATTAATAAATCATTAGTATACAGCACCAGCTAATGCTTTTTTTTATTTTTAACTAGCAGAAACACACTAAGCTGAAGCTTGTCCACAGGCGTGACCCGGAAGCACATGGAAGCCAAGTGACTTGCTCCAGACCACACAGCACGCAAGTGAGGGCCGCGGGATCCAAACCCAGGTCTCCAGGTTTGCAACTCACAGCCCTAAACCACTGCACCATACTGCCTCCTAACAAACAGTTATTGCTGGCGGCCGTCAAGGGTAAGGCCACAATACCTGGGTTGAGACGTAATGACTTGTGCCAGCAATTCCAGACAGAGTGATTGTTTCTCACAAAGAAAAAATCAGGGAGTGATAGCATATTCTTGACCAAATGTGTCTGAACAGGGACATAAAAATAAAGATTCAAAACAGTCACCTTATAGACAGTAATGCCATCCTTGTAGAATGAAAACGGACTCTGCTTGCTGCATCTAAGGATGCTTCTTCCATATTCCAGTAAGAGCACACCACACAACTTAGGGCAGTCTGTCTCTTCCTGAGGTCATTCTCAAACCTAGTCAGGGATAAAGTCCTGGCAATGAGGACAGGCAATACCACTACGATGTAATACCTCAACATACAGGGCGATATACGAGATCCTCTAATCTTTGCAGGGAAGCACTGCTAGGGAAAAGGTGGTGTTGAGGACAAGTATTCAATTCCTTTCTAAGCTGGCCTTAGAATTCCATTCCCAAGCCAATGTATTTTTCCAGACACCATACCAATAGGGATGATGAAAATGTACATACCTTGGATGTTAGGAGATACTTGGATTAGAGGACATCTGATGTAGTAACACACACGTTTTTGTCACATATGGAGAGGAGGCAAAAGGCCACACAGCTTCTAAACAGATTATTTCACAATAGACAATACAGTATCTACAAAGAAATTCTAGTATACCAAGGTAAGGAAAGTACCCCCCGGATGGCACTGAAGCACACTCCAGGAGAAATACAGCAGCACCAGTGGCAGCATGAAGAAATGTGCCACTGGTGGTAATCCGTGAAACTGCTACCTGGTCCACAGTCCACACATTCACATCTCACTACTGCCTAAACTCGCAGGCAACAGAGGAGGCTAGATTTGGGATTTCTGTACTTCAGAATCTATTCCCAAGGTAATCCTAAAACCCTCCAGCCCTGGGTACTGTTTGGAGTTTGCAACAAATTGGACTGGCCTTTCTAATCCATGCTTTTTTTTTTTTTTATTGAAATTCTGGATAACACCTTTGAGACCAAGCTCATTTCATAGGTTCCACTGCAGACGAACAATACATATTGGGAAAGTATAAGACGGAGAACAAACAAAACAAGAACTTATACAAGACATTACAAGAGTGTATAACTAGAGAAGTTCCAGTATGTGTGGCATTGTACAATGTATGCCATGGTGCATATTTGATTAAAACCTGGAATTCAAAGGGTCATATTAGAGGGGTGGGGTATTAGAAACGACCCTTTACAGGAAAAATGAGAATAAACTCAACCTAATATCTAATAATCAACACGGTAAGGGATGGCATCAGCCCAGGGGCCTCTTCAGAGGTGAGAAGGTATGGGACAAAGCATTTTAAAGTGAGCAAGGGCGCTCAGGAGATATAACGGGGGGGAGGAGGGGGATGGGGGAAGCCATAGAGGGGTGAGGGGAAAGAGTGGAAGGAATCAAGAGGAAATGTGAAGGAGAATGATTAGCAACTTTGAACAGTTGTTTACATGCTGAGAACAGTTATGCATAAGGTCAGGATAACATAAGGTTAGACTAAGTGCTAGTCACAAGAAGGAAGGGTATTGGAAGCAGTCACAACTGGCATCTGGAACTAGCTGTTGCTTAAGTTTAACCTTGAAGGAGCCCAAGGTGGGTGCTAAAGTGATGTTATGGTGCAGCAAGTTCATCCATAGCGGGGTACAGTAGGCAAAGGACCTTTGTCCCAGAGAAGTGCGACAGCGGAGTATATTAAAAAATCTGGCTAGCAGAGCTTCTGGTGCAACAATGGTTGATAGTGGGGGTAATAAGCTTTTGCACTCCTGGAGGTATTTTGCCTAAGCCTAAGACAGTAAACATGTTTGGTACACGAGTCTACCTTTGAATTGGAGCCAGTTAGCCTGAGTGTACATGTCACAGGTATGGGACAGACGGGCTAAGCCGGTAAGGAGCCGGCATGCTTTGTTCAGTGCAACTATGATGCGGCGAAGAGCTGTTTCAGTAGCTGATCCATAGATTGGTAAGCTGTAATCAATAAGTGAGACAAGAGAGCTTTGAACGGCCAGGTTAAGAGCCTCTGGGGTCAAACATTGCTTATGCCTATAAAGTAGCCCAATGCAGGTGTTAACAGCCTTAGCAATGTTGTCAATGTGATAGGCATACATCATCGTACTGTCAATAGTAATCCCTAGGTATTTAAAGAGCTGAACTAGCTCCAGGGTAGAGCCCTCTTCACTGGTGACAGAAAGAGGGTAAGTTCTGTGCCTATTTTGGGAGCTGGAGAACAGCATAGTTTTAGTCTTGTTGTAATTCATAACTAACTTGTGCTTATGGAACCATCTTTCTACAACTATGAAATTACTCCGTAGCCTAGATTCAAGAACCTTAGGGTCTGGATCACTGGTAAACAGGACAGCTTCATCAGCATATAAAAGGATGTGATCCTGACAGGAGTAAGGAAGGTTGTTGAGGAAAATGCTAAATAAAAGAGGGCCCAAGATGGACCCTTGAGGAACTCCAGATAGGACAGGTCTGCTATCCGAGAGGGTGTTGCCAATCTTCACCTGCTGTGTACAGTTGTGCAGGTAACTTTCAAACCAGGCTACGCTGTCACGAGCTAGGCCAATGGTGGTAAGCTGTTCGACCGGGAGGGCATGATTCACTGTGTCAAAAGCTTTGGTTAAATCAATGAAAGCAGCACTGACCAGGTGTTCTTGATCTAAGGCGTGGTGAATAAAGCCTGTGAACTCCAGAAGGGCGGTAGTGGTACTATGACCATTTCTGAACCCATGTTGTTGCAGGCATTGTAGCTGATATTTTTTAAGTATTCAACCAGTTGGTCAGCCACTATACGCTCAAGAGCTTTTGAGAGTGAGGGCAGGATAAAGATAGGCCTGTAGTTCCCAGTAATTGTGCGATCCCCAGACTTATGAACTGATGTCACAGTGGCAGATTTCCATTTCTGAGGAAACTGAGAGTATCCAAGCGACATGTTAATAATATGTGTTAGAGATGACAGCGTAAGGACTACAAACTTAAGATCCAGGGTGTCACCACTAAATCCTGATTTCCCTAAAACCTTGAGTAGGTAATTCCTGGCTTCATGGGCTGAGAGGGTTTTGAAGTAGAAAGGAGGATGAGAAGGGTGCAGAGTCTCTTTCCCAGAGAAGTCACTTGTGAGGGGGTGAGAGAAGTAGCCAGGTGGTAGGACACCACTCGGGTCCATAAAGGCATTATTAAAAGTGTTAGCAATAAGTTTGACGTCAAGGAGGGTACACCATCAATATTAAGCATGGTAGGGGCAGATCTGAGGTCTCTCCCAGTGACCTCTTTAAGGTTAGTCCAAAATTTTCTGCCATCATTCCAAGTCCAAGAGAGCACTTCCTTATAATATTGATTTTAGCTGCACGAATATCCCCTCAGACAGTTGTTTCTAGCAGTTCTGTACCTCTGGATGTCAGCCTGATTACACAGGACCTAGACCTGTGCCATATATGGTCCCTGGCATTCAGAAGCTCAAGGAGGTCTGAAGAAAACCAGGGATTACAGCGGCCTTTGATTTTACGCTTTTTATGGGGGGCGTGCCTATCACATATAGTGTTGAACTGAAGAATGAATTGGTCGAGGGCAATGTCAACGTTGTTAGTTGTGTAGACCATTGACGAGTCCTGATTATGCAGATAGACAGAAAGAAACATTATTCGCCACCATAAAAGCTAATCTTTTAATGGCATTAGAACAACAAATACAAATTCCCTTCCCTGCCTCCCTTTTTAGGATAGAAAATTAGGGTATTCAGAATTAGTTATGTTATTGATAATCTTGTACTTTAAATGGCTGCTATAGCTTGTTACGTGTTTTATATATATATATATATTTTATTTTATTTTAATCTGAAATGCATTAATTACTACTAGGAATATTTTTCAAATTAGGACTCAAGACTCCTAGACTCTTCAGCTCAAAGATCTGGTGACAGAATGCTGGGAGGCTCCAGACCAGCACAGAGAATCTTTGAAAAGCATTTTAAAAGAAAGCTGTCCTTATTACTAACCCCCCACCCTCCAAAACTATACCCCCACCCCCAATTAGGCTTTTCGGCCATAATACATATTTTTTCCCCACTCTGAACTTACTTTATTTTATTTTGAAAAAGTCTGCGATCTCCTACCATGGCCGACACTGCGTGGGTCCATTTCTAAGAAACTGCAGCCCGCCTCACCACCTCAATAGAAATGCACTGAAGTGGGTGGTGCAGCACCGCAGTTTATTAGGAAATGGATCCACATGGCGTCAGCCATGATAGGAGACTGTAGACTTTCAAAATAAAGAAAGTAAGTCAGTGGAAAAAAATATGTATTATAACCGAAAAACCAATTGGGGTATAGTTTTGAGGGGTGGGGGTTTAGTGTTAAAGGACAGCTTTCCTTGAGGTTCTGGGGCACCGTTTCTCCATATACAGACATGCTGCAACGAGTTCTGCTGGCTGTTCTAATACCATTAGAAGAAAACTCTTACTACAGTGAGTAACATTTCCTTACACACTGCTACCTATACATTCTTCTTCTGTATTGCTGCACTTCCTGAGTAGTTACATGCATTGCCCTGTGGCTTTGTTCCTCACATTGCACTGGGGGCAGCAGGCATAAGCAATAACAGCACAGTGACTGGGGTTTATGAGGTAATAACTGTATCAGCGAGTAATAAACAACATGGCCAAGTGTTATTAACCCCCTGATCCAGTTATTACCAAGGAAACCCCTGAGCACTATAGCTGTTATCGCTAGTATACTGACAAAAGAAAAAAACAGATTTGAAAAAAAAAACCTGCTGAAATCTACTCAACCATATCTCTCAACCTCTCAGCATTAAATTGGATAGCACTAGCATTCACAATTCACAGCAAATGGCAGAATGTGTAGCACTTTCTTATTTTAAAGAATTATATATCTAAGAAAACCAGACCCCATATGTTTAGTGGTAAAGAATGTTTCTATCTAGTTAGTTCAGTGCTTTAATAGTGTGTGTGTCCTAGAAATAGCTTTAACATTAGGCCCCATGAACATATAAGTAGACTGCCTATGCACTGTGGATAGGCAACCCTAAGTTAGTGAGTCGCACAATGTGGGTCCCGCGGACCTCTGCGGCATGCACCAAAGGGGAGCACATCCCTTCCCCATTTAATCTCCTGGCCATTTGCACAGCTGCACATGTGGACAGTCCAGGGAAGTGGCAAGGGTGTGTGCCTGCCCTCCACAACATTCACTAAGGTGCTGGGTGAAGGCGTGACGATTATGTGGGCAGGGACCCTGCTGTAGCTGCTGTACACCCCCCATAGTAATCACCCAATGACCGAAGCAGGACCAGAAGCCCCCCCCCCATACTACCCCAACCCTCTGGTCCAGCAGAGAGGGATGGGGGCAACCACTGGGGCAATTGCCATGTTTCTACATTTCCCAGGATGCACAGTGTCTCACAATCCTCTGCTTCACACAGGGCAGGGGATCCACTTTCAGACTGGGATAGCTATCTGACTGGATGACGCTTGTGTCTGCTGATCTGCCCCCCCATGCAAAAACACTTTAAGGGTGGGGCTACGGACAGGTACCCTGTGGTGCCTGGCTACACCCTGCGTGCCTGTCCATGGGTACAGACCAAGCATGAGCCGGGTGTGCCTATTGCACATACCTGGCCCACTGCAGTGCAGAGAGCACCATTATGAGGAACATCATTATACCTTTGTGAAGCAAGTGTAAATCTGAGTGTGAAATTCATAGCACTATGCAAATTCATCGTAGTTGCAGCGTAGGGGCACAACAGCACATCTGTGAGAAACCGGGAAATGTCAGACACTTTCTCACAGGCATTGATTTCAGCCACTCAGAACACAGGGACTAGCATACAGTCCCATTACTGAGTATACTATACGGTTATCACAGAACTACTGGAAATTAGCGCTCTGTTCCGACTGGCTGAGAGTGATCTTTTTATGCACACCATGTCGTGTGTTACTGCTTACTTACATAAGGTAGCACATCAGCACAACAAAAATAATACAGCGACCTGGCAAGATTTGTCGCTGTGGTGGTCCACTGTGCAATAGCACACGCAACTCCCAGTGTTTCGCACACCCCTCGAACCAACTCCAACTCGAACTGGATATTTAGAGATGGAGGGTGTGAAGCCCCCCCAACAAAAAACACTTTGTCCCAACGGGAACAATGCTGACTGTTGGCATTGTTCCCGTCGCTGCTCAGGATGTTGATAACATTGTTGTCGACATTCTTACATGGAACCCTTTCACAATCCTGTTACTGACTCAGTGAACATACTGATGCACAGGTTAGGTTTGGTCATTTACAAAGTTTATTACTACGTGCGTTTTAGATGTTTGAACAGTTTATTGTTGGATTTTTTTATATTACGTACCCATTCTGATGCCTCCTGGCCTGGTCAAATCTTTAAATAAAATTCGCAACTTACATCTTAAGAAACCTTTAATCTGGTTCAATTAACTGAAATATATTAATTTACTTACATAATATGATAAATACTTTTCGGTCCCTTTTGGAGATCATCTGGCATAACTCATGGCAGCAGTTCCTTAGGCTTGCCAGCTTTTATTGTCTTCATCAGGTGGCACCTGAAGGCATGGGACCAGATCCACATCTAAACTACGTCTACTTAAAAGAATATAAAGAACTGACTTAATTTCCAGATATAAATCCCAGCTATACTGTAATTTTCCAAAAAGTGATTTTTGTGAAATAAAAATGGGTTACTTGTACTTACCTTTCACATTCTGCACGATATGCCTACAAAAGAACAAAATGGATATATGTTAAAACACTTTACAGTTGCAGTCAGTTTATTGGAAATATCATTTCAACGAAATTAAGAAGTTTAGTAGGTTCTGCTAGTTGCTCACTCTACTGATTTTACCTGGCTTCCGTAAAGTAAATAATTTCCTTAAGTTCCCGTTGGATTTTTTTGTAGTAGATATTGGTGCCTGTCGAAGGCGCCCATTCAACAGGAATAGAGACTAAAGTACTCTTTAGTCATGTAATCAGGAGTGGATGAGGTGCAAACTTCCCAACTCTGCCTCTCACCCCCTTTTACCTTAACTGAGTCCCGGAGGGACCTCCACTGAGGGAAGGGACCCTTCACACTCGTGCAGATTCAGTCCATGGCATCTTAGTTCTGAGAAACTGCCAGCAAGGGTTCCAGTTACTGCCATGTGTAATGGTAAATCTGGGAACAGGGCTGTGACCACCATAATTATTTCTAAACAGGCCACCACATAGCTTTCAGTTAATGGCTTTTGGCCACTACCAACTGGGGCAGAGTTAAACAGTGAGCAACAGACAGGCCCCTAGTTCCCCGCCACACTTAAGTTTCTGATTTCTGCAGCAGGACTCCAAGGCGTCTGCAACGCTGACTGTTCATTCCTGCAGCATGAATTATACCTTTCTGTGGCATAATGCACTCCTGCCATTGGTTAAAATGTGATGCCACTGATGACATCCCAAAAGCGAAGTTTTACCTCAGACCACTTTACATGTTACTAAATGTTAATAACTCTGTACCCTTTACCCAATATTTTGGCGCACCACGTACTACAATTTTGTCCCACCAATTGCTTCGATATAATCTCGTTTCTACTTACTTCCCCATGTAGGTTTAAACTTCATGATTAAAACCCACAAATAAGTCGGCCCAAAAGTGCAACTCCTGCTTCTATTCTCTGTACTGAAGCTAGAAAATCCTGATAGCCGCAACTGTCAGCTGCACTCTGCTTCAATCTGTGGCTCTGTTCTCTTCACCCTTTGGTGCTCAGGAATGGCGTCTCTGAATACAGAATGCTAGCGTATGCACTTCAAAGCAGAGTGGTCACGTGGCCAACTTAATGCCAACATTTAAAAGTTTTAAATTATAACATCAACAATACTGTAATTTGTAGGTTGAAAAACAATAGGATACAAACTGGGTTGCTATAAACGCTGCCTTATATTGCTCTGCATTTACCTTCACCCCCTATTTGCTATACAACTAAGCAACTGTGACTTTCTGTGGTGGTTCTCCAAACTTTCTTGGATTAAAAATTAAATATTATCTAAGTAAAACTCAGCTATTCCAACCAACCCAGACTGAAAAAAAGCACAACACACTGTATGACCCGCTGTATTATAAATGTTCCAGTTCTTGCGTTATAGACTACTCTTATAGATTTTCTATTTGCAATCCGAACCTCTCTGAAAGTCTCTCCATGGTTCCAATGCAGTGTGCACTAAAAAGCAGTCTAACAGATCCGTAAGCTGCTATAGTTGCAGATTTCCCTGCAGATCCCAAAACGGAGTTCTCACTTCGCTGTGTTCTGTGCCCCCCCCCCCGGGGATCACTGTTCATCCCTCCTACAGTGCAGGCTCCTCCACTGAACAGATTCCAAGCACCTGGGAAGAAACACAGAACAGAAAAGGAAAAGCACTCCGAACTCTGGCGGCACAAGATTTTCTGGAAAGGAGCTTTAGCTTTTAACCCACAAGCGAAAGCTCAGTATTGAATGCTGTTTAAATGCTAAGGCAATGGTGGCACACCTTTAGTAGATAAAACTAAGCCTCTCAAGGTCCCTGCTAGTGCCATCTCTCAGCGCAGTGTGCCGCCGCCTCCTCTCAATCTATAGCTGTCCTCAGGACAGGAGGTTAATAGAAGAGAATGACTGAGAAGGATCTGAGGGTGATAACTGCAGACAATATGAAATATCAGCTAAGCGTAATAACGGCAGTGGAGGGAGCAAACAGGATGCTGAGATGCACGGGCGGGGAGAGTAGGAGAAGAGGTGTAATCCTGCCCCTGTACAAATCCCTGGTTCAACCTCACCTGGATTACTGTGTGTTGTTCTGGAGCCCACACTTGGGGAAGGATGGGGGCAGGGTGCAGGCAGTGCAGAGAAGGGTGAACAAGAGGATTCAGGGACATCTTGGGAAGTCCTATATTAAGAGAGATTGAGGACCTCAACATGTCCGCTGTAGAGGCGAGAAAGGAGAGCGGGGACATGATGGAGCAGTAAAAATACCTTAACAGGATAAATAAAGTATTTAGCAGAGAGTTAGTGGAGGCAGTACAGAGAAAGATGATCAAGATGGTTCAAGGACATTGAAGGAAGTCCTATATGGAGAGATTAGAGAACCTCAGTATGTCCACTGTAGAGGCGAGAAGGGGGGGAAGGGGACATGACAGAGATGTATAGACTTTAATAGGATAAGTAAGGTATATAGCAGGGAGCTATTCACTCTGAGTGGGAGTACTGTCACTAGGGGTAACTCAATGAAACTGGAGGATGGGGAGATTTAGGAAATATTTTGTCACAGAGAGAGTAGTGGATAGGTGGAATAAACTGCCAAGTGAAGTTGCCTGTGCTAATACAGTGGATGAATTTAAACAAAGGGTGGGACAGACGCAAGGAACTGGTAAGGACACTGAGAAAAAGGGAGGGGAGGACTGACTGGCCACTAGGACCATCATATCCTACTGTAAGTAGGGCTAGGCCGATTGAATAGGCTGCTTTTCCTGCAAGCTCCTTCTATGTTTCTATGATCGTCCAGCAAGAGATTTGCAAATGGCCCCCTATTACTGGGTGCCGACTGCGTCACCTCATGACTCACCTGGCCTCCAGTCAGACTCAGCATGGGATTCTAGGGAAAGCACATGAACCCTGCTCTACCAGGTGACTGTGCAATGCATGTCTGCCAAACCACTGGACTGCCCTTCTGTAATTCTTTAATTCTGTAATTTTTTTCAACAAAATTTTTATCATCCTTGGCTGGATGCCCTGCCACGGGTTTCTTCAGCGTACCACACAGCCCCAAAAATCTCCTTGCTGCTGCTTCTGTTCTTCCACAGAATTTCCTCTCCATAGTGGGTCTCGCAGGAGGTGTTTCACCTCCGCTGCTTACAGTTGGACCTGATGCGGAACAGCAAGACATGCAGGGCTCCAAGTGTTATGGTGCCGTTATTCTGGTGGACAGCATGCTTCTTCTAGCTTTATACCCTGACCCCTGTTTCCACCCATGTCCTGTTGCAGCACATGCAGCCTATATTGGGCCTTCTCCACTTGCAGCGTACCTCCAGGTGGAAAGCACGCTCCTGGGCCCTCCACTGGGGTTGCTGAGGCAGCAGACTTTACATTTAACCCTTCCCTGGCTGGGACATGATGCCATGGGCAGTGCTCTCACAAGCTGGCTGCTTCACTGCCATCGTCCCAGGTCTGCTCCTGAATCACTAGGCAGTTAAATTTCTTTAATATTTAAGCAGTAACTCTCAAAGGTGTCCAGACTGAAGACGGGAAAGGAGAAAGAATTTGGCTTTATGTAGCACCTTTCATGCACACTGGATACCCGAGTACTTTCCAAGGTAGTTGCAAAGTAGCCATATGGTGTGCTGTGAACAGCTAGGACATTGACATGGTGTGGTTAAAGGTAAGCACAGGGAGATGAAGCAGAAAGGCAGAGAGAGATGAGAGCGTAAGTGTAGGGGTTACGTGACCTGCTCAGGGTGAAGCAGTAAGTAAATGACTGTGGGGATATTTAAACCCGAGTCTCCAGGCCCACAGTTAATAACGAAGCTACACTGTCTTGCACATGGTGTATAAAACAACAGTCATTATCAGATAATCCTTTCATCACGGGGTACTGTCAGTATCGTTAGAAGTCTAAATTTTAGAAGTTAAGGATTTGAGAATAAGAAGTATTACATACTTAAACTGCTTTTTATTTTCATTTCTATACAGTGAACCACCACAGACCTTAAAAAAGTTATTTTTCCTTCAGTAAAGGTTTATACAGTGTGACAGGCACCGAGCTCACATACTTTTGGGGAGGGGGTCGGATAAAAGTACCTGTAAAATATAGGTAGATCGATAGACTGTACAACTGTTTAAAATCGTGTCCCTTATATTTAGCTCAACTGTCAGATGGTCCCTTATTCGCAGAGGATTTTCACGCCCCAGCATCTTGCCAGCTCTTCACTTATCTCAAAACGTGGCATAGTGCCAAAGCTGCATAAAAAGGCAAATCCAGTTACCTTTTTAACTGGGCACTCCCACTTCCCTTGCTGCGACCTTCTCCACTGGAGACTAGATAGAGAGGCGGCTGGTCAGCAGACATGCTACAACGGCTGACAGATGCTATGGCAAGCATGGTCTATTCCTCTGCCCAGATTCTGAACAAGGACATGCAGTCAGAAATTAGCACAGCCTACTCAGCCGTGAATGTTCAGTTTTGCCAAATGCAACAAACTATGCAGATAGGACATGGCCAGAGGAGCACACAGCAAGTATCATCGAGGTAGAGTACCTGGTCAGCATTTTACAGGACCAGGTTTCCGATCTGCAGCAAGATTTTTAGGGGAAGCTGGGAGCAATTAGGATACTTAAAAGACAGGCGGACAATGAAAAGTAGTATTAAGCTGGGGGGGGGGTTATCGGGGTAAATAGTGAACGTTAAGTGATCGTCAGTGAACGCTGAAAATAGCGAGCCATTTGGTTGCTAATAAAACTCAGTTATAGGAATACTTGATGGCCACACTTTGAATTTTGTCTTTTGTGTTGTGTAACTGTTATTTTAACATGTTATACTGTGTGTTGTCTATGGTTGATGCCACTCATTGTCTGGTAGCATGCTGTTGCACTGTAGCATTATTCATAATATTTTGTTATCCATTTATTTTAGCACTATTTTGGTGGGCGCATGGGATAAAGGATTTATTAGGATTTACTAACGGCCCGCCTGTTTCTTCTGCTCTTTTTTAGCCACAAGCCCAAATCAGGCTCTCCACTTCAGCTGAGCGGCCCCGGCACTGCTACCTGCTGGCGGCCAGACCTCTGCATCGAGCCCACCACCCCTGACCAAGGAAAGCAGGTACGATCGGTCAGCTTGTAGCTCAGCACTGCCAGGCTTCAATCCCCGTAATTGGACTGGCTCCTGGGGACTGTGGCCTCTTCCCAATTGGATGCTGCATATCCCCTTGAGAAAGCAAGTGCCCAAGGCACCTTTTTCAAATCACAGCTCGGCCACTGCCTTGCTGTACTACTCTCTGGACAGTTTTTCACCCACCGCCCACCCCTTTATTAAATCCACTTCCCAGTGATCCCTGCCCTGAGGCCTCATGCTAGTCAATTACAGCAACTTCTTAAAGGGCTCTCCTTCCTGCAACTTCTAAAAGGATGATCCTCTCTCAGCTGAAATTTAACAGACATTGCTACTGCCTTATCTTTATCAGTCCTTAGTCCTTGCATTTTTCTAGAGTAGTATTAATCTTAGACTCTCCAACCGTGACTTTGGTAACCAGATTAATGCCTTTTATATTCTTCTGACCACTGTATGTATGCTCTCAGGGCCTACCCTCCTTATCACTGAGCATACCTATGGCAATACTTACTGCACCATAACATCGGTGCTTGACTCACCTACCTGCCACTTGCAGGCCTGACAACACAGCCTGGCACGCCTGATCCAGAACTCTGCACCCAGCGACGGCTTCCTCCTCCCACACTCCTGCTCAGACTGCCCTCACTCTCTGACAAGCACGCCATCAGAATAAACTCAAGAAGACAGCACAAAGCTAACAACGAATACTTTAAAAGTTACTTAGTTAGACTAGCCTCCCTGTTGCTACTTCTCCTCAGGCAACATCCACCCCAACCGGCCCCTCAAAATCAGGGTACGATTGCCCAGAAACCACGCACATTAACCTTTGCATCCCTAAACGTCCGCAGCCTGGCAGCAAAGTTTGACAACCTACAAGCCTGGGCAGTCCTCCATAATCCTGATGTGCTGTCAGTTGTCAAGACATGGCCCTCTCCCAGGATTCCCGATGGTGCCATCAGTCTACTGGGTTACACAATTGTTAGGCAAGATCGAGTATCTAAAAGAGGTGGTGGCTGTGCACTCTACATTAAGGATAGCTTACAGGGCATAGTCCTCAATTTACCCAGCCTAGGGCCGTTCTCCAAGGCCCTTGCCATTAAGGTCCTTCTTGGGGCCCATAACAAAACAATTACACTGTTATCAGTCTACATCCCACCAAAGAACTCGGCCCAAGGGCTCCAAGCCATCATAGACTGCCTTGAAAGCCTGACCCTAAGCTCCGAGGTTATACTTCTTGGTGATTTCAGTATTAATTGGCTTGCCCCGAAGCTAACCACTTCAAAGATGCATTCAGGCTGTCCACTTTACACAGCTCACTGAAGCCCCCACTAGAACCAATTACAGAACGAGCACTAGTACTCTGCTCAGCTGGGTACTCACGAACCGACCTGAGCATATTTCCAATGCCTCTGCCCTCCCGGACGACATCAGTGACCACTCCCCTGTCATGTTCAGTTGGGCTAATAATTTCACCAAACCTCCTCCAAGAACAGTCACCAAAAGGGTCCTCAAGCCTGGTACAGGCCGCTTTAAAGCCGATCTCCTCAATGCTAACTGTTCAGCAGTGTTTGGAGCTTCTGACACTGATACGCTACCGACCATTTCATCCTCCTATTCAATATGATCTGCAACACTCACGCACCTTCCAAAAGCATAAAATCAAAGTCATTTCAACCCTGGATGAGCCCAGACACCCTTGAACTTATGAAAAATAGAGGCCATCTCTGACATGTAGCCAGGGCCACAGGGAAGCAGTTTGGCATCCTGAATTACAAACGGGTCAGGAATAACTGTACAGGACCATCCGAATAGCCAAAACTTATACTAAAGGGGCCTAGCCAAGAACTGGAATGATGGTCACAAATTCTGGGCAAACCTAAAAGAGGTCACCGGACGTGAGCCCAAAACGGACCCCACCATGCTCAGTGTTGATGGATCCCCCATCCTTCATCCTAAATCTATAGCCAACACCTTCAACCTTGCATTCACCAACCTCCGTTATGTCCTTCCTACAGACTTCTTCTCCCTTACCAACCCTGCTGCTCCTTCACAGACCCCAGTGCATCCCCTTTCGCTTCAAGACTATTACATATCGGTGAAGCCAGGAAACACCTGCGTTAGGTGCTCGGGTAAGGGGAGATACAATGAAGATAACCTTGATCTGAAACTAATCTTGCTCTCTCTGGAAGAAATCCTGTCTCCCCTTACCCATATCCTCATCCTATCATTTCAGTTCGCAGTATTCCCTTAAAAATGGAAAGCCACAGTAGTTATCCCTGTGTACAAGAGCGGGGGTCCGGCCATGCCTGAGAACTATAGACCCATCTCTATACTTCCACCACTTTCGAAGGCCCTGGAACGAATCGTCGCAGACCAACTTGACGAATACCTGAACAAACATAAGCTCCTACGCCCTGAGCAGCATGGCTTTAGGGCAGGGCACCACTACATCCCTCCTGGAATTCACAGGCTTCATCCATAAATCTCTCGATCTTGGACAGCTTGCTGGGGCAATCTATACTGATCTAACAAAGGCCTTCGATAAGGTCAACCACGCCCTCCTAGTTGACCAACTCACTGCTACAGGCCTTGCGCCCCGAGGCAGTTGCATGGTTCCACATTTACCTGCACTGCCGCTCCCAGCAAGTCAGGATAGATACTGTCCTCTCAGACAGCAAACCTGTCAGCTCAGGCATTCCGCAGGGGTCAATACTGGGTCCCCTCCTATTCAGCTTATTCTTGAATTGCCTCCCCCAAGCCAGTCAAGGCCACTTCCTCCTTTATGCAGAAGATGCGGTTGTCTTCTCAAATGGCTTAGACCCCAGTGCCCTTGAGCAGCAACTACAGAGTGACTTCCCGTGTAGAGACGTGGTTCAAAGATCATAAATTGATAATGAACTACAAGAAAACAAAAACCATGCTGTTTTCCAGCTCTAAACAAACACACAAACTACCCACTATCAATATGCAATAGTGGCGGGGTTTCCCTTGAACTTGTTCAACACTTTAAATACCTCGGTATCACGATTGACAACTCACTCTCCTACACTCTCCACATTGACAACACGGCCAAAGCCATCAACATGCGCACAGGGCTACTTTATCGCCACAAACATAGCCTCGCCCCTGAAGCCCTCAGCATAGCTGTTCACAGTTCTGTGGGTTCCCTGGTGGACTACAGGCTGCCTATATATGGTTCTGCCACAGATACTGCTCTCCGGTGCATAAAAACTGCACTCAACAAAGCCTGCCAGCTCACCTTAGGTGCACACCGATTGACTCACACCTGTGATCTCTATGCCAGGGCACACCGGCTCATGCTCAATGGCCAACTAAAATCTCAATCCTGCCTTCTGGCCAAAAGATCTGCTTGGTCAGCTACCGCCTATGGGTCCAACAACTTCGGTTCCCAGCAATAATCCACGGCATACCCGTAACTCTGAATACCAGTCCTTCTTAACTCCGAAATGTTGACCATCTCAAGGACAAAGGTCCTTTGTTTACCTTGCACCACTGTGGTTCAATTCCCTCCAGGAGAATACTGCACACCTGCCCACACTGGGTACTTTCAAAACGAACTTGAAGCTTCTTATGATATGCGAATCTCAATGTGTCTGCCATCGATAGCACCACCTTTCCACCCACCCATCATTATTTCCATCCCCTGCCCTCTCAACCCTTCCCTCTCTCCCGAGTAGGCCCTCCTGCTCCCCCCACACCTAGCACCCTCTCCCTCTGCCTCCAGTCTAGTCACCTCCCTCCAATCCCTACTAATATTACACTCTCCTTTTGCACATTGCACTTGGGCTTCTCCCCCACACCCTTTTTTCTTTCTTTCTTTAGCACTTAGCAATGCTCCAAACAACCTCTTGTTTGCAGTAGCGTAGCAACTTCCCAGAGGGCCTGGGTGCAAGGCGATGTTACAGGGCCCTTCCCCAGTTTTGAATAAACATCAAAATTGTGATTTGGGCCCCTCAGACCTCGTGGGCCCGGGTGCCACTGCACACCTTGCATCCTTGTAGCTACGCCCCTGCTTGTTTGCTGACAACTGACTGGTTTCACCGTTGGGCACTGTAATTGTCTGTTTTCCTGTGACCTGTACTGTGTTTGATATATAATCCTGTTTGTTTACTGTTGTATTTCTGCAACCCTTTGTATAATTTCACCTATCTGTTGTACTGAAATGTCCTGACGTGGAACCTGTGTAAAGAGCTCTGGGCTCAAATGGTTTTCCAAGTACTGAAATAAAAAAATAAAATAAAAATGTTCATGAGTGCCCCAGTGACCTCGGGTAACCTCACGAGTGGTGGGGCACAGTGGAGTCACAAGTGATTTACCTGAGGTCATCAGGGGACGAGTGAAAATAAATTCTTTATCCCACGGCCTCTCATCGCATACCCAATTTATGCAACAGGCACAGGTTTGGGTAGCGGCAGTAAAAACAGTTTTTGATTGGCTTTTTGTTTAAAAATAGTGAGAATGTAGTGGACTTTTTAGTGGTGTTCTTACACTGGTCAGAGTGGTTGCTAGGGGTTGTCATGGATGCTGCAGCATAATGACATAGCGGTGTCATTGTTGATTGGTGGGCGGCGTCTCACAGAAAATTTTTAAAATATGGCGGCTGATCTTGGCGAAGGACACTGCATGAAGGACTCAGTTTTTTTTTGATAAATTTGAAAAGGTGTTTGAAGTAGTATCAAGAGGAGAGGGATGTAGCCATTTCGTGCACAGCTGGTGCACGCTCCAGGAGTAGCCGAAAGGAGGGCGGCGTAGCTGCGTTGGGCTGTGTCATGTTGGAAGACCTGGAGAGGCTAGAAACTGCAATGAGAGGTGGAGATGAGAGGCGAGTGTCAAACTTTTATTTTGGCAGTTTCAGAGAAACTGTGTAAAGGTAGCAGTTTGTAACAATTTTTGACTGGGTTTGGTATGATTTTTTTGCATACAAGTTCTGAATGTGCTAGGTGTTCAAGTGATAGTGGTGCGGTCTACAGAAGTGAATGGGGATTGGAGGCGAACTGGAAGTATGAGGCGTTCTGCAACTTGCGACTGGAATGTGTTACAAAAAAAAAAAAAGATGTGTTTCTGTGTGGAGCTGGTTGTTGGGAGTAGAGACAAGAGACAACATTATTTAGTGGGAAAAAAAAAAAGAGTTAACAGGGACAACAGTTGTGTAACAGTACCTGTTTTGAGAGAGCTGTGGGGTAAAGTGAAAGCTGGATGTAAAGTGAGATTTGGATGAAGTAGTGCCAGTGGGGGTGATTGACAGTTTGTGTTCATCCCACATATATGGGATACATTTAGGGCGCTTTAGATTTATCCCACATATGTGGAGAAAATGGATTTATACAATGGGTTTTGGTTCCACACCTATGCATAAATATATATATATATTTTTATGTCTTTGGTGACCGACTAGGTGCACTGATCCAGAGGACCGCTTTCAATCACAACCCGGCCAAGGTGGCAAAAAGTAGATACAGGTACAAACAGTCAATTACAAGATACAGTACATGCACGCCCAACAGCTGGCAGCGAGGGTGGAGAGAGAGAGAGAGAGAGAACGGCGGTAATACCCTGCAATGCAGGGTAGACAGGTAATGCTATATGAGTATGTACATAAGCAGAGCCAAATACAGACAGTGCAAGACACAAGAAGCAATCATGGTATACAAGTACACAGTCCAATTCAAGAACAAGTGAGAAAAAATACAGTTGCTGTAATAAAAATTAAAATAGAAAAACAACCACAGTTCATAACATCAAATGGGCAAGACAGGAGGAAAGGGGGGGCAGGGGTAGGTTTATGGGTGGGGGCAGGAAGGAGAGAGGTGGGGAAAAAGGGTCAGGCTAGTGGGGGCAGGATGAGGTATAAGTGCTGTAGTGCATCAGGTGAAAATCTGAGTGCGATTAGAGCATAGTCGAGTTGTAGACCCTAGTGTTGCTGTACTGGACAGTGACATTTTGCAGCAGTGAGGAGCCAGGTCTTCAGGTTATGTTTAAAAGCTAGGTGGGAGGGGGATGCACAAACAGACGAGGAGGGGGCTTGTTCCATAGGGAGGGTGCTGTGACTGAGAAAGGTCAGGTTCCCATGGTGGTGGAGACACAGGGTATTTCTAGCAAGGGGGACTGAGGATGCCCTGAGATTCCTACAGACTACTCTACCTGTTAAGAGAGGTGAGTAAGGGAACATATGTTGGTTCGTGAGGGAGTTGTCCACCAGAGAGCCCATCGTATTGTCAAAGCAACCTTGTAGGGTGAGCCAACCAAGTGACTGGTAGAGTGAGCAGTGGTGAGAGCGGTAAGGGTCTTGAAGGATGAATCAACTTTGTGCAGGGTGAATAGCTGCAAGTAAACTGGGGAGCAGTAGTCATGAGAAGTGTGTGTGTGTGTGTGTGTATATATATATATATATATATATATATATATATATATATATATAAATAAAATAGGGCACGGTCGCCCTCTATATTTAGAGTTATGAAGGCACTTCTATGTTAAACTCGAAATTCTGCGCATTAATAACTTTGGACCCGGTCAATGGATTTGCATGAAATTTGGTATGCATGGTGGGGCATGGTAAATCTCTTGATCTGTCAAATTTCATTTCGCTCGGACTTACGTTTTTTACGCATCAAAATGCTGAAAAATGCACTTTTCGCCAGTTATGTGAGCAGTTTTTCGGATTTTGTACGTGGCGCTGCGTGGTCGTTGTGTGCCATGCTGCTCTGTGACTTGGCTCATCTGAAAGAGCTTGGGTCAAGGAACATGCCGCTTTTCATGTGGTGAAAAAATATTGAGCCATTCAAAAGTTATTAAACTTTTATGTTCTCATTATAAGTCAATGGGAAAATTTATAAGGTTATTTTGCAAATGAAGAATGGAGTTTTGGCCATCTGGTCCTTCCTCACAATCAAAGAATTTGCAGGCTCATGATCAAATATCTTTGACCCCAAGAAATTCTTTGATTATGACGGCCATCTTGTTATCACTTTCTGGCTGGAAAAATTCAAATTTCTCAGCTCAGGGGAGACTTCTGAAGTACAACTATGGTGGGTTTTACTCAGGTTATTCCCTCTATTGAGCCATGTCTGTGGTTTTCTTCAAAATGGTCAAAAAATAGAGTTTTACACTTTTTTATTCTTTGATCGCGGCTCGCTAACAATCTTTGATCGTGAGCCTGTAAATTCTTTGATCGTGAGATTAAGACCAGATGTCCAGATGAAAACATTTAATTTCTCAGCCCAGGGGTGACATAGAAACACAAACTAGGATGGGTTTGCTCAGGGGGCTTCGTTTTATCGAACCATGCTGGAGGTTTCATGTATTGCTGTGTAAAATTTGAATTACACCATTTTTTATTCTTTGATCATGAGCCTGCAAATTCTTTGATCGAGAGCCTGTAAATTCTTTGATCGTGAGATTCTTTGATCGCGACCTTTGATCATGAGGTGACGATCAGATGGCCAGATGAAAAAATTAAATTTCTCAGCCCAGGGGTGACCTAGAAATATAAACTAGGATGGGTTTTGCACAGGGAGCTTCGTTTTATTGAACCATGCTGGTGGTTTCATGTATTTATGTGTAAAATTTGAATTACATCATTTTCTATTCTTTAATCGTGAGCCTGCAAATTCTTTGATCGTGAGCCTGCAAATTCTTTGCTGGTGAGATTCTTTCATCACGAACTTTGATGGCGAGGGCGGGACTAGATGGCCAGATTTGAATGCAACAGATAGGCAAATTTTAACAATGTTTAAAATTAAATATCTCAGAAACAGTTGAGTCTTTTTACTTGAAATTTGGAGGGTGTTCACGGGATGTCCTGCACATGGGAATTATAATGTTTACATGTCGGACAATAAATTATTTACGCAGGTATTGCATGAAGCAGTTTACGTTTTGTAAACAACGTCTTCCATTGTGGTAGTGGCTTGAAATTTGTAGGGTAGCTGGCTTTACTGCCGTGGATGTACCTTTTAGCCGTTAGGTGTGTAACATGTCAACAGGTGTGGAATTCTGCCACTCAACGAATGAAAATCTCAAACTTTCAAACGTTATATCTAGGAGATGGTTTGCTCTTTACACTGGAATTTGTAGGCTTTCAGGGATGCCCTGCATCTGAATTATGGTGTTTAGCTGTTGTTAAATTAATTTGCTGCACACATATTGCATAACACACACTTTATGTTTTCTGTATGGTGTTTGCATTGTTCTAGTGACTTCACATTTATAGGTACCTAGCATTACTGCTATGGAGGTGATTTTCAGTGGTTAGGTGTCTGACATGTAAACAGGTGTGGAATTATGCCACCTGATGAATGAAACTTTGTTTTGTTTCAAGGGCCCCACGCCTCATGCATATGTGCTACCACCAATACATATTATATCCAGTAGTTCCACTGTTATGTTCGGGCCCCGCACTCCCACCAACTTGTGCAACTTTCTACTGTTTTATTCTTTCTCAAAAAGTAAGGAATTCTATAAAATCATAATGAGTCATTTATTAAAGATAAAAGTCAGGAAATTAGAGTCTTCAGGGTTGCCCTCCCCCTTCATAGCCCCTCCTCCCAAGATTGACAGACAATGGTGTGTGTCATTGGGGCTGTGAGGCCTCAAATGTCACCCATTCTTCTTTACTGTGGCTTGTGAATATTATTACATGGAATGGGGTGACATTTAGGCCTCACAACCCCAATGACACACCCTATTGTCTATCAATCTCGGGAGAAGGGAGGCTACATGTAAGGGTGGAGGGACAACCCTAAAGGTCTCATTTCTTGACTTTTTATGCTTTAACCCTAAATGATGCATTACCGCAGTTTTTGCATAGTCTATATGTGTGTGTGTGTGTAAGCATTATAATCATCGATCAGAGGAGGGCTCTCACCGGTGATTATTGTTCGCTGGGGCACTGCATGCACGAGGGCTTAGGCCCGAGGGTTTCAACTTTCAGCGGGCATTAATCACAGGTAGAGCCCGACGCTGAGGTGATTAATGCCCTTGTAACACGGAGAAGGTCTAAGGCTCCCTACCTCTCTCTCCGTATGTGTGTTCTGCATACCTGCGAATACAGTCTCGCTGGCTCCATCCCCATTTCTCTCGCTAACACCCAGCCGGCACAGCGCCATTTGGCGTACTCCAGTGGCTGTCGTGGGCTATGTAGGAGGCTAACACGGCATTATGAGACAATGCCGTGTTGGGCTCGTGGAACGCCAAGAATAGCAACAAGTATTATGAGAAATAATGCCGTGTTGGGCTCGTGGAACACGCCGTCTTCATTAAGAGCAACACGGGCATTATCGTCTTCACAATGCCGTGTTGCTCCTGCACCACGTGACACCCTCCCGCCGATCGTGTGGCGCCCTGGCATGGCTCTCCATAATGCCGTGTTACAAATAGGGGATACATGATGGGCATGAGTGATATGGTAATTGTCACTCCCAGAGTGAGCTCTGGATATTCTCTGAGGCCAAGGCACGAGTGAGATATCCAAGCTCACGATGCAGGAGTGACAATATTTGCCATAGCACACAATCTGCCCATCATGTATTCCATATATACAATAGGGCCAAGAGTTTCAGAAGTTTTGTTATGCTGTCTTGTGTTCTGTTCCTGTTAATGTGTTTGCTCATTATGTGTGTGAGCTTTTCTGAATGGGCTGGCAGTGCTATAAACTCTGATACACATGAGTGTGTTTTGCAATGCTAAATTAGTTAGCTTTAGATAGGAATGAGAAACATACTTTTGTGAAGCTGTATTGTTTAGCAGTCTGGCTGCAGTGAAGTTAAAGCTTCACAGTAATTGTAATGAACTGAGAGGCAGAGTGTCAGAACAGCTGATACTGTTTTCAGTGGTAATTAAGATATCTGCGTGCAGAGTGTTCTGTGAAATTGTGCTCTTTAGGATTCTGGCTGCAGTGAAGTTGAAATTGTCACAGTAATTGTAATGGGTGAGAATCAGAGTTTGAGGAACAAGTGAGAGTGTGTTTCAGTGGTAGTTGAGTTAGCTGCAGGCAGTAGTTTAGACTGTTCTGTGAAGCTGTACTGTTTGGAATTCTGGCTGCATCAAGTTGAGAGCATCACAGTAATGAGCTGGAAGTTTCGGGGAGAATAAGTGTGTTTTGTAATGCTCACTAAGTTAGCTGTAGGCAGCAGTGAGACCCTCTCAGGTAGTTCTGCATTTGTGTCTATGGTAACAGCACAGGTGTTTCTTTCATGCTGAGGGAACGCTGCCTAGGGTGATGATATCAGTAACCTTTAGTGACCTGTGTGTATAAATGTCTCATATCATCACAGTAGAGCAGAGGGTAAAAATATCACACTGCAGTGGATGATACGCTGTTTTATCTCACTCATTTACCACTCACCCCTATTGTATATATACATACACACATATACGTGTATATATATATATATATATATATATATATATATATATATATATATATACACACACACACATATATACATGCATATGTACGTATGAGCAATAAGGCCTGACCAGGGGTTAGATTAAGTCTGTTAATTACCCCCTAGGGGTGTAATGTGGCACGAGGCGCAGCTAACCTAATAAATGTTTCTTTCTTACTAAGTCTGTGTGTTTCTTGGTCTGTGCGACCTTTATCCACAGAGTTCTTTTCAACAAGAATCAAGTATCAGATGAGCACCCCTGAACTGATTAGTGCATCTTGGGTGTTAGATTGATGCACTAATCAGTTTTGGCAACTGAACCATGCTCATCTGATACGTGATTCCTGTTTTAAATAGAACATTTGAATTGCTGTCCAGTGGAAATCCATTTTAATTTGTAAAGTGGCATCTCAGCCACACCTTGCTGCTGCTGCTGCTTACAGATCTCCATCACAGTTCTGAAAAACCCCTCACACTCAAAAAGCACTTTACTGTAGTTGCACATAAAGTGAAAGTCCACTAATTAAACAATTTAAATAACCTGGTCTCAGTAAACTTTCCTTGCACAGCCTGACAGCTGTCATCGTAATTTTGGCGGCTACCTTCACTGCCGGATTCCTATCGCAATCAACTGTATCTAAGTTCACTCGATAGAAAAGTGTGCCACTGGGGAGAAACAGCAGATCGCTCCAGCCTAGTACCTGCCATGCCGCATCACTGCACGTGAAGCCCAAGTCTGTTTTTTATTATTGATCTCACCAAGACTCGAGCTTCGGCACAAACACAGAGAACAACTATTGGGTTTTCTGTCCCTATTTAGTTATCCAGTGCTCCTCCCTTTCAGAAGGGAGCTCCTTGCTGTGCTTTATGCAACAAACTCTGCAGCCAGACAGAACAATTCTCATTTCTCATGCTGAGCACTCTCTGTTACAACTTCAACCAGCTGACCTGCCTCAGATAGTATCCTGAGACCCAACTCTGGGATATAAACTTGAAACAGACGAACATATGAATGTGCCAGCAGAAACAGATCACCCGTTCTATCTAAGTCTGCTCGAGTGTGCAGCCAACACCCCTAGTTTGCAGCTGCCCCTCCCCTTTGTCATCCCACTGCCACCTCCCCCACCCTCACTCTCCCCTGTGCCCTGTCCCATGCCCTTTTGAAGCTGTTCACAGATTTACATGATACCACCCATTCTGGTAGGGCATTCCATTTTGCTACCACCCTGTCTGTGAAATAGTCTCTCCTCATTTCCTTCCTAAATATCCCCCCCTCTCTTCTGTTTAGTGATGTGACATACCACGCTGCTGTAAATAAACACTTTAGCGATCTCTGCTGCACCTACGCCAGATAATACCCTGGGACCCAACTCTGAGATTTAACTTAGCAGTTTGGCAATGTGACTCAAATTTATGAGGGTTTTTCTTCCCATATTACTGCTGTGTACACTGCTGATCCCTTGCTGCCTCTGCTGGCTACACAGTGCACCGCCACTGACACGCATTCTCCCGGCCTCCTAACACATGAAGCTACATCACCAAACCGGTAAGAATGTCTGTTAACTTTTTGGAGAAGGAGGAAGAAGGAGAGCACGTGAAAGGCACAAGTATTACTTGTGCAGTTTGTAGCTCTGGGTCCAGGCAGCCAATGAGCTCACAAAAGTCTGCTTACACCCTGCAACAACAGCTGAGGAAAGAGGGGGGACAAAAAAAAAAGTTGAACTCAGACAAACAGAACTCCATGCACAAGAAAGATTTGGGGAGGGGGAGTAAGCAAGGTCACACAGAACAGTTCCTGCATTTTAATAGACATATTTGATACACTTATCAAACATAAAGAAGTGCAATTTGGCCCCGTACATACCTTATCTGGAGCCATGCACACAATGCTGCAACACTGTGCTACCACCTTTGGTTACCCTGGTGGTAATATTGCATTGGCACAAGGATCTCTGTCTCTCCCACCCCAATGGAGTGCTCTCTGGGATACTCAGTTCTACTCCTGCTGATCCTTCAGGTAAACCAGACTAGGGATGTGAGCCCAGGTCACTGGCTTCTTGAGCAACACTGCCGCTGTAGTGGCAAGCCAACCCAGTTGGTCAACAGCTTTTATTACATCAGTGAAGACCGAGCAGGAACACACAGGAATGCAATTCCTGTACTTTTTCCAACTAAAATTTGAACTAGTGACCCAATGTCCAGATCATCCTGGATCTGGCAGAAAATGGGCATTGTGTAGCTGCAACGCTATACCAGGTACCAAAACAACTATGACCAGCAGTGTGCCCACAGTGAAGGGGCAGAAAACTCCCTGGGAAAGTGGTGTAATGTAAAGTGCTGATACAGATGTTAGTGGGATAGCGTCCTCTAACATACTAGTAAATTGGACAATTTGTGCTTTTTAGTACTGGACACAGAGCCACTACATTCTCAAAACACAGACACTTGAGGCTGCCAGAGGTATGGCCTGACATCAGGGGACGTGGGTTGGACTTGGGAAGGGAGAAGACACTAGAAAACTGTGCCTTGAGCCGTCTAATTGATAGTCCATGGCTCCCTCTGGCCATGCTGCATGTGGGTCCCCAGAGACTCGACAGTGGGGGTAGCAAATTACAAAGCAGGGTTTGGCAGGTAGATGCCTGAAAGTAAGAAGTAGGTTACAGTTTGAGGGCCAAACTGCTATGTTAAACAAAACTGGGGCGCTGGAAAGAAAAACAGAGTGAAGTACTTTGTATTACTCTTCTTCGTTTACTAATGTTGGAGTATTAATTGTCCACCGCTTACAGTACATCCCTGGATTACATCACCACAGCAGTATATTTCGAGGTATACCTGAATGAATGAAAGGTCAGCAGGTTTCGCAAGGAGGCTGTTAATAATGTCGGCAGTAGTCTTACATAGCTGCATCTTTTTATCGACCTCTCTGATTTCTGACTCAACCCGCAACACCATGCAGCTTTTTTCTTCATCCTGGGCTCTCTCAGTAATCTCCCTTATAGTGTCTGCATATTTTTTTATAGCGTCGTATCTCTCTTTCGTGGACTGTTTTATTGCATCTGTTGTTCTCTGAAATGAGACAAAAAAGGCAACCAAGCAGTTTTTCTGTATCTAAATTTTATGAAATTCAACTTCCTTTTGGGATTCATTATAAATCATAGACTCATTCTTACATCATCAGGGTACTTCATTTCTAATTTTGTAACATTCCTGTAGCTCTTTTTCTCATTTTTCCCCTTTAATTACCCCTCACTTCCACCCTGACAACTGGGACTGCTAGAGCTAGAGGTCTCATGATAACCGCTTTTTTTTTTTTTTTTTTTTTACTTTTTATCCCCAGGATCTTGGACTGTACCCTCAGGGGAATCTCCAAGTACTTACCCACTGAAGTCATCAGCTGTACCCGGCGTACCGTGGGTCACTAGCCAGTCTGGGCAGGCCACGGTCCTGGCTTACCGGGATCCAATGTCATGTGGCCGGCAAGATCCCATGGTTTTCCCCCTTCTCTTTGTAGCTCCCACCCTGTGATGGTGCTGGTGCAGGGGACAGAAGTCCAGGCAGATGACAAGTGGAAGCTCACTACCATTAAGTGCCTAAAAGTGCCCTCCCCTCCTGGTGCTCACTTCTGGAGCAGATGCCGCTCTGCCCATGCTTCCACCAGCGGCAAGCTCAGCCCCCCAGAGGTGGTAAGCATCTGCCCACCTCCCCTTGACAACCCGAGGTCGTTCCTGAACCTGGGCTGATGGTGTCTGAAGTGGCAGCGTTACTGCTGAGCTGACGAGAACTGTGTTTAGAAATTACCGTTTTTTACAGTATGCCATGCTATACTGCAGAAATGTGTGGAAAAATTCTGTTTTTCAGTCCACTTCCCCAATTTTCCCCTAAAATGTAGGGCACAGAGGGTCCCTCCAACAAAACTGAAACCAGATGCCATTACTAGGGATGTAAGTTTGTCATGGCAGTCATACGCGCCATTGATTCCATGACGCTTGATCTTTATTCAGGACTTCCATGACTTTCACTAGTGTCATCAGAATGTAGCAATGATGACATTGCCACAACATTTACTACTGTTTACTAATGATTTCATGAACAAACAATGAGTCATTAAAACCTCATCCATGACAAACTTACATCCCTAGCCATTACACGCTGCAATAACACGATAATCATATTTTTTTTCTAAGGTTCTCGCATCATGAATTTTTTATGTTGGGACAGCAGCACCTTTCCGCCTGTCGGGAGGAGAGTGAGCAAATGCCTTAACAGCCAAAGGCAATGCTGATCCTTGACTGGCTGGCAAGAGGCGTGGAATGCCAATCAGTCAGTGCCATTCCTCCCAGAGTTGAGTGGCTCACTCAGTCCCCAGCTGACCTCAGTCTCTCAGATAACAGGGTAGAGCCCTGTCACCATGCCACTTGGCCTAACATTACCATATCTCTTATCTAGCTAAGAGGGATGCTCATACTTAAATTCTAAGTTGATTTAAAATTATAATTTATTGTAATATGAAGTGTGTCTCTGTTGTCAAACAAATGAAATGGGTAAGAAAAACAGTGAAAATCCAGTCTCCTGATTGAATGAAATGCATCACATGACTGTGCTCCACAACGACCACAAGCCTGCACTTCTTCTTCATCCCTCAGAACCTTCTGGTAATGTATAAGACAAATCGCGCACTACAGGGCACGCGGTATGCTCTGATACACACACACTTTGAGTGGCTCAATGTACATCAAGCCCTGCTATTACAGCATGACCATACACCCTATAGTGGATTATCCATTATTTATAAAATGGATACGAGTAACCCTGTACATTGATTGGTGGAATCAAGTCACATGACCATTCTTATTATTATAGTTTAACCATAGAGATAATTTAAAGAAAATGTATAAGATTAATGAACACCAATTCCGGTGCTTTTCCACAGACATATTATAGGAGTGCAGTAGTGTCCCTATAGTTACGGTTGAGTAGGCTGTTTAATATTAAACCCCAAGTTTTGCACCTTAATAACGTTGGTGTCATTTGATGAAATAGTCCAAAATGTGGCATGCTCAATCAGGCTGCCAGAGTCTCAAGCATGAAAAGTTTCATGATGCCATCTTGTTCGGTTTTCAAGATACAGAGTACCAGAAAATGGAAACAAATAAGTTTGGTTTCCCTATACTTAACATTGGGTATTTTTTGCTTTCACCTACAGTCTAGACAGTGTGGTATTTTTTCATGAAATTTTCAGGACTGAAAGGGCCCATGTCAAGGGTGTGCCTTTGGAAGGTTTTGTGAAAAAATACTGCATGGCTCCAGAGTTATAATGATTTTAGAGTTAACATCCTGACACAAACAGTAAAAAAAATGAAAACAAAAAAGACTGCAACTATTTATTTTCATGATTTACCTCTCATGCTGGAAAAAATACTGATTGTGACAGCCACCATCTTTTTTTTTTTTTTTTTTTTACAATTTGAAAAATGGTATTAAGAAGGTAATGTTATCGTAAAATTAGACCCCAAAACCTGTATCTTGCTAAAGGACAGTTCTTTAGTTTGATTCTGGAATTTAAGTTTATAAACTACCTCCCCAAACCTGTCTTCTACCCGTCTCCCGATTCCCTTCATTCGCTCCTCAGAAATTTAGCGGTCACAACATGTAATTTTACTGTTTGTGCAGAATTTTACCAGTTGCGCACATATAAATTTTACAGCTCATGTAGTAATTTGCAACAGGTTTTCCTTAGATATTGTTCGAGCAAGCAATACTATATAGCAACCGCATTGTAAATGGCATAATAGGCAAATACTGAAGTACAATCAGACTCCAAAACCGGAGTCTTGGTAATGGACAGTTCTTCAGCTCAGTTCTCAGATTTTAAAGGTGACATGTAAAGAAGACGCACAGCCCGCTCCCATCCCCATATATCTTTCAATGTAGCTGTGGGAGTCAGGGGTTGTTATTATCATAATTTTCAAATCAACCTTGCTATTTAAAAAGAAGCGGAACGTGGAAGTGCTGCGCAGGACCCAATTCAAAAGGCGCAAGTTGTCATGGGTATTCCACCCATTCTGTGACATGTCAAACACCACTGCCCTTATTGTAACAGCAGTGGCGTTAACTTAATATATTTATTTTACTGCTTCCACAGAGGTCTTGATACCTCTAATACTACTTATGGCAACACCTGGACAGGCTGTTGCCATAAGTAATATTTCAGGTATCAAGACTCCACATTGTAAAATGGCATAATAAGCAAATGTTGAGGTACAATCAGACCCCAAAACCGGTATCTTGGTAGGACAGTTCTTTAAATCGATTCTGAAATTTTATTTTAACAACTACCCTACAAACCCTATCTTTACCATAATGATTATCTTCGGTCATTCCTCAGAAATTTACCGCTCGTGACATACAATTTTACCTTTCATGCAGAAATTTACCGGTCATGAAATATAATTTTACCGTTCGAGCAGTACTATGCAATAGGTTTTTCATATTTATCATTCGTGCGATACTACTTACCAACCCTATTGTCAAATGGCATAATAAGCACATACTGAGGTACATTCAGACCCCAAAACCTGTATTTTGGTCAAGGACAGTTTAACTCAATTCTGGTATTTAATTTTTAACAAATAGCTCCTAAACCTATCTTTATGCATCAGGATTAACTTCAGCCATTTCTCAGATATTTATCATTCGTAACATGTAATTGCTTCCTGTTAAGCGCTAATTTGTGACATGTCTTTTATTTACCATTTGAGCGATACTATTTACCAACCGCATTCAAAATGGCATAAGAACCAAATACTGAGGTAAAATCAGACCCAAAACCTGTATTTTGCTAACAGTAGTTTGCCTCAATCTGGTAAAAAACCTATCTTTATGCATCAGGATTACCTTCTGCATTCCTCGCATATTTACCATTCACGACATGTCATTTTTACCTGTTGTCTGGTTATTTGCAACATGGAGGCAAGGAAGCCAGGGCCCTGTGGTCCCTGCTCTTCCGCAGCCACATGGATGAAGATATGATTCTGTCTCAAAAAGAAAGGAAACTCTTTGCAAAGAATTACGCTAATGCACTAGTTAGGGTTCAGATTAAAGTGACAAAAGTAGGGAAATGTGATGTTAGGGTTTCCAACACTGAGTCTCCACCCCCACCCCAAGCAGCAAAAGCAAAAACATTACGGTGAATCACTGCTGGGGTCTTCCTTGGGATTCTCAACCCTAATGCTCACCCCATTCTCATATAAAACATAGAAAAATGGACTTTGATAAAACACAGTCGTCACTGCCTGAAGAACAAACAGCACATCTGATCTTGTTGGCTCAGAGAATGGGGTAAGCATTAGGGGTGAGAACCCCATAGAAGACCCAGCAGTGGTAATGTTTTGCTTCTGCTGCTTGGGGAGGGAGTCAGTGTTGGAAACCCTAACATCAGATTTCCCTACTTTTGTCACTTTAATCTGAACCCTAACTGGTGCATTAATGCAGTTTTTTGCAAATAATGTCTATCTCTACATACCTATGCATAAATATATATATATATATATATATCTACACAGACACAAAGTTCCCTTACCTTTTCAGGAGTTGATTAAACAGGTTTTCAACATTCATTTGCTCAGCTTTGGTGGGAAGTGGTCGAGTTTGGCCCTGAGGAGGCAGCCAGACGCCCCTTTTACATCCCCATTTCTCAGCCCCACCCCTGCACTGACAGTGACCTCTAACCAGGGAGAGTATAAGACGTATCCAGTCAATACGGGGCCAGGTTCCAACTCCAGTTTATATAGTTTGATCGTGTTTTTGCAGTAATCAGCCCCACCACTCAACTAACATAAGCTTTGATATTTGACTGTTGGCTTTCATTTCTGACAAAACACAATCAAACGTACAACATAAAGTTAGTAGGTAACATGCCTCATCAACTTCAATGGTGCAGGCCCCCACACTCTCTCTGGTTAGTCGTCATTACACATCTGAGTGCAGGGGACAGGGAAAAACGAGGAAGTGGAAGGGATCACCTTCCCACCTCCTTGCAGCCAAATTACAATCCCTTCTCTCCCAAAGCTGAGCAAATAAAACATTTTGCAAATCTATCTAATCGACTCCCGCAGAGGTGTGGGAGCTTTATATATTAGCAAAGAAAAGCACTGAAATTGGTGTTCATTAATCTTACACATTGCCTTTAAAATGTCTTTTCATTTATGTTGGGGCTTTTTTCACTGTTCTATAACAGCTATAACACTCTCCAGGGTGTTTGGTTATGTTGTACTAATTAAATGTAGTTCCCAGGTGGTCACAATCCAATCCTATCCACACATGGTTTGTGGTTATTACAACATAACTACTAGCCTTCCTGGCCCACCAGTGCAGCAACAGCACTACCACTTATGACGCTGGTGACCCAGGTTCGAGAACGGACCAGGGTTGCTAAAGACTGGCCAGGAGGTAGGTGGATTGAGTGGTCTTTGCACGTTCTCCACCTTTGGGGGTCTCCAGTACAATGCTCCTGGGTGAATGAACACAGGACGCTTATCAGAAGCCAGGTTGTGGACAGGAGGTATGCCAGATGCATGGCATTCTCATGCCGCAGCATCATTGCACACAACACCTCCCAGAGTCACCACCAGAAAAACACTGCCAGATGAGCTGGATGCCACCTGCAACACCGCCAGCGCGCAGAGCTGACCTGGGCTGCCTCCTCAGACACCAAGCGCAAGGCCCAACGGGGAAAGGGGAGGCCCCACCCTAGGGGTAAGCCAGGAGTACCACCGGGCAAGGTAGGTCCCAGTATGGCGACAGTGGTCAGGTCTAAGGCAGGATTGATGGGGCGGGACTGTCCAGGCACCATAAAGCACGCAAAGCAACAAAAAAAACATAGCTACACACCCTGTTGTGTTTTTGCTTACCTGTTTACTAGAGTTGCTTATAAGAAATGGCTATTCCACCTCCCAAATATAGGTGGTGCACCTTAAAATAAAAGATTGACAATATAAAGCCCAAAGGGTGTTGCTCTCATACCACACCACTACAATTAGAACACAGAGTGTCGGCCTGGTGGCACGGAGGATTGAGGTGCTGGATGACACACCTCGCGCCATGCCGGTGACCTGGGTTCAGGAACGGATTCAGGTGCCGGGGTTCTGCAGGGGAGGGAGAGAACTGAGCATCCGGAGGACTGCTCTCCTCTCCCAGGGAGGGTTTCAGGGCTTGTTCAGTGCCTTAGCGACCTCTGATGGAGATTGGGGGCACTACAGGTGCCGACACTGTTCAGGGGTGGAGCGGAAGTGGATGTCAGCAGCGTGCCTGTGCAGATGTCATTGCACATCTGTGCTCCAGGAGGACCTTACGCCGTAAAAGCCCTGGTCCTGGGATAGGCGACGGCTACCTCCAGTGCCCTGCCACCACATCACCCAATATCGAATCTGTCCCTCCTCTCTTCCGATCCTCCATTCTGCTTGGGCTGATGCACTAGATTTCAGATAGAGCGCCGGGAGTGGAAGCCGGCCCTGCCTCAGGGGAGCCCGTTGGTCTGAGATAGGTGTGGGTGTCTGTCCCTGGTTCTTGGAGGGCGGGCTTCAGGTGGGTGGTAGAGCGGCGGAAGTGTGAGGGGTCAGCCCGACAGAGTTCCCAGGAGCCAGAGAGAAAAACAGTTGACAAAATAAAGGTTAGAACATAGAAACATAGAAGTTGTCGGCAGATAAGGATCTTTTGGCCAACCTAGTCCGCCTTATACTCCTTACCTACTCTGCCACTGCAGATTCTACTCGATCTCCAGCCTTCTCCACCCCCATGCCTTACTTCTAACGTCCTCTTGTGTCTATCCAATATATGCTTGAATTCTGTAACCATTTTGGCACCCACCACCTCCACTGGGAGGCTGTTCCAGGTGTCCACCACCTCCCATGAAGAAGTATTTCTCACATCTCCCTAAGCCTCCCCTTCCAACTTCACAGGGCAATCTCCTGTCCTGCAGCATCTTTTTCTATGGACAATTCTACCTTCCTGTACTTTATTAATACCTGTGAGGTATTTATTTATTTAATTTGGACAAACACCTTTGAGCATATAAGCTCGGTTACAAAAGTTCCACATCAGTTACAACTCATAAGCATACTTTTAAGTTCAACAAGATGTACAGAAGTAACAATGATACAGCAAACAACAGCCATGAACTGAGTTATATTACAATTATACATACTTTTTTATTTTCATTACAAAGGTAGCAGCAACCAGGGCTTTGTCAGAGAGGAGAAGAAGAAGAGGCTATAGTGGGGTTAGGAAAGGAACATTGTTTAACCAGGAGTAGCACACTGTCAAGCTCAGCTTCGATGCTACTTGGGAGCACAAGAAAGTTAAGTGACTTGCTCAGGATCACACAATATGCACCTAGGCAGCTGTAGGATTCAAATCCAGGTCTCCAGATCTGCAGTTCAGAGCCTTAACCCACTGCGCTATACTGCCTGCTGGTTATAGGCAGCTCCACGGGCACCGTCATTGTGGATGGGGGAAGGGTCACAGGCATTGACAGGTGACTGGGGGTGTAAGAATATGTCTAAGCTGCTTCTTAAATGGTCCAGTCTTATCTAGGCTTAGCATGGATTCCGGGAGCTCATTTATCCACTGAGGGGCTTTAACGGCAAAGGCTCGCAACACTTGTGCTGTTTTGAGGAAAGGCATCTAAAGGGTGTTTTTGGTCATGGCCCTAGTGGGGTAAGGGTTTCAGTGAGGTGATAGTAGGTTCCGTACCCCAGTACGTACAAGGCCCAACAATGCCCCCCTTCCCGAATACACAGGTGTTCAGGAGTAGCTTGACCCTGTTGAGGGTGGTGTCTGAGGCTGCTCCATAGATAGTTATCCCATAGTCAATGATGGGGAGGCGTGAGCTAGTGACTGTGGCTCTCCTGGCTTCCATGGTGAGGTCGTGCCTGTGTCTGTAGAAGGACCCCAGTTTTCTGTTGGCTGAGTTTACAATGCTGTCCATATGTGAACCAAACAAGAGTATGTTATCCAGTGTTACTGAGAGAGTTGACATAGGTCCTATGGCGAGCCCATTGGCAGACCTGTTCAACACCTCTCTGGAAATGGGGTGCGTGTCTAGGGATTGGAGGGAGGTGCAAGTGCTACCTCTCCATAAGTATGGCCTCAAGGATGAACCAGGGAACTACAGACCGGTGAGCCTTACCGCAATTGTGAGAAAACTGATGGAGACTATACTCAAGGAAAGACAGATACAATTTCTCGAGGATAACAATCTCCAGGACAGCAGGTAGCATGGGTTTGTCTCAGGCAGATCCTGCCAGACGAACTTGGCTGACTTTTTCAACTGGGTTATGCAGCTACTAGACAGGGGCCATGCAGTGGATGTACTCTACTGGATTTCAGCAAGGTCGTTGATTCAGTGCCACACAGCAAGTTGACCAATAAGCTGAGAAGTCTGGGGGTAGGGAGGAAACTGGTCAGATGGATCAAGAACTGGTTGCAAGATAGACAACAGGAGGTAGTAGTGGGGGATGAGGCATCAGAACCCAGGGCAGTAACAAGTGGTGTCCAACAGGGCTCAGTGCTGGGACTGGTGCTTTTTAACATTTTCAATGCTGACATCGCAGTAGGAGTCAAGGACAATATCTGTCTCTCCGCAGATGACACCAAGATCTGTGCAGAGGAGGATGGGGAGGTAGGTAAGGGTACTCCAGGAGGATTTGGAAAAACTGGAGGAATGGTCTCGTACTTGGCAGCTTGGATTCAATGCCAAGAAATGCAAAGTGATGCACTTAGGAGATAAGAACCCAGGATACATATACTGGCTGGGGGGGGGGGTGGTCCCATTAGCCACATCCAAGGAAGAAAATGATCTGGGGGTGCTGGTAACTGGGGAAATAAACCACTCAGCACAGTGCAGGAAGGCACTGGCAAAGGCCAACAGGATGCTAGGGTACATAGCAAGGGGGATTACTTTTAGGAATTGGGATATCATCTTGCCCCATACAGGTCTCTGGTGAGGCTGCACTTGGGAGTACTGCATGCAGTTCTGGCACTCCTACTTAAAAAGGGACATCAAACTACTGGAGGGGGTACAGCACAGAGTGACAAAAATGATACTGGGGTTGGAGGCTAGACCTATGAGGAAAGACAGAGAGCTCAATATGTATCACAGGGGTGATGCCAAACTTCACCCAACAACTAACACACCAAAATCTGGCCAATGGAAAATCATGTACACAAATGCTCACAGCCTGGGAAATAAGATCCCAGACCTGCAGGCAATAATGTCAGAGGCTAAACTGGACATAGTAGCAATTAGTGAGACGTGGTTTACCAGTAACCACACTTGGGAGACTTCAGTACCTGGCTATGTATTGTTCAGAAGAGACCGAGGTGCAAAAGGGGGAGGAGTGGCCCTGTATGTTAATGAAAATATCAAAGCTACAGAAATTCAGAATACACATAAGGAGCCAGAAGAACTGTGGGTCACCCTGGAAACAGGAAATGGGACAGCCATAAGAACTGGGGTTGTCTACAGGCCCCAGACCAGAGGGAGGACACAGACACATTACTGTTAGAAGATATACAAAACATGACAGCTAAAGGGGAGGTTCTGATAATGGGAGACTTCAACATGCCAGATACAGATTGGTCAATACCAGCAGGAACATCTGCCAGAACTAGACTCATAGTGGATTCCTGCAGGGAGGGCCTCAAACAACTGGTACAGCAACCCACAAGAGACAGGGCTATCCTAGATCTAGTACTGACTAACAAAGAAGGGATCACAGATCTCCAGGTAGAAGGTCACCTGGGGCCAGTGACCATCACATGGTATGGTTCAATTTGGCTACTACATCTAAATCATCCCATTCCAAGGCAAAAATATGGGACTTCAGAGGAGCTGACTTGATAAGATGGCCAACAGAGTTAAGCTAGCCCTGGCAAAAGAAACACAGGTGAGGAGGTACAGGCAAAGTGGGCAAGCATTAAGGATACAATACTTGAAGCAACATCCCATTGTGTTAGACAGAAAAGGAAGTGCAAAGAAGAAGGAAACCACTTTGGTTCTCAAATACAGTAGCAGAAAAGGTCAGAGCCAAAAGGCTGGCCTTCAGAAAATATAAGGAACACAGCGGGATGAAGATAGGGAGGCATACCAAACTGCCCTAAGGGAAGCAGGTAAGGCAGTAAGGCAGGCAAAGTCCCAAACTGAGGAAACACTAGCACGAACAGTAAAAGAAGGTGACAAGACTTTCTATAGATACATTAGTGAAAGGAGAAAGTCCAGAGGGGTATTGCTAGCTTAATGGAGAAAAGGGAGCATGTGAGGAGGAGGACCCTGTAAAGGCATCTATCCTAAATAGATACTTTTGCTCAGTATTTACTGAAGAGAAGGTAGGCAGGGCCCACAGCTCAGCATCATGGACACAGGGGAGGGAGGTGAGCACTCACCCTTCACAAAAGAAAGGGTCCTACAAGAGCTTGCTAAGCTCAGGTGGATAAGGCAATGGGACCTGATGGCATACATCCCAGGGTACTTAAGGAGCTAAAGGAGGAACTAGCAGAGCCATTAGCAGAATTGTTTAGTGAGTCTCTGAGCACAGGAGAGGTCCCAGAAGACTGGAGAAGGGTTCATGTGATCCCACTCCACAAGAGTGGTAGCAGGGAGGAGGCGGGAACTACAGACCGGTCAGTCTTACCTCAGTAGTGGGCAAGATTATGGAGGCACCTTAAGGAAAGGATAGTGCAACACCTGGAACCATAGGGCACAGGATCCAAGACAGCATGGGTTTACAAAGGAAGGTCCTGTCAAACTAATCTCATAGATTTCTTTGACTGGGTAACCAGAGTGGTGGACCAAGGGGAGCAGTTGATGTCGCCTACCTTGACTTCAGCAAAGCTTTTGACACTGTTCCACATAGAAGATTGATAAATAAGCTAGGTAGGCTCGGGTGGGTCTGAAGTTGGTCAACTGGGTGGCAAACTGGTTGACTGGCAGAAAACAGAGAGTGGTGGTAAATGGTATACAGTCAGAAGAGATGCAAGTCACAAGTGGGTACCTTAGGGATCAGTCCTGGGGCCAGTCCTATTCAACATCTTCATTAGTGACCTCGCAGATGGACTAGAGGGTAAGGCTTGTCTGTTTGCAGATGACACCAAGATCTGCAACAGAGTAGATGATCCAGAT
Organism: Neoceratodus forsteri; assembly: GCA_016271365.2. Taxonomy (NCBI): domain Eukaryota; kingdom Metazoa; phylum Chordata; order Ceratodontiformes; family Ceratodontidae; genus Neoceratodus; species Neoceratodus forsteri. The sequence continues at coordinate 173,411,024 of JADMNL010000031.1, forward strand.
GGGGTGGGCAGAATGAGAAGAGATCTGGATAAACTAGCAGAATGGTCAGAAGAGTGGCAACTGGATTTAATGCAAAGAAGTGCAAAATCATGCACATAGGGAAGAGAAACCCTGAAGCCACTTATAGGCTGGGAGGGGAGTTGCTAGCAGTCACAAAGGAAGAAAGAGACTTGGGCATCATCATCACTGATGACCTAAAATCATCCAAGCAGACCTCTAAAGCAGTAGGTAAGGCTAGGGGGTGTTAGGGTGTATTAGTAGGGGTATCACAAGTCGTAAGAGGGAGGTAATAATCCCTCTGTACAAGACATTGGTTAGGCCCCATCTGGAGTACTGCGCAGTATTGGAGGCCACACTTCACAAGGACATTAACCAAATTGAGGCAGTCCAGAGAAGGCAACCAAAATGGCAGGGACTGCATCAGAAGACATATGAGGACAGATTAACGGAGCTCAATATGTATACCCTTGAGCAAAGGAGGAGAGAGGTGATATGATCGAGACATTTAAACACCTTAAGGGCATAAACAAGGTGAAAGAGTCTAACATGTTTAAATATAAGAAAAATAGCAGGACAAGAGGACACAGCATGAGATTAGAGGAGGCCGATTAAGGGGAATGAGGAAATTTTTTCACAGAAAGGGTGGTAGATGCATGGAATGGCTTACCACAAGAAGTGGTGGCTATGAATACAGTGCAGGGCTTCAAACAGGCATGGATAGGCATAAGGAGCAATACAAATGACTATGAATAGATAGGTCACTGACAGAGCAAAGGCTGATGGCACATTTATAAGGTAGAAAAGAAATGGGCAGACTGGATGGGCCTTATGTCCTTATCTGCCGTCAACTTCTATGTTTCTATGTTTCTATATTCTGGAAGAGAGAAAGGAGAGAGGTGATGTGATTGAGACCTTCAAGCACCAGAAGGGTATGGAACAAAGTAGCCATCAAGTGTATGTTCAATCTTAAGGGGGGACCAGAGGACACTCTCTGAAGTTGGAAGGAGATGGTCCAGAAGGGAGATGAGGAGACACTATTTCACCGAAAGGGTGGTTGCAGTGTGGAATGCACTGCCAGTGGAAATTGTATCGTTGCAGACAGTGGGAGCTTCAAGAGGGGAGGGACAGATTCAAAGGAGGGTTCAAACTGGGGAGGCGGGAGGAGGAGGAAAAGGTAAATGAAGGAGGGGGGCAGCTGCAGTCTAATGGACTGAAGTGCTGCACACTTGAGCAGACTAGATAGGTTGTAAAGCCTGTATCTGCTGGCAATTTTGTATGTTCATATGTTACTCCCAGGTACCTGAAAGTTGTCACTTGTTCAAGTGGCTTACCCTCCTCATTATGATGCTCAATGGCTGCGTCTTGTTCGTTATGGGGCCTATGCACAATCAGGCAGTAAATATGCAGAGCTCCACACCAACAGACAGGTGTGCACAGCCAGCAGTCACCATCAGCCACTACCTGTCTGCGGCTCTGCCCCACCAGTGTGCAAGTATCAGAGGGCGACTGGGGGCAGTCACAGATCCATTCGGCATCCCAAAGGATGCCCAGCATGGATGCCACAGTGGATCCTTTACATGGCAGGGCACGATCCGGGTGCTTGAATAGCACCAGCAGACACCTGACCTGCGTGGCCACGATCACTGTAGTCCCCTGTGGTCTTCGCTTCCAATCTGTATCCTGGCACACAGCAGGCCCACTCCATATATCAGGAAGTCCGTGAAAATAGCTAGCTGCTGCCCTAAAGCATACGGGTAGGTGCTGCAAGAAGGTAGCAAACCCACAACAATGCAAAGTCCACAAAAGCAGCATTTTGGCAATGTATTTGGGAACCTGGGTTTCAAAATCCAGGACCCCAGTGTCAGCAAGAGCCTTCATCAAGGGCGCTGGGTTTGGTTTTGAGAGCCCAGGTTCAATAAATTCATTTTGCTGAAATTTATTGATTGAACTGCATTCATTCTGCCAGAGAGTGCTGCCTGTGTGAACTTTCCACCCCATATGTCCATGGGCTCCCTCCACCCTGACACAGTGTCACCCCGTCCCCGCTCCTGTCAGAAACCCTCCACTGCCCCAACACATGGCAGCCCTGTCCCCGAACATCCTTGCAAGTGCCCCCAATACCAACACAGGGCAGTCCAGGCCCTGGTGCTGTACAGGACCTCCCACTCCAACTGTCACTCCCTGTCTGCGACGCTTCTCAAAACAGCAGGGTATCTGTGCCTGGGTATTGGCCAGTACTCCACACCCTCCTGTCAAACCCGAATGCCCCTTCCCAGCATTGGTGGTCATCAGACCCCGCCCCGGCACCGATAACACCACCCCCATCCCCTGTACCGTCCTCTCGGTGCCGCAGCTGGGACTGGCCAATCGCACAGCCCTCCACACACCTCCTCAGATGCCGGCCATTCAAATGATGCCGGGAGTGCAGCCCTATAAATAGGCAGCATGCTCTCAGCACCATTCGGACGGCTGGTGGCTGAGGAAGTGTGTGGAGGGCTGAGCCGGTCGCTTTCAGCTAGGCACTGACAGGGAGGTATGGCAGCGGGGTTGCTGCCCGGGAGGGCAGCCCACTGACCACCAATGTGGGGCGGTGCCGGGCAGGTGCTGGGACGCTATGGCTGGGGCACCGCGTGCAGGGGGGATGCTATCCTGCCAACAGGGCCTTACATGTCAGTAGTCATGATAGTGACTATGGTAGATGGAATGGTACACTGTGCCAAAGCTCGAGTCCAGGTGTACCAGGGACATGTGCGGCACATGTCGGGGGCACGGTGGAGTGTGCCTCCTGCAATTGGGAGGCTGCCATCTGGCCTGGGGGGTGTCCCTTACACCCGCTGGGGCATATGCAGGTTACACCATGAGTGGGGCTAGGCGTGTAGGGTGCCTACGGCAGGGTCTCCCCCTGGCATAAACTGCACCCTCCTATGCCCCCGTTGCATGGCACTACTCGCCATAATGCATGACACATAGTGCCAGCACACCCCCACCCATTCCCAGCACATTGCTGTCCATGCAGCCGGGAGATGCGTGTGTAGGGGCTGCGAACCCCAGTTAGTGTATCCCGCGGGGGGGCAATGGTAGAGTGGCTATGCACCGCACTCAGCCCATTTGCGCATAGGCTCCATTAGGGCAAAGAGAAGAGCTGTTTTGGTCTTTTGTAGGTCTATTTGAACGCTTTATCATATCCCACTTTTCCCTCCTTTCCTCTAGAGAGCACATATTTAGATCCTTGTACGCTTCTCAGGGTTTTTGATGCAGACCCTGCACCATTTTGGTAGTCCTCCTCATACCGCCTCCACCTTATCAATGTCCTTCTGGAGGCGGGCCATCCAGAACCAGACATGGTATTGAGGTAGGGTCTTACCAGTGATCTGTACAGGATAATACTACCTCCTTCTTTCTGCTGGTGATGCCCCTCACTATGCATCTGACTGTCCTGCTAGCCTTCCCACTGTCTTATCACACTGCTTAGCTACCTTCAGGTCATCAGAATGATTACCTCAGGTCCCTTTCCTGTTTTGTGGTTGCTAATACCTTCCTGCTCACTGGTATGTCGCCCTGGGTCTCTTTTGCCCCAAGTGCATGATTTTGCGTTTGCACTGAAACCCAGCTGCTATTCCTTGACCATCCTTCCAACTTTTTCAGATCGTCCCTCATTCCCCCCACACACACCAGTGTGTCTACTCTGTAATGCAGATTTTGTGTCATTTGAGAACAGGCATACTTTCCTTCCAGGCCTCTGCAATGTCACTAATAAAGACACTGGAGAGGACTGGGCTCTAGTATTGACCCTGTGGCACCCTGTTGGTCACCTTGCCTTCTCCACAATGGAAGCCATTTACTACTACCTTCCGACTCTTATTGCTTATCCAACAACTTATCCATTTTATTACTTTTGGACGCATCTCTAGGTTGTCCAGATTGCTCACCAGTCTTCTATGTGAACGATGTCAAAGGTCTTACTGAAATTCAGGTAGTCCACATCTTCCACCCCCGATCCACTTCCTGACAACCCAGTCAAAGAATTTGATCAGGTCTGTCTGGCAAGACCTACCCGCGGAAACCATGTTGCCTCAGATCCTGTAATCCACTGGTTACAAGGTGTTCCTCAATCCTCCCTTCAGTAGTGATTCTACTCTTTACCCACGACCAAAGTCAGGCTGACAGGTCTGTAATTTCCTGCCTTCTCCCTATTCACACTTTTGTGTAGTGAGACATCTGCCTCCTTCAGTCCTCAGAACCACCCTTTCTAGTGATGTGGCTAAACAGAGCTGTCAGAAGTGCAGCCAGCACCTCTTGAGCTGCCTCAGTATCCTAGGGTGTACCCCATCAGGTCCCATTGCCAAGTCTGCTTTAATTGTGCTAGTTCCTTGAGGACTCCTCCTTTGTAAAAGGACTAGTGTCCACCTCCCTTCCTTTAATTCCTTTGTCCCCTATCTTTGGCCCATCACTTACTCTCCCTCCATAAATACCGAACAAAACAATTGTTCAATATGTTTGCTCTTTTTTGGTCCTCTTCCTCACAAACTCCTCCTTCCTCTTTTTAGCCTTTTTATTCCTCCTTTGGTCTTTATCTTCTTGATTATATACAGTATCTAAAAAATGTTTTATTCTCTTTTTCTACTTACTGGGCAATATTCTCCTCCATTTGCACCTCTGAGCTACCAACTTCTCTCAATGCCTCTCTGTTTCTCCTGTTAACGCTCCCTAGCCTCCTCCTCCTGTGCCCTTTTGCACCTTCTAAATGATAGGGTTTTTTCCCCTTACTTTCTCTGCTACTTGTCTCAGAACCATAGCAATCTCTTTTTTTTTCCTCTTGTCCTAGTTAACTTGCCTGACACAGATTTGTTGCCTTTTTTTTTTTTTTTTTTTTAATACTTCCGGTTTATTCCCTCACCTCTACATTAGAGCTCTGTTCCATCAGGAGACCCATGTATCTGTCCTGCTTCCTTGCCTTACCTGTAATCTCAGAAGACCCCCACAGTGCTATGGTTTGCCCCCCAGGTGGGGTCCGAGCTGGGGCCTGTACACCCTGATACTTGTCTTGTCAGGTCCCCTCAGCGACCAAGCAGGCAGGAGCCATCAGGGCCAGTACCAGTGCTCCTTCTTCTCGGTGCTCTGATGCCCCTTTTCCATGTTCTGCCTGCCTTCCTGGGTGGTTTCACGCCCCTAATGTCCAAGTGCTGGGCGCTAACATCTACCACGCAGCTCCCTGTCCCATCTCACTATCTGCAGGACTTGTCATACCTGGGGCCTCCGCCTGGAGTCGAACAAGTTGCAGGCCTTGATTCCCCCTTCCCCCAAAGACAAGCAGTAATTGGGAAGCTTCAGTCTTCTCCCCCAGCTGGCCCTCCAGTGACCTGGGTCCACTCCTGAACCTGGGTCACCGGCATCACAAGCGGAAATCCAACTGCTGCACCAGTGGGCTGGCTGTTGCCTTTTCAATGCCCCCCTTTATTTTTGCCCATTGTTCCTCAACCCCCAGTTTGTGCCCGTGGAAGCATTCTCCCATTTTCTTAAAACTGGCCTCCTGAAGTCCAGGACCTCATCTTAGTGCAGCTCGATTCTGACCCAGTTCTTATATTGAGCCACACTGTATGGTGATTACTGGTCCCACGTGGCCATCAATCTGTGATGTCAGCAACACTGTCCCCGTTTGTCAGTACCAGGTCCAGTATTGCCCCTCCCCCCACGAGTGGGTTCCTTAACTAGTTGCCTGAGGAATGCCCCTTGCAAGGAGTCCAGGATGTCCCTACTTCTGACTGTTGCCACAGCTGGTAGGCTCCAATCCATGTCTAGTAGATTGAAGTCCCCTACCAGCAACATCTCTCCTTTGCATGCCATCCACTGGATTGCTTCCATCATATCTTTATCCACCTCTCTCCTCTGTGCTGGAGGTCTGTAGATCACGCCTGTGCGAATAGCGGCACCCCTCCGTGTCTCCAGGGTGACCCACAGTACCTCAGCTACTCCCTGCTCTCCCTGTATTTCCACAGTTTTTATGTTGTTCCTGACATAAAAAGCCACTTCTCCCCCTTTTTTAACTACTCTGTCTTATCTGAACAGACTATACACTGGTATGGCTACATCCCAATCCTGGTTTTCACTGCACCAGGACTCTGTACCTGCTACTATGTCCGGGTCCACATCTATCATCGTGGCCTCTAGCTCTGCAATCTTATTGCCCAGACTTGGAGCATTTACACATGTGGCTTTCCAGATTGTCCTGCCACCCCCACCCCCATTTTCCATTTACCCTTCCTTATTTTCTCCATTTTTTTACTCTCTCTTCCTTTTACCCCTTCGAATTCCATTGTTCTTGGGACTGAGTAGACACTCTATTGTTGCAACAGCTTATAACTCCGCATTCTTCGAGCGCAGTATCCAAAGTGGTGTCCCGTCAAAAGAGCGAAGGGAAAACAGCAAGAGCAAATCAGCCCTGTTATTTGAGTGACACGGTATTTATGGTGCTTGTAATTTCGGTGACTGACGGCTTTCTCTCTCTCCCTGAGTTTCACCTCCTTGGAGTCAAGAATAGTTAATCTGCTCCCAATTGTGTCCCCTGTCATGACTTCCACCCCATGACAGCAAATCCCATTGGGGGTTTTGCCGTCCTTGCTCAGCACTTTTCCCATTTGTGCTTTTTACTTTCGCTCTTTTGCCATCACTTTTCTTGACCGGCACGGTCCTGTAGGCACGATTATCACATAGGACCATCTAAAGCTTATCATGCACGCCCTTTAGGATAGGATCAGGAAACCATACAAATTTGGTAAAAATCAGTCAAGTAGTTTTAAAGATTGGGGTGGGGTTAAAAAAGGCAAAATTATACATTTTTATGATTTTCTTTTGGGAAGCTATTTCTCAAAACCCGTAACAATTTGAAACCTTACCCAAAGGTGGTGCTGTTATAATTTTTTATAGCAAGTTAAAATTAAAAAAAGTTATCCTAGTTGCAAAAAAATATCCATTTGCGCTTGCACGTCAGCACATTTTCACAAGACCATAATCGCATGGCACAAGACCACTGGAATGTACCATGTGGTTAGGGTCCATAATCATATGAAACACCCATAATACACTTAGCTGCTCAGTTAGCTACTTTTTTCCAGAGAAACTGTCATTTCCTCTTGCTGCTATATCTTTTTTTTTTTTTTTTTTAAATTGCTGTGTATTCCCCCCACATCCTGCCGACTCCAACCCTTCAGGCCTGCCAAGGAGTCATTCTCCTGCCTCCCCTACTCCAAACCCTACCTCCTCAGCCCCATAGAGCTGCAGTCCCCCCAGCAGGGATGGGTGGGGCGCCAGACACCCGTGCTTCTGCATTCGTCGGTCCAGAGGTGGCTGGGTGAGCGGGGGCACATCAGAGGCACACTCCAGGCAGTCCGTCTTCCCGGAGCGAGCAGGTGTTTTCTCATTTTCTCCCCCACACAGTGCGTGCCCCTGACATCATGGCGCAATGCTCCAACGTACACTGTGTGTCTTGGCCACCCTTCCCCTATGGGGCTTGCTGTACCCCGAGCGGAGAGTTGCAGGCATTGGCCCCCACCCTCCCCCCAGAGAAGGCAAGCTGTCGTGGGACGCTCAAGCCGTTCTCCCCCAGCTAGCCCTCCAGTGACCCAAGTCCGCTCCCGAACCTGGGTCGCTGGCGTCATGAGCGGAAATCCAACTGCTGTGCTGACAGGCTGGCTGCTGCTATATCTTTTGCTGTCCCCCACCAGATGCAGGCCTCTGAAAAGTAAATGAAATCCTCTTCTTCTTGCTGCTTCCTTGATCACTCCCCACTCCACTACCCAGCCTCAAACCCCCTTGTCAAGTCAATTTTCCCTTCCACCCTTCTTGCTGCATTCCCAGTCTCTCCTTGCATCCTGCCAGCCCCCCAAAGTAAACTTTTCCTCTTCCCTAGCCTGCTGTGTTCCCAATCACTCACTTGACCTGGGACTCTCTGAAAGTAAAGGTTCCGCTTCTCCATCCCACTCGTCCCTGATTCCTTCCTGCTCCCCGCCTGGACCCCTAAAGTAAACATTTTCCCTTCCCCTTTTCACTCGTCCCCTACCCCTCCTCATTTGAACTTTTGGGCTGGACCCTCCCAAAGATAAATCTTCCCTCCTCCATTCTACCGTGTCCCCAGTCCCTTCTCATTCCCCCTGCTGGCCCAGACCCTCCAAAAAGTATAATTTTCCTGCCATTCATCTCACAGTGTTCCCGTTCCCTACCTCCTCCACAAAACTTGCCTCTCCTAGAGAAGTACAGTTTTTCCTTCTCCCCTTCCCACTACATCACAAACCCTCCTGGCTCCCTCACCTTTCACCAGAGCCCCCAAAAGAAACATTTCTCTCCCCTGTACTACAATGTCCCCAATCCCTCCTGCTCCCTCTACCCACCAATGACCCCTGCTCTCTCTCTCTTTGCTGCAGTATCCACAGTCCTTCTTTGCTCCTCTTCTCAGCCTAGATCCCCACAAAGTACAATTTCCCTACTCCACCCTATGTGTAACTTGATTCCTCACCAGTTCCCCCCACCCGGCCCCAGACTCCCCTCAAAGGAAAATGTTTCCCTGCCCATCCCACTGTCTCTAATCCCTCCCTACTTCCCCCACCCAGCGTTGGACCACTAAAAATATCCCAATCCCTACTCCAGGTGCATCCCCCATTGCACCAACAAGGGAACCAGAACAGACCTCCACTCACCTCTTGAGTTAGCTACCAGTCAATAGCAAACACCACATTTATAATATTAAAGAAATGCCTGGTTTCTGACACTGGACAGCTGGGGCTGCTGAGAATGGGATGGGGAGGGAGGACACCAGGGAGTTTCTGGAAGAGGATGGAGAGAGGTTAATCGGCATTGGTTTTAGACATATATTAAATATTTGTGGCGGTGCAGTGTTGATGGGAGAGGTGCACTGCTGGGAAATCAAATTAGTCTCCTTTTTGTCTCTACAAGAAGGTGCAGACCTTCACCTGTCAAACACCCAAGCTTTCATTCCAGCTGGGATTTGGAAGGGAAAAATTGGAGGTGGGTTCTCCAGATTCCTCTCGCAGGAAAAATTTTGAGCTCATTTCTGCTTTTTTAACAATATGAACAAATGAGATTACTGAAAGGACCTTGTCTTATATTTTTCACAGTCAACATCGTTTCAATATTTTACCTGTATATCAAACTTCCTTTTGTTCAACGCTTCCATTGAGGCTTTGAGAGAGTCAGTGGTTTCTCTGATTTTTTCAAGATTGCTTCTTAATTCAATCTAGAGAATGTAAGAATGATTATTATACAACTATTCAGATCTTTTGCCATTTAGAAATAACCCATTAAAAATTGGTCTTCCTACAAGGTCATCTTGTCAGTTTACAAAAATACTGTCCCACAGAATTCCATTGGTTTTGTTAGAAAATGACAATTACACTATAACTGCCATTGAAGCTTTTTTGTTAAAACCAGCTCTGACATAAAACTCAAGCACTGGGCAGTGGGGGCACTTACATGCAGAAAAATAATATATTGATTTAAGTATATAACTCTTTACAACATGGGTTCCTGAAAACGTGGAACCCTATTGGTCCACTCAGGATGCGTGGCAAGATGTATTAACTCACAATACAGGCACAGTTGATGCGGGAAGTCCTGGTGGCAGGATCCCTGCTAACAACCCACACTTGTTTACTGTGTAGGCAGAGCAACAGTGAACGGCAGCCATTTCATCCCTCGCTAACACTGAGTAGTGAGAGGAGAATGTGCCACTCTACTGTGCTGTCCCTAGCAGCTTGTCCTGCCCACCCACCCGCTCCACGGATCACCAGGTACTGCACAGTGAGTGGCAGAGGGAGTGCCTCTCTATCTGCCAAAGTCTGCTACTGGTGCCTTTGTGCCAGTCAATTCTGTGTGTCAGAGACGGACCCAGAGTGTTTGTCGTCATCCCCATCCCATTGCTTCACATGCCATCATGCTCCTGTGATATGAATCTGTGCGTTTGGTGCTGTAGCCCCTAACAGCTGGAACACCCTGCCACTGCATGTTGGAGTGCCAGTGGTAGACAGTGAGTGCACAAGTGGCCACCCGTCCTGTCTTGTGGGCCCCTACCCCTGCCACGATTTGTGACAGCGCAACCCACCGTCACTGTGTGTCTGTACTGTAGCCAAAAGCAGTAGAGAGAAAGGTAGAGAAACATGCTGCAGGATGTGTTGCATTTACAGTGCTGTGACAGCCCGTAACGGTTATAGGTACCCATGTTATCATAAGAAGGAAACAGGTGTGGATAAGGCCCTGCCCCCAAGGCATTACTGAGGAAAATACACTATTTGCACTGCAATGTAGTGACCCACGATGTGTGTAACTTTATGCGGTTCCCCTCAGTTAGATCTGCGGCACCATCAGTACTGTTCCCCGTGACCCAGCACAGCAAAAGACAGTGAGGTAGTCCCAATGCAGAGAGCCGGGAAACAGTGTTGTCCATGGTGGCTTCCAAAAGTGCTCCTGCCCCTCCACTCTTCAGCTGCGACAATGGGACAGAGGGTGGCAGCAAGAGTGGCACTTGTCCCACAGCTGCAATCGCTGGGCAGCGAGTGCTGTGGTTTCCATTTGTCTCTGTGTACACTTGACTTCTATCACCCAGAGCAGCAGACACAGCCTTCATGTCAGTCACTCAGACCTATGGAGACAATTGCACAGGGCAACAGGGAAGGGGTGACATTATGCATACTTGTTCTGACAGGGAGTGTGCTGTGTGGAAGTGTGTGCCATAGCTTGCAAGAAAGTGTCCGACTCCTGTAACCCCAAGAGAGAAAGTAGCAAGGGGCACACATAGCAGATCAGTGGCAGCACAGACACAGGGTGACAATATCATGGAGATCTGCTGGAGAGTGAGCTGGGACAACTCTGTTGTGTCTTTCCGTGCAAGCCGTTGGGGGGAGATAGAGTAACACAGAGAGCTAAATTTATTTTGTTTGTGTAAGGTGATCAGTGCCTTCTATCTCTGTCTACGTCATCCGGTGCTCCATTCAAGGAACAGGTTTTGTGTGTGTCGCTTTCTCTATATCTATATATATCCCTTCCCCTTCTACTCCTGGCTTTATCTATGCTTACGCTCCACTGCTACTCTATCAAATCACCCCCCCCCATATCAGTTGTAGTCTGTTGTTTGTTCTAGCTGCCAAAATATATGTATTGCACACAGCAGTCATCATGTTTCATTTACCAGTATGCGACCTGTAAGTCGCTTCCCTGTCTCATATCAATGTTTACCACCTGCGGTCACCCTATGTGGTACCCTTGTATGTATATCCAGCCTGTATCATGTAACGTACATTTCATGTATATACTGTTATTACCTATCTATGTTTGTACTTTAAGTGTTTATGTCATAGGACCTCCTTGTGAATGAGCTTTCTCAATGGAGTTTTCCTGCAATAAACTTGAACTATATCTGCCTCAAACTTGTAGTTATGCTCAGAGACAGAGTCACATACAGAGACTGAGACAGTGAGCAGGTCCGATGTGCAGGCAGCAGCACCACCCGCTCTTGCAAGGTACAGAGACAGCAATGTGTTTTGTTGTTTTCCCCACGGTACTCTGTGCAGCTCAGAACTGTAGGTTTTTTTTTTGGGGGGGGGGCATGGGGTGGCAACTGTCAGCAAGTGTTTTTTTTTTTATTCTTTATGCCCCCCCCCCACCACCTTACTCCCTTTTTTCGGGAGACTCCTGTGGCCTTGTACGTCCCGCTCATCTGACCAAGCACTGGTGCAGTCCATCCCCCATGCAGCCTTGGCTGTACCTCCAAGGCAAGTACCGGGCCAGACCCCTCATCATCCTGACATCTCTGTCTTTCATCGGGCATGCCGTCACCTGGCGCTGGCAGGGCACTGATCGGGCCCGAGCTCCATCTACAGAGAGCACTGCAGGGTTTTTCCTTGTTTTTCTGGCCCTCCTCAGGACGCTGGCATGCTAGGGGAGCCTTGGGTGCATCGCTGAAACGCAAGCACTCCAGCCCCCGATGTCCCCTCCTTCTTTCTGCTGTCCTGCTGCACCTCCACCCATGGTCACCCAGGTGGCAGTAGAGCAGCGGGACAAGCAGCCCACCCATCCCCGGAGAGCGGTCTCTGGGCACTCAATGCTCCTCCACTGGGCCGACCCTCCAACCACCCAAGTCTGTTCCCGAACCTGGGTTGCTGGGCAGCGCCATGAGTGGTAGCCCTACCACTGCGCCGGCGGGCCGGCTTGTCAGCAAGTGTTTTATGCACATGTCAGAAATCAGGTCAGTGCTGTGTTTCTGACATTTGTATGTGCAGAAAACCAGTGACATGTAGTTTATTTGTGAGGGACTATTTTGTGTGGTGGTGGGATACACTCCCTTTTTTGTTTTTTACAGAGGGAGAAACCCCCTTTATGTTGTTTTCTCTATGTGCTGATGTTACCCCATATTATAAGTGCATTAACCCACTCCAGGGTGTGCTGTTATTGGGGACTAATGCAGATCAGGTGCTGCAGGACACTTTCGACCTCAGGCCTCATGCACAACGCACCCAGGTCTGTATTAATCCCCAATAACAGCGCACCATGTTGTGGGTTATTGCTTACTTTATTTTTGTACTTCTGTATCGTCTTGAACTTCAGCAGTTATGACTGTCATGTATATGACCAATACTATAAGTATTTTTTTTTTTTTTAATACCACCTTATAGATTTCAAGAAGTAATGGGAAGTATGACGGCAGAAAACGTCCGACAGGCCCACCTAATCTGCCCATTTGTCCAGATATCTGCTGACATACCCTTACCTTGATTTCTTTCACACCTCAGCTATGGGTACGCAGTTATGGTTTCTGTGTTTTCCCACCAAAATGCAAACGGTACAGACACACATGTCGTCATCTTTGCAGCAGAATTTTAATATTTCTTGGTGCTCCAGACACTTCCAGGCTGAGATGTCCGCTCCGGGTTCCACCAGAGGGTGGTTGCTGAGGGCAGAGTTCGCAGTGTGAGGCTGTAAATGAATGTGGCACATGGACGCTTCGCATTTCAGGCACGTTTTAACGGCTGGAAGCGGGGTCTTTATACAGTAGTTGCACGCAGTTGTCCCCGGGCTGGTGTCGGGGGAAAGATACCTGTCGACAATATTTGCCAGGTGGAAATTACTTTCCAAACGGTGTGTGATACTGTACGGTGCCCGGCACACGGGGCAAAGGCGAGACTCGCCTTGACCGGGCGTTCGCCGCTGTTCCTCGATGCAGCCTCTGCAGAAGCTGTGCTTACAGCCCAGTATCACCGGATCGGTGTAGATCTGTAGGCAGACAGAGCACGTTAGCTCTTCCTCTAGCGAGTCCCGAAGTGAAGCAGTGGCCATTTTACAGACAGAAACACCGAGCAATGCAAAAAGGAAGCGAAACTGAAAGATGTGTTCTTAGAGGCGCCCCTCCACCACAGAGCGACAATACATTTAAGTATCGATTTGATAAATCGGGATCAAAGTATTCAGAAACATAACACAACAGACTGAATAATATATAACCTGTCTAGTTACACAGTGGGGAGGGGGTGAACACGTGAAGTCATACTGCGTACTCAGGTGCTATGCCTGTGACCTGTGTATGCAAATGAGGGACTAGACTTCGGCATGTAAGCAATAGGACAGGGCGGGTATTAAGACATTTTAACACAGGGCAAGGAGGCGTAGTGAGGCAGGAGGCCACTGGCCGAGTGCGTCCAGCCTCCTAGCCCTGTGTTAAAGTGTCTAACACACAGACCCTGGAGTGGCTTATTGCACTTAATGAAATGGCTATCAAAGATACAGATGCATGTGATAGCTAAAATGAGTGCATCAGTTGTCAGTGGCTCAGTAGGTAGCACACTTGCCTGTGAGGCTGGGAGATCAGAGGGCTGTGGGTTCAGTTCTCACATCTGGCACTTGGGTTAATATCCCAGTACTGACACTGTAGTGCAGCATGAGAGGGGTGCTGCACTTCTGAAGTGCTGACTCTCGGATGAGACGTTAAACTGAGGTCCCATCTGCCTGGATTGGTGGTAGTTCAGGTGGATGTTAAAGATCCCATGGCACTTATCGAAAAGAGCAGGGGAATTTCCCTGGTGTCCTGGCCAAATTTCCCTCATTCACTATAAATACCACCAACAGCTTAATCTGGTTTCAAAGTCAGTTGGCATTCATCTGTATCCCCCTCCCCCGGGTCGTGCCTGAAAGTAGACAAATAGGCAGGATTTGTCTAGTGCACTTACCCGGTCAACAAAAGCTAATAAAATAAAAAAATGTATAGTACTTAAAAGTGAAAAAGTTTAATGTTTGTCTTTATTTTTAATAGAATAGTTCCTCTGCCTGGTTTTTTTTTTTTTTGACTTAAGGAATTTTGGCCTACAAAAGCTTCTATAGTTTACATCTGGTTGTCATGGCAGTATTCACCCCCCCACCCCCACACACACAAGCAAAGAAGTGAATTCTGTAACTAATACAGTAAATACATTATTTTTACATAAATCAGAAATTAGACGCTATGCGGTTGAAGTTGTGACCCCGCTGCAAGTTAGCAATTGATCTAAACAGCCACTGAGCAGACAGGCAAGGACAGAGATTGTGGCCGTACTTAGTTTAAATGTTTTACTGGCTGTAATTGGCAATCAGCTTCTGATTAAGATGAGGAGAGCAAGTGAGCGGGCTGGGAGAGAGAGATCGCTTTTCGATTCAGATGGAGAGCGTGCGAGCGGACTGGGAGACAGATCGTGGCACTTTTTTTTTTTTTCACTTTTCTACATGCTACATGGATTTATAAACAGAAACCCTCAAAGACCGAGGTCAAGTGAACAGTCAGTCAGATGTATTTATTTTATTTTTTTACAGTTAGGCTGGCACCACTTCTGGCAGAAACAAGATGGCTGCGTTTTCTTTTCTCAAGGTTATGAGTGGGCAGCATCACCCACATCAATGCCCGCTTGCCATAGCTTGGCACAACCTGATCTTTTTCCCATGGTGTTAGACATATTAGCACACTCGTAGCAGCCAATCAGAATGCTGCTTTTCTACCACCCATTTCATAAATTCATTCACAAGTGGTATGGAAAGGGGTGGGATCTTCACTGGGCTCAGTCTCGTGGAAAGGGGAGAGATATACACTGGGCTCAAGCCCCTGGAAAGGAGAGGGAATCAGGGTTCTGTACCTGGTTGGACTCAGCCTTTGTGGAAAGGGAGGAAATCCAGGGATCTACACTGGGCTCCACCTCCATGGAAAGGAGGATCTACCACTGGGCCTGGCCTTCCATGAAAAGGAGGGAATCCAGGATCTACACTGGGCTCGGGCTCCGTGGAAAGGGAGGGAATCCAGGATCTGCATTAAGCTCTGTCTCCATGGAAAGGGGAGGATCTACACTGGGTTCGGTCTCCATGGAAAGGGGAAGGAATCCCGGGATCTATACTGGGCTTGGCCTCCGTGGAAAGGGGAGGTATTTACACTGGGCTCGGTCTCCGTGGCAAGGGAAGGGAATCCAGGGATTTGCATTGGGCTCGGCCTCCGTGGAAAGGGGAAGGATTTACACTGGGCTCGGCCCCTGTGAGGCAGGGGTCAGTTCTAGTAGCTCAAGCATGTGGCATTACAGTTTAATGATAATGCGGAGGAGGGTGCATTCATATTGGTTTATCCTTACATATGCAGGCTTCAGCTATTTTGGACTCCTTGCCACAGGTAAGGTAAGTCTTGAGTGTTCAGCCAGCTAACATGGGAAGGACTCTTGTAGGCTAGCTAGAAAGTCTGTATGGGCTGCCACACTGTGCCTGTTGTACTGTATACTGTCTAACGGAACACTGCTCACCTTGACAGCATACTGTAATGTCACAAAGAGCAATTGTGAGGTAAGGAACAGGCAGTCAGATGCTCTTTGAAAGACAGTGAAAGAAGAACAGCATGATCTAAAACATTTAGCAGACGAACGTTCGGCGCTGTGATAGTGCTACCACTCACGATGCTAGCGACCCAAGTTCAAGAATGAGCTTGGGTTGTTGAGCACTGACCAGGGACAGTAAGATCAAGTGCCCCAGAGGACACTGTCTTGCCCTGCTGCTACTACTACACTGTCATCTGGGTAACCACAGTAGCAAAAGTGGGAGGAGGAGCCGGACAGGGCCGCTTTAAGCTCACTGAATGTGCACCAGCTTGGGCAGCATAGCTCACACATTCCTAAGTGGCTGGGACAGGACAAAAGGAAAAGCCTGCCTCGAGCAGAATGAGGCGGCACATGGGACCCCAACCACTGCCCACTGATCTGGAACCCTGGGAACTCCTGACTCCCATGTCTAGAAGCAGGCAGGATGCTGGATCCAGTTTGGCTGGACCCCAACAATAGAGGAGGGCAAACCCATGGGGTTAAACGCAAGACCAGGTAAGCGGTGGGGAGGTCAGGGAGAGATTGGGCTGGGCCTGAACTGTGGGGATAGGGGCTAAGGCAAGACAAATGGGCACAGGAACAGATTATAACATATTTTACGGAAGATGCAAGCTGGTGAGCATGGTAGCAGCTTAGGCTGGAGCTCCCGTCTGTCTTGCCAAATTTATTCACAATCTGCTATACAACAGTGCTCTAACTCGTATTATAAATGTTAGTCGCAAGCCAGCTTGTTGGTGCAGTGGTAGTGCTACGCATGTGATGCCAGGGACCCTGCTTTGGAAGGGAGCCTGGGACGTAGATTCAGTGTCCCAGTGTGTCTCCGGGGGTTGGGGTAGATCCGCATAGCACTGCTATAATGTACACTGACGACACCATTCTTTTCCTCTCTGGGCCCTCTGTTGCTAGTGTACAGTCCCCACTTCAGGATGATTTCAATAGAGTCCAGTCCTGGTTTAAGGACAATAAACTTAAACTCAGTGTCAAAAACAGTGGCCATGACCTCTGGCACCAGACAAAAGCTGGCCACACTTAGGTTACCACCTGTCCCTATTTGTCAGGACAGTCCTGATTTGGGCAGCTGTGTCCTGCAGAAAAACAGGAAAAATACTAAATGTCCTGACATTATAGTAGAAAAAATATTTTCTGATTTTCCTCTAAATGTTGCAAAAAACTATAATACCTTAACTAAAATACCTTAAAATAATAAAAAAACACAAGAAACAACTAAAAAACTACAACACTTAGTCTTATTTCTGATTATTTAGAGAAAACATGTCTGTTACATTGGTCAAGATGACATTGTCCTGCGAAAAACCCAGTTTCAGTAAGAAATGTCCCACTTTGGGCTTCTTAGAAGGTGGCAACCCTAGCCACACTACAGAACCTCCCCACTTTCTCAGCCTTGGATGGTTCCGCCCTCGAGAATGTGGTGGCTTTCAAATACTTAGGGGTGTGGTTTGATGGAAACCTGGATTTTTCAACCTATGTGGATGCCATTTGTGCCAAGCTTCACCCCAAACTTGGTGCCCTTTTCCAACACAAAGATGGCCTCCCCCTACCTACCTGTAGAGAGTTGGTCTCCAGAATTATACTACCATCTTTTGAATACACCAACGTGGTATATAGAACTGCTTCTCAGACTTCATTAGGCAAATTCGACATTCTCCTAAACTCATTCCGCCATTTTACTACTGCCTCCCCTCACACATCACTGTCTTCTGTAGCCTCCTTTATCCCTTACTCCCCTACCCCACAGGCGTGTGGTTCACTGTGTCACTTTTATTGCCAAATTCTAGTTTGGTTCCCTCCCCTTCTACCTTTCCTCTCGACTCTCCCAAGCTGACTGCCCTAACTAGTCCCTTCCTCACCAGGACTTTTGTTCCTTTTCCTTGCCACTCCCTCACTCTGTCTCCAGTCAATCAGCTTTTCCTTCTACTTCACTTCTCTCTGAACAAACTACCCTCTAACCTCCAAAGTGTTCCTCCTCTTCTCTGTTAAGAGGCCCCTTAGACATCATCCCCATTAGCCATGGTCCCAGTGCTCCCTACCCCCGCCTTAATTATGTATAACTGTGTTGCTGCCTTACATGGTGTTGCTTTAGTACTTGTTTTGGGGGTTTGTATTAATTTAATCTCTCAATATAGAGTACCAGTCTCTTACCTGTTTTGTATGTTGTTGCTGTTCTTAATGAGTGTAGTTTTTTTTTTTTTTTCACACTGCACATGGGTCTTGTAACCATGACTCACGTATGATCCTTGTCTATATATTTTTTACGCTGCTCTCCTTGCACTTCTCCTGTTGTTCCCCTTCCCCCGGGTTGCATCTGGAAATGAGCTTCGGCTCGTGGTGCATTTCCCGGTTATCAACTTTTAAACAAATAAAAAATTAAATACCACCACCTGGGGGACCACAGGTGGAGGTGCAGGGAAGTGGTGGTAGTGATGGAGCTGGACCACAGCTGTTGTTGCCCGTGTCAGGCATGTCAGCATCTGATGATGTCACTGCACTCCTTGGGGGTGGGTGTAGACTAAAAGGGAGAAAATATCACTGGCACAGGCAGATGAAGCCTCCTTCTTATCCATGTCCATACTGCTCCCTAGTAGCCAACTCTTGAAGGTGTTCTTGGCCTCCACTTTCTCAGTGGGTGGCCAGATAGTGCCGGGAAGTAGTCATGGAGCTGATGCCAACCCAAGCCCCAGGGGCAGCACAGCGGTGTGCGGTTGGTGAGCAAAGAAGTCCCAGGACTATTAGTTGTAGGGTTCCTGGGGATGCGCTGGAGGGCATTGGTGGTTGGTTAATACAGGTCCTGGCCCGGACCCAGTGCAGCATAAGCCCCCCAAAAAAAAAAAAAACATTGGCCACTCCTTTGAGGTCTGCCCTAAAGCTCTACCTGCACATATTCAGCACTAGAATGGCAGGACAGCAGCCCATAGAAACAGAATTTGACAGCAAATAAGGACCACTTGGCCCACCCAGTCTGCTCGTTTCTCCTTCCTACACTATTACATCAGACCATGCCTGATATACAGCTTTTTCCTTCTCCCCCTTCCTTACCAATATGATTCCTTTGTGCTTATCCCAAGCGCGCTTGATCACCACCACTGTTTTTGCCCCCACCATCTCCCGCTGGAAAGCTGTTCCAGGAATCCACCACTCTTTCTGTGATGAAGTACTCCTCAGATCGCTCCTGACTCTACCCCTTCCAGGTTCATAGCATGTCCCTGTTCTTGAGCACCTTTTCTTCTGGAAAAACACCCTTCGTGTACTTAATTTACCCCTGTGAGGTATTTAAAGATCCCTATCATATCTACCGCAGGGTTTTATTTAACCTCTAAAAATTGATTAGCGTTTTGCTCATAAAAGTGCTAAAACTTTGTGAAAATGCATATCTCTTGCCTCACTCTGTTTAACAAACACAGCACCTCTAGAAAATCTATATAAATACTTTCTGTACAGTAAGTATCGTCCCAAGAAAAAAACTGCTAATCAATTATTTAAAACCCTGCCTCGCTCCCTCCTGTGTTCCAGGGTATTCATATTGAGGTGATTTAGCCTGTCCTCATAGAACTTTTGATGCAGACCATGTACCATTTTAGTTCCCCTCTATGGACCGCCTCTACTCTGTCTATGACCTTCCATAGATGTGGTCTCCAGAACTGGACACAGTATTCTAGGTGGGGTCTTGCTCGTCAGCTATACAGAGGCAACACCACTTCCCTCTTTCTGCTGGTGATATCTCTCCCTATGCACCCCACTCGCCCCCCCCCCCCACTGCCTTGTCACACTACCTGGCCACCTTTAGGTAATCTGATATGATTACCCCCAGGTTTCTTTCCCAGTTGGTGGTCATCAATACCACTCCACCCCACCCCAGGTTTCTGTGCCCTAAGAGCATTATTTTGCACTTTTCCTCATTGAAACCCAGCTGCCATCCCCTTGACTACTACTCGAGTTTTCTCAGATCTCTGTTCATCCTTTCAACCTCCCCGAATGTCCACCCTATTGCAGATTTTGCTGTCATCCACAAAGAGGCAGATGTTCCCTTCCAGTTCCTCTGCAATGTCACCTATAGAGGACTGGTCCAAGTAATGATCCTTGAGGCACCCCGTTGGTCACCCTCCACTTACCACCGCCCTATCTCGCCTATCTCCTAACCAGTTTCTTATCCAGTTTACCACCTTTGGACCCACTCTTATGCTTGCTTATTAGTCTCCTATGTGGAATTGTGTTGAACACCTTACTGAAATCTAGGTAGCCACATCCACTGCTCCACCCTGATCTTGTTCCTTGGTCACCCGGTCAAAACAATATCAGATTTTTGACTTGACCTCCCCTGTGAAACCATGCTGCCTTGGATCTTGTACCCTACTGAATTCAAGCTATTCCACAATCCTTTCCTTCAGCAGTAATTCCATTAACTTTCCCACCACCAATGTCAAGCTGACTGGCCTATAATTGCCAGCCTCCTCCCTGCTACCACTTTTGTATACTGGGACTATATCTGCCCTTTTCCAGTCCTCTGGAACCACTTCTGTTTCCAGTGAACTATTAAATAGAACTGTCAGAGGTGCAGTCAGTATTTCCCTGAGCTCCCTCAATACCCTTGAATGTACCCCATCTAGCCCCACTGCTTTATGAACATACGAAATTGCCAGCAGAAACAGGTCTCCTGGTTCTATCGAGTCTGCTTGAGCGTGAAGCTAGCCCCTCATCATGCAGCTGCCCTCCCACCCCTTCCCAGTATCCCTTACCCTTACCCTGTCCCAATCACTCTTAAAGCTGCCCACTGTGTTACAGGAAACTATCTCGCCTGGTAAGGTGTTCCATCTGTCCACCACTCTGTGAAAAAGGTCTCCTCATCTCCGTCTTGAATCTTCCCCCCTCCAGTCTCATTCCATGCCCTCTCATGTTCCTCCTCCTTCTCATCTGAAAAATCCCTTCTGTGTTGGTCTTGTTTATCCCTTTCAGATACTTAAAGGTCTTGATCATATCCCCCCATCCCTCCTCTCCTCCAGTGAATACATATTCAACTCTCCTAGCCTGTCCTCATAGGCGTTGCTCTCCAATCCCTGGATCATCTTTGTGGCTCTTCGTTGCACCCCTTCCAACAATCTGATGTCCTTCTTCAGGAATGGGCTCCAGAACTGCATGCAGTACTCCAGGTGGGGCCTGACCAATGACTTATACAGGGACAGGATAACCTCCCTCCGTCTGGAGGAGAGCCCTCTTGTAATACACCCCAGCATTGTGTTGGCTTTTGCTGCTGCCTTCCTGCGCTGAGCAGAGTCGTTCATGCTCCCAGTAATGATCACTCCTAGGTCCTTCTCCTCTGTGGAGCTCCCACATGTACCCCACTCAAGGATAATCCCTCCTGGGTCCTGGCTCTGAAGTGCATAACCTTGCACTCTTGGCACTGAACCCCAACTGCCATGTTTCCGCCTACTCCTGCAGCTTAGTCAGGTCCTCCTGTAACCCCTTCCTTTGTCCCTCTTCAGATTAGCATGTCCCTTCAGGACTCTCATCCGCTAAAAAAGGATTAGTGTCCATCTCCCTTCCAAGCTTTTGTTACTTTTTCTGTGAAGACTGAACAAAAGTATTTGTTCAGGATGTCTGCCTTTTCCTGGTCCTGCTCTACACAGTCCCCCCTTCCCTTTTTAATTTTACAATCCCACCCCTGGTCTTCCTCTTTTCATTTACAAATCTAAAAAATGTCTACTTGTGTTACCTCATGGACTATTCTCTCTTCTGTTTGTGTGTTTGCACTCCTTACTGCTTTCCCTGCTTCTCTCTGTTTATTTATTTGTTTATACATCGGTTTACAAACCTTTGAGCCATGGGCTCATTTACAAAGGTACCTCGACACAAAAAAAGACAAACACAGTACAACCGTATGTTACAACAATGTGGTTTACAACAAATTAGTTCAACAGGTATGTTTCAACAATGTGGTATACATTAAATTAGTAAAATCAAGCTGTATTCTACTAGTTATAGAAATGTTAGGTTTCAGGTTCAGTAGAGAAAGGTAGGTACAGATCTTTAGTACTTGATTGGCAAAACAATGGAGTTAGTTTACATGCATGGGGGGTTCAGAAAAGTGGGGGCGATGATTGAAGTCATATCAGGTGGTGGTTGGTAATAGGTTGGGTGCAGCCACTCAGGGAGCTTTGTCATAGCATATGAGCAAGACCAACTTAGTAACAGTCACAGCTTTGTGTATTAAATAGGTGATTTTGAAGGGAGGTTTTGAAACTGGAAATCGTGGGAGCATCAGAGATAGAGGGGGGAAGCGTGTTGAGCCAGGATGGGGCTCTGTAGCAATAGGCCCTTTGACTGTGCGAGGTCTTAGCCCTGGGAATTGACAGGGTGGTTTTGCCAGAGGTTCGAGTTTGTACTAGGGATTTTGCATGGTGGATGGAGGCTGTCAAACCTGGTGGGGATAGACCAAGGAGATTTTTTTTTGTTATGATACAGGTTTGATATCTGAGACATTCATCTAGGTCAAGCAGCATGGCCTTTGCATATAGCTGGCAAGTGTGCGTTAACCTAGGGACCCCTGAAATTAGCCTACAGGCCTTGTTTAGTGTAATGCAAATTTTGTTGAGGGCGGTCTGATCTGCAGCATCATACAACATCAGCCCATAACCACAAGGGACAGTATAGAAGATGTGACTGCAAGTCGGAGGGCCTTCAGGGGGAGACAGTTTTGTTCCGGTATAGGATGCCCAGCTAATATTTGAAGCTGAGGCTAGGGCAGAGATGTGATCATGGAAGGAGAGAGCAGGGTCAAAGTAGATCCCAAGGTACTTATATGAGTAGACTTGCTCGAGTGGAAACTTGGTGCTAGAGGAGATACGGAGTTTGAAATTGCTGGTTTTGTTTTGTGGGTGGGCGAAGATCATGGTTTTTGTCTTTTTGAGATTTATTACAAGTCTATGTTCCTTGAACCAGCTTTCGGCATCATTATATGATCTTTGTAAGGAGTCCTGGAGGGCAATAGGGTTTCAATCAGAAGCAAAGATGATGGCATCATCTGCATACAGCAAAACTTTTCCAGTACAGGGACCTGGTAGGGTGTTGAGGTATAGTGAGAAGAGTAAGGGTCCAAGGATGGAGCCCTGGGGAACACCAGAGTGGATGGGACAAGTGTCGGAGAGAGTCCCGTTAATTTTAACACGTTGGGAGCGGGCTGACAGATAGCTGGCGCACCAGGAGACAGGCCCAGTGGCAAATCCGGAGTGGCTGAGGGCATCCAGTAGGAGGGGGTGGGAGACAGTGTCGAAGGCTTTTGATAAGCCTACAAACACTGCACCAGCCAGAGAGCCCAAGTCCAGTGAAGAGTGGAGAAAATTTGAGAACTCTAGGAGGGCAGTACTGGTGCTATGACCAGCATGGAAACCGTGCTGTTCAGGGCAGAGGATGTTTTTATTTGGTTAGGTAATCCGAAATTTGAGTGGCCACCACTTTTTCTAATGCTTTGGAGGGCAGTGAGAGAATGGAGATAGGCCAGTCATTTCCGGCTAGGGACCTGTCTCCACCTTTGTGAATGGGTATGACTGTGGCAATTTTCCAAGCTGAAGGAAATTGCCCCAGACAGAAGGATTTATTAAGGAGACTAGTGATTGGGGAGAGGACCAGATCCAATACCCGGCGAAGGATCCAGGGATCCAGGGTGTCACTGCCAGTACTATTGCACTTAAGGGCATTGATTAGGTGAGGTCTGAGTTCTTGGGCAGAGACCCAGCGTAGATGGAAGTAAGAGCGTGTGAGGACTGGGGCAGATGGGGGAGGGTCGAAAAGTCGCTAGGGAGGACTGGGCTAAGATCCGTAAAGAAGTATTGAGGCAGTTAGATATAAGGGCTGGGTCGGTGGAGATAGGGCTATTGATATTGGTCTGGGAGGGTGGGGGGAGAGTGTGCTCCATTTAACTGTTTGATATTGTCCCAGAAGGTTCTGGCATTCCCCAGGAGGAGGTGGCTAAGACTGATAGTGACCGCCTTGGCCTTTCTGATGGCCTAGGTACACTTGTTTCTTGCAGCAGCATACGCCTGTCTGTCGCTGGGCCAGCCAGTTTCAGTAGCCAGGTGCCATAAATTATCCCTGTGCTTAAGTTGTTGAAGCAGGACGGTGGTAACCCAGGGAGCATTCTGCACTTTGGAGCAGAGGGCTGTCAGAGGTGCGAAGATGTCGCAGGCTTTATTGAAGGTTTGGGTGAAGAAAGTTAGCGCCATATCGATGTCAGGGGCATACTGTATAGGATACCAATTAATTTGGGACAGAAGTTCCTTGAGGTTTTTCAGACCACCTGGTCTTAGGCGCCGCCATAGGGTGGACTGTGCTATGGGTTTTCCCTGATACACCTCCCTATCCTCTTTCATCTGCATGTCCCTACACCTTTGGAATACTGCCCTCTTAGCCTTTACCATTTCAGCCACCTCTCTCAAGAACCATAGCGGTCTCTTTTTCCCTCTTGCTTTTACTCACTTGTTTGACACAGAGGTTTGTTGCCTTTACTATTCTTATTGTTTTAACTGTATCTGTGTGTGTTTTTGTACTCCCTTGTTTGTTCTGAATGTGAGGTGCCCAAAGCCTGAGCCTCCGGGATTGGGTATCATAAAAATAAACTTTACCTCCCTTATTTATTTATTAAAATCTCAGAATTACAAACCTTTAAGTCAGGTACACGTTTAAAAAGGCTACATGTCAAGAGTATACAAGATAAACAGAATAATGCAGACAACAAACAATGTGATTACAACAGGAGTAAATAAGGAGGTAATAAAATACAGTAGTGCAATGCATAATGCAGCATCATAGTAGTACAAACATGACAGGAGGGTGCAGTATACATTAGTTTACAGGAAAAAATAAGTGCCTATGGGGAGGGAGGATACAAAATAACATAATACAGGTTTGGTGAGAACAAAAAGTAGATTAAACATGAAAATACTAATTTTTGCATATAAGTTGAGAAATTAAGAGTGTATTATCACAGAAGAGAGATGTAGGCTATGGATGCACGGGTTACAAGGGAGTGGCAGCCTAGAGGACATTGTCACATAGTGGCTATGAAGTTTCTAGGGGTGGGCAAGGAGAAAAAATAAAACACAGAGAATGGGTTGGGGGGGTTAATGAGAAAGGGAGGACAAGGGTAAGAATTAGAGCATGTATTAGTACAGCAGCGAGAACACAGAAGGCAGGAGCAGGCAGGGGAGGGCAGACGGGGGAACAATTCAGAGGGAAGCACATAAACACCAGGCAGGCACTTGCCTCGCCAATGCTCACTTTTATTTTCACCCACTGTTCCTCCACCCCACCCAAGTCACCCACCCCTGCTAGGTCATCCATGAGGCATAAATCTGCCCTCCTTAAAGAGCAATTATCGCACTCTTTCTTCAATTCCCCCCGAGAAGCCCAAAGAACCTTTACCTGCCCCTAAATCGAATTTGATTTCAATTTCTTTTATGAAGTTAAGCGGTAGCCATGATTTATTCCAGCTTGCCATCTAAACTACAAAATTTAAACTTTTAAATGCAGCCCCATACAATGCAATGGATGCTCGCCCCCATGCTCCTCATACACTTACGTCACAAAACGTAGTAGCGCTGGGGTGGATCGGGGGAGGAGTGCACTGTTCAGCAGTACAAGGAAGTGGAAGGGATCAGCGAGATGGAGCTTGACGGAACAAAATTACATTCCCTTCCCTTCCTAAATTGGGACACTTCATAAAATAAATTTAAAATCAAATTCAATTTAGGGACAGGTAAGGGTTATTTGGGCTTCTTGGTGGGACTGGGTCAAAAGTTTCTTTTAAGTCCGGGCCCCTCACCCTTGTGTAGTTTGATTCTGTAGCTGTCCTTACACTGTACCACACTGTACGGTGATCGCTGGTCCCCAAGTGGCTTCCCACTTTGATGTCTGCAGCACTGTCCCTGTGAGTACCAGGTCCAGTATTGCCCCCTCATGAGCGGGTTCACTGACTAGTTGCCTGAGGAATGCCCCCTGCAGAGTGTCCACCACCATAGCACCAGGTAGGCACCTGCCCAACAGGCAGCTTGAACTTGTAACTTGTGAATAACATTTTAAATAAAAAAAAAGAAAACACGGACTCACCACTCCCACCAAAATGACTGCAGTCGCTTAACCACCTGATGCCTCCAGCTCACTGCCTGATGAGAAGTCGATCTGCAGATTTATAACAGACATGTCTAAAGACTTACTTGACATAAAAAACACTTTAGATGTGCTACAGCAAACAGTGAATTCTGTGGTGCATCATGTGGCACAGAAGCATACAGTTGTGGTTGAGGAGTGCTTGGAGTTGTGTAACCCCCCCTACAAATGGGGGTTCCCGAAAAGTCTTCCTTGAGCTTGCCTAAATGCTCACTGCCAGGATGGTGTTCTGCGTTTTAGCAGTTTTAAACGTTATTGCCAGAGAGTGCCTGTATAGCCTCTGTGTACTGTCTCTTTAAGAGCTGCCTGGATTGCAGTTATAATTAATCTGGGAGGGGGCTGAGTGTTTCTATGCTCGAGTCCTGCCCAGTCTGCCAGATACTCACTCTGTTCTGCCATCGCTATTAGCGCAGGGGGAGCTCTATTAGAAGATGTACTTATTTGCTGATCATTTGTTAGAAAAGTAATATTGCAGTTTGTTCTAACCTTCCTTTTTTGCAGCACGGACAGTTCTGTTTATCTCCACCATTTTGGTCCTGGACTGCTGAAATGGGCCAATCAGTACCTTTAGGGACTTTAAAATGGAGCCTGTCCCCAGGGGTCTTGTGGGAGCAAAATTCTGTAGAAACTGTAGTTTTTGCATTTTGGCACCTAAATGAGCCTGGAGGGGGAGCCCTTGTTGTGACTGACAGACAGATCACCCAACTGAACCTTTTGAATCCTGGGGAAAGTCCCAGACTGCTTGCAGTTTCAGTTCAGTTTGAATTGGGAAGTGAAAGACGTAACAGCTCGAGATAGTCTAGCAGTAATCCTGCATAGATTCGCACGGGAGAATTGTGAAAGGGCTGAGTTTTTGGCCTGCCTGTCTGCCTGCTGTCCCCGAGAGGGAAAACAGAGTTGATTCGAACTGAATCCGAGTTGTGGGAACGATTTAAGTCACTGGACTGTGACCAGGCTTTAATCTGAAGACCACCGAAGATTTGCTGAATGCGATCGGCCTGCCAGGATTTCCAGCCACCTCTGAATTCCTGTTTGTGCAGAGATTCTGTAAATGCGACCGGATAGCAATCTGCCTGGTATAGTGGAATTTCTTACATGTAAATGTGCTGTTAGTGGGTCGTGATTTGGTTCCTCACTGTGTGCTGAACTGTGTTCTGCTTGCTGGAGGTTGCATCCAGCTTCCACGGACTGAATCTGTTTGCTTCTACATTTGGTCTGGGTCTTGCCACACTGGCCCAGTCAGACTACCCGCTGCACAGAGTAAGCCATCGATGAGAGACCTGCCTGGGGACCAGCCCCCTGCTCAACGCTGTGAACAGGAACAACGCCTCAGTGATTTGTGTGGGCCCCACTTCTCCTGGCACTCCAGCCCAACAACCTGCTGTCTCAATTTCGTCCTGCTTGTGTCCTGTACTGGGTATCGTGAGTAAACATCAGGGTAGCTCCCTGCAACAACAGCTGAATCTAAACTGTTGTCATCTGATTACCTTGTTGTATTTTCCTTCACAAAATGGGCCCTCCGGCTCTGGATTACAAATAGTGTGTGTTGTGCATTTTATTTTCTTCCATCACAGGGCCCCAACCAGCTGTGATGCCGGCCTACCCCGGGCAACATTCCTGGCTAGCCCACCTCTTCCCCACCTGGGTACCCAGAGTGTGTGACTGTGTAGGGACTCTGAAGTGCATGCATGACTGTTTGATTGATGTAGCCTTTAAGCAAATCAACCTGATTACGCCTCTCCCTTGTTCAAGTCCCCTGAATAAATCAGATCTAACTCTTTTTGCATTTAACCTGGCTGTGGTTCCAGTTTGTGCCAAGATTACTGTACTGTTGCTATTTGCTGTGCACAACCTTGTTTTACAGGGAGTCTCCAGGGTCGAGCTAGAGGAATCAGCCCTGGTGGTAAGTGCAAATAGTAAGGGTAATTGTATGGTGAATAAGGGTCAGCGTGAAAGTGATTATTGTATATTGTTCAGGCCACTAGAAGGGAAAGAGGGGGGTTACAGTGTCCCAGAGGGCTGTGCCCAGGTTAGCTTGACCACTAACAACCTTGCCCTCTGGGTGGAGGCACCCGTTTTAGTACACAGGCCCCTTAACCTGCAACTAGCCACACAGGCAGGGGTAGTAGCCCTTGGGATAGTGCCACCTAGGGGTAACACCTAGGAGGCACTGTTGGGATTTTGTGCCTTCTAGTGGCCAAAATTACGAATTATTGTCAAACATAAAAGGCTACCCCAACAGAAATGGCTGTGCACCAGTTGATGGGGTGGTGTACGGGGCAGGAGATTGATCCTCACAATGCCTTGCTTATATTGCATATTTCCTTGAGCATTAGTAAATACACTGTAGAAGGAGTACTTTCCAAAGTTGAATCTTTAACAAACACTGTGGTTGTGGGGCGACAGGATGATTTGACCGCCCAGACGTTCATGGCCTTGGAAGACTGTAGTGACCCAGTGGACAGTTCCAAAGTGCCATGGCCTATTGCCTCAGAAGGGGGCCCCAGCCACCGGGAGGGTGATAACTAAAGACAGTAAAGCCCCTGGGGGGGGGATGAGCCCCCACCACTATGTGAGACTTTTGAGGAAAAGTTGGCTAAATTGTTGCTGGAGGAGGGAAAGACTGTAGAGGATTTTAAGAGACTATTTATGCTGCCTGGGGGTGATCCTTCCCCCACACCAGTACCGGGTCCTGCCCCTGCTCCTGTGTCAGCACTCCCACCCATGCCTGCAGTTAGTCATGACACATATCACAAGTTGAGGATGTTCTCAGGCACTCTTCCCACCCCACCGGGGGAGGACGACTGGGAGACTTGAATCGACTATGTTGCCCCCTTGGTACCCGAGTGGCAGTGTGCGGAGGCTAAGAAGTGGAAAAGAATCATAGAAGGTTTGAGGGGACCCGCCCTTGAAGCCATTACATTTTTTGAGGTCCACGAACCCTGATGCATCCGCCCAGAAGTACCCATCTGTACTCAAAAGGCAATTTTGGAAGCATTGAGTCAGGGGAGACTTTGATGTGGAAATTCCAAGGTATCAAACAATGGAAGGGGGAAAGTTTGTCTGCATATGTTACTCACCTAGAAAGAGCTCTACAGAAATCTTACTGGAAAGATGGGGTAGCTGACAATGACTTGAACAGTGTGAGATTGGGACACATACTGCAACATGCCAAGCATTCTAAATTGCAGATCATCCAGTTAAGGCTCCAGGATAGGAGAGGTAACCCACCTGACTACTATGACTTGATAAAAGAACTCTGTGAGGTTGAAGGTGAAAAGGGAGATTGTAATTATGGGGTGAGTGCAGCCCAAGTGATCATGGCACCGAAGGTCCTTCCGAAATGGAGACCACTAAGAGTGTCCTGCTGTGGGCTAAACGGTTGGGAGAGGAGTTGCTGAAGGAAGTCATAAAAATACAACTGGGTGCTTTCACTGAGGTATTCCCCACTGACAAAGACCCCGGCCCCTGTCAGGATGTGACTGCCATGGGGGAGAGGTCGGCTTCTCGACTGGACTCAAAGAATTAACTGCCCCCTAAACGAACTTTTGAGACATGTCACACTACCAGCAGAAGTCAGATCACAATCCCCCATCAATGCTTCAGCACCCCTGCAATGTTTTCTACAAGGATGCCCCAAGAGCCTGTCATTTGTCACAGTTGTGGCAAGGATGGCCATAAGAAGAGGGAATGCCAGTCTCAGAAGGACTTAGAGAAAGTGGTGAACCGGTTTCAAGGGGAGCTCCGGAAAATGAATCAGTGGTCAAGGGGTGTACAAAATGACCACAGTGAAGGCGTCGGACATCCTAACTCAAATCTCTTTGTGGCTAAATCGTCTGTTCAGGCCCCTGCTGCTGTTCCTCCAGACTGGTCCAAAATAGTGGGCCCTTCACTGGAGACTACTGTGGCTGTGAATGGTATTCATACTCAGGCTGTACTTGACAGTGGGTCGCAAGTGAGCATTGTATTCCAGGACTGGTATGACAAACACTTATCCGATGTGCCATTATAATCCCTGGAAGGCCTACATGTGTGGGGTCTGAGTGACAAGTCTTATCCCTACCTAGGATATGTCCACCTCTGGTTGTCTTTTCCTGCAACTGTAACTGGTGTAGAGGAGCAAGTAGAGATACTGACCCTAGTGTGTCCCTCCACTGGACTGTATGATGGGGTTCCCCTGTTAATTGGAACAAACGCCCACATGTTTGGGAGACTAGCACAACTCTGCCACGAGAAACAAGGGCAACTGACCGGACGGGCTATACGAATTCCAGCCTTAGTCAAAAGGGCTTATGACTTGCAACAGAAACCCAAAGAAGTGGACCCAGATGAGCCAGTGGGGATAGTGTGGAAAAAGGAACCCGACTCTTTGGTGTTGGCCCCCAACGCCCAGTGCACAATCCATGGAGAAGTCCGCCTAAAGAGAAATGTAAAGAACAAAATATTAATGTTGGATGCACCAGGTGATGGAAAGTTGCCAGAAGGATTATTGGTTAAAGCCAGCATCTTCCCTGCCCGTGCCCATGCCTATGCATGACGAGTGATGGTCCAGATTCAAAATGTGTCAGATCGGAGGTCCGGGTGAACAGAGGGTGCACAGTACACTGCGCAGACACTGCAGTACTACCCAGTAGCAAGAACTATGGCGAAAAGGAGAGAGTGACCCCGGACTTATTTGACTTTGGTGATTCCCCTTTGTCAGCTGAGTGGAAGGCCAGAATTAGCAAGAAACTCGCCGAGAAAGACCAAGTGTTTTCATTAAAAGAATGGGACATGGGGTGTGTCCACAGTGCAGAGCATCACATACGCCTGCATGATGACTGGCCATTTCAAGAGAGATCCCGATGCCTCGCCCCAGCGGACATAGATGATGTTAGGAGGCACCTGCAGGAAATGCTTGCTGCTGGCTTTATCCAAGAATCAAGGAGCCCATATGTCTCTCCCATTGTGGTTGTGCGTAAGAAGAATGGGTCTGTGAGGATGTGTGTTGATTATCGAACCCTGAACCGGCGGACCATCCCAGATCAATACACCATGCCCCCATATACAAGATGCCCTGGATTGTTTGAATGGAAGCAAATGGTTCTCGGTATTGGATCTTCGTAGCGGATATCACCAGATTCCGATGGCCTCAGAGAACCATGAGAAAACAGCTTTCATCTGTCCTTTGGGGTTCTATGAGTTCCTGAGAGTGCCACAGGGGATTTGGGGCACCCCAGCCACCTCTCATTGACTGATGGAACATGCGGTGGGAGATATGAACTTGCTGGAATGTCTAGTGTACCTAGATGATGTCATTGTGTTTGGATGCCAGAATTCCCTTATGTCTATCTCATGCATTCTTAAATCCCGTGATTGTTTCAGCCCCCACTACTTCCTCTGGCAGGGTGTTCCACTTGTCCACCACCCTTTCTGTGAAGAAATTCTTCCTCACGTTTCCTATGAATCACCCTCCCTCCAACTTCATCCCATGCCCTCTAGTCCTGGAATACCTTTTTTGCTGCCTCTAGTCCTGGAACATCTTTTGATGGAAAATAGTGTATTCCTGCACCCTATTCCTCCCTGCAAGGTACTTGTATGCTTATATTATATCCCCTCTCCTTCCTCTCATCCAGGGAGTACATATTCAAGTCCTTCAGCCTGTCCTTATAGGACTTGTGATGCTGTCCCTGTACTATCTTTGTTGCCCTCCTCTGAACCTTCTCTACTTTATGTCCATATGTAGGTAAGGTCTTCAGAACTGTATACTGTACTCCAGGTGGGGCCTCATTAGTGTCTTCTATAGTGGAATTATGACCTCCTTTTTCCTGCTGGTGATGCCTCTGCCTATGCATCCCAGCATCCTATTTGTTTTACCTGCTGCCTTGTTGCACTGTTTCCCTACCTTGAGGTCTTCAGAGAGATGATAACCCCAAGTCCCTATCCTGCTTGGTGCAAGCTATATCCACCCCCCCCAACTGATATGTTGTTCCAGGGTTTTTGTGCCCCATATGTATTATCTTGCACTTCTTTGCATTGAATTTCAACTACCAAAGCCTTGACCGTTCTTCAAGGTTCTGCAGGTTCCTCCTCATTCTGTCTACACCCTCTGGTGTGTCCACTCTGTTACAGAGCTTCATGTCATCAGCGAACAGGGAAATTCTGTCTTCTAGGTCCTGTGCAATGTCACTGATGAAGACGTTAAATAGGACCAGTCCCAGCACTGATCCTGTGATACCACACTGGTCACACTTCCCTCTGTGGCATGAAAGCCATTTACCACCACCCTCTGTGTCCTGCTGCCCAGCCAATTACCCAGCCACTGCACTACTATTCAGCCCACTCCCGGGACCTGTTGATGGTCTTTTTTGTGAAAGTGGGAAATTTAGCCAGAACACCGGGGAAATTCCCCATCTCTTTTCAAGAAGTGCCATGGATTTTTTTTTTTGTGGGATGCCGACAGGGAGCTCCGGTCCCTCCCTCAGAGGGACTTGTCCTCCGACCTGATAATCAGGTCATCATTGACCGTCGGCTCCCAATTTCTGCTGATTTTCCTCCTGAGCACATTACCATGCAATGGGCGGAGTGGCTAGCTCCGCCTCCACGAAGGCAGCCTAACGCCCTGGATGTGGGCACTCCCCATGTCTTGCCGGCGCATCTGTGCTGACAGACAGCCACTGCTCGGTGTTAGTTTACAGTGCACTGTGCGATCCCCCCTTCCCTAAGGACGGAGAGCTGTTTACGGACTCACAATCCTTCCCCACCCCGCCGATCCCCGAGCAACCCAAGTCCATTCCTGAACTCGGGTCCCCGGCATTGCATGAAGTGTGGCATCCAGCGCCTCAACCCTGAGCACCACTGAGCCGGCTGTGCCATGGGATCTTTAAAGTCCTCCTAAACAATCAGGTTGGCTACAGATGGAACAACCCACCCTAGGCCCTGCCCCATTATCTTTGTTCTTTTGACTGGTCTTCTGCACCCTTTTTTGTTATCCCAACACCAGAAAGTGTGAACATGGCTCTTGAGGATCTAAAGCTGGAATGGGAGTCATTCTTAACATCTCTTGCTACAGAACAGCTAACTGATAGCATTCCAGAACAAAACAATTCACTAGCACACATGGGAATCTGCAGGTATTTTTTTTTATTTAAGCAATATACCATAACAGGGTGTGGGTTATGTTGCGATTTACCCATGCCTGGTGTGGCTCGGTCATGATGCAGCAGGCCAAGTGAGAAAACCACACTAGAAGTGGGTAAATTCCAGCATAACCCACACACTGGAGTGGTATATCGCGATTATACAGTGCCCCCCCTTAAGCTTTTTTTTTTGGGGGGGGGGGTCATTTTAATTTAGTTTTATTGCATTTGTTACTGCACCGGAAGAAAACAGTGCTAGTCACCAGGGCTGTTGCTATGGCTGCAGTATGCTAAGTATAATAAGAAATATCATTGATCCAAACTCCAGTGCTCTGATGTCCTTTGTACAAATTGCAGTAAAATTTGGGCTCCCCCATACAAACTTCTGGCAATATATACAATTGCAAAGTGCTCTTAAGAACTCCCATAGCACCTGGTTTAGTCTTCATTCCACCCCACAAACTACACACCATTATAGATACTGGGGGGAAGTGATAATTATGTTCCGCATGTTGGAGGCAACCTCCTGTCCACTAGACAAACTCTGGAGAGGCTGGTCCACCAAGCTTGGGACAGGTATCTCCCTCCCCAGTTCAGAGGGAGTGCCGCTGGACCTCCACCCTTCAAGCCTGCAAAGAAACAAAGGCTCGGTTAGCACAACTTTAAAACTGTACATTTTACAAACTATTGTCCCATTTCTCTGCTGGCTCCAGTGGCAAAGGTTACTGAATGAATAGTCTTTGATCAGTTATTAGAGTACCATACCAAATATGAAACCTTATTCTCATCTCAGCATGGATTTAGGCCTGCTCATAGCACCATTGCAGCCTTGGTGAGGTTCACCCAGTCAGCACTCAGGACCCTGGATTCAGGTCATTGTGTAGCAGCTGTTTTTGTGGCTCTCACCAAGGCTTTTGATCTGGTGAATCACACGCTTTTGCTGGCTACCCCTGGCTCCCTTGGGATGTCAGGAGAAGTCATTTCTTGGTTATCCAATTTACCTACATGACCATACGCAGTGCACAAAAAATAGATAAAATTCTGTCTCCTGCTTTCTACCTATGGAGGTAGGAGTTCCCCAGGGATCAATACTGGGTCCTCTCCTATTCAGTCTTTTTCTTAACTCATTACCAACTTTATGCAACAGTGCCAAAGTTTTGCTTTATGCTGATGATATAGAGAATACTGGATGGGCAACTATGTACAACCCGTGTGTTTTACCAAAGAGGGTTCTGATTCCCTGACCTTGAGAGGTCCATGGGAATCAGGACCAAGTGACAGAACACACTGGTTATGAATAAAGTTGCCCATCCTGTATTTTTTATAGTGTATAATATTATGTGAAATGTGGGAATTGTGTTTTTTTTCTCTTTCACACTGAAACTGACTTGTGAAGTCTCTTGAGGTTCTAGAATGCTGTTCTACCACAGAATTGGATAGATGAAAGCAACTATGTGGCAGAATTCTAAGTTGTTCTGCTGCAGTAGTGACATCACTACTGGTACAACAACCCACAAGAGACAGGGTTATCCTAGATCTAGTACTGACTAACAGGGAAAGGATCACAGATCTCCAGGTAGAAGGTCACCTGGGGGCCATGACCATCACATGGTAGGATTCAATTTGGCCACTAGAACTAAATCATCTCATTCCAAAGCAAAAATATAGGACTTCAGAGGAGCTGACTTTGATAAGATGGCCAACAGAGTTAAGCTAGCCCTGACAAAAATAAATACAGGTGAGGGGGTACAGGCAAAGTGGGCAAGCATTAAGGATGCAATACTTGAAGCAACATCCCATTGTGTTGAAGAGAAAAGGAAGTGCAAAAGAAGAAGGAAGCCACGTTGGTTCTCAAAAACAGTTGCAGAAAAGGCCAGAGTCAAAACACTAGCCTTCAGGTAATATAAGGGAACGCAGCGGGATGAAGCTAGGGAGGCATACTAAACTTCCCCGAGGGAAGCAGGGAAGGCAGTAAGGCAGGCAAAGGTCCAAACTGAGGAAACATTAGCACAAACAGTAAAAGAAGGTGACAAGACTTTCTAGAGATACATTAGTGAAAGGAAAAATGCTGCCAGAGGGGGTATTGCTAAGATCAAAGTGGATAAAGGGGTCTGTGAGGAGGAAGACCATGTAAAAGCATCTATCCTAAATAGATACTTCAGCTCAATATTTACTGAGGAGAAGGTAAGGCAGGGCCCACAGCTCAGCACCAAGGACACGGGGGGGGGAGGGTGGTGTGCACTAGTCCCTTCACAAAAGAAAGGGTCCTACAAGAGCTCAATAAGCTCAGGGTGGACAAGGCAATGGGACCTGATGGCATACATCCCAGGGTACTAAAGGAGCTAAGGGTGGAACTAGCAGAGCCATTATGAGAACTGTTTAGTGAGTCTCTGAGCACAGGAGAGGTCCCAGAAGACTGGAGAAAAGCTCATGTGATCCCGCTCCATAAGAGTGGTAGCAGGGAGGAGGCAGGGAACTACAGACCAGTCAGTCTTACCTCAGTAGTGGGCAAGATTATGGAGGCACTCCTTAAGGAAAGGATAGTGCAACACCTGGAATCCATAGGAGCACAGGATCCAAGACAGCATGGGTTTACAACAGGAAGGTCCTGTCAAACTAATCTCATAGATTTCTTTGAATGGGTAACCAGAGTGGTGGACCAAGAAGGAGCAGCTGATGTTGCCTACCTTGACTTCAGCAAAGCTTCCGATATTGTTTCACATAGAAGATTGATTAAAAAGCTGGGTAGGCTCGGGGTGGGTCAGAAGTTGGTCAACTGGGTGGCAAACTGGTTGACGGGCAGAAAACAGAGAGTGGTGGTAAACGGTATACAGTCAGAAGAGATGCAAGTCACATGTGGGGTACCTCAGGGATCAGTCCTGGGGCCAGTCCTCTTCAATATCTTCATCAGTGACATTGCAGATGGACTGGAGGGTAAGGTTTGTCTGTTTGCAGATGACACCAAGATCTGCAACAGAGTAGATGATCCAGATGGGGTGGGCAGAATGAGAAGAGATCTGGATAAACTGGCAAAATGGTCAGAAGAGTGGCGACTGCGGTTTAATGCAAAGAAGTGCAAGATCATGCACATAGGGAAGAGAAACCCTGAGGCCACCTATAGGCTGGGAAGGGAGTTGCTGGGCAGTCACAAGGGAAGAAAGAGACTTAGGCATCATCATCACAGATGATCTGAAATCATCCAAGCAGACCACTAAAGCAGTAGGAAAGGCTAGGGGGATGTTGGGGTGCATTACTAGGGGTATCACAAGTCGTAAGAGGGAGGTAATAATCCCTCTTTACAAGATACTGGTTAGGCCCCATCTGGAGTATGGCGTGCAGTACTGGAGGCCACACCTTCACAAGGACATTAACCAAATTGAGGCAGTCCAGAGAAAGGCAACCAAAATGGTGCAGGGACTGCATCAGAAAACATATGAGGACAGATTAACAGAGCTCAATATGTATACCCTAGCGCAAAGGAGGAAGAGTGGTGATATGATCAAAACATTCAAACACCTTAAGGGCATTAACAAGGTGAAAGAGTCTAACATGTTTCAATATAGGAAAAATAGCAGGACAAGAGGACACAGCATGAGATTAGAGGGAGGCCGATTAAGGGGTAATGTGAGGAAGTTATTTTTCACAGAAAGGGTAGTGGATGCATGGAACGGCCTACCTCAGGAAGTGGTGGATATGAATACAGTGCAGGGCTTCAAACAGGCATGGGATAGGCATAAGGGAGCAATACAGATGAGTATGAATACTAGGCCATTGACAGAGCAAAGGCCGATGGCACATTCATAAGGTAGAAAAAGAAATGGGCAGACTGGATGGGCCTTGCAGTCCTTATCTGCCATCAACTTCTATGTTTCTATGTTACTGCAACAGAACAACATAATGATGTCACTGCTGCAGCAGAACAAGCATATTCCAGGCATGGAACTCCATGCATATAGAGGATTGTGTGTGCGAAAGCGTACACAACAAGGCAGTTGTAATCGAGAGATTTCCATGGTAACCAGAGACCTTGAGAGCACAGTTCGAAGGTCCCTTACTACTGAAACCTCGAGAGATCTTTCAACTTGCCTTTGTTTGTGTATATTGCCTATGACAGTCTTTCATAGTGTATGGGTAACCATAACTAGCACTGCGATCCCCAAGCAAGTCTAGAAAAAAATAAGGCTTACTTGCATCTGTACCAGCAAGCTTACTTCCGTGTTGCGTTGGCTGCTCAACTGCACATGTAAATCGTTCGATCTTGTTGTGCTGCACCGGTGACGTACTCGGTGCAGCACAATATTGTGACGTACGGAGTGCAGCACACCAACGCTGTTCCAGGCATGGATTTCCATGCGGGACAGTGTTCCACCATACACTATAGCAGCATTCCACTATACACTACACAGCTGTATACACTACTGGATCAAACATTCATGCTGTCTCAACCAGTGTCCAGTAAAATGTCTTTGCTATATATTCTTGGTTTAGAGACCATAAATTGACTTAAATATTTATAAGAAAAAAACAATGCATTCAGTACAAAAAAAAAGGAAAAAGTTTGAAGTCCACTGATTTTGTATTGAGGTAATTAGATAGGGATGTGACTGAGCAGGTGAAGGAGTTCAAGTACTTAGGACTCACCCTGGATAGCACCCTAACTTATGAAGCACACCTTTTAGAATTAAGACATTGCATCAGAGGTTTGGAATCATTAATTTCAACTCTTTATTTATTCCCACTACAAAAAAACTATTAACACAAAGTTTTTTTGCTTTCATCAGTGGATTATGGTTTGCTGTTTTATTTTTCTGATAATGAGGGGTGACTCCCAAGGACAAGGCTACTGTATAATAAAATAGCACCTTTGCCACATAGATACCTCCTCAAACACATCACAGTTCCTTACTTTCCAAATTAAATTGGCCTACTTTTGACCACCACTTTAGTATCAAGCCACCATGCTCATACATATGTTTGTCTTAAACCTGTTACCATTATTGTTGACAAATTGTAGACAGTAACTATTTTCCAACTAGATTGCTCACAGCTAATCTTACTACAGCTTTTCCAGTGTTTTCTATGAAGGGCCAATTATTTAGGTTGTACAGATCCCCAACAATGTTTGATGCTTCACCTCTTGCTGTTAAGAATGTTTGTTCTATACAGAATTAGTAAAGTATATGCTTAAGAAGCACATCTTATCCCAGAATATCTGTATTTGTGCTTGAATCATTGTAGTAATATTTATTACTATTTGTCCACAGATATATCTTCTTTTCTCTTCCATAATCCTGGTCACCCTTGAAAATGGGGTTTCCGCCCATAGGTTTACCAAGTTTTTCAAACCTAAACTAAACTAAAATTCTCAAACGTCTCAATCTACTCTGTCAGATACTTGTTGGTGATGGCATGCATCAGCCAGTAACATTTCACACATCCTCTGGAGTTGCCTGCTATCATCCCCCTGCTGATCCAAGGTCTGGAACGCTTATCAGCAAATCCTGCAATGTTCTGTATCCACGGAGGTGACAGGTGCTGTGTTCTTTTTCTACAACCCTACCCCACTCCAAGGCCCACACTGTTACTTTAAAAAATTGTCAGTATGTTGGATAATCTTACAATTATCGACTAATCCAAGCAAGTTGTAAGTTGTTATTATTTTTTACTATTTTGTCTGTAATGTACAAGACCATTTTAATGGCAACTCAGTAACAGATACTCCCGTTATATTGAAGATCTGCTGTCCTACAGCATTTGTTATTGCATTATAATAACTGTTTTTCCTTTTTTTCCCCATAGGGAAACCTTGGCGTAATTTGTCGCAATAAAGGAGTGTTTATTATGGCAAACATGCGCATGGTTTCCCTTACTCTGCCCATGCGCCGCCACAGTTCTTCACTTACCGACAGCTCTCCTCGCCAAACCACAAATGGACAGTGAACTGCCACCCAGAGTCGGTGGCAACTAATTTAAAAACAAAAATATACCAGGAGGACATGCATTCACTTTCGGTTCCCACAAAATAAAAAAATAAAAACTGTTAAATAATGAAAGAAAGACAACTGCGGCTGCGTGGTGTAACCTAACCAGACCACAGCTGCACAGCAGTGTCTTTTATTTTCTAGAATTGCTGAGGTAAAAAAAGGGAAATCCAGCAATTATGAAAAATAAAATATGGGGTGGTGTGTATAAACTCAAAAGTTTACACACATCCTAGGGGTTAGATGCTTTCACAAACCTCTCAAGCTTCACTCTCTGGGTTTATGTAGCATCTAACCCCTCGTGTGTGTGTAAACTTTTCATTACAAACACAACCCCATACTTTATTCTATATATTATGTATTATGGTCTTACAGTGTTCTGCCATCACTATGAACTACATGGACATATTTGCTTTTTAAGAAGTTTAATAAAAAAAGGAAATGATAAAAAAGTAGACTAAATAAAGTAAAAAAACGAATAACATAAAACATAATTTTTTGTAATAAATGTATTTAAGGATTATTTTTAAGAAACTTGGGGCCTGATACACAGAAACATAGAAAGGAGGTGTAACTGTGAGCCCGAGCAAAATGGATAGGCAAGTTTTTGTTCTGCTACACTGTGGGCTTAAAGACTTAAATTTCACCACTTTTTAGCAAAGTTTGGCTCTAAAGTTGCTGGATGAGAAGAGAGAAAAACAGGAAATCCCATAAAGAAAAGCAGCGCCCTGAGGAAGCTAAAAGCAAGGGTAGATCTGGAGTAGCAGTAGCAACAAGAAGTGCTAGAGGCCTGGCAGCCCCAGTGGTTGGAAGCCCATGGAGGAAGTGTCTTCAATCTGTCAGGAAGAAAGTGCAGCATTGCCGGTTTTGGTAGGAGTACTTTCTAATAAGTCTGTTGTGACCCACATAAAAATGGTGATCACTAAGTCTGCAGTGGATAGGGTTAAAACAGAGCCGGTAGAAGTGAAGCATCAGACGGACACAGCTACAAGGGTGACAGTGATGCACATCCAAGAGACACAACATCTAAAAGTCAGAGTTGAGACACTGGAGAACCAGGTGTGGTTGGCCAACATCTGAGTATTTGGTCTACTGGATGGAGCAGAACTCAACCACCCTAAACTGTTTATGGAGAAGTAGCTCACAGAGCAACTTGGAGATGGGACTGAAAGGATGCAGTATCCCTTTAAAAAAAAAAAAAAAATCAGGCTGGCCCAGTGGCGCTGAAGGTTGAGGCACTGGATGCCACACCGGTAACCCATGTTAGGGAGCAAGCACGGGCCACTGGGGGTTGGCAGGGGAGAAGGATCGAGCATCCCAGGGATAGCTCTCCTTCTCTGGGGAAGAGGGGGTGACCAGTTGTCAGTACATGCCTGGCCCATGGCAGAGGCTGGGGGCTGGCACACCGATGCTGCAGACAGCGGGTCAGAGGCAGGGCAGATGTCTGACGGGGAGGCATACACAGGAGTGTGCTTGGTACTGTTACTAGCATCCTTGCATGCTTTGCCCCTGAGGGGAGAAAAAAACAGGCGGAAAGAGCTCATGGTGGATAATGGAGGGAGCTCTCAGGTCTCGCCCCCGAATAGCCACAGCGCCGACCCCTGTACTGGATTCAGTCTTCAGTGGGGGGGTCAGCCAGGTAGGGGAGATATAATGGAGACTTTTAAATAGCTCCCAAGAGTCAATAAGGTACAAGAGGGGAGTATTTTTCAGAAAAGAGATGCTCAAAGACAAGGAGACATGTAATGAAGCTGGAGGGGGTAAATTCAGCAGGGATGTGAGGACATGCTTTTTCATAGACAGAATGGTGGATGCATGGAATATTCTTCCAGCAGAAGTGGTGGATGCAAAAACATTGGTGGGGTTCAAGAATGCATGGGATAGACATAAAGGAATCTTGGTGGAAAGTATGTGGGGAAGAGAACTAAAGATCAAGTAGGCTCTGCAGTGACACTGTAGGAAGAGAAAAAATGGGCAGACTGGGTGGGCTAAGCAGTCCTTATCTGTCATCAAATTCTATGTGCAGCCCCCCTCAGGAGCTACATACCTTTAAGAGTGTCTAGCGACTTTTGGGTTGTGCGAGTTTCTATGCCCTTGAAGGACTTGGTCAGCTAGTCTGACATTATTTCTATTTATTTTAAAATTTGGTAACCGTGAAAGGCACACTGAGCTGAGGCTCATTTCCCGATGTGACCAGGGGACAGAGTACAAGACGGACAATTGGAGAACAGGGTAAACGTAATATCATTTGACAGCATAAAACTTAAGTAATTACAGTCAAGCAGGAGCATTTCATATAGCAATATATACAAGTGTGGAACATTCTGGCAACACATCCATTCGCATAGTAGTAATACAACAATAGTGTAACAGGGCTAGGAAACCAGTTCAGCAATGGAAAGGTCAGTAGATACACCCTGTAGTAGTAGTAGCTCTGGAGTCAGAGGAGGCGGCGGTAGGAGCATGTGGGTTGTGAGGAGAGCCTTAGGAGATGCTTAAGAGAGGAGGGAGGGGGGAAACTGGAGGGAAGTTGATTCCAGATAAAGGGAGCTGATGAAGTAGAAGGTGATTTGGTACTGTACAAGAGTGGGTTGGGAAAAGGAGAAAATGCGAGGGTCCCTTCAACTTCGAGTGTAATCAGACACAACTGTGGATGACAGAAGTGAGGATAGGCAAGAGGGTAAGGAATCAAACCAATATTTGGTAATGAGGACATAGCTGTGGATAGAGCAGCAATGAGCTAGAGGAGGCAGAGAGAGTGTGTTATACAGTGTGCAGTGGTGGGCGTGGGGGGCAAGTTGCAGGTGAATCGACAAAATGAATTGTAGAGAGTATCTAATCTGGCAAGGGATGTGGAAGGGGCAGAACTGGAGACCACATCAGCATAGTCAATGATAGGGAGTATCAGTTTGCTGACAAGTTCTCGGCATATCGGGAGTGGGAGGCAGT
The DNA here is from genome assembly GCA_016271365.2 of Neoceratodus forsteri. Classification (NCBI taxonomy): domain Eukaryota; kingdom Metazoa; phylum Chordata; order Ceratodontiformes; family Ceratodontidae; genus Neoceratodus; species Neoceratodus forsteri. The sequence continues at coordinate 173,453,123 of JADMNL010000031.1, forward strand.
CCTTATTGCAATATAAGGCGCCAAGTTTTGGATGGAGCATGTTGTGGGTTGCGTCGAAATTAGTGGAGAAGTCTAAACTGCTGTTGAGCCAAATACCCAAGTATTTAATGGCAGAGACTGTCTCAAGCTGTGTGCTATCTCAAGTAAAAAAGGTAGGAAGGGCAGGGAGTTTTGCAAGCTTTTGGAATGTTCCAAAGGTCATGGATACTGTTTTTTTGTATTCATTGTTAGTTGATTAGCCCTGAACCAGCGGAACATGCTGAGGAAGTCACACTAGAGAAGGACTTTGACAGCTGCAGTTGTTGGGGTGGAAGTGTAGACAGTGGTGTCATCTGCATACATGTGTATGTTAGAGGAAACACAGGCTGAGGGAGGGTTACTAAGGAAGATGGAGAATAGGATGTGGCGGAGGATATAACCTTGGGTGACACTGGTCAGGATGGGGAGTGGGGGTGACAGTATATCACCCAGCTGAACTGACTGTTGACAGCCTGTCAGTGTGTGTTTCTCTTACACACAATCAGCATAAAAGGGAAAAAAAAAAAAACAACATTTTGAGACATAGTATAAATAACATGTAAAAATCTAAAGATTAAAATAACAATTGCTGAAAAAATAATCAGGGTGCATACCTTCACTAAATTATCTATCACGTGGTTCTTACACCAGGATCCTGTCTGGAATCCTCGTCTATAATGTGTAACCTTTTCTGGGAGATTACCTTTAGGAGAGAGACCACAGGTTCTAAGACTTCTTTAGATGTAGATTTGAATAAGTAAGTGGTGATGTTGTGGGGCTGCAAATCCAGTGATGCTTAAATACTACCTAAGAGTGTGTCTCTGTATTTTTCATATAGTGGACATTGAATTGTCTGACAGCCTGTGAAGTACTATCAGAACCAGTTAATAGTGTGGGGTGAGAGACCTGCTACGGTTAATTTATTTAGAAGGAGTCAGTGAGAAACAGAATCGAGAGCTTTGCCCAGGTCTACAAAAATAGTGGCTGTGACCTGACCTTTTTTCATTCCTGAGAGGAAGGAGTCAGTTACTCTGAGGAGTGAGGATACAGTGAAGTGTTGTTTCCTGAAACTGGATTGGTAGGAGGAAAGAAAGGATGTGGAATTGAGAAAAGAGGTAATTCTGGAGAGCACTAAGAATTCCTGGAGTTTTGCAAGGGAGGGGAGTAGTGAGATAGGTCTGTAGTTCCCAAGGAAAGATGTGTCACTGCCCTTGTGGAGTGGGGGGACTTTAGCCAACTTCCAGGCTTTGGGAACAGCTGCGAGTGAAAAGAACAGGTTCAGGATGTGTGTGAGGGGGACGACTATGGCTGGAGAAGAGAACTGTAGGAGCTAAGGATCCAGCCTGTCTGGGCTGTGCTTTGAAGGATTTAGAGATGATTGGGCTTTGAAGACTTCTTGAGAGGTGACTGGTGGAAAGTTGAATATGTCATTGTGAAGGGGAGAGGATATAGGGGGTTATGTTGGAGATAGGTTAGCTAGGTAGGGCACAGGTGGTAAAAAAATTGGTTGAACGGAGAGGCAACTGTGCATGGGTCAGGTACTACTTTGCCACCAGACTGGGGGTGGGGTGGGTAGGTGGGTCGATGAGGGAGTGAAGAACTTTCCAGAACTTGGCTGGAGACCTTAGGTTGGATTGGAGATGAGCTGTGTAGTACTGGGACTTGGCAGTGTGAACAGATTTGGTGCAGAGGCTCCTAATAGACTGGTAGAGTTGATAGTCAGCAGCAGTGAGGGTGGATTTATAGTTTGCCCATGCCCAGTCGTGATATCTGAAGAGTGCAGTGAGGTCGGTGGTAACCCATGGGTGGTGGAACCGCTTGACCCTTAGTTTTCTAAGGGGTGCAGTATTCCAGAGCTTGATGAACACTGAAATAAACAGGGATAGAGCTTTCTCTTTTACTTGTGGAGTAAACAGGGTTCCAGTCAGCGAAGTTGAGATCTGCTAGGAGGGATTCAGTGTTTTTATGACTTGATACACAGATGCTTTTTTTTCTTTACTTGCTATTTATGCCCCCTCTTTGCGGCCTCTGCACCTTCCTTTAGGGACTCCCATGGTAACCCAGCCATACTATGGTGGACCCACCCCCAGCCTTGGATAACCCCATGGGTGGGATAGGAGGGGGAACCCCAATTTATCCCTCCCCCAGCCACCATCCAATGTGTTGGATGGTCCATCCGTGCCCGCTGGGTTACGGGGCCTGTCTCCTGGTGCAGATGCGGGGTATTTCCTGTGTTCTGACTCTGCCCCCAGATGACAGCAACCTGGGAGGTTCAAGGAGGCGAGGGCACGGTGAGAAGTGCCGCCGCTCCACACCTTGGCCGACATCTAGCCCGCCCTATACGTTCTCTGCTTTCCTTGACTTGCACTGTCACCTGTGGTCACTCAGGTGGTGGTATAGCAACGGGACCTGCAGCCCACCCCTCCCCGGAGAAGGAGAGCAGTCCATCTGGCACTCGATCCTTCTCCCCCCCCCGGCCGGCTCTCCAGCAAACCAGGCTCTCTACCAAACCCGGGTTGCTGGCATCGCAAGCGGTAGTGCTACCGCTGCACTGGTGATAAACAGATGTTGATGGCAGATAAGGGCCCACGGCTCACCTACTCTGTCCATATTGCGCATGTAACTTTGCTTTTTCAAGCTTTTGTAGAACTAGGTTGTTCCCTTCCCCCGACTACCAGAATCCCCTGATGCCTATCCCATGCATTCTTAAATCCTGTGATCATTCAGCTCCCACTGCCTCGTCTGGCAGGGAGTTTCATTTGTCCACCACCCACTCCGTAAAGAAATACTTCCTCACGTTCCTTCTGAACTCCCCCGCCCCACTCCAGTTTCATCCCATGTCCCCCAGTCCTGGAACATCTTTTTCAATGAAAAATTGTTTTCTTGCACCTTGTTTCTCCCCATCCAGTACTTGTATGTCCCTGTCATATCCACCTCTCCTCCAGGGATTACATATTTAAGTCTTTCAGCCTGTCCTCATTCATTTTATCATGTAATCCTTGGACCATCTTGGTTGCCCTCCTCTGAACTGCCTCCACCCTATGTCCTTATGTAACCCCCCTGCAAATGGGGGTTCCCAAAAGACTTCCAGGAGCTTGCTTGAATGCTCCAAGCCTGAATGGTGTTTGGCATTTAAGCCATTTATCAGTGAGTGTTTTTAGAGCCTCTGGTACTGTCTTTAAGAGCTGTCTGCTTGCAGACATAATTAGTTTGTATGGGGGACTGTGTGCTTTCTGAGTACCACTTGAGCTGCTGCTAATTCACTTCATTTTTGCAGTCACTAGGAGTGCAAAGGAACCTATCTGAAAGATGTAACTGTTTGCCAGAAATTATTTAGAGTAATAATGAAATTACAGTTTGTCTAACCTGCTTTCTTGCAGTCAGAACTGTGTCTGCTAGTTCCCATTCTAGTTTTGAACTGCTGAACTGGACCAATCAGTGTGGGGTAAGCTAGCTCTAAAATGGTGCCTTGACGAATCAGAACTTGACTCATAATCTGAGCCAGCCACAAGAGGATTGTATGGGCAGTGACTCTGGAGATGTAGTTTAGACTTCAGTGCCTTTTGGACCAACAGCAGCAGTCTATTGTGAGTGACAGCCAATCCAGTCAAGAACTGGGAGGAACTCAAAGGAAGTGCCCAGTTTTGTCGGTTGGAGTTTCAGTTGAGCTTTGGCAGTGAAGAAGGAAGGAGCCCTGTGCTTTTCAGTGTGCAGTTTTAGTCAAAAGCGTGTGTAAGGCCCAGAGTTCGGTCTGCAGCTTGTTGGGACTGAATCCGTCCTGTGAAAAGAATCAAAGGATCTCTGAAGAGTAGAAACCAGGCTCACCCTGTAGAAGACTGGAGGAATTGCTGAAAATTACACTCGGTCTGTCAGGAACTGAATCTGCTGTGTGTTCTCCCGGTATTGTGCAGTAATTGCATCGGATACAGATGCAGCCTGCCTGGTATAGTGCTTTTTACATGGATGTGAAGAGGTTTGTGCACCTCAAGTGAGCCCTGCTGACATTGAAGGACCCTATCTTATTTGGAGGTCGTGAGTACTAATTCAGGGTCGCCTCCTGTTGAATTGCCACATTAAATCCAAATGGAATTACTGTACTGCTGACTGTTTAATTCTCCTTTTCTCTGTGTGAAAGGGCCCTACCAGCTGCCACGGTTTGGACTAGCCACTAGGGCTTGGGTGACCCAGGGACAGTAACTGATAGGGATAGGCCTGTGCACAGAGCCATAGTAGATTATTAGAGTGATAAGCTAGTTAACCTGATTTCCCCTGTCCTTGTTATATCCCTAAATAAATCAGAGCTGCTTGTTTCAGCAAAGTTATACTGCCTGAGGTATTTGTCTATGTTAAAGTACTGTACTGTGATTGTTGCACTGTATCTCATTTCACAGGAGGTCCCAGTGCGGAACCAGACCTGGGGTAAGTGTATACTGTGAAGGTAATTCTGATATATGTGTGGGCCACTAGTGGGAAGAAGGGGTGGTGTGTCCCAGAGGGCTGTGACCAAGTTAGTTTAACTATTGCAACCCTGACCTCTGGGTGGAGGCACCCGCCATTGGATCCAGGCCCTCAACCTGTTAGTGGCAAATCAGGCAGGGTAGTAGCCCCTGGGATAGCGCCATCTAGGGTTACATCTTGAGGCTCACCGCTGGGATTGTGTGTCCTCTAGTGGCCATATTTCTGAACCACTGTTAAGAAAAAAATGGGTACCCCGACAGAAGTGGCTGTGCACCGGCTGGTGGAGTGGTGTACTGGGGAGGAGATCGACCCCCAAAATGCTATGCTTATCCTGGACATCCCCCTGGGTATCAATACGGACACTGTGCAGGGAGTACTTTCCAAGGTGGAAGGTTTACAAAACCCTGTGGTGGTGGGTCGGCATGCTAATCTGCTCACCCACACTTTCCTGGCCCTAGTAGAGTTTAAGGATCCCATAGATAGCTCCAAAGTGCCACTAGACCATTACCCCAGAGGGAGCCCTCACTGCTTGGAGAGTGATAACTAAGGACAGTAAGACCCGGGGAATCAGCCCCACCACTATCTGAAACTTTTGAGGAGAAATTTGCTGAATGGTTGCTGGGAGAGGGAAAACTGTGGAGGACTTGAAGAAACTATTCTTGCCACCTGGGGTGTTCCTCCCCAACACCCTCTCCTGCTCCAGTGCCCGTAATGGTGGCTGAACCAATGCAGACTCCTATTTCTGCACCTGCCATTAGTCACACTCTTACCGAAGGTTGAGGATCTTCTCTGGCACCTCCCACCCCAAGGGAGGATGACTGGGAGACCTGGATAGACCTATGTTGCCCCCAAGTGCTAGAATGGCAATGCCTCGGAAGGCTAAAGCGAAAGAGGGTTAGTGAGAGCCCCGAGGTCCTGCCCTGGCTACCATCCGTGCTAAACGGCCAGTAACCCTGAAGCGACTGCACAGGCCTATCTTGAGGCCTTAGAGAATGTGTATGGGAGCCCAGATTCTGATGAGGACCTATGGTGGAGAGTAAGAAATGCACAACAGTACCAAGGGAGTTGTTGTCTGTGTATGTCTCTCGCTGGAAAAATTGTTGCAAGAATGCCTCAGAAAGGGTAGTTTGCCAGCGATTGAACTGGACCGAACCAGACTGGACAGAATCTCTAGTCTGCCCCCTTCTCAGAACTGCTGTTGCTTCAGTTACGCCTGGCAAATCGACTGGAATCCCACCCTCCTATGATGAGTTAATGAGAGAAATTGAGGAGTTGAGAAAAGGCGACCGGGAGGTACCTGCACCAACAGCTGTGGCTACGACCGAGTGACTGAGGGTGACCCATCAAGTGAAGTTCAGGGGCAGAGGTTGACAGTCAATGAGTGCTCTGACAAGGAAAAGATATGCCACAATGGGGCGAACTGTTGAGAGAGATCCGGAATTCAAAACAGTCCTTTATGAAGGCCACGCCTGCAAGTACGGGCCCTGACCTATATCCGACTGCATCTGTTGGTGGGGTGGGGGTACCTACCCATGTATCTCCTGCTGATAACAGCTCCAACTCAATTCCTTGACCATGGAAGTGGAGAAACTGACGAGATGTCTCCAAATGCTTATCACCAGAGACAGAGATGGCACCCAGGTTTCCAGTTAGTAATACCCCCGCCTGGCTCCCAGTGTGGCGCCCGCCAGCTCAAACCCAGAAAGTATGTTTTGCTATAATTGTGGGAAAGATGGGCACATGAAAAGGAATGCCAGTCCCCAAAAGACACTGACAAAGTTGCATATAGGCTACAAGGAGAGCTTGGAGAAGAAATCAGTGGTTAAGAGGTGCACGACATGATCCCAGTGAGGGCACCAAAATGCTAATTCACGTCCTTTTGTGGCAAGGTCAGTTGCCCAGGCCCCACTACCGCCTCCAGACTGGTCCAGAATAGTGGGTCCCTCCATGGAGACCACTGTAAAGGTGAATGGAGTGTCTACAAGAGCTGTATTAGACAGTGGCTCCCAAGTGACAATTATGTTCCAGGATTGGTATCAGAAGCATTTGTCAGACGTGCCCTTACAACCATTAGAAGGACTGCATGTATGGGGGTTATGGAGAAGGCCTACCCCTATTCCGGGTATATCCGATTTGGCTGTCTTTCCCCACCTCCGTGCTGGAGTGGCCAACAAGTAGAGACCCTAGCCTTAGTGTGTCCCCCCACTGGACTGTATGATGGTGTCCCTTTGTTGATTGGAACAAATGCTCACATGTTCGGAAGGCTGGCAAGTTGTGTTATGAAAAACAGGGGTCAAAGACTAGTAGAGCTTTAAGAGTTCCGCTTTAATTAAGAAGGCCTATGAGGCACAGAGAGATGCTGAAAACAGAACCAGAGGAACCGTCGGAATTGTATGGAAGAAGGATCCTGAGTCTCGATCCTGGCGCCAAATGCCCAGTGTACCTTACAGGGAGAGGTCCGTATCAGAAAGGATGTTAAGAATAAAATATTAATGTTGGATGCACCAGGCTATGGAAAATTGCCAGAGGGACTGCTGGTCAAGCCTAGTATTTTGCCCGCTAGAGCCCATGCTTTGCCAGAAGGGTAATGGTCCAAGTTCATAATGTGTCTGAAAGAGACATTCGAGTAAACAGAGGTTGCATCCTGGCTAATGTGCATTGTGCAGACACTGCAGTGCTACCCAGCAGCAAGAGTTCAAGGAAGAATGACAGAGTAACGCCTGACTTGTTTGATTTCGCGCACCCCGCTGCCAGCTGAATGGAAAGTGAGGATCAGTGAGAAGCTTGCCCAGAGAGACCAGGTGTTTTCTTTAAAGGAATGGGATGTAGGATGCGTGCAAGGAGCTGAGCACAATATCCGCTGCATGACGAAAGACCATTTCGTGAGAGGTCTCGACGCCTGGCACCTGCTGACATAGATGATGTGAGACGGCATCTGCAAGAGATGTTAGCTGTGGTGTAATACAAGAATCCAGAAGCCCTTATGCTTCCCCATTGTGGTAGTGAGGAAAAGAATGGAACAGTAAGGATGTGTGTGGATTATCGCACCTTAAACCGGCGGACTATCCCTGATCAGTACACAATGCCCCATTCAGGATGCTTTGACTGCCTAAACGGGAGCAAGTGGTTCTCTGTGCTGGATCTCCGCAGTGGGTACTACCAGATCCCGATGGCCCCAGAGGACCGTGAGAAGAGCGGCCTTTATCTGTCCGCTTGGCTTTATGAATTCATGAGGATGCCTCAGGGGATTTCAGGTGCCCCAGCCACTTTTCAACGATTGATGGAGCGTGCAGTGGGGACATGAACTTACTAGAGTGCCTGGTATACCTAGATGATGTTATTGTGTTTGGCAGCTCGCTGGAGGAACATGAGAGCAGATTATTTAAGGTATTGGACCGACTGGAGGACTTTGGCCTTAAACTGTCCATTGATAAGTGTCAATTCTTTCAAACATCAGTAAAGTATGTGGGACACATAGTATCCACCGAGGAATAGAGACCGACCAAGTAAGTTGAGGCCTTGACCACCTGGCCACAGCCCAAAAATCTAAAAGAACTGCAAAGATTCCTGGGATTCTGTGGTTATTATCGGCGCTTCATCAAGGACTATTCAAGAGTGATCCGCCCTTTACTTAACCTTACTCAAGGGTATCCCCAACCCAAAAAATACCAAAAGTCAGCGCCCTCAAGACTGAAAGAGTGTATTTTCATCCGAGTGAAGTATTTGGGGCCCGCTGACTCCTGATTGTGAGACTGCTTTTCATGAGATCATATATCAACTTACCCATGCTCCAGTGCTGGCCTATGCCGATCCAAGAAAACCTTACGTCCTGCACACTGATGCTAGCTTGCAAGGGTTGGGGGCTGTGTTGTACCAAGAGCACGAGAATGGCCTGAGACCAGTGGCCTTTGCCAGTAGAAGCCTGACCCCATCCGAAAAGAACTATCCTGTACATAAGTTAGAGTTCCTAGCTTTGAAGTGGGCTATTGTTGACCAATTCCATGAGTACTTGTATGGGGCTAAAATACTAGTAAAAACTGACAATAATCCTTTGACCTATGTGCAGACCTCAGCTAAGTTGGATGCCACTGGCCATAGGTGGCTTTCTGCATTATCTACATATGACTATGCTCTCGAATACCGAGCAGGTCTGAACCACATAGATGCTGATGCTCTCCCGGAGGCCTGTTCCCCAGAATGATTGGGTCCGATTGGCGAACCTGACATTCGGGACTGTGCCAGAAGTTTGACAGGGAGGAACAATGTCCACGGACGCTGGGACTGCATGGTGGATTGCTTGGGAGCTCTGAGAATTGCATACCTGCTGCTTATTGCCACTTTTCTGCAATAGACATTGGTGCACTGCCTCAGCTGGACAATGATGGTTTCGCGGGCTCAATCCGCGATCCCATGATCAAAGCAGCTTTAGAAGCCCTCTATGCAGGAAAAGATGTGTCCAAATTACGCCCACTGATTTGAGAACTGCACTGTTATACAAAGAAGGTCCTAAGTTGAAACTGATCAATAAACTGTTATACAGAGAAACAGTAGACAGAGGGGACAAGTAGACAAACAACAACTAGTGCTGCCCACTGCCTTCTCGAGACTCAGTACTGAGGTCCTTGCACAACCACATGGGGCACCTTGGTATAGACAGAACACTTGACTTGGTGAGATCCAGATTCTATTGGCCTAAGATGGGGCTGATGTGGACAACACATTCGAACTTGTAGTCGCTGCTGCAGAGGAAGGCTTTGCCCCGGAGGGCTGCCCCTTGTTAACATCGCCACCAGTGCACCCATGGAGCTGGTCTGTATTGATTTTCTGAGTTTGGAGTCAGATCAAGAAATATCAGTAATGTGCTGGTGGTCACTGACCATTTCACGAGATATGCCCAAGCTTTCCCCACCAAAGACCAGAAAGCATCCACTGTGGCCAAAGTACTTGTAGAAAACTTTTTGTTCACTATGGGCTCCACAAAGAATCCATTCTGATCAAGGGAGACTTTGAGAGTCGTCTGATCAAAGAGATGCTTTCTCTGTGGGGAGGCGAAGTCCAGAACCACTCCTTACCACCCCAGGGGACCCACAGCCTGAACGTTTCAACCGCACTTTGCTAGATATGCTAGGCACCCTGCACCCAAAGGACAAGCCTAGATGGAGCCAACAAATTAGCACCCTGGTGCATGCTTATAACTGCACCAGAAGTGATGCCACTGGATTCTCCCCCACCGCCTGATGTTTGGAAGAGAAGCCGACTACCAGTAGATGTGTGTTTTGGGTCTCCTGATGGGGTTCAAGCTGACAACTATTTACAGTATGCAAAAGTTAAAGGCCCAGCTAACTCATGCGTACCAACTGGCTCAAACCATGGCTGCCAAAAGAAATTCGACAACAAAGAAAGGTATGATAAAAAGGTGAAAGCACAGGAACTCAGGAGGGAGATGGGTATTGCTAAGAAATCTGGGACTGCATGGCAAGCACAAGATTGCTGACAGATGGCACCATCTCCCTCACATTGTAGTGGGCAAACTAGATGATCTGCCAGTGTACAAAGTAAGGCCTGAGAATAATTCAAAAGATGTAAAACAATGCATAGAAATCATTTACTGCCCATTGGACAAATCTTAATTGAGTCTGAGCCCTAGAAGATGCCCCCTCTGACCAGTGACTAGAGCTGCTGCTAAGAAAAGATCAAGAAAGTCTGCACCAGAAGCAAAGTTAAAGTGTTCCCTCCACAAGTCCCAGTTGAGCATGACTGTCAGTCCATATCGGAAGAAAGTGTGAGTGACTTTGAATACTATCCTTCTTACGAACTGAGTCAATTGTTTCGGGCAATTCCCTAGTCAATACCGGAGATGAAGCTGGGCCTTCTGGACTGTCTAGCACCCAGCTTCATCCCTGAGCCAATGCTCCCAGAAAGTGAAGTGCAAAGCATCAGATCAGATGAAATGGAATCATTGTGCATGGTTGAACTGTTTGAGCTTTCAGGGAGGAAAATGATAGATTGGGGCAGACTGGTGATACACCTAACAAGAAGAGTATTTTGAGTGCCCTGACAGTCCACTGCCAGTGTCCGAAAGCTCTCCATGCAGCCAAATGTTGTGGACTCAGAAACTGTAACTCCTGGAGCTGAAAGTGCCCCAAGTTCTAGCCTCTCTACCCCCATGGAGACTCCCCTGACAAGTGAGGACAATGCTGAAAATGAGGCTCAGAGTGCAGAGACTATAACAGTTCCCCTAGAAAGACTGGTCGAGCTGTAAAGCCTGTGGTGCACCTCAGTTATGATTCACTTGGGAGGCCTGTGGACTTGCCTCTCAATGTCCATAAAGGAGTGTATGTGTCCCGAGCTCATTGCCCAAACTGAGCGTCAGTGCTAACTCCAAGTTACTTGTGTTGCCCTCTAAGTATGGTGCCCTTGCCCGTCCAGCCCCAAGGTAACTGATAGGAAGGCCCTCTCTTCAGGTTTCATGTACAAGAGGTAATAACTTGAGTTATGGTACAATTGTATGTAATACCGTGTAAAGAGTGACGTACTGCAATGTTTCAGAAATGTGTTCTTGGTAAAATGATATATTGACTGATGATTACATGTGCGAGCCTAATGCAAATGTATATGGTTGCAGTTGAAACTTATGGTACTTGCTTGGACGCGACGCCAAGCTTTCCCCAGGCCAGGAAGGGTGTAACCTCTGCAAATGGGGGTTCCCAAAAGACTTCCAGGAGCTTGCTTGAATGCTCCAAGCCTGAATGGTGTTTGGCATTTAAGCCATTTATCAGTGAGTGTTTTAGAGCCTCTGGTACTGTCTCTTTAAGAGCTGTCTGCTTGCAGACATAATTAGTTTGTATGGGGGACTGTGTGCTTCTCTGAGTACCACTTGAGCTGCTGCCAATTCACTTCATTTTGCAGTCACTAGGAGTGCAAAGGGAACCTATCTGAAAGATGTAACTGTTTGCCAGAAATTATTTAGAGTAATAATGAAATTACAGTTTGTCTAACCTGCTTTCTTTGTGTCAGAACTGTGTCTGCTAGTTCCCCATTCTAGTTTTGAACTGCTGAACTGGACCAATCAGTGTGGGGGGCTAGCTCTAAAATGGTGCCTTGGACGAATCAGAACTTGACTCATAATCTGAGCCAGCCACAAGAGGATTGTATGGGCAGTGACTCTGGGAGATGTAGTTTAGACTTCAGTGCCTTTTTGGACCAACAGCAGCAGTCTATTGTGAGTGACAGCCAATCCAGTCAAGAACTGGGAGGAACTCAAAGGAAGTGCCCAGTTTTGTCGGTTGGAGTTTCAGTTGAGCTTTGGCAGTGAAGAAGGAAGGAGCCCTGTGCTTTTTCAGTGTGCAGTTTTAGTCAAAAAACGTGTGTAAGGCCCAGAGTTCCGGTCTGCAGCTTGTTGGGACTGAATCCGTCCTGTGAAAAGAATCAAAGGATCTCTGAAGAGTAGAAACCAGGCTCACCCTGTAGAAGACTGGAGGAATTGCTGAAAATTACACTCGGTCTGTCAGGAACTGAATCTGCTGTGTGTTCTCCCGGGTATTGTGCAGTAATTGCGATCGGGATACAGATGCAGCCTGCCTGGTATAGTGCTTTCTTTTACATGGATGTGTGAAGAGGTTTGTGCACCTCAAGTGAGCCCTGCTGACATTGAAGGACCCTATCTTATTTGGAGGTCGTGAGTACTAATTCAGGGTCGCCCCTGTTGAATTGCCACATTAAATCCAAATGGAATTACTGTACTGCTGACTGTTTAATTCTCCTTTTCTCTGTGTGAAAGGGCCCTACCAGCTGCCACGGTTTGGACTAGCCACTAGGGCTTGGGTACCAGGACAGTAACTGATAGGGATAGGCCTGTGCACAGAGCCATAGGTAGATTATTAGAGTGATAAGCTAGTTAACCTGATTTCCCTGTCCTTGTTATATCCCCTAAATAAATCAGAGCTGCTTGTTTCAGCAAAGTTATACTGCCTGAGGTATTTGTCTATGTTAAAGTACTGTACTGTGATTGTTGCACTGTATCTCATTTCACAGGAGGTCCCAGTGCCGGAACCAGACCTGGGGTAAGTGTATACTGTGAAGGTAATTCTGATATATTGTGTGGGCCACTAGTGGGAAGAAAGGGGGGTTGCGGTGTCCCAGAGGGCTGTGACCAAGTTAGTTTAACTATTGCAAACCCTGACCTCTGGGTGGAGGCACCCGCCATTGGATCCAGGCCCCTCAACCTGTTAGTGGCAAATCAGGCAGGGGTAGTAGCCCCTGGGATAGCGCCATCTAGGGGTTACACTTACATAGGTAAGACCTACAGAACTGGACACTGTACTCGAGATGTGGACTCACTAATGTCTTTTATAGTGGAATTATGACCTCCCTTTTCCTGCTGGTGATACCCCTGCCTATGCATCTCAGCATCCTATTCTGCTTTTCCTTCATCTTTGTCGCACTGTCTCCTTACCTTGAAGTCATTAGAGATGATAAACCCTAGGTCTCTTTCCTGCTTATCCCCCCCCCAGCTGATATGATGTTCCTGGGTTTTTGTGCCCCATGTGCATTATTTTGCATTTCTTTGCATTAAAGCCCAACTGCCATTCCTTTGGCCAGTCCTCAAGCTTCTGCAGATCTCGCCTCATTCTATCCACAGTCTCTGGTGTGTCCACGCTGTTGCAGAACTTTGTGTCATCAGCGAACAGGCACATTCTCCCGTCTAGGTCTTCTGTACTGTCGCTGATAAAGATGTTGAAGAGGACTAGACCAAGCACTTGATCCCTGTGGCACCCCACTGGTCACCCTTCCCTCTGCGTCCTGCAATCCAGCCAGTTCCTCACCCACCGCATCACCGTCCTACCCACTCCCATGTTCCCCAGCTTATTTAACAGCCTCCTATGTGGCACAGTATCAAAGGCCTTGCTGAAGTCCAGGTAGGCCACGTCCACTGCCCCCCCCCCGATCCACCACCCTTGTCACCCAATCAAAAAATTCAATGAGGTTAGTCTGGCATGACTTCCCGCAGTAAAACCATGTTGCCTTGGGTCCTGTAGACCGTTGGCAACCAAGTGTTCCACTATTCTTTCTTTAAGTAGTGTTTCCATGATCTTTCCCACTACTGAGGTCAGGCTGACTGGTCTGTAGTTTCCCGCTTCCTCTCAGTTCCCGCTTTTGTACAGGGGAACTACATCAGCTGTCCTCCAGTCTTTGGGCACCTCTCCTTTTTCCAGTGACTGGATAAAAAAGGTTGACAGAGGTTTAGCCACCACTTCTCTTTAGCTCCCGCAGCACCCTGGGGTGTACCTACCTGGCCCCATGGCTTTATCAACTATCATTCTTTACAGTTCCTTTAGGACTTGAGGGGCCTGCACCAAATGTATTTGGGGCAGGATTGAGGGGGTCAGATTTTTCTAATGTAACCACCCAGTCCCCCTGGGGTTACTAGAATCCCATCAGTGTCAGTGCTAGGTAGGGCAGCTGGTGAATAACTAGTTAAATGTTTTTTTCACCTACTCACTCTCTTGTTTATTTGGTCTCAGCTGAGACGAGGTCATTTAGAACTCTCACAGCAGCATAAGCCACAGCAGCTGGCTGGGAGTGGGGAGTTGTAGAATCTTGGGTCAGTTGTTGGTTGTAGTTTTATGTCAGTAGTTGAAGTGTGAGGAGTGAGAGCTGCTGTAGCCTCTGAGAGGAGAGCCTAATTTCCCACCCTAGTCCTGTAAGTCACCTACCTGCCAAGAGAAGTGGTGGAAACCGTTGTCTACAGCAGGATCTCCTGATTTTCATCCCCGGAGGGATGAAAAGGACTGCTAGAGAATAGCTCCTAGGGGCAATCCCCTATTTGATCCAGGACAATTTGAAGCTGCCTGTACTGTTCTAACTGTGTGTAGATTTGACTTTGTGCTTCCCGAAGAAAGTACCTGTACTTTGGGTGTTTATCTGGTTAAAAGGGAAAGGTACACCAGTTCTTTTCAAAGTTTGAGACTTTTAAAGTTGGCTGACAATTGTGGGGTCCAGAGGCAGACTAATGCACATTGTTCAGAACTTTAATTTCCTACACTTCCGGAGTAGTGTTTCATAATGCTGGATGCGAAAGTTCATTCAAAAATGCATTTTCCTAAGTGTTTTTCAAGAAGATTTAAGGTGTAACTCTGAAAGAATGGCTGGGTATGAATATGGAAGTGAAGGGTGGGCAGCCCCCCATCTGGAGTAACCAGTTCAGCACTACAGGTTCCGAAAGGGCACCTGGTTATTCAGGACATGGTGACTAATGTCTGAAGAGAAGTTTGCTTTTTTTTTTTTTTATTTTACCAATTATTTTACCAGGTGAGACACACTAAGCTGAAAGCTTGTTTGCAGGTGCAACCTGGGAGCACGAGGAAGTTAAGTGACTTGCTCAGGGTCACACAGTATGCACCTAGGGGGCTGTGGGATTCAAACCCAGGTCTCCAGATTTGCAGCTCAGAGCCTTAACCCACTGCGCAATACTGCCTCCAGAGAGAAGTTTACCCCCGGAGTGGGCTGTGCTAGTAATGAGCCCCACTGTGCTCAGTTGTGGCCAGTGCCACCAGAAGAAATGGTTCAGTGGTGGCCAGTTGCCACTTGTGGAAGTTTTCAATGCCTGTGCTACACGGGAAATGTGTGTGCTCAGTTGTGGCCAGTGCCACTAGAAGAAATGTGTGTTCAGTTGCGGCCATTGTCACTGAAGAGAATTCAATGTCCTATGCAATATGGGAATACGTAGTTTCTGTCAGATACAGTCGTTTCGTTGTTCTGCAAATGCTTTGTGCCACAATGTGTAAACCTTGGGGGTCCACCCATGCTTTAAAGAACATCTTTTGTAATAAAGTCACACTCTAGAACCCCAACTCTGGTTTGGACATTTACGTTTTTGCTTCCTGTGTCTGGAGTTACTGGGTACCCCTCCAGAAGTATAGATCTAGCATAACCCTAGCAAAAAGTTACCTCCTCAGGATCTGGGTTTTTGGTCAAATGTACATAGATGCATAGACAGTGTCGGCAGATAGGGGCCTATGGCCCACCCAGTCTGCCCATTTGAGCTTGTAAGCTCAGTTTATGTTTTCCTAGAAGTCTGTTGCCCCTTACCTCCAGAATTCCTTTATGTCTATCCCATGCATTCTTAAATCCCGTGATTGTTTCAGCCCCCACCACTTCCTCTGACAGGGTGTTCCACTTGTCCACCACCTGTTCTGTGAAGAAATTCTTCCTCATGTTTCCTCTGAATCGTCCTCCTTCCAACTTCATCCCATGCCCTCTAGTCCCGGAACATGTTTTTCGCTTAAAAATAGTGTATTCCTGCACCCTGTTCCTCCCTGTGAGATACTTGTATGTCTCTATCGTATCTCCTCTCTCCCTCCTCTCCTCCAGGGAGTACATGTTCAGTTCCTTCAACCTGTCTTCATAGGACTTGTGATGCAATCCATGCACCATCTTTGTTGCCCTCCTCTGAACCTTCTCTACCCTGTCTATGTCCTTACGTAGGTATGGTCTCCAGAACTGTACACTGTACTCCAGGTGGGGCCTCACTAGTGTCTTGTATAGCGAATTATGACCTCCCTTTTCCTGCTGGTGATGCCCCTGCCTATCCATCCCAGCATCCTATTTGCTTTACCTGCTGCCTTGTCACACTGTTTCCCTACCTTGAGGTCATCAGAGATGATAACCCCAAGATCCCTTTCCTGCTTGGTGCATGCTATATCCTCACCCCCAACTGATATATTGTGCCAGGGTTTTTGTGCCACATATGCATTATCTTGCACTTCTTTGCATTGAATTTCAACTGCCAAACCCCTGACCATTCTTCAAGTTTCTGCAGGTCCCTTCTCATTCTGTCTACACGCCCTGGTGTGTCTACTCTGTTACAGTGCTTTGTATCCTCAGCGAACAGTGAAATTCTGCCTTCTAGGTCCTGTGCAATGTCACTGATGAAGATGTTGAATGGGACCGGTCCCAGCACTGATCCCTGTGGTACCCCACTGGTCACTCTTCCCTCTGTGGAGTGACAGCCATTTACCACCACCCTCTGTGTCCTGCCACCCAGCCAGTTACCTACCGACACTACTGTCCTGCCCACACCCATATTCCCCAGTTTGTGTAATAGTCTTCTATGTGGCACAGTGTCAAAGGCCTTGCTGAAGTCCAGATAGGCCATGTCCACTGCCCTCCCCTGATCCACCTCCCTAGTCACCCAGTCAAAAAATTCAACGAGGTTGGTCTGACATGACCTCCCCCTGGTGAAACCATGCTGCCTTGGGTCCTGTAGTCCATTGACAACCAGATGTTCCACCAATCTCTCCTTCAGTAGTGCTTCCATGATCTTCCCCACTACCAAGGTGAGGCTGACTGGTCTGTAGTTCCCTGCTTCCTCTTTGTTCCCACTTTTGTATAAGGGGACTACATCTGCTGTCCTCCAGTCTTTAGGTACCTCCCCTGTTTCCAGAGATCAGCTAAACAGGATAGCCAGAGGTTCAGCCACCACCTCTCTTAGTTCTTTAAGGACCCTGGGGTGCGCCCCATTGCTTTATCAGCTCTTATTAGTTCCAGTTCCTTCAGGACCCTTTCTCGTGTAAAGGGACTTGTGTCCATTTCTGCACCATTCTCACCCCTTGTACTCCCTTCTGACCCATTACCCTCCTCTTCCTCAGTAAAGACTGAGCAGAAATACCTGTTCAAGATGTCAGCTTTACTGTTGTCATCCTCCACGCGGACCCCATCCTCCCCCTTCAGTCTCACTATCCCTCCCTTTGTCTTTCTTTTTTCACTGATGTACCTGTAAAAGGTTTTGTCCCCTCTACCCACTGATTTTGCAATGTGTTCTTCTGTCTGAGCTTTGGCTTCCCTTACTGACCTCCCTTTGCTTCTCCTGGTACTTCTCCCTATCCCCTTCTGCCTGTGTCTTTTTGTATTGCCTGAATGCAATCTTTTGGCTTTCACTTTCTTTGCTACCTCTTTGGAAAACCATAATGGTCTCCTCTTCCTTTTGCTAACCTGCTTAATACATAATTCTGTTGTTCTTGTAATCCCCATTTTAAATACTGCCCACTGTTCCTCAACCCCTGATTCCTGTCCCATTCCCCTTAATGCCTCTTTCAAGTATCTCCCCATTTTCCCAAAGTCTGCCCCCCTAAAATCCAGGATACGTGTTTTTGTGTGGTTTGGTTCTGCTCTTTCTGTGATTTCAAACCACAATGACTGGTGGTCACTGTTCCCCAGGTGCTCCCCACTGTTACCCCATCACACTGTCCCTGTTTGCGAGCACAAGGTCCAGTATTGCCTTCTGCAGAGTTGGTTCCATGACCAGTTGCTTGAGGAAGGCACCCTGAAGGAGTCCAGGATAAATCTGCTCTAGTTGATGCTGCTGCTGGGATGCTCCAGTCCATGTCTGGAATATTGAAGTCTCAACCAGTACTACCTCACCTTGTCTGCCATCCTTTGGATGGCTAGCATCAACTCCCTATCTGTTTCTTCCTCCTGGGCTGGTGGTCTATAGACCACACCTGTGTGGATGGCTGTTCCCATTTTCCTTTCCAGCTTAACCCACAGTATCTCTCCCCATTTGTTCCTCCTGGATCTTTGTGGCCCTTATGTCATTTTTCACATACAGTGCACTCCTCCTCCCTTCCTGCCTGCTCTGTCTCTTCTGAATATGTTGTAGCCAGGTATGGCCATCTCCCAGTCGTGGTTATTATTACACCAGGTTTCAGTGATGGCCACAATGTCCAGGTCTGACTGCACCATGACAGCCTCCAGATCTTGCTTTTGTACACCCCCACCCCTTTTTCTGATTTCTAGAAGTAATGAGCCTGGTATGCATTCCCAAAGCTAGGGATGGTACCAATTTCCGAAGTAGTTCGTGCCCAGTTGAGGATACCAAGGGGTAGCTGTGTAAAGTAGCGGGGGGGGGGGGTGTTACACTAACGCAGTAGGTCAGGCAGTGATCACTAAAAGTGTTGGGAAGGATACCGGCTGCAGCAATGCGACAGGGGGTGTGAGGACAGTATCCAGTCAAAAGGAATGATTTGCTGAGCGAGGGTTGAGTCTGGTGGGTTTGGTTATTAATTGTGTGAGGCTGTGATATTCAATAGAGTGGGTTATTTGGATGTGGGTGGGGGAGAGCCAGTTGAGTTAAAATCTCTGAGGAGGATAAATTCCCCAGAGGCAGCAAGGGAGATGAGAGAGGAGAGTGTATTTGGTAGGTAGGGAGGAAGGAGAGGACCTGGAGAAGATGCAGAGACTGCATTTAAATATTGGAGAGAAAGAAGGGATGGAAAGTAGTAGTAGAAATTCATGGGAGGCAGGGATAGATTCTATGTGGATGATGGCGGTGAGGAGGAACTGTCAGGTATAAATGACAACGCTGCCAGGCATTAGTTTCAATATCGCCAGAGAGGAGCAGAAAGAGAGGGAAACATTTTTGTTAACCACCCCATCTGTGAGAAAAAATGTACAGGAATAGACTACGTGGGAAGTCAAAGGCAGTTCATGAAGTCCATGACAGGATCCAATAGTGCCGTTCAGCTGCCAGCACTAGAACTGTGGAATCTGCCAAGTCCAAGGGGGAAAAAATGTGCCAAGGGGTGCCCAAGAAGTCCCCACCGGTGCTACTAGAGTGGTCAACCGCTAGAGTGCTTAAGTGCCTCTATCAGGGCCAGTATCATGTCCAGAAAAGTACCTTGCCAGGGTTGAAGCCAACCTGTTCACTCCTCGGTGAAAACAGAAAAGTATAGTGACGGTGCCAGCTAAAATGTGAGTGACAAAAGGTGTTTGCCATCAGTTCTGCAAGTTCACGTAGGTGGAATAAAGGATCCTGTTTACTAATCCCCATTTGGACATTTGCCTTTGTTCTATATCCAAGTTCTGCTAACCCCTTCCTTTACAGCTCCGATTGCCCTGCCATCTGACAGTGGAGCCCTGAAGGTTGCCTCAGGCTAGAGAGTTTGGGTAAGGGTAGTAGCTGTGGGTTTGTGTGGGTCCCCTTCCTGAAAACATAATTCCATCGGTTATACCCCTAATGCAGGGAGGTGGGCTTACATACATTTCTAGGGAGTAGTTTAAATCCTGTCTCTGCGGGCCTACCCCAGAGATGCAGTAGTTCATCCCTCCCTTAACCTGTCCCTGTGGGCCTATCCCAGATCGGGAGTAGTTCAGATCCTGCCTCCACGGGCCTACCCCAGATAGGGAATAGTTTACCCTTTCCCTAAACCTGCCCCTTTGGGCCTCCCCAGATACAGAGTCCTACCTCAGATAGTGAGTAGTTAAATCTTGTCCCTTCTGTCCTACCCCGTCACCTGTGCTTACCCTCCACACCCCATCTCCAGTACTTTACTACCCCCGATGGTTTCTCAGGTTCCCTTACCTCCCCACCTACCTGGTCCCTGTTAGATAGATACATAGACAGTGTCGGCAGATAAGGGCCTATGGCCCACCCAGTCTACCCATTTGAGCTTGTAAGTTCAGTTTATGTTTTCCTAGAAGTCTGTTGCCCCTTACCCCCGACCTCCAGAATTCCTTTACGTCTATCCCATGCATTCTTAAATCCTGTGATTGTTTTAGCCCCCACGACTTCCTCTGGCAGGGTGTTCCACTTGTCCACCACCCGTTCTGTGAAGAAATTCTTCCTCACGTTTCCTCTGAATCGTCCTCCCTCCAACTTCATCCCATGCCCTCTAGTCCTGGAACATCTTTTTCGCTTAAAAATAGTGTATTCCTGCACCCTGCTCCTCCCTGTAAGATACTTGTATGTCTCTATCATATCCCCTCTCTCCATCCCTCCTCTCCTTCAGAGAGTACATATTCAGTTCCTTCAACCTGTCCTCATAGGGCTTGTGATGCAATCCATGTACCATCTTTGTTGCCCTCCTCTGGACCTTCTCTACCCTGTCTATGTCCTTATGTAGGTAAGGTCTCCAGAACTGTACACTGTACTCCAGGTGGGGCCTCACTAGTGTCTTGTATAGTGGAATTATGACCTCCCTTTTCCTGCTGGTGATGCCCTGCCTATGCATCCCAGCATCCTATTTGCTTTACCTGCTGCCTTGTCACACTGTTTCCCTACCTTGAGGTCATCAGAGATGATAACCCCAAGATCCCTTTCCTGCTTGGTGCATGCTATATCCTCTCCCCCCAACTAATATATTGTGCCAGGGTTTTTGTGCCCCATATGCATTATCTTGCACTTCTTTGCATTGAATTTCAACTGCCAAACCCCTGACCATTCTTCAAGTTTCTGCAGGTCCATTCTCATTCTGTCTACACCCTCTGGTGTGTCTACTCTGTTACAGAGCTTTGTGTAATCAGCGAACAGTAAAATTCTGCCTTCTAGGTCCTGCACAATGTCACTGATGAAGATGTTGAATAGGACCGGTCCCAGCACTGATCCCTGTGGTACCCCACTGGTCACTCTTCCATCTGTGGAGTGACAGCCATTTACCACCACCCTCTGTGTCCTGCAGCCCAGCCAGTTACCTACCCACCACACTACTGTCCTGCCCACACCCATACTCCCCAGTTTGTGTAATAGTCTTCTATGTGGCACAGTGTCAAAGGCCTTGCTGAAGTCCAGATAGGCCATGTCCACTGCCCTCCCCTGCTCCACCTCCCTAGTCACCCAGTCAAAAAATTCAACGAGGTTGGCCTGACATGACCTCCCCCTGGTGAAACCATGCTGCCTTGGGTCCTGTAGTCCATTGACAACCAGATGTTCCACCAATCTCTCCTTCAGTAATCAATCAATCAAATCTTTATTTATTCAGGCGAACATCATTGAGCACAGCTCATTTGCAAGATGAACCTGATAAGGTCAAGGTTCAATAATTGGTACATGTATAGGAAAATTTAAAACACGTATATACTTATATACAGTAATCAAGGTTCAATAATTGGTATATGTACATGAATAATTAGAACACTTATATACAGAAATCAAGAACAGAAATTGTTTAAACATAACAGGATATGGTAGGAGCATATGAGATGCACTCTAGGTAAATCAGTATATACATATCAACATTGGCAGTAAACATTGCATACATTCAACATGATATACCCAAGATTCCAAAGATCCAAGGGAAGTCAATGTGGACAAAGAGAAATAGTGATTGGATGACTGAAAAAGGTGGTCATAGACTGAGACAAGTGACATGGTAGGAAGAGCGCATGACTAGAGCAGGGGCTGGTGCTAGAACTGGGAGGTGAAAGGCAGTGATAAGGGCTAAGGTAGGAGCCTGGAGTTAATGGGAGAAGATTATAGCCAGGGGTGAGGTATCTGTGGAGATGAATTCTAGGGAAGTGAATTGCCATGATATGATGGCAGCCTGAGAGGGAAGGAAAGAACTGCGAATAAACTACAACACTGGAAGCAATTGCATTTTCAGGAAGAGACTTAGGTATAGATGCTTGAAGGATGCTAAGGATACCAGTTGATCAGCTTCAAGGACTTTTGAATCGTGTTCCATGATATAGCTAGATTATAGCTGATAGCAGATCTCCCATGCCGGGTGTTGACTTTAGGCACTTTGAGCATAATGAAATTGTAGCTTCTTAGGGCGTAGGTGCCAGCTGTGGCCTGTGCGAAGCAGTCTAATACATAGTTTGGAAGCATCTTAGTCAAAATTCTGTATGTCCACACTGCAGCATTTCTGTTTCTTCTGAGATGTAGAGATGTCCAACCGACTGCTGCATAGAGAGAGCAATGGTGAGTGTTAAATGGTAGATCTGTTATGAACCTCAGAGCTCTGTGGTATAGTGTATCCAATTTGAATAGATAGGCGATAGGGCAGTGACTATAGAGGAAGTCTGCATAGTCAATTACTGAGAGAAATGTGGCCTGGACCAACCTCATTTTGGAATCTCTGTTTAGAAAGTGCCTCATTCTAAAAAATAGACCAAGTCTCTGGCGAAGCTTTTTTAAAAGTTCTTCAATATGAACTGTGTAGTCAAGTTTGCTATCTATCCACACCCCCAAATACTTGATTTTCTACATAATCAAGGCTTTCACCAAGGATAGTGGATAGCTGGGGGAGGTTGTTTAGTAATGAGGGATTTGTATGGCTTTGGGTGGAGAAAAACATTGCTTTTGTTTTCTTTGCATTTAAAAGAAGCTTTTTTTCCAATAATTGATGTTGTAGTATAGAGAATAGTGCCTCCATGATCTTCCCCACTACCGAGGTGAGGCTGACTGGTCTGTAGTTCCCTGCTTCCTCTTTGTTCCCACTTTTGTATAAGGGGACTACATCTGCTGTCCTCCAGTCTTTGGGTACCTCCCGTTTCCAGTGATCGGCTAAACAGGATAGCCAGAGGTTCAGCCACCACCTCTGTTGGTCGAAGTCCTCTGCTTACCTGTGGCCACTCTGGGGGAATTGCGTGATACATCCAGAAATATCTGACAGCAGTTAGCCTATTTGCTGTTTGATAATCACATGCTCCAACATTCACATACATTCCCAGTTTTAATTAAACTAATCCCTGCTCCCCTCCCCAGACAGACAAATCCCAGCAAACTGTTATTTATATTTGGGCCTAGAAAATTGCTGCAGAATACAGGTTACTTACACAACTACTGCTTAAAGCAGCGATCAGACCACAGTTCTCAGCCACAGCAGCCCCCAAGACAGAGTAGGAATGTGAAGCCACACACTGGCACTGTGAGTGAAGTAGTCCTGGGCTGCTCTGACAGTTTATTCAGTTTTTTTTTGTTTTTTTACATGGATTGTATAATTTCTTACCCCTATATATTACTGTTATAGTTCTGATTTGCCTGACTGGGCCCAGCCCATCAGAGGTGGAAAAGCTAATTTGCACACCCCTAAAGTGGTGGAAATTAAAAAAAATTCACTGAGGAAACCTACCACTTATGATGCAGGATCGAACATACTGTACAGGGTTCTGGGGCACATAAGCTCCACATTTTATGTTGTATTTTTACACTTGTTTAGTCATTTGTAGGCCTGCCTTTGCTGAGGAGCCATCTATTCCCAATTCCACTTCTGGCATTACCTCTAACTGTCCGTGATTACCTCACTCGAGTCATGTTACCTATACAAATTAATCTGTTCCTCATTGAAAAGGTGCTGCCCACAGAGTGAATGTGCTGTATTATAGACTTTAAAGCTGAAACGCCATAGGTGCCGGACGAGGGGTGCAAAGGGGTGGGAGCCACTCCACTTTTTATTTCCCTATGGCATAAACTAGTACAGAAAAAAGTGCCTTTGTACCCTCATAAGTGCCCTTTAGATTCTCAGCCCCCCCCCCCCCTCAGCTTTTACCATCTTCCGGCACCCTTGTGAAACGCATAATATTCTAAGATGCCAAATCAAAAATAAACTTTGTACAAGTAAACAGAATGGCTTCCACCGTGTTTTGAGCCTGTATACCCATGTTTGCGGCTGTGTCCCTCACTTTGATGGTCACAGTCCCTCATTTCAATGACAAAAGATTGAAAAGTAGGGTTTCCGGAACGGACTTTCCCCCGACCTGGTCCCGGTCAGCGCCGCACCCCTGCCGGCCTGCCCCTTCTCTTTCTCACTTCGAGTTTTCCGCTCCCGCCTCCGTTCCAAACGTGTGACGTCATGACGCGGCCCCTGGCGGGGAGGCGGGGAATCCCCAAAGTAAACACGTGTCGGTGTTTTTAACAACAACGCAGCGCGCTCCGGGAATAGTTATTGAGAAGGAACAGCTGGGAACGTCAGGAGAGCGAAGAGCGAGGACGACAGCGGTACCAGGAGCGAAACCATGCCTGTAAGTAAGGCGGGCAGGGCCAGCTGACCCAGGGGCAGCCGCACGGGACCAGCGGAGACAGGCTCCCGCGTGGCTCGGTGGTTGTCAGACCCGAATTCGATGACAGGGTGGCGCTCAGCTGCTCCCCGAATGTCGCGGTGGGGGTTGGTTCGTTCGCGAACGAAGCAAGTGTCAAGACTTTTAGGACAGAGTAGTTTCGTGAGATTCTTACGAACTTTATAGGCGTATCGGTAGATGATATAGCGGGTGGATTATTAAAAAAAAAAAAATCTGAAGTCCTTTATCTCCGGCTTCCATCCAGGACGATGCCATCTAAAGTATTTCTCCTGTGGAGAATAATCGTTCGATGTGGATTTTCATTGGTCGTGGCCCTAAAATTCTGACCGCCAAGAGGCTTATTCCCTTTATTTTGTTATATTGAGAGGGATCTGGCTTCCTTGCGTCTGTCCTGCTTTCCAGGATAAGTTGAATGTCTTCGGCTGTATGCACAATGCAGCTGCTGAGTTCGCAAGTTGAGCTCTAAATATAGTATTGTCAGTGCTACTACTAATGTTTTGTCTCAATATATGTTGGGCTATAATTTCGGTAAGTCAGGTTGAAAGAAGTGTGTGCTGCTAGTCGGGAGGGTGTTCAGTACAGAAAGTGCTAGAACCCTCAGCAGTGCTGATCATATTGTACTACTGTCAGAGAGCAGTGCTGACGTGGACTTTTCTACGTTATTTAAGTTGGCAATTCTCTAAAATGATTTTGGTGGTAGGCAGTGCACATCGGTGCGTGGCTGGCAGTGGGCTTATTGGTAAAGTCGGTGCCCGGCTGCCTCCTGAACACAGCCAGGACTCTAGGAAGTGCTGACATGTCTGGACTTGCCCAGTGTGACTAAGAGCAGAACTCTGGGAAATCTCCCCCGCAGCACTCAAGAGTTGCAGTGTCACATTGCAACCCAGGAGAGGTGCAGGACTGCAGGGTATACTTCTCTGCCTTTAAATGTTGGATACAGATATAGAATATTTGTGAATTTCCGCTTGCACCTTTACAGGTGTGGGAGAGGAACTCGTGAGTGGTCAGAGGGTGGTGGTAAATGGCTGTCACTCCACAGAGGGAAGAGTGACCAGTGGGGTACCACAGGGATCAGTGCTGGGACCAGTCCTATTCAACATCTTCATCAGTGACATTGCGCAGGACCTAGAAGGCAGAATTTCCCTGTTCGCTGATGACACAAAGCTCTGTAACAGAGTAGACACACCAGAGGGTGTAGACAGAATGAGAAGGGACCTGCAGAAACTTGAAGAATGGTCAGGAGTTTGGCAGCTGAAATTCAGTGCAAGATGATGCATATGGGGCACAAAAAAACTGGCACAATATATCAGTTGGGGGGGTGAGGATATATCGTACACCAAGCAGGAAAGGGATCTTGGAGTTATCATCTCTGATGACCTCAAGGTAGGGAAACAGTGCGACAAGGCAGCAAGTAAAGCAAATAGAATGCTGGGATGCATAGGCAGGGGCATCACCAGCAGGAAAAGGGAGGTCATAATTCCGCTATATGAGACACTAGTGAGGCACCACCTGGAGTACAGTATACTGTTCTCGAGACCTTACCTACGTAAGGACATAGACAGGGTAGAGAAGGTTCAGAGGAGGGCAACAAAGATGGTACATGGATTGCATCACAAGTCCTATGAGGACAGGTTGAAGGACTTGAATATGTACTCCCTGGGGTTACATCATCCCTGTAGCTAGCTGCAGTCCACAGATGTCGATGATTTAAGTTGGCCTTCCAGTGGTACTCTGCTGCCACCATATAAGGTACAGTACTTTGTGATGTCACTAAGTGTGAAGCTATGCCTAACCACATTGTAGTTCAATACAACTTCACCCTCACTGACACCGTAAGTTTCTATGAATGGTGACAGCGTAGTATCACTATAGGAACGTTCATCGTTAAGTGATAAGAATATAATGTTCGGGTATTTATTAACCCCTGGTCTGATTATTACTGAAGAAAGTCCACAGACCTTCTGTTATTGTTATTAAAAAACTGGAAATGTTAGGCTGTTTCGCACAGACGTACTGTGGTGTTAGCCTTAGCCAATCAGAACACTGGGATAAGCATATAGGCCTGTTACTGAGTCCACTATCTGGTTGTGTCAGAATAAAGGGACAGTAGCTTTGTGTTCTAATTGTTTGACTTGAGAGCAGTCATTTTCAGTATAATCTAGGAGAGAGACATAATCATTGATATTGCTGGACTGCTGCCAGCTACATGTAAGCCCAGTTCTGTACCTCTTTAGCATATTTCACATGCATTCAAATTATGATGGTCCCTGTTCATAAATGTTCCTTGTTAAGGACATCACTGTGAAAGTAGTTTTGTTTTCATATCTTGGTTCTCGGCACTACAGAACAAGAAGGCTAGACATGGATGCTGAATTCTGTCATTTTTAGATCAAGGGATTGTTCTTGATCAGTTGGAGCACTCCTTTCATCTGTGCGTGAGCCACTTGTATTCTGTAAAGGGTGGCTTGTGCGCAGCTGCCCTGGAAATGAGCACATTTTGGGTCAGTTTTTTTATTTTTTTTTTATATATGTATATTTATTGATCAGTCTTGATCATTAAATCTGCCGCTGGGACCATTCTTATGGGGGTAGAGTGGCCTCGTTTACATTGTTAGCATATTAGATGAAACTGCTCACCTTCGGTTCGTGGTTCTAATACCCTAAGAATGGAGGACTGCCCTTACAACCATAAGAGTGGTCTCGGCAGCAGTATTAAGTTAGTAACCCACTCCAGGGTGTGGGGTTATAGGCATTTAATCCACACCTGGGTACGTTGTGGGGCATGAGGGCTCAGCAGCAGCACTAGATCCCTCCACACTGTGATGCAGTCTTTCCCACTGTGGAAACTAGATCTGGCACAGCAACTGTAGATTCAATGGGGAATTTGATCCACAGTCAGCTGCTGCCCTTCAGCCAGTCACTGTCACACTCTCACTGAACCCATGTTATAACATGAGTACACTTAGACTTCTCTTTGGCCTCTCCGTACATGTTGTTATTAAAGCAGCAGTTGTTTGTTAGTTGGCAAAAAAAATTCACCATGTGTGTGTTTTTTTTTTTTTGCAAAACTGTATATCTGACATCCTTATTTACATTCTTGATTAGTTTGTTTTCTCAGTTATTTTTAAAACCGCTTTCATAGCTCATTTTGTAATTAATGACTCCTGTCATTAAAGATAGCTGCCATTTGTAGTTTCTAAACGTATCTTCTGTTGAGGTTGTTTGTTGAATATACAGGCTAGATTCACACTGTGGATGTATCGGGATGCTGTTAACCATGTTTGTGATGGTAAACAGCACAGCACTGTACCAGGGTATTTAATTTTTTTTTTGTGTCAGGCATGGCAGGGAAGTGGGAACTTTTAAAAACTTCAAAACGTATCTTGTTTCAGAAGTGAGAAAAGGGGGGAACAAATGTGTATCTTGATATTTTTGCCATAAAAAAAACATTCGCATTGAATAAAGCTAGGTGGTGACTAACAAATACTGCTGCTTTAAATAGCTGGTATAGCGTAGCAAATGCTACACAAATTTTCACTTTCATTTATTTAAAAACACTGGCCAGGAAAAAGACACTGAGCTGAGCCTCATTTCCAGGTGTGACCTTGGAAGAGGGGCATGGGATACACCATAAGATAAAACGTATCGGTTACAGTCACAGATGAATTATACATTTTGCGGAACAGTTACGTCAGTGAGTGAGGTAGTACAAGGTACTGCTGTAGTTCATATACACGTCATAAACTAGAGAAATTAACGCAGCATCTGACAGATCGTATGTGTTTACCTCAGCACTGATTCTGCAGATGGGGGTAGCAGTGAGTCTGGCCCAGGCTGCTCCACGCATTAGGTCTGTATCTATGGGGTATCAAATCCACATAATGCTAATAATGTTCTCAGTCATGTAGCAGTACACAACTAAACAGTGTGTCCATCATGCAGGAGACAATAAAACTGCATATATGTATTTTGAAGAACAAAAATGTCAAGTTATGCTGTTTGTTCACTGATAATTGCTGTACATTTTCAAAACTGATTAGCCACCTACTGTGCAAAACTGCTAATCTGTTTTCTGGAGTTACTTAATCCCCTGCAGTTTCTCAGTGGGCCCCATTGCAGATGTCCTCATTCCCAAGTCTCTGCTGTCATACTAGCTGGTGGTGGCTTGTTTTAGAGGTTCAGGTGCAAAGGTATAAGAATTGAGCTGTAGAGGTGGCAGATTGCTGTTGGTAACAAAGTTCTGCTATTGATTATTTAAATCTAGTAACATGTGTTTCTGCAAACACTATCCTGATCCATAGTATTAAACTATGACAAATCAGCAGATGCTAACCAAATTGTCTGGCTCATCCGTGTTACAGCCTAACACAGTCTTGTTCAGCAGGAAACGGACCCAGAATCTTGCTGGTTGCTTTTGGCAGTACTAGGGCATGCCTGGACTTGTTTCCTTCTAGTGTTACTTGCTGTTGCAGTATTCCTTGCCCCAGCATTGCATCATGTTGCATCAGTCCTTTTGAACACGAGACTGATGGGCATCATTCACATCATTGGGAGGAGGGAGGAAAAAAATTCCCTGCTGTCTGAATGACAGCCCCCCCCCCCCCTAAATAAAAAAAAGGTTGCCTGAACAGGGTTTATGCCTGATTAACAGGGGTACATCCTTGAATGATGGCAGAAGCTGGAGAAATCTATATGGAAGAAAAAGAAGGAAGCCTTACCTGCTGCTCAGTAACTCCTACTGTGACTCTGCATTCAGGTCAGGGGTTTGCTCAGGAATCCCACTGTTGGAGTCAGTCAAGTGGCACCATGGGACCCAAGAGTACCCACCTTCATCCAGCTGAGAAGGGGAAATTCTGTGTGCTTCTCCTAGTAACCAACCTAGAAAGTTAATGTTGGCCTCTAGGTACATCATGTCTGCCCCCTGCTTCATTAGCAGTATGTGTGCAGTCATGTACCAACATACTAACATGCCAGCAGAGGAGGCCTAATGGTCTTTCGTGTCTGCGCAATAGTCAGCACCCATACTAGGCGCCGACTTTGCTGTCCCTTTGCTGTACTCATTTTAAGGGTTCTCTGCCCAGACTGCTGTCCAGGGTATCCAGTTATTTCCCCTGGTGAGCACAAATTTGTTAAGGCTTACCTTGAAATCCAGTACTGTTTCCATGTCAACACTCTCCACTGGTGGGCTGTTCCACAGATTCACTGCCCTTTGGGAGAAAACATTCTTCCTAATGTTGCCTCTGAATTTACCACCTCTGAGCTTCAGTGCTTGTCCTCCTGTCCTGCGGAAGAGCACAAGTTGATACATACCTGTCTGTTCGAGCTTGTTGATACTCCTGTGTATGCAGAACACTGAGATAGTTTCCCCTGTCAGCTGCCTGTTCTCCATAGTGAGCATGTTAATGGGCACCAGTCTGTCGTCATAATCTCCCATACCCCTGATCATTTTGGTGGTCCTGTGGTGCTTCTTTGTAACTGCTTCTATGTTAATTGAGGAGCCCAGAACTTCACACAGTGTTCCAGGTTGGGCCTGGCAAGGGCCTTGTAAAGAGGCAGTGTCACTCCTCTGCCCTTCTGGGTAACCCTCTTTTGGGGGCACCCCAGCATTCTGTCATGCATTAGCCTTTAGTCGGACTCCTATCAGATTCTGATCCTGCATCCGTCCTTTTTATTTGGAATTAGGATTTTTGACCTCGAACTCTGGAAATCGAATGCGCCCCGCCCCCCCCCCCAAAAAAAGGCTTGAATCCAACCCAGTGAATCCCCACCCCATAAGCCAGGACTGTTCGAATCAAAACTTTAAGGAGTAGGCCAACTACAACTGTACCTGAGTTTGCACGTGCTCCTCATTCTGAACAATGAAATCAGCTTTTTTTGGTTTTCTCTTTTTGTAATACACTTGTACTTCAAGTAGATTTACTTGTCTGGGATAGAGGATTTGCCCATCTCTCCCAGTGAGACATTCAAGAATGCTGTGTGGTCTAGTGACTAAAGCATAGAACTGTGAACCAGGCCATACCAGGTTCGAATCCCACCACAACCACTGGATCTTTGATCTTCAGCGAGTCACTTGACATTCTTGCTTGTCAGTCATTCCAGTTGACAAATTGGTAGAAATAAGACCCCATGGGGGGCCTCCAGCTAAAAACTTAAGCCATTGGACCACCTATAGCAAGCTGAAGAGCTATAGTGTAAAAGTCTTGATTCAGATGCATGATGGCCAGTTTAATGGGATACTGTCAAACCCTTTAGGCTTCAAAAGGCCTTGTTAGTTTAAACACATGTTGTGATTGGTCACATTTTGTCAAGATGATAATATAATAATTTTTATTTATATGGCGCCTTTCAAATATCGAAGTGCTGTACATTAAAACAATCTTCAGGTAATAATAAAATATAAAACAATAAAATCCATTATATTTCTGGGAATGCCAGTGTCCACAAAAATGTTTTCAGTGCCTGCTTAAAGCCCCCCACGGCCGTACACCCCCGAAGCTGACGGGGCAGAGAATTCTAGAGGGCGGGGGCTGCGAAAGCAAAAGCCCAGGGCCTGGAAGATTTCAGAGTAACCCTCTGAATCTACAGCAACCCCTCGTCAGCCGAGTGGAGCTGTCGCACAGGGATGTAGGGAATCAGGAGCTCTTTTAGCTAGTCAGGACCAAGACCGTGTAGGGCTTTGTAGGTCAACAAACCTACATTAAAGGTGATCCGCCACTGAATCGGCAGCCAGTGCAGATTGCGCAGCACAGTGGTAATATGCAAACTCCTAGGTACCCCTGTCAATAACCAGGCGACAGCATTCTGCACTAGCTGCAGGCGGCGGATATCAACCCCAGGAAACCCTAGATAAAGGGAGTTGTAGTAGTCTAGCCAAGAGGTCACAAAGGCGTGGACCAGTACCGGCAGGTCGCCAGACGGAAAAGGTGTTTCACCCTGGCAGTATTCCGAAGATGGTAAAAGGCCGATTTGATGGCTGCTGACACCTGATGACGAAGGGTCAGCCCATCATCAAGCACAACTCCAAGGTCACGCACCCGTTCAGAGGTAAGGATCTCTTCACCCCCCCCCCAGATATTCCAGAGGGCCAATCAGTCCTCATCCTCGACCTCTGTCTTGCGACCTGGGTCCACCACCATCACCTCAGTCTTTCCCGTGTTCAACTTCAACAGACTTGAATTCATCCAGTCTTGGATTTCAACTAGACAGTTATTAACTACTGAGAGTGCACTAGCCTGGTCGGCAGCAAAAGACAGGTATAGCTGGGTATCATCAGCATAGCAACGAAACCGCAGCCCATATCGTCTTGCAATGTCTCCAAGAGGTAGCA
The DNA here is from genome assembly GCA_016271365.2 of Neoceratodus forsteri. Classification (NCBI taxonomy): domain Eukaryota; kingdom Metazoa; phylum Chordata; order Ceratodontiformes; family Ceratodontidae; genus Neoceratodus; species Neoceratodus forsteri. The sequence goes on from JADMNL010000031.1 coordinate 173,484,723, forward strand.
TATACACTGCAAACAGCATGGGGGACAGCGCCGAACCCTGAGGGACCCCGCAGAACAGAGAGAAAGGATCGGGAGGAAAAAACCCAGACACAACTCTCTGCGTTCTACCAGCAAGGAAAGAAGAAAACCAACCAAGCACTGTATTTGACAGGCCACAGGTGGACCTCAGGCGATCGAACAGCACCCCATGGTTTACAGTGTCGAAAGCTGAGGAGAGGTCAAGGAGAACCAAGATGGAACGGTTTCTCCGATCTCTTGCTATCAGGAGATCATCGAGCACCCAAACCAGAGCAGTCTCAGTACTGTGCCTTTTACGAAAACCCGACTGGAGAGGTTTGTAGACATTATGGATGGTCAAATGGTTCTCCAACTGGATTGCCACTACTTTCTCAATTAACCTTTCCTAAAAAAGGAAGGTTCGAGATAGGTCTGTAGTTGGCAAAAATGTCCGGGTCCAGTGAAGCTTTCTTCAGGAGAGGTGTCACCACCGCCTCCTTCAGGGTGCTTGGAAACTCACCCGATTCCAAGGAGCACCGGACAGTTTGAGCCAAGACCAGGCAAATGATCTCATGACAACCCCAAATCAGGGAAGTTGGGCCCGGATCTAAACTACAGCATGTAGGGCGCATCCCCTGGACAATCCTTATAATGTCTTCGACATCCAGGAGGTCAAAAGAACTCCAGGAAGTACAGGGAGTAGTGGCCACACAGCGACCAACTGCATCACTCATAGAGCGAGTTGACAGATTTCCAACCTGATGTCGGGCCACCTTATTCGCAAAGAATTGAGCAAGCTCATCACACTCAATTTGTGAAAAAGCTGACAGGCTGGGTTGCACAACCTGTCCACAGTCCAGAAGAGCTGAGCCAGTCGATTCTGAGTGACAGTGATTTGCCTGGACAGGAACTCTGCTTTCTTATGGGAAATTGCTGATTGGTAGAGCTGATAGTGCTCCTCCAAACTAAGGCAGTTGACCGCCAGGGCAGTTTTTCGACAATGACGCTCTAACCTACAACCCACATGTTGCAACTCCCTCAAGGACCCGTCAAACCAACGGGCCCGAGGGCGGAGTGAGAGGGGACGGACACGAGCAAGAGCTGTCAAGTCCAGGGCTGAGGAAATGGCATTATTATAAGCCCGAACCAACAACTCTGGACTTAAGCTGGCATCGGAGAACTCCAAAGAGGTCAATCACCGCCGCTGATGTAGCTGGTAGTTTAATTCTGATTCCTTTTTCATTTTGAAAGGAAAAACAGACTGACCACTGTACTGGTGTTACCACACAAAAACATGTTTGTTTACGGTCCTTGATCAACTCCAACTACATCTTTGGACTTGGGAACACCCCTAACACAGTCTAGCCATTGATGCAGTGGGAGGAGAGGAGGTTATTGCACTGTGAGTTGCTGTACTGTTTGGGGATGTTCTAATGTTTAGACAGTATGCACAAGGATAGATCAAGGATTTGAAACAAAACAAAGTTGGGTTATAATTACACCATTAGCATGCATTTCAGCTCTAAGAAGAGTCACAGGTAAAACAACCAGCACCATCAATGAATTTTAGAGAAGATTAAAAAAAAAAAAAAATCATAAAAAGTGGGTTTTCAATTAGAAATAAGGGTTGACCGTGTTCTGCCAAGTTACATACTAAGAAGCCAGCAGATTAGACCCTATGATATATCTAGCCTGCTCGATGATCAGTGACTTCCCAGGGCACCGTTATTAGCGCCCCCCCCCCCCCAACAAGGTCCCCATCCCCAGTGGGGCTCTGGGAAGCACCCTCACCCTATACCTACCCCAGCCCTTCTTGAACCGCTCCACAGTCGTAGCAGCCACCAACTCCCCGGGAAGCACATTCCAGGGCTCCACCACTCTCTTGGTGAAGTAGTGTCTCCTTGTTTCCCCCATCCAGCCTCATTGAGTGCACTCTGGTGGCCCCTACCTCCCTTAGCTGAAGCCCCCCTCAAGGCTTACCCATTTCATTCCCTTGAGATATTTGAAGATCTCTTATCATATCCCCCGTTCCTTCTCTCTTCCAACGAGTACAGGTTGAGCTCCTCCAGTCTCTCCTCATAGGGCCTTTCCCCTAGTCCCGGTATCATCCTGGTCACCCTCCTCTGGAACCTCTCCAGAAGAGCAATGTTCATCTTTAAGTAGGAACGCTGAAACTGCATGCATTATTCGAGGTGTGGTCTAACTAGGCAGTTATACAGCGGAAGGAGCACCTCTCGACTCCTTGAGGTTATCCCCCTGGCTGTGCAGCCCACCATTTTATTTGCTTGGGCCGCAGCCCTCCTACACTGCTCTGAGTTGTTCATTTTGGCATCCACCACCACCCGAGGTCCTTCTTTCCCCTTGAGACCTGCGGTGTCTCTCCCCCCACCCCCCAAGGTGTATACATGAGCTGGGTTTTGGCCCTCGGGTGCAGAACCCTGCACTTCCCAGCGTTAAACTTTTTAGCTTCCGGGCACGCGACCACCTCCCCAGAGTCTCCAGGTCCTCCTGGAGAGCCAGCTTCCCCTTATCCCTCTCTACCATTGCCCATAGCTTCGAGTTATCTGCAGAGAGGCTCATCCCGCTCCTGATGTCTAAGATATAGGCGTTAAACAGGAGTGGGCCCAGTGCTGACCCCTATGGGACCCCGCTAATGACTCTCCTGGGGAATGAAACCTCTCCCCCAACCCTCACCTTCTGTACATGCCTGTCCAGCCAGTTTCCTATCCACCTTACCATTTGCCCCCCAGCTTCCCCAGCAGCCCGGAGTCAGACACCCTGCTGAAGTCTAGAAAGGGCCTGCCATGATCCAGCGCACTCGTTACCCCTTCATAAAACTCCATCAGGTTGGTCTGACACGATCTGCCCTTAACAAAGCCATGCTTGCGATCATCTAGGCGACCCCGTGCCTTCAGAACCTCATCCAGCCACTCCTTTAAGATCACCTCCATCACTTTGCTCACTACCGGCGTCAGGCTAATCGGCCTATAGTTTCCCAGCTCCTCTCGCGAGTCACCTTTGTGTATAGGCACAATATGGGGCATCCTCTAGTCATGAGGCACCCACCCCAACTGCATGGAGGAGTTAAAAAGGTCCATCAGGGGTGCGGCCAGGGTATCAGCCAGCTCTTGAAGCACCCTGGGATGGATCCTGTCTGGGCCCAGTGCTTTATCCACCCTTAGGGCCTTGAGGGCTTCCCACACTCCCTCCCCCTGTGGATTTCAACATCCATTTTCCCAACTTCACCTTCCGGTTCCCCATCCCTCTCCCCTTGCGGTGCCTGCCCCCCCCCCCATCCTCCTTGGTGAAGACCGAAGCAAAAAAGTAATTTAGTACCTCCGCCTTCTCTCCTGCCTCCTCCACCCACTCCTCATCCGCAGTCTACTAATCTGCCCCTTCCCTTTTCTTCTTTCTCTGATCTACCTGAAGAACCCCCCCCCCCAATCCCTTGTGCCAATCTCAGCTCCTCCCCTGCCTTGGCTGCCCTCACCACCCTGGTGACCTTCCTGGCTGCCGTATCATACTCCCCCTTAGATATAGGCCCCCAAGAACGTTTGTATCTGTTATAAGCAGCTTTTTTTCTCCCTCACCGCATCCTGTACCTCCCTTGACCACCAGCTCGGCCTCTCTGCCCCATTTGCGTCTCTCCCTTGTTCAGGCCTTGGTAGCCTCCAGGAGACCCCTTTTAAATAATCCCCCACCGGGCCTCCGGGCCCATCCTCGGACTAATCTCATCGAGGTAGCCCCTAAGGATCTACTCCATCTCCCCGAAGTCTGCCCCCTTAAAATCAGCCACTGATGTTTTTGTGTTTTCTACCCCACCCCCTAGGTCAAGAGAGAACCAAACTGTGGCGTGACCACTTCTGCCAGTGGGTCCCCCACAACTAGGTCCCTGATGAGCTCACCGTCTGACAGGACCACATCCAGGAAGCGCTACTCCCTCGTCGGATCAGTCACCAACTGGGCAAGAAACGTATCCTGGAAGACATCCAGCAGGCGCTGCTCCCTGCCAGATGAGGATGCCGTAGTTCCCCAGTCTGCTCCTGGCATATTCAGGTCTCCCAGCACTACTGTTTTGCCCTCTCCCCTACCACAGTGGTCCCTAAGGTCAGCCACCAGGCCTTCCTCCTGTTCCTCCCCCTGCCCTTGTGGTCTGTATACTACCCCCATCTTTACCCACTTACCCCCTTGAGCCTGCAAGCCGGTGACCCATAAAGCCTCCACCTGATCCCCCCGCTTCCTCAACCTTGCTTATTCCTGTACCATCCCTAATGATAAATGCTACCCCCACCTCCCCTTCCCTCCACCCTGTCCCATCTGCACGTGGTGTATCCTAGTAGGTTTATGTCCCAGTCATGTCTGTAAGTAGCCCAAGTCTCTGTGACAGCCGCCACATCCACCCCCCCCCACTAACAGCGCCTGAAGCTCTGGCATCTTGTTTCCCATGCTCCTGGTGTTAATCAGGACCACCCTCCAAGATGCACTCTTGCCCACTCCTCCCCTGCTCTGAGTTTTTGCTGTGTCCTGCCTATAAGTACCCCCTCGTGCGCTATCGGGTGCTCCTACCCTGTGCCCGCTGCCCCCCGCTTGTGGGAGAAGGCCCAGGCCAACCTGGCCTGCCAGGGAGCCCTGATTCAACACATTATAGTTCTGTTCTAGCTATATCCCAGTTTTGTGCCATTTTCTTTTTTTCCTTTTTTTTTTTTTTAAAACGTTAATTTATTTTCTCCCCATGGGTCCCGGGCAGCCCACGTTCCTACCAGCCCCGACCCCCGCCACTGTTGGGCTTCTCCCTTACTTCCCCCACAGTTTTCCCCTCTGTAGTAGGGGGTGGCAGCGATCCCCCGTAAGGATCCAGTTTCTGGGAGACAAGCTACTGCAAGGGGGGAGCCCGAGGAGGTCTGTCTTCATCCGACACTCCCGGTCCCTGAATTTCCTCCTTATTTTGATTGGTCCCCGAGTGGAGTGTGTAGTGTCTGCAGTGGCTAAGCTGTGCGCGCTTCTGCCCACAGCACGCCAGGTAGCGGCTCCACCTCTCCCTTCTTGCGTAGGGGCTTCTGGTGGTACTGACACTCAGCCTCCGCTAGGTGTCGGGGAAATGCCGACCCTTGAGTCCCCCGGAGAGAGAGGAGAGCTGTCCTCTGGATGTTTGATCCTCTTCCCTCCCCGGCGTCCTGCTTGCACCGTGAACACGGGTCGCCGGCGTGGCTGGAGGTAAGGCATCGATGCCTCAGCCCTCCACACCACTGGGCTGGCCCAGTTTTGTGCCACTTTTGATGTTTGTATACCAGCAAGTGGCGCACTGCATTGATTCTTAACAGAATTACTCCTCTCCATATCTCCTACACCCTGTTCTGTGTTTAAAGACTGTCTAAATGCTATGTGTATACATATCATACACCGAGCATTTAGGCATAGTCTTTGAAAATACAGCAGGATATAGGAAATGCAGAGATTATTAAATCCCCATACATAGGGCATGATACAGGAAGGGGCAGTGGCACGTCATGATCTCACATTGTTAGTCCTCCTGTGCAACATGATCTCGAGAGGAGAGCACAGGCATGGCAGTAAATGCCTTCCTGCAAAGTGAGGATTTCAGGATTTTTACAAGAAATAGGGTATGCACATACTTTAATGAAGACTGTGCCTACATGGGAGGGGGTCAGGGTACTGAAGCCCAGCTCTTTGCAGCGTTGGTTGCTTTATGTATGCCAGTAGTTTTCCTTTAAATGATAACAATAGTCCTATTACAGAAATGCTCATTGTAATAGGTGTGGCACAGTCTCTGCTTTTAAGGCTTCAGCCACTGTGGAAAACGAGTTATAAATTCCCTTAGCTGCATAGTAAATCTATAAACACCTGGATATATAGCTTGTGAAAACATGGGATGTTGTAGTTCAGGTGGGCTATTCAGAAGAAATGCATCATACTATGGGTGGGACCTTGTCACAAATACTTACGGTATGTGTAAAACAAGGTTTGTTTACTATGCATATGAACATTTAGCTTTCATGCTTTGGGTATTTGACATACAAGGAGAGGCCGCAGGACTTAAAACATGTACACCCTGGAGAAAAGGAGGGAAAGAGGTGACATGATTGAGCCATACAAGTACCTGCATGGGATACATAGAGTAGTCACCAAGGAACTGTTCTACCTGAGTTCAAAACACTGGGACGAGAGAGAATTCACTAAAGCTGGCATGGGAGAAATTCAAAAAACGGGCGGCTGGAAACACTTATTCACGGAAAGGTGGTGGACATGTAGAATAATCTGTAGAAGTTGTTGTACAGGCCAAGTCAGTCAGCAGCTTCAAGCAAGGATGGGACAGGCAGGTGGGTTTAATTAGAAAAGGGGGGGGCATACTAGAGCAAGGCAGAATCGTTTGGTAGAGTGTGCAAAGTGGATGGGCCAAGAGCCTTTCCCTGTTGCTGATGTCTGCATCTCTGTGTGAGTTTATGAGAAAACCGTGATAGATTTTCAACTTGAAACTTTTGCACAACTGAATTGCCTTCAGCCGCTATCTGTTGTATTTTTATAGCTCGCAAAAGACCTATTGCACCCCTCTCTTGAGGAGGAAAGGCAGAGACACAAGAAGAAGCGCCTGGTTCAATCCCCTAACTCTTACTTCATGGATGTCAAATGCCCAGGTAGGACTTGGCAGGAGTACAGTACGTAACCAACAGTGGGATCAGCTCAAAATCAGAAGCTTGGAAGTAGCAGTTGGTTGGATGGAGTGGGGGGAGATTGGGTGAATAAAGTACTGTATATTTATTAATTATGCTTCGATATTGTTGAGATGTGTAACTTCACTCAGAATGCCCAGATGACACAAGCCTGGTGGAGACACCTGTGGTAGGGGAGACGCAGGGGCCTTGTGGTAGTGGGGCACACACCTGTTGCATGGTGGGCCATGCATGCATTCATGGTTCAGCATCTCGGGGCACCCTCCCTACTTAGCAGGATGACACTAACACACTCTGGCCTTACACCACCCACCCAGCATTAAAGAGTCCTACTTCCACCAATTCATGGACTCCGGTGGGGTGGGGGGGAGGATTTGCCTTCCTCTTGCTGACGTTACTGTGCCCCCCCCCCCTTGGGGCAGGTAAGCTGGGCTCTCTGTGGTCTTGGTTTGGTAACAGGGCTCAGTGCTAAGGGGAAGCCAACTGGAGGAGGACGAAGAAATAGAAAATAAAAAAAAAAAAAATGTTTAACAATGTAGATTCATCTGTAGACACAGACTTGCAGAATCCGGGTTCAGGTAGCTAGCCTCTGGAACGGTCCAGTAGATTTGACTGGCTCCACCCTTGTCCTTGGCTCACTCCAGCTGTTGGATCTTTTTTCTGACAGAATCTCATTGCTCCCAAGCTTACTGTATTCATTTCTTTTTGTTTTGTCTTACTGCTGCTACTGTGTTTCATTTCAGTTCTGGTACAGCTTCAGCCACTGTTTTCCTTAATTTGTCAACTTCCTTCAGCACGATGACTTTCCTAAAGTCTACCCCTTAGGTGACTTCTAGGCGTGCCGTGGCTGTAAAAAGGCCATGTCCATGCTTGATGGGCACAGTAGTGCCAGGACTGTTTGACCAGAGCATTTCTTGGTGAAAGACTCTCTCCATTGCAAGGGGTTATTGCCACGGTCCCCCCTCCCCGGCCCTGTATAACAGTAGAGAGACAGCAACTCTTCAGCACCTTGATGTGAAGAGGGCTCTCAGTTTTTATTTGTCTGAGACTTCTGCAGCATCCTCTAGAGACCCATCCCCTTAACAGGGTTCTGCAAGTGTGGCCACCTGGGCATCCACATACAAATTTGTCCACTATCACTCCTCTAATGTTTGCCCAGATAGTTACTTTTCAGAGCTGGTTGAGATAAACTCAAAGTAAAAAAAGCTACACGATGAACATCATCATTAAATCCAATTTATTCAAATGAAATGTATCAGTTCCACCAACGTTTGGGCCAGCTTTTATCCCCAAGGTTTTCCGTGGGGGTGGAAGGACCTGATGTAGTGATCATCATTCCATTCTTCACATGTAACAGTATCATTTCCTTCGTACTGTCTCCACTAGATAATCCAAAAAGCAATTAGTTTCTGTAAAGTTTTCGCAGCTGTTGCATGCAGATTGGTAACAGGTCTGTTCTGCATGGCATCTCCTCGGAGCATTGGTAGAACTGAGGTGTGACTGTTTGTACTTTTGACTTTCTCTCCTGGGCATCCACCTACACATATACTTCCCACAAAAATAAGGACCTTCAGTTTCATAGGGATGCAGACTTTGGGTCTGCTGTTGTAAAGAGTTTGCCCCCCAAATAGCCCTTTTTTCCATTTCCACCTCCCATGGTACTGCTCATATTCTCTGTAACCGTGTGATGATGGATGAATCCATGTTGTCAGAAAAAAAGGTTACTTATAACTGTTTTTTTTTTTTTTTCTGGTGGTATAATAATCCATAATCATTCATCCTCCCTGATTCTGTACTGCGGAGTTTAGGTCTGAGCACTTGTGTGGGGAAAGATCGGGTGGTTGGAGGGAGCTTGGTGTGGTGGAGTTGCATTCGGTGGTGGAGTTGCATTCAGTGTGCTTCATATCTAGTCAGCGAATTCGGGGGGGGCAGCGTCTTGAGCTGGGATTCTGCAAGCATGTCTGTGGATGATTACTACTAGTGAGTCAGATCCCCCCCCCCCCCAACCATAAAGCTTTTTCCCTTTTCATCACAGGTGGACTCTCAGTCCTGTCCCTGCCTGCCCTGTCGCAGATCCCACATCTCATGGACTTGCCTGGCCCGATGACCCCTGAAAATTTGCCCACCGGGGTGGGGCGGGGAAGGGGAATAGCGTCCTCCCCAACCGGTGTCTCTTATCTAGTGGTGGGTGGGTGGTCCAGACGGTGGCACAGGCTGGGGGTGGGCAGTCATGGTATCACAAAGCCTGCGTCAGCCTTTTCTTTATTTCTCCCCTGGTGCACATGGAGGTACACGCACACTGCAGAACTGTGGTCCCGCCCATCTGTGTCACCTGAGTGCCAAAGCTACCCCTAGCCTACACCTGGTGGCAGCCAAGGGCCGAGTCAGCATGTCTCCCCACTCTGGGAGAGGAGAGCTATCTGTCGGTTGCTTTGTCCTCTCCTCCCTTGGCTGACCGTCAGCAGTCTGAGCTCATTCTGAACCCAGGTCACTGGTGAGGTAGGAGGTAGAGGGACCAGCACCTCAGCTCTCCATGCCGCTGGCTAGCTTTACTAGAGAGGCAAAGTTACCTTTTGTCCTCCCAACCCAAAATTCGATCTATGTACAGTGAACCTAGTTACTTAGTCTGATGTCAAGATGGTGCTTCCAGTCTAACATTGTGGGTTTTGCTATTTTATTGAGAATGCTGATTGTATGTTTTGCAAGTTCGGATGAGGTCTTAGATTATGCAGAGCTTGTTTATGGCTACAGTTGGGGCCTGACCACACTGAGCACTGTTTTGTTAAAACGGTTTTAAAAACAGATTAGCTCCTACCATGCTTGTGTGTCCGCATGGGTCATACCATGTTTAAGCATGGTTTTCATGCACGTCCACACTGGAAGGAAATCCTATGGCAGGGAAACACGGTTTCAGAACTGTGCTGCATCGCGTCTCGCCAGCTGTACCACAGTACTTTGTGTGACATGTTAACAGTGCAGTGAGAGTCCCCGTATGCATGTGAGCGTTGCCATGCAACTGATGTTGAAACATGGCTGCGCTCAATTCTACTGGACTACAAGAACTGAGCAAGATCAGCCAGATATCTCGGAGAAGAGCCTGGCTTCAGGTAAAGAAACAAACAAACAAAAAAAAAAACATCTACTGTCTTTTGGGAACTGTGGAGGGATGGGAGGTCGCCAGCAGTGGGAGGTTCAGACCTTGCACCGGGCGGTGTGTGAAGAGTATGCTGGTATTGAGGAGCAGTACACTCTTGCTCCTCGGGGGACCAACAGTGTACGTAGCTGGCGACCACAGTACTGACTCCCATGCACCCTGGTAGGGTAAGTCTGTTTTCAGTCCGTGTTGAAAACTGTGCTAAAACCTTGGTATTGTCAGGGTTTAAGAATGGTTTTCTAACATGGTTTGAAAACATTACCAGTGTGGACGCGAACTGTGTTTATGAGCTCCTATAACATTTTTTTACATGCCAATAACGTTACAGGAGCCCTAATGTGGACAGAGTCTAAAAGAGCTGAAAGGCTGCCACTGTAGCCCATCACATAGAAACATAGACTTTGACGACAGATAAGGACCGCTAGGCCCATCTAGTCTGCCCATTTCTCTACCTACAGGATAGGCCGCAGATTCTAGTTAACCAACAGCTTATTTCTTCCTACCCCCCACAAGAATTGCCTTATGTCTGTCCCATGCATTCTTGAATTCTCCCACAGTTTTAGACCCCACAACCTCCTCAGGAAGGCTGTTCCATCCATCCACTACCTCTCTGTGAAATAATACTTCTCACATTGCCCGTGGAACCGCCCTCCTTCTATCTTTAAATTGTGTCCCTTTGTTCTTGCAAGTCTCTTTTTTCTGAAAGATGCTATCCTCTTGGACTTTGTTGATTCCACTGATAGTTTAAACGTTTCTATCATGTCCCCTCTCCTTCTTTCCTCAAGGGTATACATATTAAGCTCCTTTAGTCTCTCCTCATACGGCTTCTCTTACAGACCCTGCACCATTTTAGTTGCCCTCCTCTGGACTACCTCTATCCTGTCTATGTCCTTGGAGATGGGGTCTCCAGAACTGGACACAGTACTCCAGATGGGGTCTCGTCAACTGTCTGTACAGAGGGATAACAACTTCCTGTTTTCTGCTGCTGATGCCTCTCCATATACATCCCAATATACCCCCAGCCCTCCCTACTGCCTTCTCACATTGCTTGCTAACCTTAAGGTCATCTGATATGATTACCCCCAGGTCCCTTTCCTTTTTTGTTGTTACTACCTCCCCACCCATTGTGTATTCTTCCCCTGGGTTCTTGTTTCCCAGGTGCATTATTTGCACTTCTTTGCATTGAATCCTAGCTGCCATACTTCTGACCATTCCTCCAACCTTGCCAAGTCCCTTTTCATCCTTTCCATGCCTCCTTGTGTATCAACCCTGTTGCAGATCTTTGTGTCATCTGCAAAAGGCATACTTCTCCTTCCAGTCCCTCTGCATGTGACTGATGAAAACATTAAAAAGGACTGGACCTCTATACTGAACCTCATGTACCCACCAGTAACCTCTTTCTTCAGAGTGGACCTACTACAATTACCTCTGTGTCCTGTTGTGCAGCCAATGTTTTTTGAGGCTACCACCCTGGGACCCACTCCCAGGCTGGTTAATTTGACTGTTAATCTTTTGTGTGGGACTGTGTCAAATGCCTTGCTAAAGTCTAGGTAGGCCGCCGGCCCGTCGGCGCAGCGGTGGGATTTCCGCTTGCGACGCCGACAACCCGGGTTCGGGAACGGACCAGAGTCGTCGGAGGGCTGGCCTGGGGGAGAAGGATTGAGCGTCCTATGGACTGCTCTCCTTCTCCGGGGGGAGGGTCGAGGCAGCATCCGGAGCGATGGGGACCCCTGGCGGAGGCTGGGGGCACTCACGCTGCAGCGCTGCGTCAGGGAGGAGGCGGGGGCGGGGCTGGCGTCATTGCGTCCCGCCTCGGGAGGGAGGAAACCGAGGAGGAGAAAGGAGGAGGAGGTCCCGTCAAGGTGAAGCCTCCCGGGCTTCAATGCACCACCGCCGCACTCCCCAACCAGATATTGGTTCCACGGCACTGGGTTGAGGGGTCTGGTGTCATGGCCCCGCCCTCCGAGCAGGGGTGACCCGGAGGGGTGGCAAATGGGCAGGCGGTGGAAGCTCCGGGGGCCATGACCAGGCTGAAGGAGGACGGAGGACCCCCAAAAAAAAAAAAAAAAAAAGTCTAGGTAGGCCATGTCCACAGCCCCTCCTTGGTCTACTACTTTGGTCACCCAGTCAAATAAATCTATTAGATTTGTTTGACATGACCTTCCCGCTGTGAACCCATGCTGCCTTGGGTCCTGTGCTCCACTGGCCTCTAGGTACTCAACTATTCTTTCCTTCAGAAGTGACTCCATCACTTTCCCTACCACAGAGGTCAGACTGACAGGTCTGTAGTTTCCTGCTTCTGTCTTGGTCCCACTTTTGTGAAGGGGAATCACATCCGCCTTCCTCCAGTCCTCGGGTACCACACCATCCTCCATGATTTATTAAAAAGAGTAGCCAGTGGTTTCACTAGTTCCTCCCTTAATTCTTTTAGAATTCTGGGGTGAATTCCATCAGGACCCATTGCTTTGTCCACCTTCAGTTTTAGGAGTTCTTGCAGAACTCTTTCTTCTGTGAAGGACTGGGATCGCCCCCTATCAAGAGTGCTTCTGTTAATTGGATTAGGCACTTCTCCTCTTTTTGAATACTGAGCAGAAATATTCGTCAGTATCCTGCTTTTCACTGTCCCTCTGCCCACCCAATTTGCCCATTCTATTCAGCCTCACTATCCCTCCCTTTGTCTTTCTATGCTCGCTGATGTAGCTATAAAAGGTTTTATCCCCCTTCTTAACTGAGTTGGCTATCTTTTCCTCAGTTTGGGCCTTTGCTATTCTGACTTCCCTCCCTGCTTCCTTCTGTCTTAACTGGTACAGCTCTCTGTCCTGCTCCTTCTGTGTTTCCTTATACTTCCGGAATGCTATCTTTTTCTTCCTGACTTTCACAGCCACCTCTTTTGAGAACCATAGTGGCTTTTTCTTTCGTTTTGATTTGTTTATTTGCTTCACACAAAGGCTTGTTGCCTCTGTGATGGCAGTTTTGGTGATTTCCCATTGTTGCTCCACACCTCCTTATAGCCTGTTTGCTAGTGCTTTTCTGAGGCACTCTCCCATCTTGCCAAAGTCAGCCCTCCTAAAGTCCAGTACCCTCACTTTTGTATGGCTTGACTCTGTAGCTGAGTTTAACGTGAACCACACTGTTTGATGGTCACTTGTCCCCAGATGGCAACCCACTTCTAGATCTGAGATCTCTCACTGCCCCGCTTGAGAGTACGAGGTCTAAGATTGCTCCCTCACAGTGGGTTCTGAAACTAGCTGTCTAATGCCTGCCACCTGTAGGGCATCAAGAATGGCCCTGCTCTTGGATGTGGCTGCAGCAAATGTGCTCCAGTTAACATCTGGCATATTCAGGTCTCCCATCAACAGTATCTCCCCTTTCTCTGCCATTCTAAGAATGCCTTCTATCATATCCTTGTCCATTCCCTTCCCCTGATATGGGGGTCTGTACACAACCCCTGTGCGGATTGTGGTGCCCTTTCCAGTCTCCAAGGTGACCCACAGTGCCTCTTCTCCTCCCTGTTTACTCTTTTGTTCAGTTGCTTTTATCCCTTCCTTTACATAGAGAGCTACTCCTCTCCCTCTTCTCTCCTGTAGGTTATGTACCCTGGTATGTTAACATCCCAGTCATGGTTCTCTGTGTACCATGTTTCTGTGACTGCTACGATATCCAGGCATCCCTCTTCCATCATGGCCACCAGCTCAGGGAGCTTGTTGCCCAGACTACGGGCATTGGTACTACTTACTCTCCATTTCCTGATGGCCTACTCCTTTTGCCCCATCCCTGTCCTTCTTGCCTTTGTCACTTTCTCCATTTACCCCTGCCCTTCTCCCTATCGACACCTCTGTGTTGGTGTTTGCCGCACTTACTACCGTGATTATTTGGGGGCTAGGATTTCCTGCCCTTTCCAGTGCCTCCCTTGGCTAGTTTAAAAGCTTGCCAATGAAGCATTTAAACATATCACCTAGGATCCTGGTTCCCTCCCGGACAGATGCAGCCCGTCATGCCAGTATAGGCGGCATCACTCCAGGTGGACCCCAGTCCCCAGTGAAGCCAAATCCCTGAGCTCCACACCAGTTTTCAACCACTGATTGATCCATGGTTGCGGAACACCCTACCTCTCCTATGCCATAGATGGGCAGCACCCAGAAGGTTACCATGCGTGCTACTTGACTAAGGCCCCTCCCCAATTCCACAAACTCTTCCTGCACTTCTCTAATCCCTTTCTTAGCCAGGTCATTTGTCCCTAGGTGGACAATGACATCCAGCTCCCTCCCCTGTTCAGCTGCTCCGGCAATCCTGAGGATTCGCTCCCTGTCCCTCCAAGCCATGGCGCCAGGCAGGCACCTTACCTCCCTCTCCCCTTCCTCCCCCAGTTCTACCTTCCTAACAATGGAGTCCCCCACCAGGAGTTGTTTCCTTCCCCTGCAGGGTCCCCTGCCACCCTCCTGTGGGTCTCCTTTGTGGAGGTTCCCAACATCCTCCTTGGTCTCCTGCGGGTGCCTCCATAGGGAACCACACTTTGCCAGAATGGCATAGGAATTGTGGAGAGGTACCACTGGAGGGATGCGCCTTTGTTCCACCACCCTCACCCTCCCCGAGCCCACTGTGGTCCAACCGCTCTTCTTTCTTGACAACCTCTGAGGCAGCGGCAGTGGCAGTGGTGGTCCCTGGATGGAAGAGGAGGTCCCACAAATCCTGGCCAACTCAGCCTGGAGATGAGCAACCTCCTCCCTCAGCCCAGACAGGTGCCTGCAGATGGGACAACACCGCATCCTCCAGACGTCTCCGGAAGACTGCTGCTCCACAGCCACTGCACTGCACCACTCCAATCATGTCTTATTTCTGGCCCCTTAACTGTTTGCAATCCTTACTCTTTCCTCTGTTTTTTTTGTTTTCTCTCCTTACTTTCTGCCTGTGTGCCCTTTAAGCTCCTGATTGTCCTGTTCTGAGACAAAGAATATCCTATATTTCTCAGTAGACCACTTACTTGCTCAGAGGCAGACCTCCAGCAGCTAGAGAGGGGCGAGGCTACTCTTGCCCTTCTAGGATGGTGGGTCTTTGGTGGTTCTGTGATCACTCACTTCCTGCTCCCAAACAGGAAGTTTCTGTTGTCAGTCAAATCCTGTGCCTATAAAAATAGAACTAGCTTTGGGTGGCGGGAGGAAAGGAGGGCAATGTAGTCCCAGCAGAGAAGTCCAGTCACACAGCAGTCCTTTCTCCTGGTGTCTTCTGCCAAGCTATTAGCAGAATCTTTCTAAGGCAGTCTTTACATGTAGCTTCCCTCTAGCTAAGCCACTCCCCCTACTTACTAGATCTTTCTACAAGTGATTTAAACCTCACAGCGGTTAAGTCCTTTCAATCACCTGAGATTTACACCTAGATAACTATTCAGATACCCATTCAGTTCAGTTAACCCAGACAAACACACACTTTTTTTTTGTTTTGTATGTTAGTTTTTTTTACCCTAAATTAAAGGTCCAAGGTCCAAGTAAAAAAGTTCTTCTACTTTAGTCCCAGCAGAGAAGTCCAGTCACACAGCAGTCCTTTCTCCTGGTGTCTTCTGCCAAGCTACATCCTGTGGTTCCAGTCAGCTTGTGTGTCAGCCCCTGTAGGCAGTCAGTTGGTATAAGATAAGATACATTTTTTGTCAACAGGATAAATATTAGGACTTGTCACAGCCCTGTTTACAGAATTGTCCTGCTTTAAAAGTTTTACAAAGGAGATATAGAGTTTAGTAAAAAAAAAAAAAATTGCATAATTTTATAGATACGCATTTCCATTACACAACAAGCAAGACTATGAATCCTAGAAAGCTATAATTACAAAAACAAAACAGAAAATTTGGTCAGATTGCACATTATCGTACAAATACATATTACCACCTTCAGATTAACCATGCCCAAGTCATACAGTCAAATGTCAAAACTTTGGTAGCAAGTGCAAGTATCCACCAAATTCCCATCTATCGTAGATTGAAACAGCTTTGTTGTTGAAGCTTTCCTACTCTCTGGGGACAGAGTATTCCATTCTTTTGTTATCCACCAACTAGTTTTCATCCTCCCATAAGAATTAAATATTCTTGGGATTGTAAATCCTCTGTTTTTTTACTTCCCTCAAATTGTGAGTATGTATAGAAGCCTCACCACTTTCAAATTTGTGGTTCTTAATGATTCCATTATGCAATTTAAATGCTGTTGTTGCTCTTAGTTTTTTCTCCTAAGTTCTAAGGAGTCCTAATTTATTTTAAATCCCTATACATTAGGCTATGGTGTCAATCATTGGCACACCCTAATACAACACTTTCTAGTTTATTATATAATGTGACTAATTTATGGTTATGGGCTATCCTCCGCTGCTAGCTGGGACAGGTTGTAAAGTCAGAAAGTATCATGACACAAAACAAAACGCCTTGCCACAGATACGGGGAACAGAACCTGAGGAAAGATCATAGAAAAAAAAACTCTGTGCGAAAGCTTTTTTATTAATAATTTTGCATGTGATTTACCTTTAAAGTCTGTCACAAGTCTGCGAATAACTAAAACCTTCATGCCCAAAGCTTCTGTAAGGGGAGCACTCCTCCAGAGAGCTCCATGTCACCATCCCTTTAGGAGTCGGTAGAACTGAATCCGTAGCTGCATTTGGAAATGTTTCCAATTTACGGATGTCAAGATACCAAATTTAAGTATTGTGCTATATCTGTGTATAAATTAAAAAAAAATTGTATATTGATTATCATGATAATTTGCAGCATTTCTCATTTTTAAGGAAAAATTTGAAAATGGGACTGGGGTGATGTGGGAAATCGGGAGTCTTCATCACACTTGATGCATGGTAATCAGGTGTGGGGGGTTTTTTTGTGTGTTACTGAGATAAATTATTGTCCGTGGAAGTTATTTTTTAATTTTTTTTTTTTTATTTAGTTGTTTAACCAGGTATAGCACACTAAGCTGAAAGCTTTTTTACAGGAGCGACCTGGGAGCACAAGGAGGTTAAGTGACTTGCTCAGGGTCACACACTATGCAAGTGGAAGCTGTGGGATTCAAACCCAGGTCTGGTCTGCTGGATGTCACCAGATTTGCAGCTCAGAGCCTTAGACCACTGCACTATACTGCCCCCTTTGATCAGTTATCATGATATATCATCATAGTGTTCATGTTATCGTGACATCCCCATTCCAATTTCTGTCTGACTTCTCTTCCCCTGCTGACCGCACAGATACGATCTGCTGTAGTAGGTTCAGTTTATTGCTGTGCATCCTGGAGCTTTTCAGTTCTTCGATATGTAGATTGACAGTCTCACATAAACTGTACTGAGCCTTGAAAGGAGGGCAGAATCAGAGACCAGCATGTCTGAGCAATAGAAAGCTCCTGGATACATAGCACCCCATTTACTGCTACTGCCGATATGGTTGGTAACTATGGGTGCAAGAGTTTCAGGGATCTTTAGAAGAGTGGCATTAGTTTATAGCACAGGGGTGGGGGTTGTAGAATCTCCATATAAAAATTGGAATAATTTGTAAAAGTGGTCATTCAGCAGACTGCCAGTGCAGTGACTCTGGCTACCTGGGTTCAGGAACGAGCCTGGGTCATGGGAGGGACAGCCGGGGGAGGATGGTTGAGCGTCTGACTCTGCTACAGTAATGCCATCTGGGTGACTAGAGGTGGCGGTAGCAGTTGTAGCCAGGGATGAGAGGGGGGCGTTGGCGGTCTGGTGCATGCTGCATCAGCCTGTATCTTCTGACATCTTTCGGCTGGGGAAGAAAATGTGAAAAATCCTGACTGTACAGAATGCTGCCCTCTGTAGGCCCCCACACCACCGACTGGGCTCTGCACTCCAGAATCGACACTTCAGCACTTTTGATGGGAGTAAGGCCCAACCGCTGGCAGCCCTTCCCATGAGTCATCCATGGGGTAGCATGGAGAGTGCAGGCAAGTCCTGGTGGGTGATGGAGTTAGGCAGAGCGGCAGGATTGATGTGGGCCAGTCAGGTGAAGGAGTGTATAAAGCACGCTAAATATATTAAGGAAAAAAACATGTCATGGATGGAGCTCTACTGGCAGGTAAGATGCACATATCAGCAGCTGCGCACATAAGGTGTGGGGCTCTACAGATGAGTGTTGAGGTTCAATTTTTGCACTGGCTAGTGATCTGGCAACAAACTACAAGTTCTGAATTATCTCTCGGAATGAGTGCACATAATTAGATTCAGGTGAGTGGTCCCCAAGAGCATACCTTCATCTGTACAGGCCAGAACGTGAGTGTAAGTAGGCCATGGCCAAGATACGGATACAGACTGTCCATTGGCCCAGCTGCACTGCTGTCCCGGTGACATTGGTTCGGAGCAGGACTTGGGATGTTTGAGCTGGGGCCAGGGCATTAAGTTACCAGATGCAGCTTTTCCCAGCCACAGAACATTCTATAGCATTGAGGGCTACACAGAATGAATAGAAGTAGCAGTCCTACTGTTAATCTGCAATGTGTTTCAGTACTCTGATTAGGTAGATGGGTAAAATTGTTATTTTTATACAGGATAACCACTGTCATTAGGGATAAAATCCCTGTTTACAAGACGAGTCCTGTTAGGTGTCACAAGAGTAAAAGTTCATGTAGCTTTGCAAATACAAAAATGTTACAAAATTATTTAAACACGTCAGTACACCACACACTATACAGTATATAAAAGATCGTACAATCGGTTCCAATAAACAACCAATAAAAGTCGCAAATATACCAACAGACCCAAATACTGTTGATTACAGAAGTTTCAATAGAAATGAACAAATTAAAGTGAAATTCATTACATTTGAAGATCGAAAACTATTAAGTATAGCATTGGACCAGAAATTTAACAGTTGCACACAAAGTGAAACATTGATTTCAAGTCTGTTCTAAATTAATTTGAAGATGCCACCATTTTGCCACTTGGTGTTTTACAGTTTTAACCCCAAATTTTGTTATACTATAATTGCTCTTTATTTTGCTAACATATACAGTTCTAGTCAAGATCAGAATAGGCTCGGTCTTATTCGTAAGTGCATTAACTGATGTATAATGAGCAGGTTGCTTTGTGAAAAATCGGTGCAACAATTTCAGCCGTATCTCTCCATTTCTTTGCTCTAAAGTAGTCCATCGTAAAGTAGTTAATAATGTACAATGGCATGTTTTATAATGGCAACCCAATATGAACCTTGCAAGTCTATAATGAATTTTATCCAGTTTGTCCCGCATCAACTTAGGTGCAGCCCTATATATAACACTTCCATAATCAGTGGCGGGCATCACCATCTGTTCCACTATAGTTTTCCTAGTGTTTAAATCCAGGCATCTTGAAGTTCACCTAAGTGCTCCTAATTTCTTGCTAACTTTGTTCAACAACTCCTTAATATGTTCTTGAAAAATTTAACTTTGCGTCAAATATTACGGCCAAGTAACGATATTCTGTTACCTGATCTATTAATACATCTGATAAAGATGTTAAGCCCAGAGCTGGTTTATTACTTTTTCCCAAAATAAAGAATTTTTGTCGTCTTTTATGTTCATCACCAACCCGGACCTGGCGAACCACTCCCCCAAGCTGCTGAAGTCCCTCTGCAGTTTAACCCTCAGATCTACAAAGTCCACCCCAGTAGTAACAAGAGCCATATCGTTGGCATACAGCCAAAATATTAGATGTTTGAACTATCTGGGGAAGGTCATTGCAGAAAACCAAGAATAACAGGGGGCCCTAATATAGATCCTTGGGGGACTCCTCTTTCCACAGGTTTAGTTGTTGACAGGACCTGGGACACGCATACTCTTTGAGATCTTCCTGTTAGGTATGATTTAATCCAAGCCATGGCCCCTCAGTAATGCCCATAACTCAAGAGTTTCCTCAGCAGCAGGGAGTGGTCCACTAGGTCGAAGGCCTTGGACAGGTCTGCAATGAAGGCTGATGTCCCTGCCATGTGGGGAGAGGGGTTGAGAAGATGGTCCCGAAGTCTTTTCAGTTCTTACAATACTATGTAAGGCTTTTTTGTAAATTGGTTGCTTGGCTATCCCTGCCCCCCAAAAAAACACACACACACACACACACAATTTCTCTTTCATTACAATGTGTGCTGAGCTTATGCAAACAGCCTTACAGAAAAGATCCTGTTTACTAATGTAGGTGTGTCTTCATTGGATTCAGTGTGTATCTTTTTTTTTTTTCTATCTAGGCTGCTACAAAATCACAACTGTGTTCAGTCATGCACAGAGCGTTGTGTTGTGCGTTGGGTGTGCTACTGTTCTTTGTCAGCCGACAGGAGGGAAATGTCGTCTGACAGAAGGTAAGGGGCTCAAACAGTATTTACTACTAACATAGTAAAAGCCAGCAGAATAGGCCTAAAGGTCTTTTGTGTCTGCTCGTTAGCCAGCCCCTATTGGGCGCTAGCTTCTTTCCCCCCCACCGGCCCCCGAGAGGGTCAGCTTCGGCTTCAGTATACCCATGCATCTGTCCCAGCCCCTCTTAAAGCCCTCCACTGTGCCCTGCTCGACTAGACTTCCGGGCAGTGCATTCCATGACTCCACCACCCTCTCAGTGAAGTAATGCCATCTACGTTCTCCCCTGTAGGTTCACCCCTTTCAGCCGGTCTTTAGGGTGCTGTCTCCCCTTTTTGGTAACTGACATTTCTGCTTTGTATAGAAGCTGTAAACAGTGATAAATACTTAGTGATGTAGAATTAAAGCAATGAATATAGGAAGCCAATGAGATATTATTAGGACTGATAATGTGACATTACATATAGAATGATACATTGGGGAGGTTCATAACGAAAATTTAATGCACACCCGAGGTGTTGGATGCTACATAAACCCCAAGGGCGAAGCCTGAGGGGTTTATCAAAGCAACCCATGCTGAGGGTGTGCATTAAATTAGAATTTTGCCCGGGTATTGTTTTATGTAATTGCTGGGTGGCGTTTTTTTCTCCAATATGACAAAGGAAATGTCTGTAGGATGGGGGGTTGGTAGAGAAGAACTTCTTGAGATAGCTTTAAAACATAAAAAAACATTAACCAATTAATGAAACACAGAAAGTAAGTTATGTAGTTTTCATTCATAGAATTCATAGGACAGAGCTACTTTGTGGGCTTTGTGTGAAAATGGCAGCTGGTAAAATCATTTACTAGAAAAACTGTAACTGCTGCACATAAGAAGAAAGTTCATAAGAACATCAGCTTTAGTTCTATAAACAGTAACCTCGTCTTTTGTTTTCTGTTTAAATTTTTTTCTTTGGATCCTTTGGGTCACTTTTGCCTTGGGAATATTCTAATAAGCTGCTAAGGTCAGAGGGTAGGCACTAAAGTTTTTGTGGAGAGAGGGAAGGAGGCTGGGCTAGGGACTCTCTGAAATGTATGCCTACCATACTGAAAAGTCTGTGGAGCAGGGGCAAGGTTAGTGAGTGAAGATTTTACTCTCTTGCCCTTTTAAAAGGGCCTGAAAGTGTGTTTGTTTTTTTTTTTTTTTGTGTGTGGTGTCCGTCCCCCCCACCCCCACCAGTTGCAGAATTTCTGCGGGGAGTTTCGGTTTCACTGGATTGAGAGCGGGTTTCAGTGTAGTGTGAATGAGCGTGAGCTGGGCAGAGGAGAAGCCGGCGCGTGTTTGCGGTTATAATGGTAAATTATAATTTAGAGAAAAAACGCCAACCTGTTATTTATAGATACATAGAATTAAATAAGCACCATGATTACAAGTGGTATTACCACACTGTCATGGTGGTTCTGACATTTCCATGTTTGTTTTTATTTTTTTTGTGGTCTTGAGCACAATAAATGTAAGTATGTTGTGCAAACAGCAAAGGAGTTCCTTTAAATGTAATACAAAGTATTACAACATGAAATTTAACTAGGTGGTTTTCACAGTTAACTGTTTTTAAAATAATAAAGCTATTGAAGCTTAGTTGTGATTTCTGCATAAATGTAGGAGGAACCCGTTTGAGAAAGCACCTGGGCCGGAGGAGATACATCCCAGGGTGCTGAGGGAACTGGCTGATATCCTGGCAGTCTTCTTGGCGGAGCTCTTCAACACCTCTCTGAGGACTGGATGGGTGCCCCAAGACCGGAGGGTGGCCCATGTCATGCCGATCCACAAGGGGGAGTCAAGAGAGGAGGTGGGACATTACAGGCCCGTTAGCCTGACGTCTGTGGTTGGCAGGGTGATTGGTGGAGGGTATTGTCAAGGAAAGGTTAGGGGGGTTAGTGGAGCAAACTGGGTATTTGGACAATAGGCAGCATGGCTTTGTCCCAGGAAGATCATGTCAGACGAACCTTGTGGAGTTCTATGACTGGGTGACGAGGACTCTGGATCGGGGTAGGCCGGTGGACGTCCTCTTTCTGGACTTCAGCAAGGCGTTTGACTCTCTACCCCACAAGGGCCTGCTGGCTAACCTGAAGGAAATGGGGTATGGAGACTTTTTTTTTTTTTTCCCCCAGTCTTTGGTAACCGGGTAAGGCCCACTAAGCACAAGTGCCTGTTTTCAGGGGCAACCTGGGAGCAGTTGTTAAGGTGGATAGCAAATTAGCTCTCTGAGTGTGCTCAGAGGGTGGTGGTTGGGGGGGTTAGCCTCATCCCTAAGGTGGGTTACTAGCGGGGTGCCCCGGGGTCAGTGCTGGGGCCACTCCTGTTCAACACCTATGTCTCAGACATAAGGAAGGGGATCAGGAGTGAAATGAGTCTCTTTGCAGACTACTCAAAGCTGGGCGCAGTGGTGGATGAGGAGGAGGGGAGGGTGGCCTTGCAGCAGGATCTGGAGGCTCTGGAAAGGTGGTCAGGAAAATGGAAACTAAAATTCAATGCGGAGAAGTGCAAGGTTCTGCACCTGGGAGTCAGAAATCCAGGCCAGGGGTATACCCTGGGAGGAGACAAAATTCAAGTCACGGAAGGTGAGAGGGACCTGGGGGTAGTGGTAGATGTCAAAATGAACAACTCGGAGGCCTGTAGGAGGACAGCAGCAAGGGCAGATAGGATGCTGTTGTGCATTGCCAGGGGGATTACCTCCAGAAAGGCAGAAGTGATTCTTCCTCTGTACAACTACTTGGTTAGGCCACACCTTGAGTATTGTGTGCAGTTTTGGAGACCACATTTAAAGAGGGACGTTACATTCCTAGAGAGGATCCAAAGGAGGGCAGCCAAAATGATCTGGGGCCTGGGGGAGAAGACCTATGAGGAGAGGATCAAGGAGCTCGACATGTACACCCTGAAGGAGAGGAGGGACGGGGGGACATGATGGAGGTCTTTAAGTACATAAATGGGATCAATAAGGGGGGCCCAGTCAGGGTGCTCCAGAGGAAGGAGGAGGGGGCAAAGAGAGGGAACCGGTGTAAGTTGGAAGGGGGCAGGCTCAAAGGGGAGAGGAGGAGGTGTTATTTCACTGAAAGGGTAGTGAAGCCATGGAATGCACTGCCCAGGGAGCTGGTAGAGGTGGAGACTGGACGAGTTTAAGAGGGAATGGGACAGGTACAGGGGGAGGGTAAATCTGACCACGTCCAATGCAGGTGGCACATCTTGGGCTGGGAACAGTATAACCCAAGGGGATGGGGAGGACCCCAGAATTGGCAGTCCGTGCGGGTGTTGAAATTCGAGCTGACTCGAAAGACCATTAGGCCTATTCTGCTGGCATTTTAGTATGAAATAGGACCAGTTCCATAGTGCTGTACCACACCATTCTTGGCAAAGTGGGTTTTGGTACCTATAGATGCTAGGGTTCATGAACCCTGACTTCATTAGGTGCCAAAACACGATTTTAAAATCGGGGAAATTACATGTCAAAAAGATGTTTCATTCAAGTGAATGGAGGCCCCCTCCCCCGCTCGACCTATAATGACATCACAAAATGTTAGAGCACAGGAGCTGATTGGAGGGTAAGGAAGTGGAGCGAGATTGTGCAGCTGTCCCCTCTGGGGCAAATTCTGATCCCTTCCCTTTGGGGGGTGAAAATAGCCTGGAGGCGCTCCCGATGAGGTAAGGGAGCTTCCTGTTCAATGTTTGTAGGATTGGGAAAGGCTGCTTAAGAAACTTGAAAGCTGCTGCAGCCACATATGGCATTGGGGGCTGACCTAATAAACCTGTGGGCACTAGTTTGTAAGAGGGTCTAGGCATTTTAGATGACGTGGTCAGCATTGAACATTGCCTGCATTTAGAACCAGGGCTCCCCACCCCCTCCAGTCCATCAAAAAGAGCCCCCCCCCCACAAACAAAATAAAAAAAATGGGATACATATAGACTTAAAATGGGTGCCCAGAGAACAGGAATCGTAGACCTCATGGTTTCCCATTTCTATAAGTCCCTGGTGGAGATTACGGGGGACACAATGGAAACAGCCCTGAAATGGCAGGAGGAGTCAGGCACCCCAGTACCTTCAGAAAACTGGCACACAGCATGCCAGCTTTCCTCTAGAATTACAAGCTCACACCAGTGGAGAGAATACTTATGGAAATAACTGTGAGGTTCTTTTGAACCCTGACTATCACTGCCCACCTGTCTCCCTACTAGATATCTCTCCTGCTGGAGGCACTGCAGAGAAGTAACTGCCCGTAGTATGCACATCATGTGGTCATGCCCTGGCCTGCACCCTCTCTTTAATGCACTGCCAACTGAGCTCGAGGAGCTTTACAAGCAGCCAAGTACCCCTGACTGCAGAGCTAGTTTTTGCATCTATTAATCTCTTGTGCGGTTTATACTACCCAAACTCCTGATGCCTATTAGGCATCCTAATTACAGACGGCAAAAAAAACTATCAAGGACCAGGACTCCATCCTCTAAGGCCATTCAGTAACCCTAGAAGCTCAGTCCAGGTGAGCCTAAACTAATCTTGCCCAAAATTGGCAGAATGAGTACACAAATCTCACTGACTGCTGTGCTTGCTGGCCTTCTCCCGGCACCACTCACTCCCCGACTATTGGGGCTGCCCTGGCCTTCCACCACCACAAACATGGGTCTTGCTTTTCAAGTCATGGAACCAATACAAAGAATGTTGAAAAACTTACTAGAAGTGAACTGAGCACTGCCCCACCTCTTGCATTGTACCAAAGGGGGTGGAATGTTACCCAGATTGAGATTCACAAACCTGTACAATCAGTGTGGAAAAGGCTCCATAACACTCCTCATTTCACAGCATACAATGTTTATTATAACTGTATCGGGACAATGCAAACTTGGAGAATGTTTCAATAAAATATAAATTAAAAAAAGGGGTGCCCAAGGACAGGCAACATTTGTCCTGGATTTTAAAAGACTTGCTTGAGAATTTATTCCTCGTTTTCAAACACGGACAGCCAGCACTAAACATTCCAGCATGTCGTCTGGTAAACCTGCACTCATAAAATAAAAAAATAAAAAATAACTCTTCTTATATCATTGCCTACCTTTTATGTGTTTTTTTTTTTTTCCTTATAGGTTGCTCTTTCAGAAGAAAACAGCATTAATCATTTTTTAACCTGGTAGAGGGGACAATCTTATGAATTCAACTTCTTATGCGGTGGAGAAGGGTTCCTGGTCTCACAGTCCTGGGAAGTAGGAGAGGATGACTCCCATGAATGAAAATTGCAGCTCTTCCAAGCAGTACTTTTCAAAGGCTGCTTTAAAAAAAAAAAAAAGTGCAATCAAGAAACCCCGGAGTTCAGTTCCATAAAACTTGCTGACCATACTGTCATTTTCTGTGTTGATTGATTGATTGATTGATTGATTGATTAATTAAGGGTAATTACAAGACTTTTAATAGTTGACATCTGATCATTCGGATCGTCTGTGCAATACTATCTGTTTAGAGAAAGAAAACTTTCTGATTTGGACTGCTGCAGCCAGGTGTTCTTAAATAATTTATTCCTCTTTAATTCAGCTGCCACAGATGGAGGTTTTGCAGTCATTTTGTCATGGTCATAAAAGTGGATCTCACTTGAAACATTTAAGGTTCTAATAGCTTTTTTTTTTCTATAGGCAGGGCCCCTAGTGCTCTGCCGCAGAATTTTCTGATTTCTGCGGCAGGTCTCCTTGGCTTCTGCGGCAGCATTTTCTGATTTCTGCGGCATGATTTGTTCATTTCTCTGGCAGAACACAGTCCTGTCATTGGCTAAATATGATGTGATGTCATTGATGACATCATATGCTAAGCGCAGAAGAGGGGCTTCAGGATAAAAGAGATGACAAAGAAATCCTGACACTACAGAAAAACTGTGTAATATATATATATAAATGAAAATTTATGAAAAATAATGAATTCTGTGGCACCATATATATTCTGCGGCATTATGCAAATTCTGCGGAAAAGTCCGCAACTGCAGAATCGCAGAATTCCAGGGGCCTTGTCTATAGGTTAAAGACCAAGAAGTGTGGAGGGGAAGAAAAAAAAAAAAAAGTCTTTTTGTGCAAGTGTAAAAAGAGGAAACCTCTGAAACCAATGATGCAGACTGGTATAGGTTTATCAGACAGATTTTTTTTTGAGGCTGCAGAAATATTTTCCATTGGTCACCACTAGGTCTTTTTTTTGGTTTTTACATAAAAAATATTCAGACTGTCTTCATCTGCTCAGCAATATTACAGCTTTTTGAACCAGTGTCTCTGCATCCTTGGAACAGATTTAAAAAAAAAAAAAGCTGTTAAAATCTGACACACTCTATACCTGGTCTCTTTGCATGTCTTCTGTATATGCATCCTCCAATTCAAATTTAGCTTTAAAAAAAAAAAAAAAAAAATTGTGGCTCTGACCTTATTCCCATTCATTGTATAGATAATTGGTATACATTTTAGTTGAATTTGAAGAAGTACATTGGATATGAGTCAGCATCACTTTGGATAATTAAGCAGTAATGCATAACAGTATGTGTTGTGCTGGGATAATGTCACCCTGTGCTGAGTGTGTCCAACACCCAAGAATGAACGTTATCCCACCACAACACACACACACACTCTGGAGCACATTATTGTGATTATACAATGGCTCAATAGTTTAAAAAAAAAAAAAAAATGTACTTGAAAAAACAAACAATAGTGCTGATTTATTGTTTTGGCCAGTAGGTGGCGTTGCTGTGTGACTCTGCACACTCCAATAACCTTTCGCTCTGTAGCTTCTCCCCAATTCCCTCAGTATCAACCCCCACCCTCCATTTACATGTTTCTGTGTTTTTTTTTTTTTTTTTTTTTTTTTTTTCTGTCTCTCTTGCTCACTGTGTGTCATTCTGCCGCCCACCAGGTTGTCAGACATCTGCCGCCCCTCCCCCCAATGATCGCAGCTGTTGAGTGTACTGTGTACCTCCCAGGTGTACCTTCTCTTGGTACAGTCGAAATGTGTTTGTACCGGGAGAAGGAGAGAAAGAAAATGCCGATCAGAGAGTTAGTGAAGCACTGTGTGCTTTTGAAAAGTACACGCACTCTGTCTGGGTGAGGAGCAGGGACTGATTTACAAAGGCATTTTGCATCACACACACACAACCACCACCTGTTCAGTCACAGTGGGGTTTTTTTTTGGGAGGGGGGTGCCAGGAAAAGACTATAACAAAAGGATTCCCTGCTGATCGATGAGTAGAGCGTGCTGTGCTGTTCACAAGCACACACGCTCACAATGTTAGAGGCAGAGTGTGGACTGCCAGCAGTGAAGCGAATCACAGTAATGGCTTTGTTTCAGATTCCAGAGGATATCACGGCAGTAGTGGTGTAATGTTTTGGTGGGGGCTTTAAGTTACAAGCATTTGGTTTGGGTTTTATCCACTGTGGGAGGGATTTCGGTTACTTTATTAAAAAAAAAAAAAAAAAAATTCACTTCAGCCATGCCAAGTGTGGGCAGTTGAGGCATGGCATAACATTTGATGTGGTCATGGGTGTGCCAAGACTTGATCCATGATGTGTTGGAATAACACCATAGGTCAAGGTCTTGGTTGACCAGTCAGGTTCAGGGTTCATTCTTGCCATTGTATAATGACATTTTTCACAGAGATAATTTCAGTATAATCACTAGTCATGAATATCTGTACATCTGAATTTGCCTGCTTCACGTACCATGTCTCCCAGTTGTTTCAAAAGCTTAAGCACTGTTTTCTTTTTGCAACATCTATGTTGGTCCAATAAAAAGTATCCAACTATTTGCTTCTGGATCAGTTGTTTTAAAATGAATGGTTTTACCCTTACTATGTCATTAAATGACTTGAATGATCGTGTCTGTTAAATTGAGTAATTTTATGTGAACTTTGCATAATTTTTATTTTTCAAGTTTTAGATGTGATTGTAGCGTACATGATTCAGCACAAGTCCAGAATGGATTGTAATGTTGTACACCACCTAGTGGTTACATGTTAAATTTTGTCTAGAAAACAATACAGTTGGTTTATCATGGTTTATTGGGACATTTTGTCCTGACCATGTAAGTAATGTGCAATGTTGACCCAGTAAATCACTGTAATGTATTTCTGAAAATAAAACTTGCTTATAAAATTCTTGTTACCTTTGACGTCTTTTTTTTTTTTTTCCTTTTCTTTTCTTCTAACTGAAAACGTCCCAACGCCTGTTCTGCTCAAAACAGCTCTGCCACTATGCCAGAATAACTGTCTCCATTACTTTTGGCAGTGAGTAGTGAAACTCCAGCATACCCTAGGAGTCTGGATGGTGACACACTCTCCAAAGTGGTAGCCCAATTCAAGTGTCTTGTGTGACTGGACTGCAAGTTTCTCTACCCACATTGGCACCATGCACAAAAATACACACCATAAGGGTGGTGCACTGCACCTCAACAAATACTGCCTCTACTCCAGTCTGCTGTGCAATCATCCTACAGTTAATAATGCAGACATTTGATTGCACAGATGTGGTTTACAGGGCATCCTCCAAGTTCAAACTTTGCCAGACTGAACCATCTTCTCTGTCACTCTGTGTTAAATGTTCTGCCTCTGAACCCATGACTGCGCTTTGTATTCTGACCTCGCTGTTCCCTCCCTAGAGACCTGTCACCTCTCGCACTGCTCTTTCTGGTTAAATACTGGTTTACCAGTGTTCATATTCTCTCCTCTCTCTCTACCCATTTTGTTCCATCGTCTTACTCCAGATGCCAACTTTTTTCCACATCTCTTTCTCTACAAATCTGCATCTAGTCTGTCTGTCTTTAAATTTATTGCACCCCAAGGGAATAACCTCCCTCCCCATCTAACTTTCATCCTCACTCCGCTTTCTCAGACCACTCTTCCTGGCATTTCTCATAAATCCTGCACTTGCATCTGGTCACATCCTGACATCCCAGCTACTCTGTACCCTGTTACAACTAATGCTTGCTGACATCCCAGATTACCTCTATAGCTTTTGTAAATTGTGTATTACAGAAATCTAAATTTGTATTTTAGTTGTATATTGCTATGTTGCTGGTTTTGTACATGCTTACTTTTAATACTTATTCGTTAGCTGTGTTCTTCTACTTGTAACCCCAACTAGAAACAAGCTCGGACTCCGTGTACCTCTCCTGGTCAACATCTTTAACTAAAAAAATAAATATATGGACTGTTCTACATTTTTGTCCTTCGGTGAGTACAAAGTTAAAGCAAAAAATTGACCCAATCCCAACTGCAAATAGTTTCTCTGTTTTAAGGGAAAACAAATATGGGGTGATGCAGAGGGGGACTCTGAAGTCTCCTTAGTGCCATCTCAGCGAGACCCCTTCTCTGACCCAGAAGACTCCCAACTGGAGGCCTTGTTCTCCAAAAAAAAAAAAGGGGAATCAGTCAAGATCCCAGTCCCCTTTGTATTTGAGGCAATTCATTAAATGATGTATTACTTTTTTTTTGTTTTGTTTTTTTGTTTTCCATCTTCTTTATTGCCTCAGTATGCCGACTAAAGTCATGTAAGAAATGCATAACAAATATTGAAGCAGCAGGCTAGGGACATATACTTGCTACAGGATGTAGCAGCCTGGGGACATACAATTGCTACAGGATGTAGCAGCCTGGGGACATACACTTGCTACAGGATATTAGAACAACAGTTGAGATATCCAGGGCACAGAATCAGTGAGCCCTAGGACCTTCCTATTGGTGTCTCGGTGAAGATCTTTGTGACAGGATGGGGATTTTTACTGGAAGTTCTACACGCTAAAGTGAAGCCCCGACCGCTTCACAGATCGGGGCTTCACTGTACAAATTCCCCTGCAAGTCACCATGTAAAATATATATTTTAATTACTTGACCGCTCGAAAAATTCGGGGAAGCCCCCGGTGCAGCCGGCATTTTCAGTCATGGCATCCCGTCCACTGCCGTTCTCACTAGTAATAACGCACCATTGTCTCTGCCTTATAGGTAACCCTATGTACAGAAATATTATCAATAGTGTAATATTACATGCTGATCATTATTTTTACACAATTTGCCTCAATGCCATATGTATGGCTGGCAAACACATGGCATTTAGGCAGACTGTGTTTAAAATTAATTGGCGTGTAATATATATGCATCCTGTGTTGAATCTGCATTGAAGTGAGAGGTGCGGCGCCGCACTTTTGCACTAAATGGAGCCACGCAACGTCGGCCATATTCCCAATTCTCGGACACTAAAAATTTAAAATACAGCCAAGTATAATAAGGGCTCTATTGGGGAAAAGCCCAATCTGGGGTAAGCCTTTGGGGGCCAGGGACATGAAAATTTAGACAGTTTTTCTTTAATGAGAGAGTGTTTTCTGAGAGAAAGAACTGGTTCCGTAGTTGACTTCATCCTCTTCTTAGACTGTTGGTGGGGGGGGGGTGTGGCTCATAATTACTTGTTTACAGAATTATGATATTATGGGATCCTTAATGCCCCCCCCCAAAAAAAAAAGTAACAAAACAGTATCGGCATGTCTATATACATGACAATAAGAATCATTGCAGAGCAAGATGATTATACAACATGGGTACTTACAACATATTGCCTGTTCTTCCATAATATAAGTTGATGCAGTAAAAATATAGTACATTCAAGACATTTGGGGAACTAGCATAGTGAGACTACGATATCCGTCAGTTTGCAACAGAGATGTACAATTATCTGCCAGATTTATCTAGGTTCAGAGAGAGAGAGAGCCAAAGGGGATCTCCCAGAATGGCTGCCATGTCAGTTGGGCCTAAGCGCAGCTTGCTCTGTTGGGATCTGCGAGTCTAGGTAGAGATTCCACTTTGTCAGATCTGTCCACCCCTTAAGATCATAGGTGAGGTACTCGAGTTGCAGCACCGTATCTCTCTATTTCTAGTGTGGGGTGAGCATGAGCGACTCAAGTGTTCCAAATATACCTCCTTGCTGTTATTGGCATGACCCTAATCACCCTGGGATAGAACTCTTCTCCCCCCAACCCCGAGATTCAACAACTTACGTTGTCTTTGAAATACACCATGCTATAGCATTTCAGAAGGGTCTATGTTCACTACATTGTCAAAAGTAGTGCATATACATACCCTGCTCCACTCCACAGCGCCCACATTAGAGTGAAATAGTTTGAGTAAACTTACTATAGCAGGGGGCATATAGAGTCTGTATTAAAACTTAGACCAACCCATGCACTTGCCTCATTCTGCACTTTCGCTTATCTCCCTGTCAAACGTCTTCCCTTAGTCAGTATAGTCATCTATGTATTGTGTAACCTTTCCAACCTAGTCCCCGCTCCCTGTCCTAAAGCTTCTTGGCTTCTAGTTCTAAACAGTCAACACTGTGTAACAATTCAACTTAATGCTAGAAATGTAGGCACGCATATATGTAGGTATGTAAACAAAATATGTAATGTCACTCATTCATGTAAACAAAGTATGTAATGTCTCCCTTATTCATGTAAACTAAGGGTGGGATATTCAAAGGGGTTGTACATGTCGTAACAGTGTTGCACCATGCGCAACCCACTGATGCGCCTCAGTGTGATATTCAAGGGATGTTGCGGGCAGATCCCGATGGTGAAATGTGCACCAGTAATGTCTGGCGCAAGTGCGGAGGCGTGCTCCATGCATATTCCGCACATCCCATATTCAGCCTGGGATGTGTGGCGCATATGCTGGTGCAACCCCTACTTGCGCCGCACACTGGTGCTCAAAGTTGAGATGAAAAGAAATGGGAGCAAGGGCTGGCTACCCACAGGTGAGCTGCCATATTGTAGAACGTAACACTGCAGCCACCAGCTGTGGGTGGCCACCTGAGCTCCGGGGCCAGGGTCTGTTGGCGTCGCGCCCCCCCAATGCCCGATCATGGGCATTGTAATTGAAACAATATCCCTGGTGGTCCAGTAGACCGCTTCCAGCCCGATCGCGGGCATAAGAATAATCAAAAACATGTCCCAATATCCCTGGTGGTCCAGTGGACCACTTCCAGCCCGATCGCGGGCATAAGTATGATTAAAAACATGTCCAATATCCCTGGTGGTCAGTGGACCGCTTCCAGCCCGATCGCGAGCATAAGTATTATAAAATTAATTTCAGATTATCCCTGGTGGTCCGGCGGTACCCCCTCACCCACCCACTGGAGCCCACCACCCGCTCCCCTCGCCGGTCAGCAGCGGGCGGCAGCTCCCCACTCGCAAGCCGCCCACCAACTGACCGTACAGTACGGCTGTATGCCCATTGGTCCACAGCATGGGCCAATGGGCGTGCAGACCGTATCGTACTACACAGTCCCGATATGTGAATGGTCCAATATCCCTGGTGGTCCAGTGGACTGCTTCCAGCCCGATTGCAGGCATAAGTATTATAAAATTAATTTCAGATTGTCCCTGGTGGTCCAGCGGTACCCCCTCCCCACCCGCCCACAGGCCCCACCACCCTGCTCCCTCGCTGGTCAGCGGCGGGCGGCAGCTCCCCCTTGCAAGCTGCCCCCAACTGACCGTACAATGCGGCATCGCCCATTGGTCCACAGCATGGGCCAATGGGCGTGCAGGCTGTATTGTACCACACAGTCGATATATGAATAGATCCATTTACATATCGGGACTGTCAATCTGGCTGATCTACATGCCCGTGGCCCAAGCTGTGGACCAATGGGCGTGCAACGCCGTACTGTGCGCGATCAGTCGGGTGGCTTGCGGTGGGGAGCTGCCGCCACCGCTGAGACCACCAGGGATAATCTGAAATGATTTTTATAACATTTATGCCCGCGATCGGGCTGGAAGCGGTCCACTGGACCACCAGGGATATTGGATATGTTATTAATCATATTTATGCCCGTGATCGGGCTGGAAGTGGTCCACTGGACCACCAGTGATATTGGACATGTTTTTCTATATACCTGTGCCCGTGATCGGGCATTGGGGCACTTTGCTGCAATGTGCAGGGGGCGTCGGTCCCCGACGGCTGCAGCTTGGCAAGGCGCCAGGCGCAAGTCGCAGGGGATCGGTGCACCTGCATGCAAATGTGGCCATAATGACATGCTAATGGCCCCAGTTGTGCCTTGCATGCATTATGGCTCCATTTGCATATCCACCGCTGAATATCGCGGTTCCTGCGCCTAGCGCAACAACACTTGGGCTAGCGCATCCCCCTGCTCCACTCTTGCTGCTTGCGCTGGTGCAATGCCACTGCACCATGCACAGTGCAGGAGGCCACGTTGCCATATTCAACAGTGCTGAGCCATGGCGCAGCACCATTGAATATCACCCAGTCCACGCCCTGGCGCATCCCAGTTGCGCTGCACCTGGCTTGTGCCTCTGCCAGGCGCATTTCTGAATATCCCACCCTCAGTACGTAATGCCACTCTTATTCATGTAACAAAGCATGCATGACACTCTTATTTCATTACACCAATGTACAACTCAACTGCTATGTATCATGTACACTCCTTCTCCTCTGTACCCGCCCCCCCAGGTCACCCCGTGAGACGAGCATCTTGTTGCTTAGTGTGCCACTCCTGGTGCAACATTTCAATACATAAATACTGGGCGTCCTTGTAATGCTTGCAGATAGTGAGCCCCATGTGTGATTCACACAAGTCTCCCCAAGCTTCCTCTGGTATGGGGCTACCCAGATCAGATCCGTCTCCCATAGGGCCTTAGGATTCTGTGAGTAATCCGGTATCTGTTCCCATAAGCAGCTATATATCTAGGCAACAGTTCCTCCAGGACTAGTCCGAGCCTGCAACATGAAACTCTCTAGTTTATGAATTGGGGAGTCCTGAGGCTGGAGAGGGTTAACCTGTCTCGGCCAATTCCTCACTTGGAGATATCTAAACATGCGAGAGCAAGGCAGTTCAAACTCCTCTGCCACCTGCTGGAAAGTTTTAAAGCCCTGAGAAGAGGAGAGGTTCCCTAAACATTGTATCCCGCCTTTATCCCAGAGACAGAAGTTGTGATCCTCCAGTCTGGGGAGAAATTCCAGATTGGAATACATGGGAGCCAGCAGGGTACCATCTATATACACTCAATCCTCCTGGGTTCAAATATGCTATGACCCTCTGCTCCCACCCCATCTAATCCAGAGAGGACCAATGTGCATCTCTAGGACCCCTCACCCAATCCATGAGGAGTCTAGCCTGTGCAGCAAGGTGGTAAAATCTGAAATCTAAGTATCACAGACCCCCCACCCCTTAAGTCACCTCAGATTGATTCTAGGTCTCTTATTCTTCCAATAAAATTATTTCATGCTTTTCTAGTGCCAGTGTATCTTTTTTCCAGAGCCCCAGTGGGAGCATCTGGATGAGATACAGGACCTACGGCAGAAAATTCATTTTAATAAAATGAATTCTGCCCATCCAGGAAATTGGTAGGCCTTGCCACCGCTGTAGATCGTCCTGAATCTTACCGAGGAGAGGCAAATAGTTTAAGCTGTACAGAAATTCCTAACGATTTCCCCACTTGAACACTTAAGTACTTAATATGTGAGCTTACCAATCTATATTGGGTCCCACCAAGGTGTCCGGTGTCTACAGCCCCTATGCATAGCAATTCCAACTTTTCATAATTACTCATATCCAGAAAAAGTGGAGAATTCCTCAATAAGTGCGATTATAGCTGGGACCGAGGCCTTGGGCTTGGTAAGGAACAGCAGAATGTTATCCACATACAACCAAATTTTATGTTTATCCCAGGCACCTTGCACCTCTGTAATCTCCTCCATTTCCCTTATTGCTTTCGCCAATGGTTTAATCGCTAAGGTGAAGAGGAATAGGGACGGGGCAGCGCTGCCTGGTGCCCCAGGCCAGTCGAAACACCTCTGTGGTCTTCCCATTTACCAGGATACATCCCCAGGGGTCACAATACAGGAGTCTTAGTCTCCCAACCTGAACCTCTCTATGGTCCTGACCAAGTACTGCCACTCTATCAAAAGCCTTCTCAGCATCCAGGAAGAGAACACATGGCCCTTGAGTGCTGAGAGGCAAGCTCCACCAGCGTCCGCAGATGTCTGACATGATACCAGTGTCTATTTTTAATAAATCCTGTTTGATCATCCTTGACCAACAGCAGCAAGACCTCCTCCACTATTCTAGGCAGCACTTTAACCAAGACCTTGCTATCACAGTTAAGGAGTAAACTTGGTCAATATGCCGAACATAGCATGGGGTCCTTACCCTCCTTATGAATGAGGGTAATGACTGCTAGATTGCAAGAGTCTGGAAAATCCCCTTCTTCCCTAGCCTTTAAAAACATATAGTGCATATGGGCTCACACTGACTCATCCAGACGCACAGGAGGAACTGTAAGTACCCATTGGAGGGGGTGCAGGAGAACTGGAATGGCGTTGGAGCAGGTGATCCCGGCTGCTCAGCCTAAGGCAGGCCAGGGCTTGGGACAGAGGAGCGCATCAGAAGCGGGAGGAACCAGAGCTGCATCAGCAGGCAGAGGAGCGGGCTTTCTCTGTGGCTGCAGTCAGCGGCAGGCCAGGGGTACAGGGGAGAAGCTGTGGGCCAATCGGGAGCCAGGGCATGAAGATTTGACTCACAGCTGGGCTATAAAGGACAGGCCCAACCGCATTCCTTTTACAGACACACAGGAGGAGCTGTAATTTCTTCCCACACCACCCACCCTGGCCCTGACCTCGACCGCTATTAAATGGATGGTGGGGGAGGAGCCAAGGGGGAGGAGTGGCCTGACTTTAGAGGACTTTAAAATACTATTGCTCTGATCAGGCAAGTGTACATGTTGCTAGGGCAGCTCTGACCAGAGTGTGGGCTCTGTGGCAGCTGTGGTGCAGATCATTGGTGTGGGCACTGTAACTAAGTGTACAGGTAAACTAGGGTAGCCCTGATCAGGGTGAGAGCACTGAAGCACTGATCATTCGGGAACCTTGATTTTGAAACCTGGAAGAAAGTGTAAGTTTGAAAGTGCTAGCTGAGAGGTATTGAAAATTAAGTGTGGGGCTGACCAAAGGTGCATGATAGGATGGGGAAGGGACCTCAAGTCACTAGAGCAGGCATCTTTGGGAGGGTGGTTGGGTGCACAGGGTGTGGGGCGGCCATGGTACTAGACTGGGCTTGGAAATTTTGGGGTTGCCCAGTGTGCCATCAGCTGGCGAAGCTCAGGGAGGAGGTGGAAGAAATTCAGAGACGGGAGTGGAAAAGTAGGGGGCACGGGGTTGCCTACAAAACTACACCAGATGCTGAAACCTCAGGCACAAGGAGAGGAAATGGAGGTACTCTGGGGGCACGGGCATCCTGGCAGGGGGAGCCCAAAATGTGGGAGTACCCATAAAAACAGGCAGGGGTATGGGGTTGTCAAGGGAGACCAGAGAGGGAGAGAGAGTACTGGAAGGGGTCCAGTTGTAGCAGGGGGGAGCAGGGGCCCCAGATCAGGACTCCACAAGAAGGCACCGATTGGGGCTGCAAAAGCGGGACCTGGGACAACTGTGCAGAAACGGCAAAGGCAGGGAAATGAGGAAACTGTGCAGGAGCAAGCCAGGCAGGAAGTAGGGATGCAGAGGACTGGGGCTTCGGCAGGAAGGGATAGGGAAATGGTGCATGGCCCAGAAATGAAGCTCAGAGTACAAAAACAGAGGGAAAAGCTTTGGGGGTGATCAAATGGAGCAAAGCACAAGGGCAGGTAGCACCATAGAAGCCAAGAAACCAGGTTTTGGGGCAGGAGATGAGCAGGATGGGAGAGGAAGTATCAAAAGATTCAGAGGAGCAAAAGAGCTGCACTGAGGAACCAGAGAACAGAAAGGGGGCACAGGGAAATGAGCAGGGGGGAGGAGGCTCAAGAAGTCTCTGGGGAGGAGAGAGATAGCAAGGTTAAGGATGGGGAAAACTTGGGAAAGAGGAGGAGAACAGCAGCGGTGAGGGGTGCCCAGGAGAAAAAAGGGGATAGGGTCTTAATAGTGGGGGACTCTATTATAAAAGGAGTTGCACGGGGGGAGAAGGGGAGAGAGAGAGGAGATAAAATATGGGTGGAGTGCCTGCCAGGTATGACGGCAGCCACAATCATGCATTGGATCCCCTCGAGGGGGAAGGAAATAGATGAGAAAACTCATCTGATCTTCCACCTAAGCACAAATGACCTTGCAAGGAGTAGTGTGATGAAGGTGCAGGCAAGGTTTATGGCACTGGCTAGGTTCTGCAGCAGCTTGGACTTTAAATCCCTGTCTTTCTCTGAGGTGCTGTCAGTACCAAGGGCCAGCACGGAAGTGAGGCAAAGTATAGTGGAGTTCAATAGTTGGCTTGCAGGTTGGTGTGCTCAGAGAGGGTATGGTGTGATGGGAGATTGGGGTTCAACATGGAGCGACAATAGCTTCTATGCCCTGGACAGGCTGCACCTAAATGGGAAGGGGAAAGCAGTGCTCAAATGCAAATTGACAATTATGTTGACAGATGCTGCCATTTAAACTAAACCGGGGGAGGGAGGCAAGGGAAGTCCTGTTGATGAGGTAAGAGGTGGTGGTGGGGGCAAAAGGCCCAACCCACACAGTCGGAGGGTAAGGGGGGCCAAATATATAAGGCAGGAGGAAAGGAGGGGGTGGAGGGTCGTGTGCAAACGCCAGGAGTCAGGGTAGGAAGATCCCAGATCTAACAGCAAAAATGGTTGAGGAGGGCCTTGACATTGTGGGGGTAACAGAAACATGGTGCCATCAGAAACGGGATGGGAAATGGAGATACCAGGGTACAAATTGTTCAGGAGGGACAGGGTGGAAAGGGAGAGGTTTGCACTCTACGTAAAGGAGAGTATCAGGGCATCAGAATTGCAGGGCCAGTGGGGAGAGGCCAAAGGACTCTGGGTCTTGGCGGTGGGGAAGGGGGAGGCAGTGTGTATGGGGGTGGTTTACAGGCCCCCGGCACAGCAGGAATCTGTGGATAGAAGCATGGCTGATGAGTTTGTGAGAAAGGGGGGGAAGTGGTGCTGATGAGGGACCTGAACCTACCGGATGTAGAGTGGGACACCCTTTCGGCTGCTTCAACCAGCAGCAGGGAAATATTGGACTCCCTGCAAATGGCCCTCCTAAATCAACTGGTCAGGGGGCCAACCAGGGCAGGAGCTACTCTTGATCTAGTCCTGACAAATGAGTATAGGGTAGGAGATACATCGGTTGGGGAACATCTTGGTACGAGT
This sequence comes from Neoceratodus forsteri, assembly GCA_016271365.2. NCBI lineage: Eukaryota > Metazoa > Chordata > Ceratodontiformes > Ceratodontidae > Neoceratodus > Neoceratodus forsteri. The sequence continues at coordinate 173,523,019 of JADMNL010000031.1, forward strand.
GACCACAACACGGTCAGGTTTAGAATAAGGAACACTGCAGAGGTTCACCGGTCTAGGTTGAAGGTGCTGGATTTCAAGAGGGCAACCTTCGGGAAAATGGAAGTAGTGGAGAGGGCTTTGGAAGGGGTGGAGGAGTTGACAGAGGTGGAGGTAATGTGGGGGAGGATAAAATAAGCTATTGTAGAGGCCACTGACATCTGTGCCAAGAGAGCAAGTAAAAATAGGAGGAGGAAACCTCTGTGGTACACTGGGAAGGTAGCGAAAAAGGTAAAGGCAAAAAGGAAGGTCTTCAGGAAGTTCAAGGAAACGCAAGTAGAAGTGGACTGCGGAAAATACCAGGTGAGCCAGAGAGAAGCCGGGGTAGAGGTAAGGAGGGCAAAGGCACAGACAGAGGAGCGCATAACTAGAGGGGTCAAAAAGGGGGATAAGATTTTCTTTCGGTATGTAAGTGAAAAGAGGATGGCTAGGCAGGGAATACTCCGTTTAAAAACAAACGAGGGGGAGATGCTACAAGGGGACAAAGAGAAAACGGACCTGCTAAATAACTATTTTTGCTCAGTGTTCACTAAGGAGGAAGAAATAGAAGGCAACAGAGCAGGAAAAGCAATGGCAGGGGAGGAAGAAGTGGATATGAGACCATTCCTCATGGAGGAAATTTTGGGAAAACTAGGCTGCATGAAGGTGGACAAGGCAATGGGGCCAGATGGGGTGCACCCCAGGGTGTTAAGGGAACTAAAGGAGATATTGGCAGTGCCATTGACTGCACTGTTCAATCGGTCCCTGGAGACTGGGGTGGTGCCGGAAGACTGGAGGCAGGCAAATGTGATCCCGCTGCATAAGGGGGGAGGGAGGGAGGAAGTGGGAAATTACAGGCCCGTGAGCTTGACATCAGTGGTAGGCAAGCTTATGGAGAAACTAATAAAAGGCAGGACCACCAGCTACCTCGAGGAAAGTGGCCTGATGGATCCAAGGCAGCATGGTTTTACTAGGGGCCGATCCTGTCAAACAAATTTGATAAAGAGTTTTTTGATGTGGTCACCAAGGAACTGGATCAGGAGAGGGCGGTAGATGTGGTTTATCTGGATTTCAAGAAGTTGTTTGACTCCGTGCCCCACAGAAGACCGCTGTATAAAATGTCAGGCCTGGGGCTGGGGCAGAGGGTGGTTAAATGGGTGGGAAACTGCCTGTGGAACAGAAGGCAGAGGGTTATAATAAATGGGGTGGCATCCAGAGAGGGCAAGGTCACAAGCGGGGTCCCTCAGGGATCAGTGTTGGGGCCCCTGCTATTCAATATATTTGTAGGGTACATTGTGGCGGGCCTTGAAGGGGTGTGATTCTGTTTGCAGATGATATTAAAATCTGCAGTAGGATAGACACTCAGGAAGGGGTAGAAAGAATGCAGAGAGATTTGGGGAGGCTTGAGGCATGGTCAAAGAGGTGGCAACTTTCATTCAACACAGAAAAGTGCAAAATCATGCATCTTGGCTACAGGAACAGGAGGGCAGGGTACTGTATGGGGGGCAGAGATCTGGAGGTAACGGAACAAGAAAGGGACCTGGGCATCACTGTATTGGGGGACCTGAAGGTGGAAAGGCAGTGCGGGAGGGCAGTGGCTAGGGGTAGTGGAATGCTGGGATGCATCGGGAAGGGGATCACCAGTAGAAATAGGGAGGTCATAGTACCCTTGTACACCCATCTGGTTAGACCGCATTTGGAATACGGAGTCCAGTTCTGAAGGCCATACCTCAAAAAAGATGTGGGGAGGCTGGAGCGGGTTCAGAGGAGAGTGACAAAGATGGTGAAAAGGTTGAGCCACCTATCCTATGAAGAAAGGTTGAGAGATCTGAACATGTACTCCGTGGAACAGAGGAGGGACATGATCGAGACCTTCAGGTACCTTAAGGGTATAAACAGGATGCCAGTGGAAAGCATCTTCCAGATGAAGGGTGATCAGAGGACGAGGGGGCATGGCCTGCAGGTGGAGGGGGAGTAGTTCAGGAGTAACATTAGGAAGTACTATTTCACAGAGAGAGTGGTGGAAAAGTGGAACAGACTCCCGGAAGCGGTCATTGGAGAAGAAACAATGGAGGGATTCAAAAGGGCAAGGGACAACCACAGGGGAGTGTTAAGGGAGAGGGGTGCAGGTCCAAGCAGATAGCTGGACAAATGGGCACTCGGTGGGCCTTGTCAGTCCTTTGCTGCCATCACACTTCTATGAATCTAGTGACCTATAAAATTCTGTGGAAGCCCATCTGAACCTGCCATCTTTCCTTTCGCTAAGGAGTAAGCCGCCTGCGCAACTTCACCCTGGGTGAGTGGGCTGCTCTTCCATTAGAGACTGAAGATTCGACTGCCCCAGGAATGCTTCAGTTGCACCATTTTCCCACTGCCCTTACTCCTATAAAACCTAGAGTAAAATTGTACCAAGCTGTCTCATATTCTTTTAGGATTGTGGGTCAGTTTACTATCTCTGTCCCTCACAGTGATTTTTTTTTTCAATTTATGCTATTTTTTTCTGTTTTATTAAAAAAATCCCTTACTTTTCTTTGCTAGTTAGACATTATATATAGAATAACGGCTGGGTTGGTGGTCATAAACAAGAATCTTTCCCACACCGAGGGTGTGTGTAAAATTTAAATTTTTTACACGCCTACTCAGCCTTTATTTTATATAATAGCTGGGGAGTATTTTCTTGCTGCAGCTGTGCTCATCTCCCTAACACCTGCCTTTCCACATCAAGAAAATGCTGTTTCCCCAATGAAAAAAGAAACACCACTCAGTTTCCACATACTGGTCTCCTCTTCCTGTTACATCCTCCTCACTAAAAGAAACGTAGGACTGCCAAGTGCTACTGGCCGTGTAGTGTCCAGCACTGAAGAACGGTGACTGGCACATGCATGGAGTGATGGAAGCCCGGCGTATGTTCACTGTTATAACAGCGAATTATAACCAGGTTTCCATACGGGAGAAAATACTTTTCAGTTGTATAGACAATAATATATAGGCAGGTGTGTGTTATGAGAGGTTCTTTTTAACACACAAAGTGTGTGATGATCCATAAACCTTGAGAGCGAAGCTTGTGAGGTTTATGTGGTCATTATACACTGAGGGTGTACAAAAAAAACAACTAATAGACACATGTCTGTGAATAACTGATGCAGTGATTTGTTTAAAAAAAACTGCCTATCTGAAGAGCAAGCATGGCAGGGTTTTATGTCAATACAGCGTGGGGATTTCAGTGACGGTAATCTGAGCAACAGATATTGGGTGACCGTTAAAACAATGATGGTACATTTGGGCACCTACAGTACGGGTGACAACTACATTGCTGTTTTTCTGCGGGGCAAGTCTCATCCCCGCACCCTCTTTATAAGCGCTTTTAACATACCCAAGCTGTTGTTCAATTACCACTGCTGAAATCCCCGTGCTATATTGACGTGATACCGCATGACATCGAGAGTTGGTGCTACCAGGAGAGAGGGAAGGAGTTAGCATGCAAAAATTTATAAAAAAATCTTTTGAGAGCTAAAGTTTTGTTTTTTACAAAAAAAAACAGTTAAACTGCTGCAACGGAAGTTTGCGTGTAAGTTTGTGCTTTCGCTAAGCAGATAAAAAAATGTTGGATTGAAATACCATAATAACTGGGTGTGACATCATATCCGGTTATTACGGCATTTTAGACAGTTCAGGAAGGGAAGGGAAGGGAAAGAAGGTTTAAAGGCAGAGTAAGGAGGCAGTAGGGTACTGAAAGAGTTCAGCTGACAGAAATATTGGAAGAAAGGAAAGCAGGTATCACTCTTTCTAGGGTAGGGTAATAAACCAAATACAAATAGAGAAAGGGAGGAAAAGGGGTGTAGATAGGAGGCAGAAGGGGACAGCTAAGTTTAGTAGTAATAAAAGTAACGCAAACAACATGGAAGCGGTGCAGTGTAACGTGTGGAGCCGCAGTCTTTTGGGACACATTCTGGAGACTGAGGTGCTGCCCCATTTCCACACAAAACTCTGTATTGAGAGTGCAGGTTGCTGGACTCTGAGCCAAGCTGGCAAGGACGTAGAGGACCTTTTACCCCACCCAGGGGCCACCAAGTGTGTCGCAGCTGCCCCAGAGGATGCCTAGACAGAGACAGGATGGCTGGACCTTGGTGGTCTCTGGAAGGGTGGAGGTGGCTAGTGGGGTACACACTCCTCAGTCTATGCCACTAATAAATTCCTTTGCCCTACTGGTTTGATGGGACAGCCAGGGGGAGACACTTGACATGGTGGCAAGGGAGGATGTGGTGGTCCTAGGAAGAGGAGGCTTCCAGGTGGGAGGAAAAGGCCCCCAGCCAAGCAGGAAGTAGCTGCTTGTGGGAGACTCCACATAGTGAGGGGGATAGACTTGGGAACAAAAAGAGGAGGGTAGAGGGAGGTAAAGTGCCTACCTGGCGTTTGGACTGAAAGGAATGGAGAGCAAATCCTGAGGACTGCTTGGGTGGCAGGTCATGGGAGGGAGCTAGATGTCATTGTCCACCTGGGGACTAATGGCCAGGTGAGGGATGAGCAGAGGGAGTGCAGGGTAAGTTCAGGGAGCTGGGAGGGGACTTAAGCAGGTAGCATATACTGTGGCGTTCACTGAGGTACTACCTGTGAACAGCTGATGGGGAGGATAGGGCACTCCACACCATGAACCTCAACAGCTGGTTGAAGGCATAGTGCAGGGAGGAGGGTTTCTGCTTTGTTGGGGACTGGGGCCCAACTTGAAAGGATATAGACCTCTACAGAGATGACAGTCTGCATCCTTCTGAGAGGGGAACCACAGTCCTCAGTGGGAGGGAAACATCCAAGTCCGATCGGGCCCCACCTCCTTGTGAAGCAGGGCAGTTTCGTAAATAGTTGCATTTTTTTTAACTCACTGTGCCATATGTTATTTAAAATTGTATCTGGTTGATGCTGCACTCTCCCACCAGCATTTTACATCTGAGAGCCCTTCCTGGCCATGCCCACAACCATCCATGGCTGTCCCAAGTATGACGTGTCATGCGGGTAGCACCCGAGGCGCATCTATAGGATTACTGTATTGCCTTAGTTTGAAATAGCTCCGGTTTGGAGTCAATGTGTGTCCATGATATAGCAAGACCAGGTACAGACTGTCTCGGTATAGCATGGACACACATCAGCTCCAAACTGGAGCTATTTCAAACTAAGCCGATACAGTAATCCTATAGACATGCCTCAGCTGCTCTCCGCACGAGACGTCATACTGGAGACAGCGGCGGGTGGTTGTGAGCACACCGGGAAGGACTCTCAGATCTAAAATGCCGGCACCAAGGGCACAGGATCAGCCAGATACAATTTTAAATAAAATATGGCACAGTGAGTTAAAAAAAATGCAACCATTTATGAAACTGCTGATTGGGCCCTGCTTCATACGGAGGTGGGGCACGATCGGACGTGGATGTTTCCCTTTAAATGTTACTTGAATGAGCATTTAAACTAGCTGAGGGAGGAGGCTGTATTTCCAAGGAAGGCATAAGATGCTCCTATGCAGGTTGAAGCAATAAGAAGTGAGGGCCCGAAGAGGCAAAGGAAAACCCCAAGCAGGGGCACAAGATGAAGGGAGTGTAGATAAGTTGGAGGACGGGGGGAGGGGTTAAGAACAAAGGAGGCAGGAAGTGAGGTGTAGACATAGAGTAACAAGGGAAGAGGGGAGTCTCGGGGAGTTACGGGGAGCAGCACAGGCAGAAAGGAGGAAGGAAAAGGGTGTAGGCAGGGAGCGAGAAAGATTTGGAGAGTCATGCGCACCAATACTTGGAGTCATGGAAATAAAATTCCAGACATGGAGTCCATCATAGTGCAGGCAGACCTGGAGCTGGTGGCCAGAACTGTCATGGTGCACTGAACATCACAATAGGGACATGGCCATACCAGGCAGCTCTCAGTTCAGAAGAGAGAGGGAGAGGGAGAGGAAGAGGGGTTGTTAAGGAAGGACTGGAGGTGCTGTGGGTCACCCTGGAGACAGGAGCTGGGGCCACTGTTCATACTGGGGTGATCTACAGACCTCCAGCACAAGGGTAGGAGTTGGATACAGCACTAGGGGAAACCATCAACAGGATGGCAAAAAAAGGGAGGTACTGCTAGTTGGGGACTTCAGTCTGCCAGATGCAGATTGGAGCCTTTCAACTGCAGCTTCGGCTAGAAGCAGGGCCATCCTTGAGTCCCTGCAAGGGGCATTTCTCAGGCAGCTAGCCAGCACCTCACTAGGGATGGGGCAATACAGGACTTGATGTTTGCTAACAGAGACAGTATTGTACACATCACAGTGGGTTGTCCCCTGGGGATCACTGATTACCGTACACTGTGGTTCAACATAGGAAGGGTGCAGAGGCACGCCACACAAAGACAAGGGTTCTGATCTTTAGGAGGGCGAATTTTAAAGAAATGGGAGACTGCCTCAGAATAGCCTAGCTGGAGTGGATTTCCAGGGAGGGATAGAGGAACACTGGAGAAATTTAAGGGAAGGCATGGAGAAGGCAACCTGCCTCTTTGTGAAGGAGGTGAGCAAAAACAGAAGGAAAAAAGGCTATTACGGTACTCTAGGGAAGTGGCCATGAAGGTGAAGGAAAAAAAAAGGGAGGCATTCAGGAGGTACAACGAAATGCAAAGGGGTGAAGATATGGTAGTGTACCAGATATAACAGAGGGAAGCAGGTAAGGCAGTGAGGGGAGAAAAGGCGCAAACGGAGGAAAGGTTAGCCAAAGGGACAGCAAAAAGGGACAGTCAATAAATAAATTAGAATAGGCAGGGAAAATCTGGGCAGACTGGGTGTTCCAAGCGGTCCTTTTCTGCCGACAATTTCTATGTCTCTCAAAAATGAGTTAACAAAGGTCACCAGTTATTATTAGTGGGTGAACCAACAGCAATTTCATTTGTAATACACTGTTACGAATAATTGGCAACTTTTGATTTCATTTATATTATTGTTTCCTTACCTTCTTTTATTCATCCTGTTTCTTTGGTGCCTGGTTGTAGATCAGTCCACAAGGGGTCTTTCAGTTTAATATTTGCTTGTATTTGCCAGAGATTGTTTTTGTGGTATTTATTATGAGTTACTTACGATTTTGTACTTGCATAAATTTGCTTTATTTTTAATTTTTTGCCATTTTTTTAAATAAAAAAAATCCCCTACTCTTCTTTGATAAGGGCCATAGGCTGTTCAACTAAGCTATAGCTTCAACCCCTGCTCCTAAGTTGGAACAACGGCTATGTATGAGCTTGCCTAGTTCTGGCAAGACACTGTATATGCTCCAAAATATCAGACATGCCAAGGCTAAAATAAGTCAACATCTACATAACTGCATGAAAATCGAGCAAAATTGCTTTTTCTCCTGAAAATAAACCACTGGTTTTCAAGTGAAAATTACAGTTGTGTGTAAAAACTGAAAACACTGGCTTGAAAACTGCAATTGTTACTTGATATTTCTTTTTGCATTTTCACACAAAAATACCTTTCTTTGCAAGGTTTTGTCATTTCACAGGAACATTTGTGAGGCAGTTTCAACCGGCACTAAAAACTCATGGGTTGAGTTCTTCTGCACTTTTCTTTTACACCACACGATGTCACCATTATGCTGATAAGCTTATAGGGGCTATACTGCCTGGCATTCAAAAGGTTATTTCAATAGACATTTTATTTATTTATTGAAATGTTTCACCAGGAAGGCACACTGAACAAGTTGTTCGTCTCCCGGTGCGACCTGGGATGGGTGGGGGGGTTACAATTTTGAGAATACCATGTTGGAAAATGTGAAATAAAGTTCATGCAAAATTTGTTATGAGCAACAATACCTTTTTAAATTAGGAAACGTATCTGGTGAAGAGACATTAAAGGTCCTGAAAGCTTGTCTATCATTTTGCAGCCTGATGATGGTTGCTACTTGATCGGTCATGTTGATGGCCATCATTTTTCCTCCTGGGGTTTTTAACCTCCGCCACCCCCACCCTCTAGGTATAAGGCTGCACCCCTGCAGACCATGGGCCCTATGCACTAAAGTGTGTAAAGTTTACACCAAAGGTGCGTATTTCCCTCACGTAGCTACGTGGCCCTGGGCAGGTGTAGGGTGCAATATGGGCACTCGCCTGAATGGCTGCTCTCAGCCCTCCCCATCCACCCAATGGGCTGGGGCAGCTGTGTGGCAGGGGTCTCGATACCTCTGCTGCTGGCTGGTGTCTGTTGGGGTGGGCGCGTATCGCCTATGGCAGGGTCCTCCCTGCTCTAACTCATGCCCCCCATTGCATGGCAGTCTGCCCCTTTGTGCATGCCGCATAGTGCAGACATGCCCCCGACACTCCCCGTGGACCGTCTGTGGGGTGTAGCTGCCCGCGTGGCTGGAGGATCCAGTGCGCAACTGGCTAGCACGCAGGTTGTGAATGCTGCTGGGGGGTCCATGGGACCCCCGCTGCATGACTTTCCCACTTAGGGTTGGCTACGTGCCTCAGACATGTTGCGTGTAGGCAATCTGCACTTTAGTGCACAGAGCCCCATGTTAGCATTCTCCTTCAGGACAGGCAAGCCTACTGCATGGGTCGCTAGTGCAGTGGAACCTTGCACCTTCCCTGCACAGCTGGGAGCACTGCGGTGCAGCGACACTTCCCAGGCCACCTAGCCAGCTTCCACTCTCACTCCTGAACCCGGGTTGCTAGTATGGGTGTGCAACCCATTACCTATCGCTACTGGGCCATTGGGCGGCCCCTAATTTTTTTACTGTATTTTTGCAGTGGCAGAAATTTGCACCAAACAAATCATAAAATGAAGCTTTAAGTGTGTGCCGCTGCTTTTCTGGTAGTAAAGAATGGGTCGCCCAGTACACACTACTGATAAGTCATGGAGTGGCATTAGTATCAGATGCAAAGGCAACCACTTGCCAATGTTGATTCTCTTGGCCAGAGACCAGGCTACTGATATGGTAGCTCCAATGTTGTGGTGTGGGAAGGGGAAAAATATATCTTTAGTCCATCCCTTTGCCCCAAGAAAAGAGTATGATTGAAACTACTGTAATTCCAGTTCTGATTTTGACTAGTGAAATAAGATCCTCATGCCCCCTAATTTTAAGTTTTCCCAGTCAGCGTTCATTAAGTCAGCAGTTGGGGCATAAAGCAGTCACCTGAAAACTCACACTCTGACTGGCTGCAAACACATTCCCTGATATTCATCTTGATGTCTCGACAGCCCCTAGTAAATGTATAAATAACATAAAAGAACAGATTCTGTGCCTTCATTGGTTCATTCATTGACCCGTCGCAGCAGGCGTTTTTATGGTTTAAGAGATTGGTTTGGAAAGTCCTTAGCTTCAACTTTGATCATTACTTGCCAAACCGCTCTACATTCCAATAATAATGCCCTCAGTATGGCCCCTTAATGCTTGAAAAAACAGCTGGGAATGATGATTTAGAACCCTGGATTTAAAGCAGCAGTGCATGTGGTGAAAAGTTTGACCTATACTTTTTTATTCCATTTAAAATTGTCCCTTAGCTCCTGTTTTGTATGAGACCCATTCTTCCCCATAGACTGCTTCGGCACTTTTTTATGTGTGAAATAATAATAAAAGGAGTCCTCCTTTTAATATGGCTTGGTCCACATGTTCAACAGCATTCTCAGCTGTTTTTGTACATGTATTTTCCCATCAGGTCAGATGCATTCTCTGCTACATGTTACTTCATTTTCACCACAAGGAAAGTGAGGTTAAAGCAGCAATGAAACAAACACGATATCCCCCTACACATCCACCGTTACCTAATTCACAAGACTATCCTCCCGATCTTCGACTACGGAGATATAATCTATGCATCAGCCTCCTCACTCTCCAAACTCAACACCCTTCTCAACTCTTTCTGCAGATCCGCCACAAACCCCCCTCCATGTACCGATCACTGCACACTCCTCACTTCGCTAAGTTTCGCACCCCCTCTCCCACAAGCAGCACATTCATTTGCTTACACTCGTGGTTGAGTACTGGCTCAACCTACTCCCCCCCCCTTACCTCTCCTCTCTGCTCCCTCTCCTGTCTACCCTCTGAGATCCTGGCATCCCCATTTCCTCCATCGCTCTCCGGTGATCATCAGCCGGAGTCTCTGCTTTCTTGTACCACCTTCCACATCTCTGGAATCAACTGCCTGCTTCCCTCCATGATTTCCAATCGATCCCGGCCTTCAAATACCTACTTGAAACTATCTCCCTACCCCCCCTGCACCTGTCCTCACATCCACTCTCTCTCACCACCACTGCCCCCTACTCCACTCCCAACTCTCTCCCTACCTCCTTCCTCCCCACAAGATGCACCCTCATTATAATCTCTCTCTCTCTCTCTACTAAGTAAAACTTCCTTTCTCTCCTCAAAGCAGTCAAGATATCTAACTGTCCACCTTATGCATTATTTTTGTAAAGAAATTATTAGCTAGTCAATCCTAATTTTCGTTCTATGTAGTAGCATTACATATATTGTTTCCCAGTACCTGTATACATATGTATTTTCCCCTGTATGTATGTTTTGTTGTCACTCATTGTCCCTGGGTCACACCTGGAAATGAGCCTTGGCTCTGTGTGCCTTTCCCGGTTACCAAATTTTAAATAATTAAATAAATAAAATTCTCTCCCTCATGGCACTCTGCGCCCCTCTGCTTTTCTCTCCGCTGCATCTACTCTGAAGGCCCCTCAATGCTAATTTCCCTATTTTTCCTATACTCTCAAGTTTCCTTCTCTTGCACCTGTCTCACACTGCACAAATTTATACCTGGCATGATGCACATGTTTATATTGCCAATATAAAACTGTCTCTTTATTCAATATTGTAAAATGTACTACACACAATTGAAACACTGTTTCCATATAACCACATGTACTATGTACTTTGAAAAATGCTACGTCAACCGTGTAACTTAAATGCATGTTTTTGTCAGTACTGTGTTCGTTCTACTGTACAGTAGGTACAAAAAAATGAGAGGAGAGAGGGATAGAGAGAACTATCGCCTTGCAGCCAGGAAAGTCACCACAGTGGTGAAGGGGGCCAAGGCCTGGAAAGAGCAGAAGCTGGTGCAGGGGATATGGGGTGGGGAAAAGGGGTTCTTTAGGTATATTGGTGAGCGGAGGAAGGTCAAGAGCCAGCTCAGTAGGTTGAGGACAGCTGGGGCATGGGTGGAAGGGGCTGGAGAGCAGGCAGAGGTACTGAATGAGTACTTCGCCTCAGTGTTCACTAGGGAGGAGGCTGGGGAACTTCCAAAAAAGGGGCTGAAGGACACGCAAGGCACAGCAGACCTGAATATTAGGGTACCTGCTGAAGAACAAGCTGCTGGAGATGATAGGCCAGGGGTGAAATATCAGGCTGGTTCTGCTGAATGAGGGGGGGCAGATGCTGATCTTCCTATCGGTCGGGTGTGGGAAGCCCTCCAGTCCCTAATAATAATAAAATTTATTTGTATAAGCGCCTTTCAAATTTCAAGGTGCTGTACAATTCACATAAAACAAAACACAGTGCATACAATATAAAATCAAGAAAGTACCGAAAATGCTTTCCCCCATAAAAAAGTCTTAAGTGCCTGCTTAAAACTCCCCACCGTCCTGAACTCCCAAAGCTGATGGGGCAAGCCATATTAAAAGGAGTGCTCCAGAGGGTAGGAACCACAAACCCAAAGGCTTGCGCACCGGATGACTTTAGGTTAACGCTCGGCATCTCTAGCAACCCCATGTCAGCCGAGCGGAGCTGTCGCAAAGGGTTGTAAGGAACCAGGAGCTCTTTCAAGTGATTGGGACCCGATCCATGTAGGGCTTTGTAAGTCAAAAGACCTACTACTTTAAAGGTGATCTGCCACTATATAGGCAGCCAGTGCAGATCGTGCAGCACAGGGGTGATATGAGATCTTCTAGATGCCCCAGTCAACAAACGTGCTGCCATGTTCTGCACTAGCTGCAAGCGGCAGATATCAACCCCAGAAAGCCCTAGGTAAAGGGAGTTGCAATAATCAAGGCGTGATGTCACAAAGGCATGGACCAAAACAGGTAGGTCGCTGGACAGAAGAAGGTGCCTAATCCTGGCAATGTTCCTAAGATGGTAAAAGGCCAGCCTGACGACTGCCGATACCTGATGACGAAGAGTCAGGCCATCATCAAGCACCACTCCCAGATTATGCACCCATTCAGAGGTGAGAACCTGGGCCTTCCCTAGGACTAAACCAGAAGGGAGCCCAGTCCTCAACCCCTCTGCCCTACGACCCGGGTTCACAACCAAAACCTCAGTCTTTCCTGGCTTCAACTTTAGACCACTAGTATTCATCCAGTCTTGGATTTCTACGAGGCAGCTGTTCAGTACTGAGATAGCACTAACCTGGTTGGGAGCAAAAGACAGGCAGAGCTGGGTATCATCAGCATAGCAATGAAACCTCAGCCCATACCATCTTACAATGTCTCCGAGAGGTAGCACTTATACTGCGAATAGCATGGGAGACTGCACTGAACCCTGAGGTGCCCCACAGGGCAGTGAGAAAGCCCCGGATGAAAATAAACCCGAGACAATTCTCTGCATTCTACCAGTGAGGAAAGATGAAAACCATCTGAGGACTGTACCAGACAGCCCGCAGATAAACCTCAGACGTTCGAGCAGAACCCCATGATCCACAGTATCAAAAGCTGATGACAAATCCAGGAGAACCAATATAGAATGGTGTCTCTGATCTCTCGCCATCAGGAGATCATTGAGCACCCAAACCAGAGCAGTCTCAGTACTATGCCTCTTACGAAAACCCGACTGGCGGGGGCTCATATAAATTATGGATGGTTAAATGGTTATCCAGTTGAGCAGCCACAACTTTCTCAATAACCTTCCCCACAAAAGGGAGGTCAGAGATAGGCCTGTAGTTTGCTAGGTTCTCTGGGTCTAAAGAAGCTTTCTTCAGAAGTGGGGTCACCACCCCCTCCTTCAGGGAGCTAGGGAACTTACCTGAATCCAGAGAGCACCGGACGATCCGAGCCAAGACCGGGCCAATAATATTACTACAACCCAAGATCAGGGAAGTAGGGCCAGGGTCTAAACTACAGCACGTGGAATGCATCTCCTGGACAATCCGCATAATATCTACGAAATCCAGTAGGTCAAAGGTACTCCAGGAAACTCCGGGCTCTGCGACAAAGCACCGATCAACAGCAACCCCCTTAGAGTGAAGTTGGTGGCACTCCCGCCTGATGTCAGCCACCTTATTCGCAAAGAAGCGAGCGATCTCGTCACAATCAATTTGTGGGACAAACTCGATGGAATTGCTGACAGGCTGTGTTGCACAGCCTGTCGACAGTTCTGAAGAGTTGAGCCAGTCAATTCTGTGCAACAGAAATTTCCCTGGACAGGAATTCTGCCTTCTTATGGGAAATTTCTGTTTGGTAGAGTTTATAATGCTCTAACAAAATAAGGCGGTCGGCATCAGAGGCAGTCTTCCTCCAACGACGTTCTAACCTATGCCCCAATCTTCGCAATTCCCTTAGAGTCCCATCAAACCAAGGGGCCCCAGGGCGACACGGGAGGGGGCGAACATGGATAGGAGCAATCAGATCGAGAGCTGAAGATACGGTCCCATTATAGGCTACAACCAACTGCTCAGGATCTATGCAAGTCTCATCCAACAACAAGAGGTCAATAACCACCATCAGGTCTTCAGGGACCACATCCTGCAAAGGACAGTACCTGACCAACTCCACAGGGGTTGATCTGCCCAGGGGGGCCGAAAAATTGAACCCAACTGAGTAATGGTTGGACTAACCGACTGGTTCCACCACTAAGTCGGAGGCCTCGATCCCCAGGAGGAAAACCAAATCAAGAGAGTGACTACCTTTATACGTAGCTGAGGAAACAACCTGTGTGAAACCCAGAGATGTCATCACCTGGAGGAAATGTTGACCAAAAAGCGAGGCTTTGTCATCGACCCAGGCATTGAAGTCGCCCAGAACCATCAGTCTGGGTGACTCCAAAGCCATGTCGGCAGCGAAGTCTGCTATTTCCTGCAGGAACAGCTTCTCATCACCTAGTGGATGGTAGATGAGAGCTATCCTGCAACCCACACCAACTACCACAGTACACTCAAATGACCCGGCCTCCTCAACTGGTATACTAGTTAGGCCCAATTCGGGTCTCGAAACAGACCGCAACCCCCACCGCCCAATTGACATGTACAACCGAGTACCAGAGCCACTCTAAAAGAGGCAGCATTCCTTCGCCAACCAGGTCTCGGTAATGCAAACCAGATCTGCCCTAGCAACAAAGTCTGCAATAAGACCAGTCTTGTTGCAGACAGATCTGGAATTGCATAACAGCGCCCAAGTTGGACGAGGTTGGCAAACTGTCCCAACTACTTGCCTCCCAAAACGGAGGTGCCCTTGGGTATGGGAACCAGAACAGAATCACCACATTCCAGATACCATTTCGCCCCAGGGCGTCTTCTGGTCCTAATCACCCCTATGGGAGAGCACCACTCATTTGGGCTTCGCTGTCCACAACCCCCCACCCATCCCTGACTCCCCCCCACCCCACGAGCAATCCCCAAAGATCGACAGCGTTGATAAGTTGAAGCAGGTGGAGGGGGGGAGGAGAAAGGGCAGAGGGCACGGAGGGCAGAGGCCGAATAGCACAGGACAGGAGGGGCAAGCAGGCACATACAATATTAAAACAATGGAGAGAGCACATAAAACACCAAATTTCCTAAATCACAAGGCGATACTGCAGACAAAGCAAAAAAACCCCAAAAATAACTTGAACAACAATCCTTGCCCTGAAAAACATATAAACTACCCCACTCCCACTATAAGATGGCTTTCAAACCCCAAAATAAAATAAAAATAATACAGTAACACAGTCCCCTCTCACTGGATAAAAGAAATTTACAAATATAAAATTCTCCCTCTCCCACAGCCCTCTCACAGCTGGGGGGGGGGCAAAAATAATTAAATAATGAAACAATCCCCTCTCACAGGATGTTCAAAAACAAACATAACAAAAAATACCCCCATCCCACAGCCCTCACACAGTTGAGGAAGGAAGAAAAATAATAACAAGGCACCCTGGTTCTCTCACCACCAGGAAACCATAAAACAAATTAAAAAACAGGGAAAAAAGGCATCAAATAGTAGGAGGAGTCATAATAATCCAACGTAATCCAACGTAAATTAAGCCAAATGTCAAATCCAACGAAACAGAATAAATATTTCCAATATGCAGTAATGTCTCGGCGAAAATCCAAAAAGGGACCAAAAAGTCTCCAGGCAAAAGACAGAAGTATGTGCAGGCCAAGCCACTGGAGAGCGGGGGCTTCCCCACCTCACCCCCTAATCTGCTTTATCAGGTCCAATTTTACCCCCAGACCTGCAGCTACAAATACCCCAAGGCCACGCCAAAAGGACCAACCCGGGGATAAATTAGGAGCTCCCCCACTGATCCCTAGCTCCCCAGAGGATAGTGAGGCGGCTCCTGCTCAGTCCCAGGTGGCACCCAAGATTACCCAGGCATAAATATGGGGGGGGGAACAAAGCCACCTGCAACCAGACTGCTATTAAGGCCCTACTTCTGGACTAACAGGAGCATAAAATTAAAAAAGGGAAAAGGGACATTGATCAATGAATCAGGCCCCCACTCACAGTACTCCAAACACCACAGGCAATCCCTTCAGCCAATTTCCAAAAGTTAGTTCACAGTAGAAAGTCCCGGACCAAGTTCTTCTTTATCCAACACTGAAGAAGTATATCCACTTGTTCAGAATAAAAATAATTCCATAAGGCAAAAGCATGGTGAAAATCAGTAGGGCCACAACTCCAGAGTTCAGACTTCTGTGGGCCGAAACACTCCAAAACACACCCAGAAGACGATCCACCGAGCACAGTTCAAAAAGCAATTCCCTCAGGGACGAGGTCCACCCTCCGACTCCCAGGCCACAGACTAAATGTCAAATAGATGAAGAACGCTCCCCTTAGTTGGTGCAATAGCCACTCCGGGAGTACCGACTGACCCCCGGCCAAGCGCCAATGAAAAGGCACCACAGCTCCAGCAAACGACCCGGCTCCAGCAAGCGACCGGGCTCCACTTCTCCACTTCTGTGCCAAGAAGGCACAGAGGAAATGCCGCCAGGGACCGCCGACCTGAGCAAAAACAAACGCAGAAACTGACAACTAATAAAAACACAGAAATAAACGTAATAAAACGACTTTGCACAAATTAAAATATATAAAATAAGCTAAATAAACAAAATAAAATGGGGCAACAGAGCGTAGTAATGAGGGCTAGTCCAGCACGACCGTCATCTTGGTAGGTGGTGGTAGGGGGGATGGGAAGGTGTTGGCAGTCACCTGCCTGATACTATGCCTAAAAAAGGATAAATCTCCGGGACCTGATGCTATTCATCCCAGAGTACTGAGGGAATTGGTGGATGTTTTGGCTGCCCCATTGGCGGATCTCTTTAACTTGTCACTCCAGATGGGGAGGGTGCCAAGGGATTGGAAGCAGGCACATGTTGTGCCCATCCATAAAGGGGGATTGAGAGAAGAGCCAGGAAATAATAGACCTGTCAGTTTGACGTCGGTGGTGGGGAAGGTAATGGAGAGCATACTTAAGGAAAGGCTGGGAGGTTTCTTGGAGGAGATGGGTTACCTGGATGACCGGCAGCATGGGTTTGTGCCAGGTAGATCCTGTCAAACAAACCTTGTAGAGTTCTATGAGTGGGTGACATCAGCACTCGACAGGGAGAGACCAGTGGATGTACTGTTCCTGGACTTCAGCAAGGCATTTGATTTGGTCCCTCACATTGGCCTAAGGGAGAAGCCTGGGGGGAAGGGGGTAGGCCCATTGACAGGTGGATTGGAAATTGGCTTTCAGGTCAGACTCAGTGGGTAGTGGTCGGAGGGGAGGTGTCGTCTCCTGGGGAGGTCATAAGTGGGGTCCCACAGGGATCAGTCCTGGGGCCACTCCTGTTTAACACCTACGTCTCCGATATCAGGGAAGGTATCGGGTGTGAAATTAGTCTCTATGCGGATGACTCTAAGCAGGGGGTGGTGGTGGTGGAGGGGGGGGGAGATTGGCCCTGCAAGAGGACCAGGATACTCTGAATAGGTGGTCCTGCACCTGGAAATTAAAATTGAACTCCTCCAAGTGCAAGGTGCTACACCTAGGGTGGGAAAACCACAATTATGTGTACACCCTGGGGGGGATGAGTTGCAGGCCACGGCAGTGGAAAGAGACCTAGGAGTCTTGGTGGATGTTAACATGAATAATTCAGAGCAGTGCAGGAGGGCTGCTGTCAGGGTAAATAGGATGCTGGGATGCATCACTAGGGGGATTACCTCAAGGAACAGAGAGGTGATTTTGCCACTGTACAACAGCCTGGTTAGACCACATCTTGAGTACTGTGTGCAGTTCTGGAAGCTGCACCTAAGGAGGGACATCCAACTCCTGGAGAGGGTTCAGAGGAGGAGAGCAACCAGAATGATCCGGGGCCTGGGTGATATGATGTATGAGGAACGACTATGGGAGCTCTACCTGTTCTCGCTGAAGGAGAGGAGGGACAGGAGGGACATGTATTGGGCTGGCAGTATAGCCTAGAGGTTAGAGGAACGAGGTGTGAACAAGCTTGATACATCCAGCAGACCAGACCTGAGTTTGATTCTCACAACCTCCAGTTGCATACTGTGTGACTCTGAGCAAGTCACTTAACCGCCCAGTGCTCCCAGGTTGCCCCTGAAAACAGGCACTTGTGCCTAGTGGGCCTTACCCGGTTACCAAAGACTTAAAAAAAAAAAAAAAAAATGATTGAGGTCTTCAGGTACCTCAGGGGAGTAAAAAGGGTAAGCTGAGATAGGATCTTTTGACTGAAGGATGGTGGTATCACCAGAGGACACAGCTGGAAGATTGAGGGTGGTAGGATTAGGGGGGAAAGGCAGAGGAGGTACTTCACCGAGAGAGTGGTGGAACCATGGAATGCGCTGCCTGGGGAGCTGGTATAGGCAACTACGTTGGAGGGATTCAAGAGAGGGTGGGACAGGAATAGGCAAGGGGTGAAGCAGAGGCTGGTTTGCCGGGGGGGCAGGACTGGGGGATGGAGTAACAGTGGAAGGAGGCAGGTAGAGGACTACGGTACCCAATCATGATGCTGAAGCATGAGCAGACTTGATAGACCAATAGGCCTACTCTGCTGGTGTCTAGTATGTTAGTATGTTAGTATTCATAAGTGCCTAAATTGTTGTACTACTCCGTCTGACCATCGTAAATCCTTCTCCCCTGTCCCCTGGGTTGTACCTGGAAACGAGCCTCGGCTCAGTGTGCCTTTCCCGGTTACCAAATTTTAAATAAATAAATTAATTAACAATGCAAAACAGCAGAGAAAATGTTGACATATACTTTATTTTAAATTGCCACCTATCTCACGACTGGTATAATACCCATTTTTCCACATTTTGAGTTTGCTTTACCACAATTGTTTTACAGTTGAAATAATAAAAGAAATAATCCTTTTAATAAGGCTCTGACCAGGTTTTTATAAGTATTATGCATTGCTTTGAAAAGCCCATTGTTTAAGAATCCCTTTTGTTGTGACTATAATGAACTGACATGCAACAGACACTGCTACCTGACCACATGAGACAACAGGTGCGCAAAACCAGCTGAGAATATCGATGAAAATCTGGTTCGAGCCATATTAAAAGGAGTGTTCCTTTTATTATTTCAAATGGGAAAAGATGCTAAGGAAGACTCAAAATGGGGAAAAGTGGTATCGTGCAAGATGGCATAAGGGGAAATCTAAAATAAAGCATAGGTCAAATGTTAACATGCACTGCCACTTTAAATGAGCAAGAACCAGTAACAAGACTATGTTTGTACCTGCTTTTCGGTCCGATTTTCTGTATGTAACACGTACGCTGCAAATCAGAATTGAAGGGCTGCTCCATTTTACCGATGTAGCAGCTCATGCAAGTGGCAGTATCAGCATCAGCTGTCACTGGCAGCAACTGATGATATCACACTGGTTGCAGCACTAATAGGGGGGCTACATAAAAAGCTTATTCTTAAAAGGGTGACCGTAAATAAACTGAGAGAGACCAGGGCAAGCAGATATGAATTAGGAGTGCTGCAGTGATTCCATTCCTCTTTAATTAAGCAATAAGGCATGACAGGGGGTGTGTTATGGTGGGATAACGGCCCACCTCAGGGTGGGTTGAAGCATGAGGCGTAGCCGAGGGCTTCCATCACCCGAGAAGGGCCATTAGCCCACCATAACACATCCCCTTGAGTGCCTTATTGTGATTATGAAATGGGTCATTTTTAGAAAATTGTATGCATTTTTAAACATAATTCTTTCAGCTGGGCCATTGTGCTGGGATGACAGCTGAAAGCAGCTCTTGGCCAATCAGAATTCAGCATTCTTTCTACCCATTTCATGTTTGAATTAAAACCTCCCAAGAATGTGCTCTGCAGTTTTCTGTTTATTTTTTTTAATTCTGCTTTTTCTAACCTTTTTATTTTATTTAAAATTTTGGTAACCGGTTGGGCCCACTGAGACCATGATGGTCCCTTTTTCAGGGGCGACCCGGGATTAATTACAGGCAACAGTATACAAATAGGAACACTTCAAGGATGATTGAGCAATACAGACATTATAATCAGGACATATTGTATGATCACAGGCAGGTTAGGTACATTAGAGGGTTAACAAGAAGGGTAAAAAAGTTTCACAAAAAATGACAGGCTACATAGTGATCCGTTGAACAGGATATTTTCAACATTTTACACAAATTATTGAAACAAGTGTCTCAATCAGCAATATCTGTCCAATAACGGTAGCAAGGCACGTCGGTCAGGAGACAGTTGCTGCAAGTATAATCCACTGTACTGGTCCTCAGTGATAACATGCACAAAGGCTGAGCCCCAGTAGGTAGGTCTTGAGGCCTTTTTTAAAGCCCCCAAGGGAGCTGCACTCTTGAAGATTGCTAGGAAGGCCATTCCACAGGGGCGGAATGTAGGTCCAGAAAGACCGAGAACCTTGACATGTCCGGACTCTAGGGACGTGGAGGAGTTGCCGATCAGAGGACCTTAAAGTTCTTCCAGGCTGTCTGAGCATTAAGGTGCCACTCAGACTAGGAGGGGGATTTGTTTGTAGAAGCTTGTAGGCAAGACATAGGGAAGAGAACGCCATCCTTCCTTTAAGGGAGGGCCATTTTAGTGAGTGCAGTACTTTACAGTGGTGTTCTACAGGCAGGGAACCCAGGGCAGAGCGCCCAGCTCTATGATACAGCTTTCCTAGTTTTTGCATCTCCTTGTTTTGTAGTGAGTGTAGCACTGGGGCCCCATAGAATAGGGTTGGCAGGAGTATGCCATTGGCTATTCTTAACTTAGCTGTCTGGGTGAGAAAAGGGCTCAGACGATACAAGAGACCAAGCTTCTGGTTTAGCATCTTGGTTAGTTGATCAACATGTCCCTTGAAGGAACAGTCTTGGTCAATATACATGCCCAGGTATTTAATGCAATCCACAACCTCTATATGATAACCACTGGACAGGCAGGGGGACAGTAGGCATGATCTATCAGGGCCTAGCTTCTTGGGTCCAAATAGGACAGCTTTGTTTTTTTTCACATTGAGGACTAGCCGATTTGTCCGGAGCCAGCTTTCCAATAAGGAGAGGTCATGGTTTAGGAGATTATTTAGCTGTGCTGCATCAGGAGCAGATCTGTACAGTACAGCATCATCGGCATAAAGGGTCACCTTGGCGCCCCCACAGTGTTTAGGTAATTTATTGATGAAGAGGGAGACTAAGAGGGGCCCCAACATTGAACCTTGGGAAACCCCCTTCTGAGATGGAGCACTTGTCTGACTCCCCCCCCCCCCCCATCCATCTGCCTATTTGAGATCTATCATTCAGGTAGTCGATGAACCACTGTGCTGAGTGGTTGTCCAGCCCAAGGGATCTGAGCTGTGAGATGAGCATTTGATGGTTCACCAGATCAAAGGCCTTGGTAAGGTCTATGAAGATCGCACCAGTTAGTTGGCCTTTGTCTTGGGCTTCGAGGATATCTGATGTAAGGCTGACCAAGGTAGTATCAGTTCTGTGTCGTTTTCTAAAACCGTGTTGTCGGGGAGTAAGGAGGTTATGTTGTTCAACATATTCCTGGACTTGTTGGTACACAATTCTCTCAAACATTTTGTTTAATGTGCAGAGTATGGAAACTGGTCTGTAGTTCTCGAACAACTCAGTGGGTCCCCCTTTGGGGATGGGGTAACCAGGGCAGTTTTCCAGGCTGTGGGAACTTTCCCTTCCATCAGTGACCTATTGAATAACCGCATGATTGATGTGGCAATTTCTTGGTCTGCTAGTTTGAGTAACTTGGGTTCTAGTTTGTCGTAGCCTGCAGAACCAGTGACCTTCATGTTCCTGATCAGCTTTGGAACCTCCGTTTTAGATACCAACTTAAGGTGGAATTTAGGCAATGAGTAAGGATCTTCTGTATCATCAGAGGATGTCTGGCTAGGGCTGCAGGGGTGCGCCTTGTACCTGTCAAGATCGGTGAGGAATACATTAAAGGCATTTGCAGCGCCTTGTGGGTTTGTGTGGCGTACACCACCCACCACAATATCACCCTCACTATGCGTGTGATGTCCCTTCAGGAGTGTGTTAATTTGGGACCAGAATTGTCTGGGGTTGGAGAGATTTCTTGTCTGCAAGTTTTTGAGGTACTGTCGCTTGGCCTGTTTTAAGTCTCTTTTACATTTGTTCCTGAGCATTCGGTACTGGATCCACTTGTTGGCCAATTTGGTGGACTTGTACCTGTCCCAGGCCCTGTCCCTTTCCCTCATGAGTTTTCTTAGATCACGCATCAGCCACCTGGACTGTTGTCCTTTGACCCTCATTTGTTTAAAGGTGGCGTTCTTATTGGCAGCGGAGAGGAGCAGGAGTCCAGTAGCGATGCCATACAAAAACTGCGTCATCTCCACCCTAAGATGTTGCCTCGGAGAATTGGAATGGTGATGTGGAATCCAACTCCATTTAAATGCTGCTGTGCTGATGCTTCTGTAACCCCCCTGTTACCCGGGGTTACAAGAATCCCAGTTAGACCTAGTGGCAGGCAGGGAAGGCAGCTTGTGAAATTCCAGTTAAATGGATTTCACACTGTCTCACTCTGTTCTCAGTCTTAGCTGAGTCTGAGGGATGACTTCATTTTAGAACTGTCACAGCTGCATTAGCCACACTGGAATGTTGCAGCTAGGGAAGTTAGGATAGAATGTTGTGAGGTTTTGAATTCAGTCAATAGTCAGTCTGTAGTAGAGTGTTGAAGGGGGAGGAGGTGTGCTGCAGCTGCAGGCCCTCATAGCCCTCAGCTCTGACAAAGAGCTATATTTTTGTTTGAGGTGTGTGTTCTCACCTGAAGAGGAACACAAGAAGAGCCAAGTGAAGTGGTAGAGACCGCTTACAAAGGTTCAGGGCCTCATTCCTGCGGGGGTTGGGGGAAGGATTCAGCCTACTTCCAGAGGCAATCCCCTTGCCCGGCTAGAGGAAGAAGAAGCTGCCTAAATCTAGGTTTGTGCTGAGGCACCAGAAGTTTTGTTGAGATTTCTTTGACGAAGAAAAGCCTGTGGGGCACCTGCAACCAAGGGGTGAGTTTGCTCTGCTAAAGGGCCAATGTGTTTTCACCTGGGACAAGATGAATTTAAGTGACTGTTACTGTGGGGTCAGGAAAAGACAGCCAAGTACAGTTTTAAAAGTTGTGGGAATTGGACTGCTTATCTCTGTGGGTGTCTAGAGAAATGGACTCAGCCACTCATTAAGTATGTTTCAAGTTCAGCACATGTGGGATGGAAGAAACCGTAGATTAAATGTGACATACATTTAAAGAGAATCTACAGAGTAAAATGTTTCTAGAAGAGGTGTTATAGCCCAGAGGAATGGCCGGGTGTGATTTATGGGAACAAGAGGTGGGAGACCCCCATCTGGCGTTACCAGTAGTCACCTCTACGGGTTCACTTTGGGACACCTGTTGCTTTCTCTCAGGTACTTGGCCAGTGCCTGAGGAAAGTACCCAGACGTGGGATTGTTGAAGAAGATTCCCTTATGGAGCAGAAGTGCTTGTAGGTGGTTTAGGAAGCCACCAACAAATCTCCATGCTATATGGAAAGTGGTTCAAAGGGCTGGCAAGGGGGCCCAGCCATGGAAGGAAGGTAGCCCAAAGGGCTGGCAAGGGTGCCGAGCCAGGGAAACCAAAAAAGAGTCGAGTTAGGGCAGTGTGCCCTGTCTGTTCTTAAACCTGAGGGTTTAACAGTACTGAAGATGTGTGTGAGCTCTGGAGAAGTCTGCATTTACCAGGAGTGTAGCCCTGTGAGGGTCCGTCTATGCTTTATTGTTCAGTGGTGTTTGTGAATAAAAGCCACACTTTAGAATCCCAACTTCTGGTAATGGACATTTCAGTTATTGCTTCCTGTGTCCAGATTACTTGGGGGTCCCTGTGCAGAGTAGCCAAACCTAATCACCATGCCGAGTGACACCTTTCTCCCCAAATTTCAGGTTATAAAAATGGAGGCACCGCGTCATAGGACCTAGGCCCCTCAACCTGTCACTAGCCAGACAGGCAGGGGTAGTAGCCCTCTCAGTTTAGCTCTGACTGGGGGTTACATTTTGGAGGCTACCACTGGGATTCTGTTGAAATTTGGGAGAAGGAACAAGAAAGGTTGCTTGGATGGTGGTTAGCGTTTTGGCTATCTGGCAGTGGGTAGCCCAAAAAGTCTGAAGCAATGCCAACTAAATGTGCCACTGTGTGCTGCTGTCTATGTGCTGTTGTGATATTGCCAACTGTTTACCGAGGAGCAGTAAAGCCCGAGTGTGTATGCCCTTGTCCTGCATCAAATTACAGCGTTTGTCAGCTTTTAAAAGTGTTCGTAACAAAGAAAAGTGTGGAAAACTGTGGGTAGCAAAAGGAAAATTGTGCCCTAGACGTTGGAAATGCTTTCTGTGTGGACTGAGAGACTTGCTGTGCTTAATGGCCATGAAAAATGGTTAAGATGGGCTCCCGCCGAGGAACTACAGTTGGAAAAAAAAAGGTGTGGTCTGCAGTTTAAATTTTGCCTGCTTGACGATCGCCGTGAGGAGAAGAGCATTCAAGAGGAAAGATGCTCATTTGCATGGCATCGAGTGATTGGTGAGACTGCAATCAGTCTCACCCTCAAGCCATCTCTAGAGCAACTGCACAGCATTTGAGAGGGAGAGTGAGTGGAGTGTGCGAACTGGCTTGCCAGGAGGAGCGTCACGTTGACTGAAAGCACTGTAAAAAGTTTAAAAACTGACTTTTCTGTTCAAATTCGAGCTCAACCCGCTTCTCGATCATCTGGACTGTGAGTGTGGTGTTCCGAGGGACAATCGGCAGGACTACCAGCCTGTTTTCTTCTAGAGGCCTGCACGATCGGCTGTAGGCCGTTTTTCTATCGATGCAAACAACTACTGATGACAGTGAGTACCATCCAACAGAAATAGCTCAAACTGTGTGATTTCACCAAAAAGCCAGCTGAATCTGTGTGTAGCAGTGTAGTCGCTTTGCAAAGAAGGACTGTGCCAAGTTTGAAGGAAGCTAAAACAAGAATTCTAAGCAATAGACTGTGAGCATAATTATAGGTTCAGCAACAGTATAATTTTCAGAGCCATGTGAGAGACTGTGAGTTGTATGAGAGATGCAGCAAGAAATATAGGCAATCCTGTGCTATAAAATACTGAGGTTTAACGGGACTGTAAGCTAGAACAGTGTCTTCAGCAAGTAAAAAGTCCGTGGTATATCATATAAATGTGCTGAGAGAGCAACCAGTGCAAGTTTGTGCAGTTTGAGCTAATGTTATCAGTACAGTATGTAAATCGGATGCGCAGTGGCTTGACCCATTTACAGAACGTTGATGCACCAGGAGTGCTGCCACCACCATTACAGGGTGGGGCAGTAATGTAAACACAGCAGCAAGGGAGCCATTTTGTGAAAAGTTTTTTCAACCAAGTGGGATTTATAATAACAGTGAGTGTTTGTTTTCTCTGCAGTCATGGCTTCAGGACCAGCCCGCTACCCGGGTCATGCCTGGGCTGTGATTGTAGGAGAAGTTAACAAGTTGAGAAATATTGAGAAGTACTACTGTGGAGGACGACTGCCTCCTCGTGTGATGATTCCTGGATATCCAGTACGAGTATGTGTGATGTGCTTAAATGCTGGAAGGGACATCTTCATGGTACCTCACTGTTCTGGGTGCCTAGAGAAATATGGTTTGATCAAAGTACCCAAGATTCGTTTGGCTCCCACATGGACAAAATTACAAGAATCTGCAATGGGCAGCACACAGCACCAGGAAGGACCTGAAGAGGGAAGTTCAGTAAAGTGTGGCATAAAGCTAGAGGGTGCAGATCAACAGACAGCACAGATGACTGATACATCTGAGTCTGAGTCACTGAGAGACAGTGTAGAGGGAGCATCAGCAGACCCATGGATAGAGGGGCCTAGTCTGAGTCTCGTAGGCGAAGATGAGACAGAAGAGGGCATTGAATGGGAGGTTTCGACCTCCACACCTAGTGAGGAATGGACCGTCTCAAGAGTGAGGATGACTGCTCACTCCTGGGCGCAGATTCTCAGTGAAGATGATGAGAGGGAACCCATTTGGCCTGATGAAGAATGTGTGGGTTCACAGCCTCCAGTTCCTTGCTTAGAGGCACGCATGGA
Organism: Neoceratodus forsteri; assembly: GCA_016271365.2. Classification (NCBI taxonomy): domain Eukaryota; kingdom Metazoa; phylum Chordata; order Ceratodontiformes; family Ceratodontidae; genus Neoceratodus; species Neoceratodus forsteri. The sequence goes on from JADMNL010000031.1 coordinate 173,548,740, forward strand.
AGAGAGTGGTGATGCCACTACTTTGGCTGAGCAAGAAGGAGCCAGGGATCCATTTTTTGTGTCATGAAGAATGTGTAGCTGGCAGAACCAGGACTGGCAGCCCCCCAAGCCAGGCCAGAGGTCGCAGGTTGACCAAATGCAGCAAGGAGGAAAGACTGGTTCGTAGGAAAGCGAATGAAGTCTATGGAGAATCGTTTCCTACCTTTCCTCAAAGGATCTGGGAGGAGATAGAAAGATGCAGGAAATCCTGGATTATGGAAGAGGCCATGACACATGTGCACCCTTGTGCCAGTAGATTTGTAAGAGACAGAATCTTGCAAGAAAAGTTCCAAACATGGAAAGTGGGCAGGACATTGTTTATAGACACTGTTCAGATCGTGGACAGCAAGGGACATGAATCCTTTCACAATGTGAATTATGAGCGCCCAGATGGGGTAATAATTCTTGCACCTGATCCATTGTGCTATTTCCCTCAATGTCAAGAACATCTTGTGAATGTGCTCATGCCTACCAAGTGGAGAGCAGAGCAGTGGTAGCCAATGCTGCCATTCCAGCCATTGATGTACCTATGTTGTTCCACCAGTCTGGACCACCAGGATCCAGGTGCCCCACCTTCAACAGTTCTACAGTGTACTGGCTTTCTAGACTCCATCAGCGTGGCCCACCAGATGACTTCAAATCCAGAGAGGGCACCAGCCCAGCTGTATCCTGATTCATCGCCTGGGTATCGGATGACTTCAGACCAGCTGTTTTCTTTTTTGTTCCTGTTCCAAGGTTCCATCTCCAGAGATGACATCAGTCCAGCTGTTCCCAGATGTGCCATCCTGTTCATGTTCCGGAAGATGTCTGCCCAGCTGTATTGACAGAATGCTGCCAGGGAGAGTCTTCGGCAGGGACACAGGTGTCGTATGTTTTCCATTCTTCAAGGGACTGGTAAGTCCAGACTTTTTCTATTTCTGACATTTGCAGTACACACCCTACATCAGCAGACTCCAAAAGTGTGAACTGTCCTCAAAGACTCTCCCCTTCGGGACTTTGGCCTACTAGAACTTTGCTTTACCGGGCTCCGGCCCAGGAGAGGCTCTTTATTGGACTTGCCTTCAGGCGTTGTGAGTCACTAGAAGGGACATTTAGGGCATTCCATCCCCCCAAAATTGCAAATGTGTATTGTAAATATTCTATTTTTCTACTGTTTATACTGTTACTGTTTTTCTACTATTCTAAAAAAATCTTTTTGGGATTCTTCAGTGTTTAGATAGCACTGTGTATGCAGATTAGGTGTGTTTTGTTTTCTTTTCTTGCAGGTGTTCCTGAAGAAGACCAGAAGAGAAGACAAGAAGAGGAGGAGGAACTCATCGGAGTTCCACTTGTACTTTAAAAAGTATTTGGGTTTAAAGTACTGTTGTTGTTGTGGTTACTGTATGTAATTTTCCTTCCACATGTACGGTTGTGGGGGAGTGTGGGAGTAATGCATTGTGTATGGTATTAGCTCCTGGTGTGTGGTTGCAGGTGTCCTGGGTTTGGGGGAGGTCCTCTGTTGTATTTGTTTTTGGGTTTTTGGTTAAAGGCAGATAGATTTTCCCTAGAGGGCTAGGGGAGATAGACAGGCTGTGGTCCTGACCTGCAGCAGGGCTGCAGTACTGCTCTATTAGGGCTATGCTCTGGACAGTTCTACCAGAGCCACTAAGTACCCATAGTCAGCGGGTAGAGTACAGGCTGATGCATCAGACGAAGGACTCTTGGCCCTTTGTGTTGTCTGCCTGTGCTGGCACATGGTAGGGGAGAAGGTAGCGATACCTCCCCGTAGTCAACACATAGGGTGAGATGGCCTAAGCCAGGTGACTAATGACTGTGCACAGTCATTTTCCTGGCCCAGGATGAGTGTAACCCCCCTGTTACCCGGGGTTACTAGAATCCCAGTTAGACCTAGTGGCAGGCAGGGAAGGCAGCTTGTGAAATTCCAGTTAAATGGATTTCACACTGTCTCACTCTGTTCTCAGTCTCAGCTGAAACTGAGGGATGACATCATTTTAGAACTGTTGCAGCTGCATAAGCCACATTGGAATTTTGCTGCTAGGGAAGTTAGGATAGAATGTTGGGGAATTTGAAGTCAGTCTGTAGTGGTTCAGTAGTGGGCTCAGTGGAGTAAGAGGTGTGCTGCAGCTGCAGGTCCTCAGAGCCCTTAGCTCTGTCAGAGAGCTACCTGTCCTTTAGGGTGTGTGTTCTCACCAGAAGAGGAACACCCAAAGTGTTAGGTTGAAGTGGTAGAGACCGCTTCCGGTGGTTAAGGGCCCCATCCCTGCGGGGATGGGGGGAAAGAAACCAGCCTGCTTCCAGGGGCAATCCCCTGGCCTGGCTAAAGGGAAAAGAAGCTTCCTAAGGAAGATTTGTGCTGAGGCACTCAGAAGTTTGTGTGTTTCTCCAGAGGAGAAAAAGAAAAAAGCCTGTGGGGCACCTGCAACCAAGGGTGAGTCTGCTCTGACAAAGGGCCTATGTTTTCTCCGGAGACTGTGTGAGTTTTAAGAATTGTTACTGTGGATCAGGAAAGGACAGCCAAGTACTGTTCTTAGAAGCTTGTGGGATTTGGACTGTTTTAACAGTGGGGTTCTAGAGAAATGGACACAGCCACTTAATAAGCCAGCTTCAAGTCAGCACATTAGAAGTTAAAAGCTAGTAGATTAAATGTGAAATACAGTTATGGATAATCTACATGGAAAAGTGTTTTCAGAGATGAGGTGTTAAAGTCCAGAGGAATAGCCGGGTATGAATTATGGGAGCAAGAGGTGGGAGACCCCCCCCATCTGGCGTAACCAGAATTACCTCCACAGGTTCGCTTTTGGATACCGTTTGCTTTCCCTCGGGTACTTGGCCAGTGCTTGAGGAAAGTACCCAGACATGGGATTGTTGAAGAAGATTCCCTGATGGAGCCAGAAGTGCTCAGAGGTGGTATAGGGAGCCACCAGTAAATCTCCATGATAAATGGATAAGTAGTCCAAGGGCTGGCAAGGGAGCCGAGCCAACGAAAGAAGGTAGTCCAAGGGCTGGCAAGGGAGCCGAGCCAGGGAAACCATAGAAGAGTAAAACTAGGGTAGCGTGTCCTGTATGTTTCTAAAGCCTGAGGGTTTAAGATTTAAGAAGATGTGTGCCTGTGGAGGAAAATCTGCATTACCAGGAGTGTAGCCCCGTGGGGGTCCGTCTGTGGTTTATTGTTCCTTTTTGTTGTGAATAAAAGCCACACTTTAGAATCCCAACTCCTTGTATGGACATTCAGTTATTGCTTCCTGTGTCTGGAATACTTGGGTGCCCCTGTGCAGAGTAACCAAACCTACCCAACATGCCGAGTGACATTTTTCTCCCCAAGCCTAGGTCCCAGGTAGGGGGTTACATAATGGAGGCACTGCACAGCGCTAATAACACAAAAAATACCACCAACCCAACCCCTGGAGACTCCCACCTGGTAGTTGTGGCCAGCCCGGGTTATACTTCCTCTAGTATTCTTACGTCAGATTTGTTTGCTCTGCTGAAGAGAACAGTTGCCTTGCAGCCTTCTTCAAGTCCATCAGTTAAATCCTTTATCATTGATTATTTAAAAAAACTCCTTAATGTTTTTTATTTAGTTCTCAATATTTGTGTTTGAGGGGTTATTTGATTAATATTTGTATATTTTAGTGGTTTTCTGTGGTTCCTGATCTGTTCCTGGAACGAGTGAAAAATCTTACTTTGTGGTTCCCACTCTAGTGTGATAACCCTTATTTTTGATAAAAAAAAGTTTATTTTCTTTATTTTAAGTGATTTGCAATATTTTAAAAAGTATGGAACTGGCAATAATTTTTTGACTTTTTCAGTTGATTGGTACAACTGAAAAACCTAAGAAAAGAACAGGGCCTACAGGACTTTAAAACAGTGAATCCTGTGAAAAGAACTCCGCGAAGGCAGACTGCCATGGTCATTGTTTTGACTGTATGGAACCTGACCACACTTATTTAAATTGTTCATTTCTTCTCAAAAAGTGTTTCCCCTTTTTTATTTTATTGGAGCACTCGGCCAACTGATTCCTGGTTCCCCCATTCCTAAAGCACCTCTGGCATGAGTTTAAAGAAAAATTGGGCTCACAGCCCACTCACTACTCAGCCCAAGACTGCTGCAGCTGCTGGGGAGGGGGGGCCTGGGAAGGTGGCCGGGGAGCCACACTTCCACTCGACTTCTCGGCAGCTGGGGTGAGGTGAAACCAAAAGGTCTAGAGCACATGTTTCTGCTCAGACTGGTGCAGCTGCTGCATGCTGCCTCCGTCTCCACCACTGCTGATTGGGACTCGAGAGGGGGAAGCGAAGGACCGGTTACATCACTGAGCCGCCACTCCTACTCGACTGCTGCTGCTGCTCGGCTGCTGATGGAGGGATGCTAATGTTGAGGAGATGCCACTCCCACCTGACTGCTGCTGCTGTCACCTAGACTGGAGGACTCATTTTGGAAGTGAGCAACAACAGAGGAGCCATGAACCTGCAAAAGGCAGTGCATCCATTCTCCATAAGTCCTCCACCCCAGCCGAGCCCTGACTACACCTCACAGCCACTCCCCAGGCCCTTTTCTAGGGTAGGGGTGGTCCTGGCTGCTGTAGCCAGGGGACTGGACCTTTCGGGCCTTGGGGGAGGGTCTCCTGGCAGAGCTGTGTCCTGCCCTGAGCCCCCTGCTGTGCCTGGGATGCAATTTTAACAAAGGACAGGGTGGAGGGGGGAGAAAGAGGGAAAAAACATTGTAAATCCCTGGCTTGGAGAGGGGTCCCCATTATTCTTTGTGGTGCCCCCCAACTCTGTGGCACTACAACACCAAATCTGCAATAGGGTAGACACTCCAGAGGGGTGGAGAGAATGTGTAGAGACTTGAGAAAACTCAAAGAGTAGTCAAGGCTATGGCAGCTGGGTTTCAATGTGAAAAAGTGCAAAATAACGTAACTAGGGCGCAGAAACCCAGAGGCAGAGTATAAAATGGGGGGAGAGGAATTGATGGTCACTGAACAGGAAAGGGACCGTGGGTAATCATATTGTATGACCTCAAGCTGGTGAGGCAATGTAACAAGGCAGTAGGTAGGGCCAGCTGGTTCCTGGGGGAGCATAGGGAGGGGTTTCACCAGCAGAAGGAGAGAGGCGGTGTAACACTATATAGATCGTTGGCCCCCCCCCGGAGTACTGTATCCAATTCTGGAGACCACATCTCAGGAAGGACATCAACCAGGGTAGAGGCTGTTCAGAGGAGGGCAACTAAAATAGCACAGAAGCTGCATCAAAAGCCCTATGAGGAGAAACCAAGGGATCCCAATATGTACACCCTGGAAGAGGGTGGGGACATGATAGAGGCCTACAAATACTCAAGGAACAGGAGAGGAGTATTTTCCAGAGGAGGAGGTGCACAGGAACTAGAGGTCATACAGTGAAGCTGGAAGAGGGGAAATTTAAGATGAATGTGAGGAAGCACTTTTTCACTGAATGGGTGATGGATGGCTGGAACAGTCTTCCAGAAGAGGTGGTGGGGGCGAAAACAGTGGTGGGATTCAAGCATTCATGGGATAAGCACACAGGAATTTTGGTAGGAAGGTTGGGGAGGGGGGAAGGTAGCCGGAGATCGGGTAGGTTCTGCAGTAACAGTATAGGCAGGGAAGAATGGGCAGAATGGGTCAACCAAGCAGTCCTTATCTGCCAACAAATTATATGGTTCTAGGCAGACCATTATCCCACTGTAACACCCTCCCATCAAGCCTTATTACTTAAGTACCTCTCCACAAAATAAACAAAAGGTGACAGAAAAGCAGCAGTTTCTGAGCAGAGACGGATAATGCTGTTAATGCATCATCTAATTCAGATTAAGGCCCTGTTCACATTACAGCACAGTAACAGAAAACGATTTTTAAAACGGATTAATTACTGTGCTGTAGTATCCGTGTTATAGCATCCGCACTGCTGCCAGCATGTTGTAAACTGTTATTGAAAATGGTTTACAGCATCCGCACTACTGCCTCTGGATCAAATTAACGATCAACCGGTTTACATGCGGGGACATCTAGTTTCATGAAGGGGAATGGTGCCTGACCAGCCGCACTGCAAGTAAATCTGATTTAACTTCTGAAGTGTTTTTAAAATTGTGTTTAAGCCTAAGTCTTATCAGGGTTTAAACACGGCTTTAAAAAATTGATTTCAAAGCATGTTAAGTGCTGTTCAGTACGAATGCAAACCATGCTAGGGCACTTTAAAATGGTTTAAGCTCCTTAAACCGTTTTCAACACCCTAGTGTGAACAGGGCCTAAAAGCACAGGACTATCTGAAAAGGGGGACCCTTGATGCTAAACATGGCAAAAAGGAAAAAAAGCAACAGATGCTGTTGTGCTATCAACACCAGCAAAGAAAAAAAACAAAAGCATCTGACTGCACCTCACCTCGAAAGGGACCAGGAGCCAGCAGTAGAGCAGAGAGCTACACCCTCAGCAGAGGACATTACTAAAATGTGGCAGTACTTCCAGGCTTTTCAGACTATGGGGAACCTTGCCACTATGCCTGCCCCTCCTGCCTCAGGCATTTCTTGAACCTGTGCTAGAGGAGAATGAGGATGAGGATGACGGGGAGCCAATGAACCAGATGCTACCCCTGAACATAATTTTTCCTCATGTTCCTCTTTTGTAAGGTATATGGTTGAGACTCTGGATAGTCCACCTACTGTGACAGAGGAGGATGTAGAAGAAGCAGAATTCATGAATATGCTGGGACTAACCTCAACTAAAAGGCTCAAATTGTCCATAAGCATATTCCCCAGGAAAGCCTCTAGCAGCAGCATTCTGGAACACCAAAATTCAGCTCCTGACATTGACAAAAACTAGAAAAGAAATACGAGAAAGACATGGGGCGGAAGTTTTATATTCCCACCCTGATTGAGTAAGTTGTGCAAGCAGCTGCAGGTGAAATATCAAAGGTGTCACTGGCATCCATGCCACCAGAGGAGGATTCCAGGAAACTGGATCATAAGGCAAGGAAAGTGTACACTTCAGATACCCTGCAGTTAAGGCAGACTGCTTACATGTATCCACTGCACAGTACCAACAAGCCCTTTGGAACACTGTTCAGGCTGAGCAGTGAAATTGCTAGTGACTTAGCAGAAACTGCCAAAGGTGCACCAGAAGCCGCTAAATATCATTTTCATATGGCTGCAGATTCAAATGATACAGCCTCAGGGATACTAGCACATGCAGTAGCACTGAAGAGGTTTGCCTGGCTCAGAGCAACCATCCTCTCAGAGGACACAAATACAAATGCTGTGGATTTCCCATTTGAGGGACCTTCCCTCTGGGGACAAAACAGAAGCTGAAAAGAAAAAGGTTGCTGAGCAAAAAACAGCCTACCAAAACCTGACCCAGAAGGAAAGAGCTTCTTCTTTCTTCAGGCAATACGGAAAGAGTGGTAGGACCACAGCCTACTATCAAAGGCCCCTTTCCTACTGTGACTATCCCCCTCAATGGGATCGGTCCCAAGAGGAAGAGGCAGGAAAGGTGTAAGGCAGAAGCAGACATCAGCTTTTAAGCCACAAGAAAAACAAAATCCCTGACTGCACAGGCCGCAATAGACCCCCCTGACAGTGGGAGGCCACCTGACACATTACTTACAGGAATGTAAAACTAGGGACCGGCCTGTCAACATAAGTGGTAGCACTACCGCCTGCGACACCGGTGACTCGGGTTCAGGTACAAACCTGGGCCATCAGAGGTGAGACGAGTGTCCCACGGATGCTCTCTCACCTCGGTGGAGGGAGGGCAATCATGCTCCACTACACTACTGCCCCCTGGGTGACCACAGGAGGCAGGCACAGGAGCCGATGTCTTGAGGGAGGGAGGATGCCAATGTGCTCAGCCCCATGTGCACAAGTCAGGTAGTAGTTTCGGCATCCTGGGGAATGGGTTGAAAGTGGAAAAATCCACCACTGCTGAGTGAAGTCCACCTCTCACTGTAGGCCCTGCACCATCGACCGTGGCTCTACACCTATCGATCAGCCTCAGTCCTCCACTCAGGGATAGCCCCCTTCTGACAGCTCCACCCTGGGGGGTAAGCCAGTTTGCACTGGATGGTGGAGGTAAGTCCTGGAGAAAGCGGGTGATGGGGCTGGATGATGGGGTAGGATTGACGAGGGCCAGTTGGTTCATAAAGCCTACTAAATAAAAAAAAGGAATGAAAAACTATTAACACAGACAAGTGGAAGCTGGATGTAGTGAGTGGGGGATTAGCTCTTCAGTTCACAGCCTTGCTGAAACTAACAAGACCAAACGCATTTCCTCTACTCCTTTCTCAGGAAAAAAATCCTTCTAGAACTGGAGGTTAAAGGCCACAGAAAAAGTCCCTCCCTCCCTCACAGTGGGGAGAGGCCTCTTCGCAAGATATTTTCTCACAAAGAAGAAAAATGGGGCTTAGTCTCCCAATTTGGACTTAAGGTCCCTGAACAGGCACAAAAAGAGGAAAAGTTAAAAATGGTAACACTGGGAACAGTTATACCATCTGTGACGGACATGTGACCAGATTGGTCTAGTAATTTCTTTTTGATAATGTATTGTGTTAATGTAATAATGTTGCTGTCATAAGTGGGCACAAAACGTGGTTTCTGATGTCACATGACCAGACAGGGCTTATGGGAAACATTGGCCAAAAGTTGCTCAGTAGAATGTTCCCTTGGGAACATTCAGTCACGGATTCTGTAAGGCAGATTGTAAAGTGACAGTTTGAACACCTCAGTCAGCTTAAAAGGCAAGAAGTATGGGGTTACACACCTTGGACAGTCTTCAAAACAGAATCATAAAAGTGGACAGAGCAGAGGTGGGTGTGGAGTGAGCCAACTGGCCTGAATGATGTTGTCCATCCATCCACACTCACAGCACACACACACACATACACACGCACACACACACACACATACATTTGGGGTGGTGGAGGACTGTCACTCAAAGGGGTTGAGACCCCTTCCCATAGGAGTAAGAAATAAATTGAGGTGCTGTAAAAAAGCACTTCCTCTTGGGCTTGGGACATCTGAAACCCCAGAGCCCTACAGCTAGAGGTCTGGTAAGAAAGATAGCTTAGGGTATAGTGTTTTCTTCAGACAGCAGCAGGTATATGAACAGGTTTTTAAAGTGAGAATAGCTCAAATTCTTCTATCTGCAACCTGTCTGGTGTAACTTAATTTTTTTTTCATTTCTAGTAAACTGTAATCCTTTTGACTAACTGTACTTAAATCCTGTTGTAAATACTTGTAGTCTTTTAGTAAAGCATCTATTTTTATAAAATCAGTGACAGCTTGTTTTATTTAAAAGGGTAATTCTACTATTTCTGCTGGACTCTGTTTGCAGTCTGTCTCTGCAGGTGCACTCTACCCACAGTTATTGTGTTTGACCTTCCTGACCTCATACAAAGGAGGAGGTAAGAAACAGGTTTCCCCGGGTCCTGTTGGCAAAACCCCACGGTAGTGGCAATGAACTTGAAGTCTCTGGTGTGGGATTTTCATCACACCATCTCTGCAAAAAGTAGAGTAGCTGGGATAACTGGGTCTGAAAGTTGCATTCTTTTACAACTTTATAAAACGCTCCCACAGAAAGTACCTCAGATTCAGACTGGGGAAAAAGGCAGTTTCAGTTTGCTACAGTGCCCTTTGGTCTAACCTCAGCTCCAATGATGTTCAAAGTGCCTAGCCGCAGAAGCTGCAGTTTTGAGAAGATTAGGGATACTAGTGCATCCCTACCTGGATGACTGGCTTGTCACAAGAAGGACAAAAGAGCAGGCACTTAGTTCCACTGCGGTGGTAAGAACCACCATGCAAAATCGGGGCTTTCTACTGAGCATAGGAAAGTCCCAGGTGGAACCTAGCCAGGTGGAACCCAGCCAAGTGCTGGTGTTCATAGGAACAGAGTCAGATGCTACTCAGGGGAAAGCACTCCTGCCACAGTCAAGAGTGGAAGGTTTGCTGTCCTATGCAAGGTCCTTCAAGTCAGGTGAGCCAAAGCCAGCAAGAGGCTTCTTGCAGCTACTAGGCCATAGTCACCGGCAATAACTGTGGTACCATGGGCTTGTCTACAGATGAGAGATGTACGGTACCATTTAAAAAGGCATTGGCATCAAAAATCAAATCCACTAAGCCACCTAGAACCAGTCACAATCAGCCTAATCGGGGCTCCGGAGTGGTGGAAAGAGGCGGACAATCTCAGGGAAGCAATCCCATTCCAGCAATTGTCCACAACCCTCACTCCAACAACAGATGTCCCACTGCTAGGATGGGGGATAGCCGCAAGATCAAACAGTAAGTCGCATCTGGCCCTCACAAGAGCAACAGGAACACATTAACCTTTTGGAGCTTTGGCCAGTGCTCCTGCCTCTACAGCTCTACAGACTTTTGTAAGATCATTAAATAGCAAAATAGTTTTAGTACTACTGATAGGGAAAAAGCATGTTTTGTCAAGAATTTTATAAATTGTGATACTGAAAGGCTTATTTATTTAGCTGAATGTACTTGTGATGTCACAGCTGGTAGTCCAGCAGAGGTACTGCAGAGGGAGGGGAGTATGCCAGCCATAAGCCAGGCTGCCATTATTATGTATGTGTGCACTTGGATTCCCTAGCATGCTGAAGTCCTCTGGGCCTGGGAGCAATGAAAAGAGTAACCCCGCTCCCAGTATGGTGACAGGCCCCTTGCCTCCGGACTGGAAGCATGCTCCCTAGAGGGCGCCAGCATGCGGAGCAAGCCACAGGGGAACTTGGAGGTTGGGATAAATACCTTGGGATGGTGGGACCATGGGTGCAACCATGGCTGAAAAAATTGAGGAACATATGGGGCCATGGGTGCAAGCATGGCTGAAAACATTGGGGAACATGGATCTACCAAGCCTTTCATGCTGATGCTGTCATCATTAGCCATTTTGTAGGGCCTAAAAAGTTCAGAGGGACTGATCCCCACATCCCCCCAGTTGGTCGTGCCCATGAGTGGGGCCAGTCAAATGTGGTCCACCAGGCACATCAGGATTAGAAATAATAGATGGAAAAAAATGCTGTATTAATAAGTTGGGGAAAGGGTTGAATGACCTTTAGACTTCACCCCCATAAAACATTAAACAAAAATTGACTATGGTGTTAGACATCAGGATCTACAAAGGCTTTTTTAAATACCTTGAATGGATACAATGTTAATATAAGTAAGCTTTTTTGTGTTTTAAAAGTTAAGGAAAGCACTGCTTCAATCCCAATTCAAGCTTGCGTACCCCAGTTCTCCTCCTGTATGTCTCTTTTTTTTATGAATTGTCTCACTGGTTTTCAGTACCAGCTTGCTGTGTAGCCACCCTCCACCCCCATACTGCATTAGAGATGTTGACTAGAGTAGGGAAGGGGGCCACTGGACCACCAGGGAGGACAACGAGGGACCAAAGGATGACTATTATTCACAGCCAACAAGCAGGCCTAGATATAGATCAGGTAGGTGGGGGGGGGGGGGAGTGTGTCTGCAGACATGGCACCTATTTTCAAGTTTATCCCTGTTTTAAATATCAATATACATACCTAAATCTAGTCTATGTTACACAATAAAATTAAAAACATACAACTTCACATAAGAGTAAAACTCTTACTAACATGGCACTGCAATGTGTATAGATGGACCCCGGATGAAGGGTCACATTTATGACCTGAGGCAATGGGGCTCTCTGTGCTACACTCCTTTCATTTCAGAAAAAAAACACATTTTTGCTACCTTGGCATTCCGTATGTTTATGTTTTTATGCTGACTGATTGTGGTCTCCTGTGTACCCTCATGGTCGGGGGGTCCTCTGGTATGTCTGTGCATGGTCAATGGCCCTCATTGTCAGAAAGGTTGAGACCCCCTGTGAGAAGCTATATATTAAGGCTCAGTTTTCAAAATAAATAACTATTTCTGAATGTGTGAATGCATATGTGCTAATTCTGTCTCCTCTTTCTTGAATTGTCATTTTATTGTACTTATTACATGTGTTGTAGTAGTCAGTCTCAATTCTAATAAAAATTATAAAGTAAAAAAAACATTGTATGGTGCTGTGTTATTTTCAGTAAGTTATTTTCTTGTTCTTTCAGCTGTAATTCTCTGGTATGGTTTTGCAAAGTTAGATGTGAAAGATATTGACTTTCGTGTGTGTGTGTGGGGGGGCATGTTAGGATTTCCTGCCTGTTTTTATGAGTTTATCTCATTTGGATCAAGAGTAAGATTTCCATGGTTTTGCTGGACTTGGTTTGTTCTTTAAAGGCTGACTGTTTTCTTTTGTGTGTGTATTGTGTGGGGGGGGGCTGGGGGTGGTTTATTACATAGAAGGGGGTTGTGATGCGATTGTATGTGGTTGTGTCATTTCCACAATGAACTTAGAATTCAAATATCTCAAATAACATGTTTTTGGAGCAATTTACATATAGCATAGCAAAACGCCATGTGATCAAGTCTCAGCCAATGCGAAAACCGTATTGGTCAGACACCAATTGATGTTTATGACGATGTAAATCATTGCATATTCTATTCTTGTTGGTCTGTCCGTCCATCCGTCCATCCATCCATCCATCCATCCATCCATCCATCCGTCTGTCTGTCTGTCTGTCTGTCTATCTATCTATCTATCTGTCTAGCTATCTATCTATCTACAGTATCTATCTATCTATAGACTACCATTTGTAGTTCAGCAAGCAATAATACCTAACATGGTGTGCATTAAAACATTATAATTACCTGTGAGCATTTTGGATAACTGGTTTGTAAAAATGCTTTACAACCGTGTGGTTGTAATCACTCCCTGTCAATCAAGGTCATGCTGTGAGTGGCACGCGCCTAGTCACATAACTGACACAAGAATTGAATAGGATCATGTTATTATAACAAACGAGGTATTAGTGGGTGTGTGTAAACCAGAATTTTACACACATCCTTGGTGTGGGATACTTTTATCAACCCCTCAAGCTTCGCTCTCAGGATTTATGTAGCATCCCACATCTCGGGTGTGTATAATATTCTGGGTACACCCACCCACCCATGTATTATTCTCTATTTTGTCTACAGTGGCACTGGAATATCCACAAACATGATTGGCTGAAACATGTCACATGACTGCATTAAAATACTTCAATGCACACCCTGCTGTGCATTTTTGCTTACATGATGTGAGCCCCAGGAATTTTGTAAGGCGCAAGGCCAAACCTTGGAAAGTGCATCACAAATGCCCTAATAAACACCATGAAGTGTACCTTAACACTTATAAAATGGATTTGGTGTGAAAAACATGTATTTTGAGGAATGGAAAGGAGAAAGACTAAAGGAACTAAAGATGTATAGCCTCGAGGAAAGGAGGGACAGGGGGGACATGATAGAAACTTTCAAATACCTCGAGGGAATCAACAAAGTCCAGCAGGGTAGCATCTTTCAGAAAAAGAGATATGCAAGAACAAGGGGGCACAATTTGAAGATAGAGGGGGGACGGCTCAGAGGTAATGTGAGGAATTATTTCTTCACAGAGAGGGTTGTGGATACATGGAACAGCCTTTTTGAGGAGGTCGTGGAGTCAAAAACAGTGGGGGAATTCAAGAATGCATGGGACAGACATAAGGCAATTCTAGTGGGTGGGTGGGAGGAAGTAGGCTGTTGGTTAACTAGGATCTGCAGCTTATCCGTTAGGTAGGGAAATAGGCAGACTCGGTGGGCCAAGCAGTCCTTATCTGCCATCAAATCCTATGTTTCTATCCGAGAGCTTCATAAAGTACTGTTATTTTAATGTACAGTCAGATGATGGAGCTCGACCAATAAGGTTCCTGTATTTGTTCTGGACGTTTTATAAAGGGCTTTGATAATTTCTGCAGCCCACATATTTTACATTTCTACATTTCATTCAGCAGAAGTCTTTTTTTAAACTGCAGAAACAGAATGGCATTTCTTGCTCAGGGTTGTTTTTAAACTCTCCAGCATTATTTCCAGTTGAGGTCGCCTCCGTTGGACTGGCTCCAGTTCTCTGGTGCATTTTTTTATTCAGTGTCCAGATGAGAAGATTCTGCCATCATCCTTCCCAGGCATGGGAATTAGATTACTTGTATGCTTTTTCATTCTGGTGCTATTCCATGTGTGCAGGTTATTTTAAACTTTGTATTCAAAATGATCATGTGTGTATTTTAATATCTTATTACAATTTCCAAGTTACGGCATCTCTGAGCTAGGTCTGGATTTTCAGAATTGCACATTCAGTATTCTGAAGTGAAGGCCACTGGTTTTTGTTCTTTTACCAGAAATCCCAGTAAAATTATAGAATTTGGACTATCCACTCACCAGTGATATCAATGAATTGTATGCAGTTTGGCATTTTATGCCCGATCAGTGAATCTACAGAACTTGTATTTTTCTTTAAATTGCTTTCTGTACTATTTTCATTTTGCCTTTTTTAATGGGATGTACCTTTAGTCTTCTTATATTCTATTTATTTATACACATACTAAAAGACTGACAGTAGTATCCTAGTAATTCTACTTTTTTTATTCTACTTTTTTTATCAGTAAAGTATGATTTGATCTGATTTGATTTGATTAAAGCCTGAAATCAGACCAGTAATCACCAGTGCAATCCTAGAATGTCAGGTCTTGAAAATGGAATTTCATAACCTGTCACTGTAAATCAGTGGCCTCGGACATATTGTATAGCTGCAGTACATCACAGTAGTAGTGTATTTATTTAAATTCAGGAAGATATTCATAACTGTTGAGCTGTGACTCATTTACACTGGCATCCTGTAGATATCATTTAACATTATGTATAACACTTTTGACTGTGTTATGAATGTTATAGTGTAATAATCCACACCGGGTGTTCTTCAGTGCAGTATTATACAACAGGTATCTCGTCAGACAATCAGAACACAGGAAAACTGTCACTTAATAACTCACACAAAGTACTAGAACCGCAGTTTGGACACACCCTTGGTAGGTTATCCATATTTCAGATGCACCCACAGTAGGTTATCCACTTTGCAAACATGCCTACAGCAGGTAATCCACATTTCAGACATGCCCACAGTAGCTTATCCATTTCGTACACAGAAAAATAGGAAAAAAGACATGTTTCTCTTTAACTACTACAACACTTTTAAAATACTGGGTTCAAAATTCCTACTTGTATAATAGCAATAACATTCAGTTAGCAGGAGTATACGCGGAATAACCGGCTTCTGAGGATAGGATAGGAGAGTATACTCGGAATAACCGGCTTCTGAGGTTAGGATAGGAGAGTATACTGGGAATAACTGGCTTCTGTGGATAGGATAGGAGAGTATACTGGGAATAACCAGCTTCTGTGGACAGGATAGGAACTTTATTTATATAGTACGCCTTCCCGTAGGCTTGGAAGGCTTAACAATATTAAAACATATGTAACCCCCCTGCAAATGGGGGTTCCCAAAAGACTTCCAGGAGCTTGCTTGAATGCTCCAAGCCTGAATGGTGTTTGGCATTTAAGCCATTTATCAGTGAGTGTTTTTAGAACCTCTGGTACTGTCTCTTTAAGAGCTGTCTGCTTGCAGACATAATTAGTTTGTATGGGGGACTGTGTGTTTCTTTGATTGAGTACCACTCAAGCTGCTGCCAATTCACTTCATTTTGCAGTCACTAGAGTGCAAAGGGAACCTATCTGAAAGATGTAACTGTTTGCCAGAAATTATTTAGAGTAATAATGAAATTACAGTTTGTCTAACCTGCTTTCTTTGCAGTCAGAACTGTGTCTGCTAGTTCCCATTCTAGTTTTGAACTGCTGAACTGGACCAATCAGTGTGGGTAAGCTAGCTCTAAAATGGTGCCTTGGGCTGAATCAGAACTTGGACTCATAATCTGAGCCAGCCACAAGAGGATTGTATGGGCAGTGACTCTGGGAGATGTAGTTTAGACTTCAGCACCTTTTTGGACCAACAGCAGCAGTCTATGTGGACAGCCAATCCAGTCAAGAACTGGGAAGAACTCAAAGGAAGTGCCCGTTTTGTCGGTTGAGTTTCAGTTGAGCTTGGCAGTGAAGAAGGAAGGAGCCCTGTGCTTTTCAGTGTGCAGTTTTAGTCAAAACGTGTAAGGCCCAGAGTTCCGTCTGCAGCTTGTGTAACAGCTTGTTAGGACTGAATCAGTCTGTGAAAAGAATCAAAGGATCTCTGAAGAGTAGAAACCAGGCTCACCCTGTAGAAGACTGGAAGAATTGCTGAAAATTGTACCTGGGTCTGTCAGGAACTGAATCTGCTGTGTGTTCTCCCGGTATTGTGCAGTAATTGCGATCGGGATACAGATGCAGCCTGCCTGGTATAGTGCTTTCTTTTATATGGATGTGTGAAGAGGTTTGTGTACCTCAAGTGAGCCCTGCTGACATTGAAGGACCCTATCTTATTTGGAGGTCGTGAGTACTAATTCAGGGTCGCTCCCTGTTGAATTGCCACATTAAATCCAAATGGAATTACTGTACTGCTGACTGTTTAATTCTCCTTTTCTCTCTGTGAAAGGGCCCCTACCAGCTGCCACTGTTTGGACTAGCCACTAGGGCTTGGGTACCCAGGGACAGTAACTGATAGGGATAGGCCTGTGCACAGAGCCATAGGTAGATTATTAGAGTGATAAGCTAATTAACCTGATTTCCCCCTGTCCTTGTTATATCCCCTAAATAAATCAGAGCTGCTTGTTTCAGCAAAGTTATACTGCCTGAGGTATTTGTCTATGTTAAAGTACTGTACTGTGATTGTTGCACTGTATCTCATTTCACAGGAGGTCCCAGTGCCGGAACCAGACCTGGGGGTAAGTGTATACTGTGAAGGTAATTCTGATATATTGTGTGGGCCACTAGTGGGAAGAAAGGGGGGTTGCAGTGTCCCAGAGGGCTGTGACCAAGTTAGTTTAACTATTGCAAACACTGACCTCTGGGTGGAGGCACCCGCCATTGGATCCAGGCCCCTCAACCTGTTAGTGGCAAATCAGGCAGGGGTAGTAGCCCCTGGGATAGCGCCATCTAGGGGTTACATCTTGAGTAAGGTTAAGTAAAGGGCGGATCACTCTTGAATAGTCCTTGATGAAGCGCCGATAATAACCACAGAATCCCAGGAATCTTTGCAGTTCTTTTAGATTTTTGGGCTGTGGCCAGGTGGTCAAGGCCTCAACTTTACCTGGGTCGGTCTCTATTCCCTCGGTGGATACTATGTGTCCCACATACTTTACTGATGTTTGAAAGAATTGACACTTATCAATGGACAGTTTAAGGCCAAAGTCCTCCAGTCGGTCCAATACCTTAAATAATCTGCTCTCATGTTCCTCCAGTGAGCTGCCAAACACAATAACATCATCTAGGTATACCAGGCACTCTCTAGTAAGTTCATGTCCCCACTGCACGCTCCATCAATCGTTGAAAAGTGGCTGGGGCACCTGAAATCCTTAGAGGCATCCTCATGAATTCATAGAAGCCAAGCGGACAGATAAGGCCGTCTTCTCATGGTCCTCTGGGGCCACCGGGATCTGGTAGTATCCACTGCGGAGATCCAGCACAGAGAACCACTGCTCCCGTTAGCAGTCCAAAGCATCCTGAATGCGGGGCATTGTGTACTGATCAGGGATAGTCCGCGGTTTAAGGTGCGATAATCCACACACATCCTTACTGTTCCATTCTTTTCCTCACTACCACAATGGGGAAGCATAAGGGCTTCTGGATTCTTGTATTACACCAGCAGCTAACATCTCTTGCAGATGCCGTCTCACATCATCTATGTCAGCAGGTGCCAGGCGCCGAGACCTCTCACGAAATGGTCTTTGTCATGCAGCGGATATTGTGCTCAGCTCCTTGCACGCATCCCACATCCCATTCCTTTAAAGAAAACACCTGGTCTCTCTGGGCAAGCTTCTCACTGATCCTCACTTTCCATTCAGCTGGCAGCGGGAGTCGCGAAATCAAACAAGTCAGGCGTTACTCTGTCATTCTTCCTTGAACTCTTGCTGCTGGGTAGCACTGCAGTGTCTGCACAATGCACATTAGCCAGGATGCAACCTCTGTTTACTCGAATGTCTCTTTCAGACACATTATGAACTTGGACCATTACCCTTCTGGCATAAGCATGGGCTCTAGCGGGCAAAATACTAGGCTTGACCAGCAGTCCCTCTGGCAATTTTCCATCGCCTGGTGCATCCAACATTAATATTTTATTCTTAACATCCTTTCTGATACGGACCTCTCCTGTAAGGTACACTGGGCATTTGGCGCCAGGATCAGAGACTCAGGATCCTTCTTCCATACAATTCTGACCGGTTCCTCTGGTTCTGTTTTTCAGCATCTCTCTGTGCCTCATAGGCCTTCTTAATTAAAGCCGGAACTCTTAAAGCTCTACTAGTCTTTGACCCCTGTTTTCATAACACAACTGTGCCAGCCTTCCGAACATATGAGCATTTGTTCCAATCAACAAAGGGACACCATCATACAGTCCAGTGGGGGACACACTAAGGCTAGGGTCTCTACTTGTTCGCCACTCCAGCCACGGAGGTGGGGAAAGACAGCCAAATCGGATATACCGGAATAGGGTAGGCCTTCTCACTTAACCCCCATACATGCAGTCCTTCTAATGGTTGTAAGGGTACGCCTTGACAAATGCTTCTGATACCAATCCTGGAACATAATTGTCACTTGGGAGCCACTGTCTAATACAGCTCTTGTAGACACTCCATTCACCTTTACAGTGGTCTCCATGGAGGGACCCACTATTCTGGACCAGTCTGGAGAGGTAGTGGGGTCCTGGGCAACTGACCTTGCCACAAAAGGACGTGAATTAGCATTTTTGGTGCCCTCACTGGGATCATGTCGGCACCTCTTAACCACTGATTTCTTCCTAAGCTCTCCTTGTAGCCTATATGCAACTTGTCAGTGTCTTTTGGGACTGGTATTCCCTTTCATGTGCCCATCTTTCCCACAATTATAGCAAACATACTTTCTGAGTTTGAGTTGGCTGAGGCGCCACACTGGGAGCCAGGGCGGGTATTACTAACTGGAAACCTGTGCCATCTCTGTCTGCGCGTGATAAGCATTTGGAGACATCTCGTCAGTTTCTCCACTTCCATGGTCAAGGAATTGAGTTTGGAGCTGTTATCAGCAGGAGATACATGGGTGGGTACCCCCACCCCCATAGCAGATGCAGTTGATATGAGTCAGGGCCCGTACTTGCAGGCGTGGCCTTCATAAAGGGACTGTTTTGAATTCCGGATCTCTCTCAACAGTTCAACCCCATTGTGGCATATCTTTTCCTTGTCAGAGCACTCATTGACTGTCAACCTCTGCCCTGAACTTCACTTGATGGGTCACCCTCAGTCACTCGGTCGTAGCCACAGCTGTTGGTGCAGGTACCTCCGAGTCGCCTTTTCTCAACTCCTCAATTTCTCTCATTAACTCATCATAGGAGGGTGGGGATTCCAGTCGATTTGCCAGGCGTAACTGAAGCAACAGCACGTTCTGGAGAAGGGGGCAGACTTAAGGATTCTGTCCAGTCTGGTTCGGTCTAGTTCAATCGCTGGCAAACTACCCTTTCTGAGGCATTCTTGCAACAATTTTTCCAGCCGAGAGACATACACAGACAACAACTCCCCTTGGTACTGTTGTGCATTTCTTACTCTCCACCATAGGTCCTCATCAGAATCTGGGCTCCCATACACATTCTCCAAGGCCTCAAGATAGGCCTGTGCAGTCGCTTCAGGGTTACTGGCCCGTTTAGCACGGATGGTAGCCAGGGCAGGACCTCGGAGGCTCTCACTAACCCTCTTTCCCGCCTTCTGAGCATTGCCATTCTAGCACTTGGGGCAACATAGTCTATCCAGGTCTCCCAGTCATCCTCCCTTGGGGGTGGGAGGTGCCAGAGAAGATCCTCAACCTTCGTAAGAGTCGTGACTAATGGCAGGTGCAGAAATAGGAGTCTGCATTGGTTCAGCCACCATTACAGGCACTGGAGCAGGAGAGGGTGTTGGGGAGGAACACCCCAGGTGGCAAGAATAGTTTCTTCAAGTCCTCCACAGTTTTCCCTCTCCCAGCAACCATTCAGCAAATTTCTCCTCAAAAGTTTCAGATAGTGGTGGGGCTGATTCCCCCAGGTCTTTACTGTCCTTAGTTATCACTCTCCAAGCAGTGAGGCTCCCTCTGGGGTAATGGTCTGTGGCACTTTGGAGCTATCTATGGGATCCTTAAACTTACTAGGGCCAGGAAAGTGTGGGTGAGCAGATTAGCATGCCGACCCACCACCACAGGGTTTTGTAAACCTTCCACCTTGGAAAGTACTCCCTGCACAGTGTCCGTATTGATACCCAGGGGATGTCCAGGATAAGCATAGCATTTTGAGGTCGATCTCCTCCCAGTACACCACTCCACCAGCGGTGCACAGCCACTTCTGTCGGGTACCCATTTTTTCTTAACAGTGGTTCGTAATTATGGCCACTAGAGGACACACACAATCCCAGCGGTGAGCCTCCAAGATGTAACCCCTAGATGGCGCTATCCCAGGGGCTACTACCCCTGCCTGATTTGCCACTAACAGGTTGAGGGGCCTGGATCCAATGGCGGGTGCCTCCACCCAGAGGTCAGGGTTTGCAATAGTTAAACTAACTTGGTCACAGCCCTCTGGGACACTGCAACCCCCTTTATTCCCACTAGTGGCCCACAATATAATCAGAATTACCTTCACAGTATACACTTACCCCCAGGTCTGGTTCCGCACTGGGACCTCCTGTGAAATGAGATACAGTGCAACAATCACAGTACAGTACTTTAACATAGACAAATACCTCAGGCAGTATAACTTTGCTGAAACAAGCAGCTCTGATTTATTTAGGGATATAACAAGGACAGGGGAAATCAGGTTAATTAGCTTATCACTCTAATAATCTACTATGGCTCTGTGCACAGGCCTATCCCTATCAGTTACTGTCCCTGGGTACCCAAGCCCTAGTGGCTAGTCCAAACAGTGGCAGCTGGTGGGGCCCTTCACTAGAGAGAAAGGAGAATTAAACAGTCAGCAGTACAGTAATTCCATTTGGATTTAATAGTGGCAATTCAACAGGGCGACCCTGAATTAGTACTCCGACCTCCAAATAAGATAGGGTCCTTCAATGTCAGCAGGGCTCACTTGAGGTACACAAACCTCTTCACACATCCATATAAAAGCACTATACCAGGCAGGCTGCATCTGTATCCCGACTGCACTACTGCACAATACCCGAGAACACACAGCAGATTCAGTTCCTGACAGACCGAAAAATTTTCAGCAATTCTTCCAGTCTTCTACAGGGTGAGCCTGGTTTCTACTCTTCAGAGATCCTTTGATTCTTTTCACAGGACGGATTCAGTCCTAACAAGCTGTTACACAAGCTGCAGACCGGAACTCTGGGCCTTACACACGTTTTTTGACTAAAACTGCACACTGAAAAAGCACAGGGCTCCTTCCTTCTTCACTGCCAAAGCTCAACTGAAACTCCAACCGACAAAACCGGGCACTTCCTTTGAGTTCCTCCCAGTTCTTGACTGGATTGGCTGTCACTCACAATAGACTGCTGCTGTTGGTCCAAAAAGGTGCTGAAGTCTAAACTACATCTCCCAGAGTCACTGCCCATACAATCCTCTTGTGGCTGGCTCAGATTATGAGTCCAAGTTCTGATTCGTCCAAGGCACCATTTTAGAGCTAGCTTACCCCACACTGATTGGTCCAGTTCAGCAGTTCAAAACTAGAATGGGGAACTAGCAGACACAGTTCTGACTGCAAAGAAAGCAGGTTAGACAAACTGTAATTTCATTATTACTCTAAATAATTTCTGGCAAACAGTTACATCTTTCAGATAGGTTCCTTTGCACTCCTAGTGACTGCAAAATGAAGTGAATTAGCAGCAGCTTGAGTGGTACTCAATCAAAGAAACACACAGTCCCCCATACAAACTAATTATGTCTGCAAGCAGACAGCTCTTAAAGAGACAGTACCAGAGGTTCTAAAAACACTCACTGATAAATGGCTTAAATGCCAAACACCATTCAGGCTTGGAGCATTCAAGCAAGCTCCTGGAAGTCTTTTGGGAACCCCCATTTGCAGGGGGGTTACACATACATAATGCAGACTAGCGCATAAACCTCATGAAGCAGAGACTATACAAATTCCACCCCATCCAATCAGCAATATACAATATATTACTAACACAGACTAATAAAATAATAAATCATAATTCTAAAAACACCACCGACAGTCAGTAATTCACTTAATTAATAAATCAACTGGGTAGTTATCAAACCAAATTAAATGCTTGCTCGAAGAGCTGCATTTTCAGCCCTCTTTTAAAGGCTTCCCCTGAGGGTGCCTCCCACTGATACTGAGGTAAAGAGTTCCACAGGACTGGCATGGCAAGTGAGAATGCTCGGTCCCCAGATTGCCACAACCTAGCCTTGGGAACCACCAGGAGAAACCCCTCAGCAGAATGGAGAGCCCGAGATGGGCGATGAGGAATCAGAAGGTCTTGCAGGTACGCTGGTCCCCTACCATGCAGGGATTTACAGACAGCAACCTGACCTTGAAGGCAATCCTCCACCTCGCTGGCAACCAGTGCAGCTCACGGAGGACAGGTGTGACATGGTCAAATTTAGAAATTCCAGTCAACAACCTTGCTGCCGCATTTTGCACCAGTTGCAGCCAGAGAAGGTTGCCTCCAGATAACTCTCAGGTATAGGGCATTGCAGTAATCCAGCCTGGACGTGACGAAGGCATGCACCAGGGTGAGCACGTCATCGGATGGTATCAGGGCTTGGATCTGAGCAATGTTCCTCAAGTGGTAGAAACCACTTTTTTTTTTTTTAACACAGTTGCTGTTTCTATGCCCCCCTGACAGCCCCTTCTGCCCGACCCCCAGCTCTGTCCCCCAGAATTGCCAGGGCTTACCTTATGCCCGGCTCAGGAGGCGGTGCCTGCGGGGAGTCAGACGTCATCCTGCCACTGGGAAAATTTTTCTCCTTTTGCCCCTTTGCACCCGCGCACCGTGCAGTGGGTGCAGCAGCTGTCTCCACCTCCGTGGAGGCAACCAAGCACCCTGGGGTGTGGGTGAACCCACCTAGCTGTGCCATTCACAGCACAGACCCCTCCACCCTGAGGAAGGAGGGCTGTAATGCTCAATCCTTGCCTCCCTCTCCAGCCCCAAAGCGACCTGAGTCCATTCCCGAACCCGGGTTGCCAGTGTGGCACGAGGTGTGGCGTTCAGCGCCTCAACCCTCTGTGCCACCGGGCCATGGGTAGAAACCACTCTTAACAACAGCGGACATCTGAGCTTCAAGTGTCAGGCCATCATCCAGGACCACTCACAGGTCCTTCACCCAAGTGGAGGGAACCAGGGGAACATCCCCTAGTACAAGCCTAGGGAGATCCCCAATCCTCTCCCATCACAACAACCACCACTAGTACCTCCATCTTGTCTGGGTTGAGTCACAGCCAGTTGTAAGTCATCCAGTTCTGGATCTCTTCCAGGCAGTTGTTAATCCTTGAGGCTGCCACCTGGTTTCCGGGTGTACAGGACAGGTATAGCTGGGTATCATCAGTGTAACAATGAAAACCTAGCCCATACCACCTGATAATGTCTCTCAATGGAAGCATATACACCATGAACAACAAGCGCAACAGGACCAACCCCTGCAGAACACCACAGGACAGTGGCATTGGACTAGAGGTGGCTAACCCCATCATCACCCTTTGCACTCTGTCCGTAAGAAAGGGACCTAACCCAGTTGATCACTGTTTCGGTTAGTCCAACTCAGTTCCGCAGGTGGTCCAGTAGCACCTCATGATCCAATGCATCAAATGCCGCTGAGAGATCAAGGAGGATTAAGATGGTACGCTCTCCCCTATCTCTCACCAACAGGAGATCATTTAGCACCCTCACCAGGGCAGTCTCGGCCTTTGGCCTCAGAATTTAATCACCCACGTCAGCCAACTATTCCTTTGTATACTCCAGCTAACTGAATATTATCACTTAAATAACCTCACTTCCTGGGTGGTTGAAGGCTCGAGGTGCACAACCCACCCAGCTCATTTGGTTATTACAATACTGATGCACATCCAACTGTAGATTATTCCTTACAAATACTGTACATGGTTGTTGCAGAGTATAGGAAAAAAGAACTATACAATATATAACAATGTGAGAAAATGTCACATACACAAATGTAACAAAGTTAATGCTATGTTTACCGATTCCTTAACTCATATTCATTAGAACTCATAGGTCCTGTGCCAGCGTACTGTATGTGGACATCAAATGGTTACTATGAGCAGATGATGCATGATTTATGTTATAAATACAACAATATCTTCCTAGATATAGCTTCTGCTAGATAGTGGATTATCCACAGATAATTGGCACTGTTCCCACAAACATAGTTATAATTGCATAATTTTGGAGATTCTGGAAGTTTAACACCGGAACACTAGATACGAAGTTTTCTGTTTTCATCACATTCCATATCCCACTCATTGGAAGTTGGGGAACTTTTAAAGGGAGCTGTATGTTGGCCAAGTTGTTAAAACACAGGGCCATGAACCTGGAGACCAGGGTCTGAATTTCATGAACACCCCTCACTCACTGTGTGACCCTGATCAAGTCACTTTTCCTCCCTCTAATTTCAATCTGTGCTGTTTGAATGTCCCTGTATGCCTGAAACAGCAGCAACATTCTCTCTCCCATCTCTTCCTTTCTTTGATTTTGAAGGGTTTTTGGAGTACAGCTATTCCTCTCAACTGTCCCACATTAGGAGGGGCATCCTTCATTTTACTCCCTGGAATTGCTATGTCCCTCATCTGTCCCACATGAAATATGCAATGCCTGCACAGAGAAAGTACTGTAAATGCAGATTTGAAAGCAGAAGTCCATACTGTTATGCTAAAGCAAAATAAAATTTGCACAAATAAAAGCATTAGTGTCTATAGTGTTTTGAGCTTCTACTGTAGCTCAGTGCTTGATGACGTGTCCATGCGTCCCACATTTTCTCACGTTTTGAGTGCCAGTGTCCCACATTTCAGTGACAAAACATTGACAGTTATGGATGCAATTTATATGGAGACTTACATGGAGAAATCCCGGGAAGCAGGCAGGGAGGTATGGGCAGCAACGGCTGAGAAAGAGCTGAGACTGGCTCAGGAAATTAAGAATGGGGAAAAGGACTTCTTCCGCTATGTTAAGGAGAAAAATGCAGAAAGGATGTGCTTTATCTGGACTTCAGCAAGGCGTTTGACTCAGTGCCCTGTGGCAGGTTGGTCAGCAAGCTGAAGGACCTGGGAGTTGGGGAAAAACTGTTGGGGTGGGTAAAGAGCTGGCTGACAGACAGGAGTCAGAGAGTTGTGGTAGGGTGGGAACTGTCCGAACCTAGACCTGTAACCAGCGGTGTCCCACAGGGCTCGGTATTGGGACATGTGTTGTTCAATATATTTATTGGCAACACAGCAGAAGGGGTCAAGAGCAGATTCTGTCTCTTTGCAGATGATACTAAGCTCTGTGGGAGGGTGGATACAGAGGAGGGGAGACAGGTTCTAAGGGGGGACCTGGCAAAGCTGGAGAACTAGTCTGGCATCTGGTAGTTGGGTTTTAATGCTAAAAAATGTATGGTGATTTTATTTATTTATTTAGTTGTTTTTAACCAGGTATAGCACACTAAGCTGAAAGCTTTTTTTACAGGAGCGACCTGGGAGCACAAGGAGGTTAAGTGACTTGCTCAGGGTCACACAGTATACAAGTGGAAGCTGTGGGATTCAAACCCAGGTCTGGTCTGCTGGATGTCACCCGATTTGCAGTTCAGAGCTTTAGACCACTGCGCTATACTGCCTCAATATTGCGCTATACTGCCTCAATGCACATGATGCACATGGGATCCCAAAACCTAAAGACCAGTTACTGGCTAGGGGGTGTTCAGGTGGCAGTATCTGAAGAGGAGAAGGATCTGGGGGTTATGGTGAGAGGGGGTCATGAAGCACACAGCACAATGCCGAAAAGCAGCAGCCAAAACAAACAGAATGCTGGGCTGCAGTGCCAGGGGAATCATCTCTAGGAAGGAGGAGGTAATTCTGCTGCTGTACAGGTCACTGGTGAGACCACACCTGGAGTACTGGGTCCAGTTCAGGTGTCCTTACTTTAAGAAAAGTATCAAACTACTGGAAGCGGTACAGCGGAGGGCAACCAAACTGATCCAGGGCATGGGGGACAGAACTTACGAGGAGAGGCTGAGGGTGCTGAAGCTGTACTCGCTGGAGGACGGAGGGGGGGCATGATTAAGACCTTCAAGTACCTAAAGGTCATAAATAAGTCCAGCACAGAGGGCATCTGCAAGCTAAGGAAGGAGGGTACAACACGAGGTCATGGTCTGAAACTAGCGGGGGGCAGAATCAAGAGGGAAATGAGAAGCACTTCTTCATGGAAAGGGTGGTAAAAGGGTGGAATGAGTTGCCAGAGGAGGTGGTGGCGGAAAAGACAGTGGATGGTTTCAAGAGAGATTGGGACAGTGCAAAGAGGAAGATTTGACCAACAAGGAAAAGGGGGCAGATGGGGTACAAAGAGGGGGGTAAAGGGAGAGGGAGTACAACTCCAAGAGAAGTGGGGGGGGGCAGCTACTTGTAAAACTAGCTGAACACTCGAGCAGACCCAATAGACCTTTATGGCCTGTGTCTGTTGGTAATTTTGTATGTTTGTATGAAAGGTGCTACATAGAAAAAAAATTCCTTGCCACATCTTCCACTTTCCATGCTATTAGCAAAGAGTGCACCTAAGTTATGCAATAACTTGCCAGGAAGATAAATGCCTCCTTTTGGTTTAATGGGCATTTTTTAATTTGTTTATTTTACAATTTTTGGCCAGGAAAGACACGTTAAACCAAGGTTTGCTTTTAGATGTGTCTTGGGAGCACAGGGAAGTTAAG
Source organism: Neoceratodus forsteri (assembly GCA_016271365.2). Lineage (NCBI taxonomy): Eukaryota > Metazoa > Chordata > Ceratodontiformes > Ceratodontidae > Neoceratodus > Neoceratodus forsteri. The sequence goes on from JADMNL010000031.1 coordinate 173,575,707, forward strand.
TGAGTTGCTCATGGTCACACAGTATGCAAGTGGTGGCTTAAACCAATTGATAAGAAAGGCTGACCAACCTACTTCCTGACTCCTGAGTGGTCAGAACATGGTCACCTGAGGGTGGGATAACATAGTTTATGTTTATTTTTAATTTGAAACTTGACTCAAACAGCTGATGGATGGACCCATGAGATACACTGTCTTGTTTTCATGGGGATCTCTCGGTACAGTAGAGTATGACAACTGCATATCCTGTCAACACAGCAGAGGTAAAACTATGAAGCTGATTTTTTTCAGCAAAACTAAAACCATTTGAAAAGTGGAATAACACACTCTGGAGTTTGCCAGTTAAGTTACGCTACCCCAGTTAAAGGCCTGAGGTACTCACCAGGTGTTTGACCCATACTCTGTCACGAGTTGCTCCTTGCTTACAGCTCCCTTATAGTTGGGGTTATCATTTTAAACTCTGTGGACAGAAGCATTTCCAAGAAAGAGTACCATAAAAAAGAGTGCACACTTGAAACAGTTTAAAGGGGCACTGTCAGCTTCTATGTCCTTTTTCTAAGTGCATGCAGGCATTTACCCTGTTGTCTGCTCCATGTCTGCAAATTTCTACTGTAACTTGGTTGTTGCACAGAAGTACAAAAAAAAATTATGTTTTTCATTAAAATTACATTTTCAGTGTCCAAACCTAAGTACCAGCCGGCCACTGCTCCTACATGTCTGTGTCGGTAAAATGGCATTGCTCCTCAGGAACCTTTGTTCATAAATGATCTGGGCATATTGTTTCCTAGTTAAAAGAAATGGTGTGCCGCTTAGTATTCCCTTCTCTGTACTTTACAAATTTACCCCCCATTAAAATGGAATGCTCTGTCCTATTTAATTTCTTTGCTGACAGCTCAAGCTGTGACTGGGCATATGCATTATGTTGCAGCTTATGCCCATTCCCAGAGTCATGGCTTCAACTTTGAGCAAACAAACTAAATAGGTTAGAGCATTCCATTTTAACTGGGGCTATCACTGTAAAGTACAGAGAAAGGAATACCACCTGGCACACTATTTAAAGAGACTCACCAAGATAATGCAGTCAGCCCCTGCACCATACCTATTGGTGCCTGGCAGCCAGTGGATCCAAATAAAGTAATGATGTCCGCAAAATTTTAACTAATTAAAAAGCTCCATCTCTCGTAAAAATGTAAAAATCGGGTCCCAAGGACTTCCTGTTTTTTTTGCTGATGCCCACGCTCCACCCCGGCCCTTGTTAGTTGACTGGTGCCCACGTTTCATTGTCAAGCGGCCACTATATCATTTAAAACAGATAGAAATGCTGCTGCCCATTGCATATAATGGAGCACCCACGCTCTCACTGGCATCTCATCATCACGCTAGCAGTGCCGGGAGGAGCGTGGCGTCAGCAAAAAACAGGAAGTCCTTGGGACCCAATTTTTACATTTTTACAAGCGATGGAGCTTTTTAATTAGTTAAAATTTTGCGGACATCACTACTTTAATTGGATCCTCTGGCAGCCAGGCACCAATTGGTATGGTGCAGGGGCTTATCATCGTGGTTCTCTTTAACTACAAACAAATATGCCCTGATCATTCATAAGCGAATGTTCCCGAGGATTGCCGCCATTTTGCTCACATGGAGGCACAGGAGTGGTGGCCGGGCAGCATTTAGTTCCGGATGCTAAAAATGTGATTTTAATGAAACACATACATTTTTTTTTACTTTTGTGCAACAACCAAGTTACAGTAGAAATGTGCAGACATGGTGCAGGCAACAGGGTAAATGCCTGCATGCACTTAGAAAAAGGACATAAAACGTGACAATGTCCCTTTAAAGTGTAAGTGCAAACTTGAAACAATATAAAGTGTAGGTGCAAGCTTGAAACTATACTACATAATGTACATGTAAACTTTTCGAATAGCAAGCAAGATACGAGATATTTAGACACTCCGGCCCCTAGGCCTGACATAAAAAAAAAAAAGTGTTCAAGGGGAGTGTTGGGCAGACTAGATGGGTCAGAAAGGTCTTTTTCTCCTGTCAAATTTCTATTATTCTATGATTCAACTAAAGACAAAAACAAAATAAAAAAAAAACAGTTATTTTTGGAAGGAGACTGCATACTGTTAACCTGCCTGGAATACTACTGAATGTATGGGTGCCTGGTTTCAGAATTATCTGCTTTGCCTTCATCAAAAATTATCACTTGCAGGCTCAAAGAAAGACTAACAGATGCTTGGAACTATGAAGACATATTTCTGAAATACCAAGATGCCAATCCAGTTCCAAGTATTTTGGAAAAGCTGCTCTGAATTATCTGGCTGGCTTGATTTAATTTTCCATTAGAATTCCTCCTAGACCAGATGAGTGAGTGATTAAATCCATAAACTAACGTGAACAGAGACTTCCATTGCCTAGTGCAGTCCATACCACAACAAATAAGGAAACTACTTGATAGAAGTCTTCATTAATTAACTACTGTCTTGATGAATTGGGGGGCAGCAAATTTAGCTTCAAATAAGCCACTTTCTTTTCGTTTTTTGATACTTTCTATTTTACCCTCTTTTAATTTTTCATGTCATCTCCTAGAAACTATTCATACAAAAAACAACAACAAAAAAAAACCACCCACATCCTATGACCATCCAATTTTTAGGAAAGAAAGAAAGACCATTGCTCTATCACAATTGTTCCCACTACCAGCTCGGTAGACTCTCACCCCATGTCATATATCCTGCTCATTGAGCTCCTACTCTTTATTCCCTTCCAGCATTTGTTGACACCCCTGGGTCTGGAGCCCATAGCAACCTGCATCTTATCCACCACAGGAAGTACCCAGGGTGGGGGTGACCAAATCCCCAGGAATGATTCTGTTTCAACCATGGACCAGGTTGGAGGAGTTGTAGAGGTGGTGATAGCCTAGACAGTGAGCAGACAGTAGTGCAGTCCTAATGGGGAGTGACACATGATAGCACAAACTTACCCCCAATTCCAGGTATATGCTTCAAATGCCCTTATGTATTGCACTACCATTGTAAAATTCTCCTCCAATTAAACTAGTCATCGCTGTAACTAAGGAGAAAAATACTTCTATGTAATTTTCTATCTAAGTGTGCAATGGGTTCAGCAGCAGACAGGTAAATTACACCAAGTACTATAGGGAATTCACTACGAGAAATTAAAGGCAGGGGTTTGAAAGTCCCAAGAGTTAAAACTAGATATGGTTGTATGTGTTTCGACTATGTTGCAACAACTAATTGGAATCACCTCCCCCCAGAATTATGTAACATGCCTACTTAAAAAAGTTTTAAAACTGCATTCATAGAATTGTACCCTTTTGTATGTAACTGCTACTGACTTTTATTTTATATAACTGTGACTGTATGTAATTTGACGTGTTATTAACCTGTATGATTGTATTTAACCTGTCATGTATGTATGTGTATTAGACTACAGGATGGCTCTGAAAATGGGTTCTGCCTAGTGCCTTATCCTGTCAAAATATAAATAAACTTGAAAAAAAATGCTGTTTAATCCACAAATGGTGAAAATGGTATCACGTAATAATAGTGAGTATTAAATAGTGAGGACATTTGGGTGAATCAATAATAGCGCTGCATATAACAGCGAACAGTACATAATAGCGAACTGTACATAATAGCGAACTGTACTGTACATAATAGCGAACATGTAATTACAGTGAATGAGTGCTAAGAATGACTGCGGTCATGCTGATACCCCCACTGTCAATGAGTGGTGTGGTGTTAGAATAATTAAGATAGAGGCGTTGGGGGGCACAGACCCCTGGTATGAAAGTATCCGCAACACCTGTTGAACAGCAATATATGTAAACGTGTAGTTAGGTGCTGTGCTTACCTGTTCCAGTTGCTGTGAGGATGGTGGATGAGTTTCTCCATAGCCAGAAAGGCATGCCACTTGCACTGTATGGAGGCATCTGAAACCCCCTACTGTCCAGCGGTGCCGTGACCTAATTGAGCGACTACAGCAAATCATGGCAGAATATTCTGTATGGAGCTGGTATGACTACTTGAGAGGTCTAGCTTACAATTTTCAGCTGCAGGTATGAGCCTTATAGTAGCTGTTATGTGTGTCGCTATTCTATGGATTCACTCAATTTCGGGTCACTATTTTGAATTTGCTATTTTGATGTTACTGTAATGAACTTGTTATTTTGACATGGAACTGGTGAAAATGGTAGGTTCAAAACAAGTAACAGAGATATAGCTCACACCGAACTACTGACTAGATGCCCCAGCACTTTGCCAGGCTCCCTGATGAAGCTCCACATGAGCAAAGTGCCATGGCACCTAGATATAGATATATATATATTTCAAACCCCGGGAATCCCTCACTATGCTTACTGTTGCAATCAGCCTGTAGGTCTGAGTTAAAACCCAATGCTTCCAGTAGCGCCATATGGCTTTGGAACCATCCATTGCTGAATCAGGCCCAATATGGCCACACAGGATGGAATGAATGTTAAGCATAGTGAAAGATCCCTTGGAAGAAACAATATTACTACGGCATTTTTTTCACATGGGATATGCCATGGCCCAACTAGAAATATCATTGTTATTCCCCCTCCCCCCCCAGTTACAGTTTGACCTTATGACATCACCAGTGGTGAAGCCATCAAGGATGTCGAAGGCCAAGCTTCTCAATGGGAAAATAACAATAGTATTTCTAGATTGGGGCATGGCATATTCAATTTATCCAATGCTTTAACCTTCTTTAGATGTTTTAATAGGTTTTGTTTTGATTTACTCACTTTTTCTTTTGTTTCTGGATGGCAAGCAGCATTTTAGGATGACAGAGTGATTCAGACTGTGATCTGACACACATGATGCTGTATACTGTCACAAGCAAATGACGGCTACTCGCAGTAAAGGAGAAAAAATATCCCGATTGCTAGGGAACGTTAAAACAATAACATTTTATTGTTAAAAAATGTGGTAGCGGGGGCCGGCCCGTTGGCGCAGCGGTGAGATTTCCGCTTGCGACACCGGCGACCCGGGTTCGGGAATGGACCCAGGTCATTGGAGGGCCAGCCGGGGAGAAGGATGAAGGCGTCCTTTGGACAGCTCTCCTTCTCTGGGGAGGCATGGAAGCACTGAGCGCTGAGGGCTCTCCCACAAGGCCAGGTGAACTCGCTGCCGAGCAGCTGAGATGGCTGGGAGGCGGGAAGACGCTGGTATCATTGCATCGCCCCTCGCCTCCTGGGGAGGAAAAATGGAAATGGAGGTGGGCAGGACCACCGTGTGAATGAAAGCTCTCCCCAGAGGACCTCACTCTCATCACTGCCAGCTACGGGACCCCGACCAGACACTAGTCCGTGGTCATGAAGGTGGCCACGGCCCCACCCTCCCGGGGGTGACTGCGGGTCCTCGGCAGCCGCCAAGGCGGTGGTGGAGTCTCTGAGGGGCACGTGTTTCCAGGGATGATAAAGGCGGGGGTCCTGCCAGATAAAGGTAAAAATTAAAAAAAAAAAAAGTGGTAGCACCCCACATTACATCTGCGTCAACGTTTCAAGTAATTCAACTCTTTTTCAAGACTACCTGAAACGTTGACGCAGATTTAATGTGGGGTGCTACCACATTTTTTAACAATAAAATGTAACTGTTTTAACGTTCCCTAGCAATTGAGATATTTTCTCTCCTTTACTATGAGTAGCTGTCATTTGCTTGTGACAGTATTTAGTTCTGTTTGTTTGTCGGCACCGCAGGATGCTCTGAGGCTACACTTCTGTTGTGTTTGTACACACAATGCTGTGTTATGCATCACACCGTTTTCACTTTCGGCTGCAGCCTTGTTTGAGGCTGGGTGAGGAGACTGGCGTGTGTGTGTGGCAGTGTGCAGTGTCTGCAGCTAGCTGCATATGTGCGTGCTGCTTGGGGTGTGTCAGTGGGGGTTGCTGCTCGTGGATGTGCCGGTTGAGTTCAGGAGTAAGTCAGGGAACTGACAACTGACTCATGAGATAAGAGTCATGGATGCATTATGGAAAAAAAATCTGTGGGAGGTTTTACCATTTCTATATTAATACTGGTATTTATTTTCTGCTGATGGTGCTAGTGCTAGGGAGTTACAGAAGAGTCACAGAGCAGTGTAAGAAATAGGAGAGGCATCTCGAATTTAAAAAAAAGGGGTGGGAACTGAGATGTTTTAAAATCGGGCTGTTTGGGACCCTTTGAAAATTGTGCTGTTTGATAGATGTGATTTCCCTTGTGTGGTGGTAGCATTGTTGAGATGTTTTTCTGTGGTGGCAGTATCACTGTTACAACACTTTCAAAACTGGCTTCTGAGTTAAGTGAAAGTAATTGGCTAGAGTCAGGAGCTCCTGCTGCCGGCTGCAGCTAATCACTGCCTACAGGGTAGATAAATTTGGTCATATGAGCCTAATAAATGTAATATTCTCACTCTAGGTCTGACCATCCTCTAGATATGGTATATATATATATATATATATATATATATATATATACATTTATAAAATGAGAAAGAAAAATCTGTGAAGATCCATTCTTCTGACTGGATGAAACAACACACCACATGACCATGCATTATTCCACAAGGACTGCGCACCTACTCTTCTTTTCATCCCTTAGAACCTTCTGGACATTTTATAAGACAGATAATCCTCTACAAGGTGTGCATTTTTTTTCTGATAGATGCACACCTTGGGTGGTTGAATCCACTCAGCCTGCAGCCCTGTTCCTCACAACACACTCAAGACATGTGTATATCAGAGCATGACCTCACACTCTGTAGTGACTTATCTATTACATATGTCATGGTTTGACCTTCATCACCAGAGAAAAAAACCTAGCATATAGTTCTCTATATGTGATGGCAGTCAATTAGCGTATTATGATGACAATTAGCCAATTACACTGTATTAAGGTGTTACTGACACCCTGATAACACATTAATGTCTAGCATGAACTATGTATATACTACTGATATATACTACCACTATCTTAATGTGTTATTAACACCTTAATAACACCTTACTGCCCAACATGCTCTGCGCAACACACTACGACCCCCATAACACATGTAACAAGCCCCTTAATAACACGTGACAAGCACCTTAATAACACATGTAACAGCCACCCAAACCCCTCAACGCTATGGTAAAAGATAGGACACAGCAAAAAGTGCCCAATCTAATGCATTATATAAAATAAAAGGTGGCAAAGTCCGGCATACTCCTGAAATAATACCATATCAGGGTTGAACACACTCATAAAAGTCACTCACCCTTTGGGCTCTTGGCTTTATAGTTTGTTTGACCTCTTGATTATATTATTTCATTATATACCACACTTTTCCATATATGGTTGGGCCCTCATCCACATAAAAAAGCCATCGTATATTTCCCATATATGATGGTAGTCAATTATTGTATGAAACCAGTTATCTTGTATTCATGTGTTACTAATACCTTAATAACATTAATATCTAACACACTGCAAATCACCCAAATACATCCCAATAACACATGTAACAAAGCATCTTTAAAACACATGTAACAGCCACTTATTACATGTAACAGCTACCTATTAACTCATGTAACAGCCATCCTGAAAAACCTACCTGCAGAAAACTACCTTGGCCAACATTAAACACCCACCAACACCCTCCATCCAACATTGCTCACCACACAATCATGTCCCTTGAAGCTGCACGTCTCTCCTTCAGGACCTCCAGGTTGCTGCCAGTTCACTCTGCTCGTGACACTCACAGAAACATCAGCGATGATGGCAGGAAAAGACTGATGATCCATATAGTCTGCCCTTTGTACCCTTTCATACCCAAATACCTATTGTCTCTGAGGGGTCTTTGTTTACACTATTCACCCATTTGTTCTCTCTCCACCCCCCCCTCACTTTGCACCGAGCAGCTATTATACCCTTGACACTATGGAAACATAGACTCTGACGGCAGGTAAGGACCGCTTGGCCCACCTAGTCTGCTCATTTCCCTACCAACAGGATAGGCTGCAGATCCTAGTTAACCAACAGCCTATTTCTTCCTACCCCCCACAAGAATTGCCTTATGTCTGTCCCATGCATTCTTGAATTCTCCCACAGTTTTAGACCTCACAACCTCTTCAGGAAGGCTGTTCCATGCATCCACTACCCTCTCTGTGAAAAAATACTTCCTCACATTGCCTCGGAACCGCCCCCCCATCTTTAAATTGTCCCCTTGTTCTTGCATGCCTCTTTTTCTGAAAGATGCTACCTCTTGGACTTTGTTGATTCCACTGAGGTGCCTAAAGTTTCTATCATGTCCCCCTCTCCTTCTTTCCTCAAGGGTATACATATTAAGCTCCTTAGTCTCTCCTCGAACGGTTTCTCTTGCAGACCCTGCACCATTTTAGTTGCCCTCCTCTGGACTGCCTCTATCCTGTCTATGTCCTTGCGGAGATGGGGTCTCCAGAACTGGATGCAGTACTCCAGATGGGATCTCACCAACTGTCTGTACAGAGGGATAACAACTTCCTGTTTTCTGCTGGTGATGCCTCTCCCTATGCATCCCAGTATACCCCGAGCCCTCCCTATCGTAGCCATTTGTGGTTTTGGCACCTACCATCTTCTGCAGGTGGTTCTTTCCATGGTTCAGCCACTCTTTCTGTAAAATAATTCTTTCTCACATCTTTCTTAAACCTCCCAGTCCCCTAACCTCCATCCATGGCCCCTTGTCCCAGCTTTTCTGTTCCTGGTGAATATCTCTTCATAGTTCACAGTGTTAATTCCTTTCAGGAACTTGAAGATCTTTAATATATCCCTCTCTCTTGTCTAGTTTCAAGTGAATGCTGGCCCTGAATAATCTTGGCACCCTGTGTTGTACCCATCTGTAGCCTGAACTTGTCCATTTTTAGATGTGGACTCCAGAACTTGCCAAAGTATTCCGGGCATAGCCTCACCAGTGACCAATACAGAAGTAACAGTAACTCTTGCTTCCTGCTGTCAAATCCTCCTCCAATGCACCCTAGCATCCTGTTAACCTTGCTGAAGGCCTTGTTTCATTGGCTGGTTTGTTTAAGGGAGTCACTAATGAGAACTCCCAAGTCCCTTTCCACTGATAGAAACATAGAAACATAGAATTTGATGGCAGATAAGGACTGCTTGGCCCACCCAGTCTGCCCATTTCCCTACCTACTGGCTAAGCTGCAGATCCTAGTTAACCAGCAGCCTACTTCTTCCTACCCCCACCCCCTAGAATGGCCTTACGACTGTCCCAAGCATGCTTGAATTTCACCACTGATTTTGACTCCACAGCCTCCTCCGGAAGGCCGTTCCATGCATCCACAACCTCTGTGAAAAAATACTTACTTAAATTACCTCTGAGCCACCCCCATCTTCAAATTGTGCCCTCTTGTTCTTGCACACCTCTTTTTTGAAAGATGCTACCCTCTTGCAGCTAACCCATTAAATCCAATACTTTGTTTGGGGGTTTGTTACCTAAGTGCATCACTGCACAGTTTGGCATTGACTTTCAGCTGACAAACATTGGAACAACTTTTAAGCCTTTGCAGGTCTCTCTGCAATTCCCTTATTCCCAGCTCGTTATCATCTGTACTTACTATCTGTGAAGATATCTCTATCTGTGAAGAGACACACATCTTGCCCTGAATTCCCTGTCCCATGTCACTGATGAATATATTGAAAAGGATCTGGCAAATAACAGAACCCTGTGGTACTCACATATCTCCTCTCCAACCAACTCCCTACCCATCTCACCACTTCCTTAGCAGTACCCAGATCTCCCAACTTCTTCAGTAACCTTCTGGGTGGCACTGAATCTACTGTCTTGCTTAAGTCAAAGTAGAGTAAGTCTGCTGCTTGTCTCTTATCAACTACCCTGGTTACCCAAAGAATACTATAAGATTGGTCTGACAAGACTCCCTGCCACAAACCCTTGCTGCTTATTAGCCTATAGTCTGTGTTTCTCCAGGTATTCCATCAGGTCTTTTTTTAACTGGCATCTCTATCAGTTTCCCCGGCATGGAGATAAGGCTAACTGGTCTACATAGAAACATAGAATTTGACGGCAGATAAGGACTGCTTGGCCCACCTAGTCTGCCCATTTTCCTACCTAACAGATAAGCTGCAGATCCTAGTTAACAACAGCTTACTTCCTCCTACCCCCCACCAGGACTGCCTTATGTCTGTCCCATGCATTCTTGAATTCCCCCACTGTTCTTGACTCCGACCTCTTCAGGAGGCTGTTCCATCATCCACAACCCTCTCCATGAAAAAATACTTCCTCACATTACCTCTGAGTCATCCCCCCCTCTATCTTCAAATTGTGCCCCTTTGTTCTTGCACATCTCTTTTTCTGAAAGATGCTACCCTCTTGGACTTTGTTGATTCCCTTGAGGTACTTGAAAGTTTCTATCATGTCTCCCCTCTCCCTCCTTTCCTCAAGTCTATAGTCTATAGTTTCCCAGCTGCTCTTTGTCTTGTCCTTTGTGCAGTGGAACTATGTATGCCATCCTTCAGTCCTTTGGGACTATGCCTTGCTGCACAGATATACTGAATAGCCCCACCAAGGGATTGGTAAGCAATGATACCAGTTCCCGTAGGACCGTTGGATGCATCCCATCCAGCCCTAGGCTTTTGTTCACCTTCAGATCTGCTAGCCCTTTACTGACTCCCACTAGTAAATTTCTTCAGCTTCATTTCTGGGATCCCCCTGTGAACAGCCTTTATGCTGCTGTTCAGCAAGGGCCCAGTGTTCTCTCTAACAAATACTGAACAGAAGTAGTTGTTCCACGTGGCTGCTTTCTGCCTGTCTTCCTCTATTACCCTGCCCACCCCCCACATTAGCTTGACGCATCGCCCTTGCGTCTTTTTCCCCTTATACATCTAAAAAAATGTTTATTCACTCCCTTGACCCCCTCCACTGTGCACAGTTCTGCATCTGCCTTTGTGACCATCAATGCCCTCTTGGCCTCTCTAGTTTTCTCCTGGAATTTGTCTCATCCCAGTTTTTCTTTTTACCTGATGCAGGTCTTCTTTTTGGCCATCACTGCCTCCCTGACCTTTTCAGAGAACCAGATTGGTTTCTTGTATCTGTACATTTCCAACCCCAAATCTTTTTTTTTTTTCGCTCAATAGGTGTCCTGACGTGTTCCTGAAAAGTCAGAATAATTAATGTTTTTACAATGTATAATTTCAGGATGTGGACTATTTAGAATCCTAGATGTATCTTGAGTGCTGATATAAGTTATATTCTTCTATTAACGTGTTTTTGAATGTACTACTGAGAAATTCCTTTTTGTATCCTGAAATTTAAACAAAATAAAAATTATTATGGAAAAAAAAAATGTGCCCTGACCCAAAATGCAGCTGCCTGGCAGATCAAACACTGCTCCCATCTGCATACCACGCCATGAGGAAGACTGCTGAAGCCACACCTCCTCTTTTAGGAGGACCCTGCACTATGGAAACACTGCAGGGACAAAACAGACAGTCCCTGAGAAAACTGACCATGCTATGGAAAACACTATAACTACACTATGGAAAATCCCTACACTACAGAAAAACACAGGCCTCAACAGTGTCCAGCTTAATGTATTGTATAAAATAAATGAAGGCAAATTCTAGTATACTCATGACATAGTACCAACGAGGGGTCAAACAAGCTCATAAAGGCTTTATGGTTTGTTCAAGCCCTTGTTGATATTTCCTTGTATACCAAACTTTGCTATCATATACGATCTATCTAGGAATTTTTCCCTGTAGGAGCTACTATCGTTTATTTCCCAGTATATCTCACTGATAGAAACTGTAGGCAGATAAGGACCACCTGGCCCATCTAGTCCTCCCTCCTTCCCCTAACTAACTCCCTTGGGGGCCTCCACCACAGCAGGCTGCCCTCTCCCTCATGTGTCTTGTCACCTCCTGTTCCCCCTGCCCTCCATTGTGTCTTCCATCCTCACCACCCTCTGTACTCTACAGATTTCTACCAGTATACACTGAAATGTCTATGTATGTATGTGTATGTATGCATTTGCCATCCTAATTTTGCTCCAATGCCTACTGACTTTGTATTCTGTAACATGCTGTATTACTGTCTGGTGTACTATGATTTGTTGTATTACCGTAAATGACTATGTCCGATGTGTCCAGGACCATCTTGAAAATGAGCTTGCTCAATGATGTAACTGCCTGGTTAAATAAAGTTTGATTGACTGACAGATTGTAAGCCCTTGTACTGGATTACTGCTTCCGACCCACCCATTGCTATACCTCTGTGGTTCCCCTAGGCCTGTCCCAAGCATGCTTGAATTCATCCACAGTGCTCGCTCCCACCACCTCCTCAGGCAGACCATTCCATGTGTCCACCACCCTCTCTGTGAAGAACTTCCTCACATTCCCTTTTCACCTCCCACCTTCCAATTTTATGTCATGCCCCCTTGTTCTTGTGCTCCTCCTGTACTGGAAAATGTCTCCCCCTGCACCTTGTTTATACTCTTGAGGTACTTGAATGTTTCTATCATGTCCCCTCTTTCCCTCCTGTCTTCCAGCAAGTACATATTGAAGTCCCTTAATCGCTCCTCATAAATCTTGTATTGCAAGCCCTGTGCCATCTCCAGCCTGTTAATGTCCTTGCGAAGGTGCGGCCTCCAGAACTGCACACAGTACTCCATGTGAGGCCTGACCATGGTTTTATATAATGGCATCACTGTCTCCCTCCTTCTACTGGTGATACCCTTACCTATGTACCCAAGCATGCCACTGGCCCTCCCAGCTGCCTTAGCACTCTGCTTTGACATTTTCAGGTCATCTGAAATAATAACCCCCAGGTCCCTTTCCTCCTTTGTGACTGTTAGCAACCCCCACCCCAATCTTGTAGCTTTCCCCCAGGGTTTCTGTTTCCCAGGTGCATAATTTTGAACTTTTTTGAATTAAACTTCAGTTGCCAGTCTTCAGACCATTTTTCAAGCTTCCCCAGGTCCCTCCTCATTTTCTCCATCCCCTCTGGGGTATCCACTCTGTTACAGATCTGGCATCATCTGCAAACAGGCAGATCTTTCCCTCCAGCCCTTCTGCAATGTCGCTAATGAAGACATTGAACAGGACTGGCCCCAGGACCGATCCCTAAAGCACCCCACTGGTCACCCACCTCTCCCCAGACTGCACCCCATTTACCACCACCCTCCTGTCTGTTAGCCAGTTTCTAACCCAGTTTACCACCCTGTCCCTCATGCCCAGCCTACCCAGCTTGTTTATCAGCCTCTTATGTGGGACAGTGTCAAAAGCTTTGCTGAAATCAAGGTAAGCGATGTCCACTGCCCCACCCTAATTTATTTCCTTTGTCACCCAGTCGAAGAAATCAACCAGATTTGTCTGACATGACCTCCCCGCTGTGAATCCATGTTACCAATGGTCCTGGGCTCTGATGGCTTCTAGATGCCCCACTATCCTTTCTTTAAGCAATGTCTCCATGATCTTCCCTACTACTGAGGTGAGGCTGACTGGCCTATAGTTCCTCGCCTCCTCCCTGCTGCCAGATTTGTGTAGAGGGACCACATGTGCCCTCCTCCAATCCTTTGGTACCATCCCCCTGTGTTGAATGACTCTGTGAACATAGCTGATAGAGGTTCTACTGTCTCCGTTTGCAGTTCTCTTAATATCCTTGGGTGCATGCCATCTGGTGCCATCGCTTTGTCCACCTCCAATTTAGTGAACTCCTGCAGGACTCTTTCCCCTGTGAATGGACTATTGTACACCTCTTCACCCCCTTGGCAACTGCTGTACTGCTGTGGCCCCTGTCCCTCCCTCTCTTCTGTGAATACTGAACAGAAATATTTATTTAGTATTTCTACCTTTTCCATGTCACACTCCTTGCATTCCCCTCCCTCGAGCCTTGAGCCTTGCATTCCCCAGCCTCCTCGACAAGGCCCCTGGCTGCATCCTCCCTCCCCTGCTCAATTGCATCTCTCACCCTCCCCCCCACCTGTCACGTCCTGACCCTCCTTCTCGGTCCTACAACTCGCCCTCTATTACCCCGACTGACTCTTTTCCACACTTTTCTTCCTCCCTCTCCTTCCTCCCCCACCTCACATCCCTCCCTCCTGTCACCTTTTTCCCTTGTGCCTGCCCCCACCCCCACCTCCGTCACCCTTCCTGCCTCTCTGTACATACTGACAATGTCTCCCAGCTGTGTCCCCGCCCCCCCTTGTTCTCTGTCATGCTGCTACTCTTCATCTCCTGACTCACCCTTCCCTTGCTATTTCCAAATGGGATTACCCACCCAGGTTTTTGCCTATAAGTCCTAGAAGGCCTACTGTTTATCTAATTGCATTTTACCTATGTTTACTATGTATTGTGCAGATACTTCTGTAACTGTTCACTGTATTTGATATTAACAGTACATGATATTGTACTTTAATACTCTGCCTGTTTTGTACCCCATCGCCATTATTGACGTGGAACCTTTGTAAATTAGCTGATCTGTGCTCAAAGGTATTTTCTAATCCTAGATTGAAATAAATAAATAAATAAATCCCCCCTTGTTTTTCCTACTTTCGCTGATGTACCTGAAGAATGTCTTGTCCCCTTTCTTAACTGACTGTGCTAAACCTTCCTTAGTCCGTGCCTTTGCCATTCCTTACTGCCTTTCCCACTTCCCTTAGACAGTCTAGGTACTCCTCCTTGTCCTCTTCTCTTTGGGTCTCCTTATATTTCTTGAACCATTTCCTCTTTGTCGTGACCTTTACTACCATCTCTCTCTCGAACCACAGTGGCTTTCTCCTTCTCTTGCCTTTGGATACCAATCAGATGCATTGGTTTGTTACTTCCAGTAAGGTTTCCTTTAGACGCTTCCACTGTTCTTCCACTTTCCCTCTTGTCCCCGTTCTCACCACGGCTCTTTTGATACCCCTTCCCATTTCAGTGAAGTCAGCATTCTTTAAATCCAAAACCTTTGTCCTAGTATGACGTGAGTGAGTCTCTGTCCCTATGCCGAACCACACAATGTTGTGATCGCTGGATCCCAATTGCCCTTCTACCTGGACATCTGCGATTTGCTCCCCATTGCTCATTACTAGATCCAGACTTGCCCTGTCTCTGGTGGGATCAAGCACAAGCTGCCTGAGTCCAGCCTCCTGGAGTGACTCAAGTGTGCCTCTGCTTCTGGCTGAAGCAGCTACACTTGTTCCAATCCACGTCTGACATATTGAAATTCCCCCATCAGTAGAATTTCACCTTTTTATTGCCAGCTTGTGTATTTCCTACACTAGCTCCCTGTCCTGGAGGCATGTACATAACCTCTGTGTGTATTGCTGTGCCATTTCCAGGTTGAAGGCTGACCCACAGTGCCTCAGTCTCCCCTGCCTCCCCTGTACCTGTGTTGTCATTATACCCTCCCCTTCCCCATCCCTCCTGAATAAAACATATCCTGTTACATTTGTTTCCCACTCATAATTAGCTGCATACCAGGTTTCAGTTATTGCTACTATGTCCAGGTCTCCTTCAGTTATTAAAGCTTCCATGTCTGGGACTTTATTTCCCAGGCTGCGTGCATTTGTCACCCTGACCTTCCAAGTTTTACTGCCTGACCGCTCTCTCTTCCTGTTTTTGGTTCCCCACATCTTCCCCCCTTTCCTGATATTTTTCCCTTGTGTTCCAGATTCCTTTCCTACTCCCTTTCTGCCCGACCCTGATGACCTTGACATCAGCTCCTCTTCCTGCTCCATTGTTACAGTTACACAGTTAAAGTTACACTCAAAACAACTAAAGCTGCAAATCTCTGCAGGGACACCTGTATACCTTGGGAGACACCGATAGACTAACATTACGACCACCAAAGCACACAATTACCAACCAGCTAAACCAATTAGCAGATTAATTAACACACAGGGCAAATAAACTGAAAAATATTTGTACGCTCATTAAACACCTAAAAAGAACACTGCCATGTGAAAAAAAAAAAAAACACACACAAAATGGTACAAACTGAACCCAGCCACAAAAAAGCCTACAAATAAAAATTACACAACCCGAACTCTGCAAAAAAACAAAACAAAAAAAGCCTGAAACGCACAAGACAGTTCTTGAGTGGTCCCACAAACCAAGACCCCCCCCCCAGTCTCTCATCAAATAGCAGTGTTCTTTGATGCTACATAACCTTCATCACGTCATCTCTCACAGGATGCTGCAACAAGTCCCTCCCTGCTCCAGGTTAGATGCCATCCTTTGCAGGCTGCTAATTCTTGAATGCCATCCAAAACAAATCACCGATGCCATGCACTCAGTGCCAACCCACTGCTCGAATGCCGTGGTCCACAGGGAAGACTGACGCCGCTCCACTCCTTTTTACAGGGTGGAGCATAAAACCACATAAATTGAGAAATGCAACAGACATTGAGCGCATACTCCCATGCTGATGCTGGCACACTCTTCCGGGTGCACACATGTGTAATATGTACACTCTGGAAGAGAGGAGAGTGAGAGGAGACATGATAGAGACCCACAAGTACCGCTCAGGGGTGAAAAGGGTGCAGGAGGGGAGTCTCTGTCAAATGAGAAAGAGCAGCAGGATCAGAGGGCATGTGAGGAAGCTGGATGGAGTTTAAGAGGGATGTGTGGAAGTACTACTTCACTGAAAGGGTGGTAGACACCTGGAACAGACTGTGCCAGCAGAAATGGTAGAAGCAAAAATAGTGGGGTGCTTCAAGCATGTGTGGGATAGACATAGTGGGAATATTAATAAATAGACAGGGAGGGTCACCAGAGATCAGTTAGGGTCTGCAGACACAGATTAGGCAGGAAACATCCGAGCACACTGGGTGGGCCAAGTGACCTTTTCTGCCAACAAATTTTGTTTCTAAGGTTGGAAGAAACTCTAGGTCCACTGTGTTTGGCCCCACTGCTTCATAACCAGGAACTAATAAGTTTGCTGTGCAAACATGCACTCATTCATAGAAATTTCTCATCCACCCTGCTTCCCATGGGTACCCAGTGATTCCCTTGGTAAGACAAAATTTGTCTGGGCATACCTTGAAGACCGGTAGTGTCTTCATGCACACTATTTCCACTGGTAAGCGGTTCCATGGGTTCACCACCGTCTGGGCGAAAAAGTGCTTCTGAACATTACCCTTAAATTTGGCATCTCTGAGCTTCAGGGTATGTCCCTGCCTCCTGCTAAAGGATCAATGGTCAAACACTTCTGTTTATTCTTGATAATATCTTTGAGTAAGCAGAAGACTGAGATCATTTCCTCTTTCAGCCTCCTTTTCTCCAACATGAACATGTTAAGTATGCAATAAATCCACAATGGGGCATGCCTTTCTAGAGAATTAATGCACGCCCTGGGTGAAGTAGAAGGCACAAGGTCAATGACCAAGTGAGTTTCAACATATACAGGAAGTGCATTACTTCTCAAGAAACCCATGCCCTGAAATGGGCTATTGTGCTTACAAAACGTAAAATGTTTTTTTAATGAAAAAAAGGTTTTATTTTCCTTTAGTTAGGTTGTTGCTAAGTAGAATAGGCAAGGTTCATAACAAAGGCTGCTGTGTGCCTTTGTATGAACAAGGGAATTGCATTTATTGTAAAGAAACCTATGCTCAGTTGGAGGGCTCTGTATTTATAAAGTGGGAAAAAGGTTTATTTTAATGGAAAGATTTTATTTTCATTTAGTTAGGTTGTTGCTAGGTATATTAGGATAGGTTAGTTAGGAACTGTGCAGTTTCTAGGTAAATAATCAAGAGTTAGGTGATCTGTTTTAACCAGTGAATATTGATTTGGTCAGTTTTTTTATACTCCGTTTTAGGAGGGCCACCAGCCTCTGCTTATAGCCAGGGCCCCTGGTGTTCTGCGGCAGAATTTTCTGATTTCTGCGGCATGATTTATTCATTTCTCTGGCAGAATGCAGTCCTGTCATTGGCTAAATATGATGTGATGTCGTTGATGACATCATATGCTGAGCATAGAGGAGGGGCTTCAGAATAAACGAGGTGGGAAAGAAAGCCTGACACTATGGAAAAACAATATATTTATATGAAAATTCACCAAAAACAATGAATTCTGCTGCACTATATATATTCTGTGGCAAATTCCGCAACCGCAGAACCACAGAATTCCAGGGGCCTTGCTTATAGCTTCGGTCTCCCATACCTTTATTTTGTGGCCCCATGCTGCACTGTCTAGACTTCCTCAGTATCCTTTTAGCATTGAACAGCCCAGAACTGCATGAAGTATTCCAGGAGGAGCATGATAAGGGTAGTGTAAGGCTGGCACAGTGGCACATCTACCACTCCCAGTGCTGGCGACCTGGGTTCAGCAACGAGTCCCGAGTCACTGGGCCTGGTTGAGGTGGGGGGTGGGGAAGAGGATCAAATCTCCCAAGGACAGGGCATACCCTTGCATGCCTGTTACCTGCTGCACTCGAGTAGTCTGGTGGGGGGGAGGGGAGGAGGAAAAAAACAATAGCTGGATGACAACATCCTCGCAGGCCCGAACTGCTGACCATGGCACCCATCCCCTGACCTAGTGTTGGGTTAGTCTGTATTCCTTTTCACTGATGCACTATTTATTGTCCAACCTTCGGAAAAAAGTTTTGTATGTGAGCAACTTCATGGTCAAAGCCTCTTCTTTCCTGAAGGGCAGAGCTAAAGTGAAACAAAGTGGTGAGCTGCAAGGGCAGTGCTGTGTAGGAGTGCTAAATGCTGGATTTCTTTACTTCCTGAGATCAAGCATCATCTGCCTGCTAGGGGCCTTTTTCTAGTTTTTCTTCCAGAAATACCACCTAACGAGTACACAGGGATGGTCCTGGTGTCACCAGGTCAGATACCAGCACGAGAGTCCTACAACCCACAAAACATGCTCGCCCAACTTCAGTGTCATGTCTGGTCATACTAATGGCTGTAGTGCAGCGGAATTGCAGTCCACCCTCCCTCCCCCAGAGGGCAGCATCCAAAAAGGCACCCACATGTTTTTATATATTTTTCTTGTAATAAACCTGGTTTCCAGAGAATTTCTGCTCTTGATCAGATGGTCCGCATCGTGTGTGTGTGTTGGGGGAAATGACTTGCTCTTAGCACATCTTTCTTAACATGCTTTCACAGTTCTCCTGTAGACGCTCCATGTCTGAAACTTGCCTACCTCTTCAAGCCAAAGAGGTCTCCGGCCCCTTTATGGAGAGTCATCAGGATGACACTACTTGCTCAAGTTTTTCACTGAAATGTTGGACACAAAACACTCAAAATGTGGGACAATGTGGAGACACTTGACCTTGTAATGTCGGAAACATCTTCAAACATTAAGATACAAGCTTGGAACTCTGTGGAAACCAGTGGCATTATTTGTGCTAAGCTTAATTTTGATTTAGCATCTGGGAATATTGTCTGCTTTTAATTCTGGGTTCACAGCACCTTCTCTGTGTGAGCAGCACCTCTCTCATGTGGGACAGATCAATTTTGAGGGATAATATGAGGAACATCCCGTGTAATGTGGGACAGTTAAGAGGTATACCCACACTGAAAGGACCAGGCATAGCCATGTGCCAGTATGGGACTCATGCTTGAGGACCAATTCAGTCACATGCCAATATGGGACTTGTGCTTGAGGACCAGGTGTAGCCACACACCCATATGAGACTTGTGCTTGAGGACCAGGTGTAGCCACATGCCAACATGGGACTTGTGCTTGAGGACCAGGTGCAGCCACAGGCCAGTATGGGACTAGTGCTTGAGGACCAGACGCAGCCACATGCCAATATGGGACTTGTGCTTGAGGATCAGGTGCAGCCACAGGCCAATATGGGACTTGTGCTCAAGAACCAGGAACAGTCACATGTCACTAAACTCGTGTTTGAGGACCAGGCACAGACACATGCCAATATGGGACTTGTGCTTTAGGACCAAGGCACAGCCACATTCCAATAAACTCATGCTTGAGGACCAGGTGCAGCCACTTGCCAACATGGGACTAGTGTTCGAGGACCAGGCATAGCCACATGCCAATACTGGACTCGTGCTGGAGAACCAGGTGCGGCCACGTGTCAATACAGGACTCATGCTTGAGGGCCAGGTGCAGCCACATGCCAACATGGGACTCATGCTTGAGGACCAGGTGTAGCCACATGCCAGTACTGGACTCGTGCTTGAGGGCCAGGTGCAGCCACATACCGATATGGGACCCGTGCTTGAGGACCAAGGCACAGCCACATTCCAACATACTTATGCTTGAGGAACAGGTGCAGCCACTTGCCACTACAGGACTCATGCTTGAGGACCAGGCGCAGCCACTTGCTAATATGGGACTCGTGCTTGAGGACCAGACACAGCCACATGACAACCAAATAACAACTTACAGGAAGGAGCTCATGTTAAAGTCTGGTGCTGGAGAAAAAATGTTGACACACATCAGGAAAGAAAAACTCTGCATTCAAGGCATGTTGAGAATAAAAAAAAAATGTGACTAATTCAAAATAATTGTAAACACCATTTTTAGTGCAATATTACATATTGAAATGCACATACCAGAATACATGACTACCCAGCACTTCGAGGCCTCCAAGGACCTCTTCGTTAGGGGTGTGGCTATTTGTGTTTAACAACCTTATATAGCAACCATATCATGTGCAAATAATTAAACCCTGCTAATCCATACATTTAAAGTGCTAGTGCAACTTTGCCCACATAAGTAATTGACTAAGTGGGGGAAGATTCCTGCTCAATTGGCTCACAGCACCTTTAATGCACTCAAACTAATTTTAAAGATTTATTTCCTAAATAGGTGCCCTTAATGGCTGCCAAATGGGCTAGAGTCAGCCCCACTGAGTCATATTACACACATTTCTTAAATGTTGCTCATTAAAACATCATAAATAATGGATGAACTAGCAACTTAACATCATCTTTCAATTCATTTAGCGCTTAATTCAATACTACCTCACTGTCTGTGTAACATTTATTCTGAATGTCCCTGAATTCATACACATTCAAAATTACTCTTTATAGTAAAAGTGTGAGTACAAAAGCATGTAAACATACCCCGAAACAAAAATTTGTATATATATATATATATATATATATATATATATATATATACACATACACACACATTTTTATTTTATGAATACATTGCATTGCTTAATTAGCTTATCCAATCTTCCCTTTTCTTTCATGTTTCTATCATTTCCATAAACTTATCAAAGGAAAAAAGCCAACATTCTACAGTGTTCTTTTTTAAAAGCGAAATCACAATATTTATTCTTAAATTATTTGGCTGCACCTTTAATATTTACTTCTTATTTTCACTTTTTTGTGTTTATTTTATTACTTTAATGTATCAAACTGCCTATACACTTACAACCAAAAAAATAACAATAATGCAGCTTATGTGAAATTTGCTTATTCAATTTATTTCTCTCATACAGAAAGCCTTTTAATCCATTATATCATTAAAGCCTGATGGCTTTAATGTCCTGAATAAAAAATTAATCTAGCTTCTTTTTGGTCCAAAATTTTATAACGAGAAACATCCCTTATAATGTGGGACAGCTGAGGGGTATACTCACACTGAAAGGACCAAGCATAGCCACATGCAAATAAACTAATTTTTGAGGACCAAGCGCCGCCACGTACTAATATGGGAGATTCATGCTTGAGGACCAGGCCCAACCACATGCTAATGTGAGAGACTCATGCTGAAGGAAAAGGTGCAGCAACATGCAGATATGGGACTCGTGCATAAGGACCAAGAGCAGTCACATGTTGATATGGGATTTGTCCTTCGGGACCAGACACTTGTCAATACGGGACTTGCATTTGAGGACAAGGTACAGCCACAAGGGACTCGTGCTTCAGGACCAGGCACAGTCACATGCCAGGATGGGACTCATGCATAAGGACAAAGCACCGCCACATGGCACTCATGCTTCAGGACCAAGCGCAGTCACATGCCAGGATGGGACTCATGCATGAGGACAAAGCACAGCCACATGCCAACATGAGACTTGTGCTTCAGGACCAGGCGCAGTCACATGCCAGGACGGGACTCATGTATGAGGAAAAAGCACAGCCACATGCCAACATGGGACTTGTGCTTCAGGACCAGTTGCAGTCACATGCCAGGAAGGGACTCGTGCATGAGGACAAAGCACAGCCACATGGCACTCGTGCTTCAGGACCAGGCGCAGTCACATGCCAGGACGGGACTCATGCATGAGGACAAAGCAGAGCCACATGCCAACATGGGACTTGTGCTTCAGGACCACGCGAGTCACATGCCAGGATGGGACTCATGCATGAGGACAAAGCAGCCACATGCCAACATGGGACCCGTGCTTGAGGACCAGGCACAGTCACATGCAGGGCGGGACTCATGCATGAGGACAAAGCACAGCCACATGCCAACATGGGACTTGTGCTTCAGGACCAAGCAGATCACATGCCAGGATGGGACTCATGCATGAGGACAAAGCATAGCCACATGCCAACATGGGACTTGTGCTTCAGGACCAAGCGCAGTCACATGCCAGGATGGGACTCATGCATGAGGACAAAACACAGCCACATGCTTTCGTGCTTCAGGACCAGGCGCGGTCACATGCCAGGGCGAGGACTCATGCATGAGGACAAAGCATAGCCACAAGCCAACATGGGACTTGTGCTTCAGGACCAAGCGCAGTCACATGCCAGGATGGGACTCATGCATGAGGACAAAGCACCACATGCCAACGTGGGACCCGTGCTTCAGGACCAAGCACAGCCACATGCCAGGACGGGACGCATGCATGAGGACAAAGCACAGCAACATGCCAACATGGGACTTGTGCTTCAGGACCAAGCGCAGTCACATGCCAGGATGGGACTCATGCATGAGGACAAAGCACAGCCACATGGCACTCGTGCTTCAGGAACAAGCGCAGTCACATGCCAGGACAGCACTCATGCATGAGGACAAAGCACAGCCACAAGCCAACATGGGACTTGTGCTTCAGGACCAGGTGCAGTCACTTGCCAGGATGGGACTCGTGCATGAGGACAAAGCACAGCCACATGCCAACATGGGACTTGTGCTTCAGGACCAGGCGCAGTCACATGCCAGGATGGGACTCATGCATGAGGACAAAGAAAAGCCACATGGCACTCGTGCTTCAGGACCAGGCGCAGTCACATGCCAGGACGGGACTCATGCATGAGGACAAAGCATAGCCACATGCCAACATGGGACTTGTGCTTCAGGATCAAGCGCAGTCACATGCCAGGATGGGACTCATGCATGAGGACAAAGCATAGCCACATGCCAACATGGGACCCATGCTTCAGGACCAGGCACAGCCACATGCCAGGACGGGACTCATGCATGAGGACAAAGCACAGCCACATGCCAACATGGGACCCGTGCTTCAGGACCAGGCACAGTCACATGCCAGGATGGGACTCATGCATCAGGACAAAGCACAGCCACATGGCACTCGTGCTTCAGGACCAGGCGCAGTCACATGCCAGGATGGGACTCATGCTTGAGGACAAAGCATAGCCACATGCCAATGTGGGACCCGTGCTTCAGGACCAGGCGCAGTCACATGCCAGGACGGGACTCATGCATGAGGACAAAGCATAGCCACATGCCAACATGGGACTTGGCAGCACGGGACCAAGCGCGAGTCACATGCCAGGATAGGGACTCATGCATGAGTACAAAGCATAGCCACATGCCAACATGGGACTTGTGCTCACGACCAAGGCAGTCACATGCCAGGATGGGACTCATGAATGACGACAAAGCACAGCCACATGGCACTCGTGCTTCAGGACCAGGCGCAGTCATATGCCAGGACGGGACTCATGCATGAGGACAAAGCATAGCCACATGCCAACATGGGACTTGTGCTTCAGGACCAAGTGCAGTCACATGCCAGGATGGGACTCATGCATGAGGACAAAGCATAGCCACATGCCAACATGGGACCCGTGCTTCAGGACCAGGCACAGTCACATACCAGGACGGGATTCATGCATGAGGACAAAGCACAGCCACATGGCACTCGTGCTTCAGGACCAGGCGCAGTCACATGCCAGGACGGGACTCATGCATGAGGACAAAGCATAGCCACATGCCAACATGGGACTTGTGCTTCAGGACCAGGCGCAGTCACATGCCAGGATGGGACTCATGCATGAGGACAAAGCATAGCCACATGCCAACATGGGACTTGTGCTTCAGGACCAAGTGCAGTCACATGCCAGGATGGGACTCATGCATGAGGACAAAGCACAGCCACAAGCCAACATGGGACTCGTGCTTCAGGACCAGGCGCAGTCACATGCCAGGATGGGACTCATGCATGAGGACAAAGCACAGCCACATGCCAACATGGGACTCGTGCTTCAGGACCAGGCGCAGTCACATGCCAGGATGGGACTCATGCATGAGGACAAAGCACAGCCACAAGCCAACATGTGCCTTATGCGTCAGGACCAGGCGCAGCCACATGCCAGGATGGGACTCATGCATGAGGACAAAGCACAGCCACATGCCAACATGGGACTCGTGCTTCAGGACCAGGTGTAGTCACATGCCAGGATGGGAGTCATGCATGAGGACAAAGCACAGCCACATGCCAACATGGGACTCGTGCTTCAGGACCAGGTGCAGTCACATGCCAGGATGGGACTCATGCATGAAGACAAAGCACAGCCACATGCCAACATGGGACTCGTCCTTCAGGACCAGGTGCAGTCACATGCCAGGATGGGACTCATGCATGAGGAGAAAGCATAGCCACATGCCAACATGGTACTTGTGCTTCAGGACCAAGCGAAGTCACATGCCAGGATGGGACTCATGCATGAGGACAAAGCATAGCCACATGCCAGCATGGGACCCGTTAGCTTCAGGACCAGGCACAGTCACATGCCAGGACGGGACTCATGCATGAGGACAAAGCACAGCCACATGGCTCTCGTGCTTCAAGACCAGGCGCAGTCACATTCCAGGACGGGACTCATGCTTGAGGACAAAGCATAGCCACATGCCAACATGGGACTTGTGCTTCAGGACCAGGTGCAGTCACATGCCAGGATGGGACTCGTGCATGAGGACAAAGCACAGCCACATGCCAACATGGGACTTGTGCTTCAGGACCAGGCGCAGTCACATGCCAGGATGGGACTCATGCATGAGGACAAAGCACAGCCACATGGCAGTCGTGCTTCAGGACCAGGCGCAGTCACATACCAGGATGGGACTCATGCATGAGGACAAAGCATAGCCACATGCCAACATGGGACTTGTGCTTCAGGACCAAGCGCAGCTACATGCCAGGATGGGACTCATGCATGAGGACAAAGCATACCACATGCCAACATGGGACTTGTGCTTCAGGACCAAGCGCAGTCACATGCCAGGATGGGACTCATGCATGAGGACAAAGCACAGCCACATGGCACTTTCGTGCTTCAGGACCAGGCGCAGTCACATGCCAGGGACGGGACTCATGCATGAGGACAAAGCATAGCCACATGCCAACATGGGACTTGTGCTTCAGGACCAGCGCAGTCACATGCCGGGATGGGACTCATGCATGAGGACAAAAGCATAGACACATGCCAACATGGGACCCGTGCTTCAGGACCAGGCACAGTCACATGCCAGGACGGGACTCATGCAGGAGGACAAAGACAGCCACATGGCACTCGGTGGCTTCAGGACCAGGCGCAGTCACATGCTAGGACGGGACTCATGCTTGAGGACAAAGCATAGCCACATGCCAACATGGGACTTGTGCTTCAGGACCAGGTGCAGTCACATGCCAGGATGGGACTCATGCATGAGAACAAAGCATAGCCACATGCCAACATGGGACTTGTGCTTCAGGACCAAGCGCAGTCACATGCCAGGATGGGACTCATGCATGAGGACAAAGCATAGCCACATGCCAACATGGGACTTGTGCTTCAGGACCAAGCGCAGTCACATGCCAGGATGGGACTCATGCATGAGGACAAAGCACAGCCACATGGCACTCGTGCTTCAGGACCAGGCACAGTCACATGCCAGGACGGGACTCATGCATGAGGACAAAGCACAGCCACATGGCACTCGTGCTTCAGGACCAGGCACAGTCACATGCCAGGATGGGACTCATGCATGAGGACAAAGCATAGCCACATGCCAACATGGGACTTGTGCTTCAGGACCAGGCGCAGTCACACCAGGGCCAGGACTCATGCATGAGGACAAAGCATAGCCACATGCCAACATGGGACTCGTGCCTCAGGACCAGGTGCAGTCACATGCCAGGATGGGACTCATGCATGAGGACAAAGCACAGCCACATGCCAACATGGGACTCGTGCTTCAGGACCAGGTGCAGTCACATGCCAGGATGGGACTCATGCATGAGGACAATGCACAGCCACATGCCAACATGGGACTCGTGCTTCAGGACCAGGTGCAGTCACATGCCAGGATGGGACTCATGCATGAGGAAAAGCACAGCCACAAGCCAACATGTGCCTTATCGTCCAGGACCAGGCGCAGCCACAGCCAGGATGGGACTCATGCATGAGGACAAGGCACAGCCAACATGGGACTCGTACTTCAGGACCAGGTCCAACCACATGCCAGGATGGGACTCATGCATAAGGACAAAGCACAGCCACATGGGACTCGTGCTTCAGGACCAGGTGCAGTCACATGCCAGGATGGGACTCGTGCATGAGGACAAGGCACAGCCACATGCCAACATGGGACTCATGCTTCAGGTCCAGGCGCAGTCACATACCAGGACAGGACTCATGCATTAGGAGAAAGCATAGCCACATGCCAACATGGTACTTGTGCTTCAGGACCAAGCGCAGTCACATGCCAGGATGGGACTCATGCATGAGGACAAAGCACAGCCACATGGCACTCGTGCTTCAGGACCAGGCGCAGGCACATGCCAGGATGGGACTCATGCATGAGGACAAAGCATAGCCACATGCCAACATGGGACCTGTGCTTCAGGACCAGGCGCAGTCACATGCCAGGACAGGACTCATGCATGAGGACAAAGCACAGCCACATGCCAACATGGGACTTGTGCTTCAGGACCAAGCGCAGTCACATGCCAGGATGGGACTCCTGCATGAGGACAAAGCACAGCCACATGCCAACATGGGACTCGTGCTTCAGGACCAGGTGCAGTCACATGCCAGGATGGGACTCATGCATGAGGACAAAGCACAGCCACAAGCCAAGATGTGCCTTGTAGCCAGGACCAGGCGCAGCCACATGCCAGGATGGGACTCATGCATGAGGACAAGGCACAGCCAACATGGGACTCGTACTTCAGGACCAGGTGCAACCACATGCCAGGATGGGACTCATGCATGAGGACAAGCACAGCCACATGGGACTCGTGCTTCAGGACCAGGTGCCGTCACATGCCAGGATGGGACTCGTGCATGAGGACAAGGCACAGCCACATGCCAACATGGGACTTGTGCTTCAGGACCAGGCGACAGTCACATGCCAGGATCGGACTCGTGCATGAGGGATAAAGGCAGCCACATGGCACTCGTGCTTCAGGACCAGGCACAGTCACATGCCAGGATGGGACTCATGCATGAGGACAAAGCACAGCCACATGCCAACATGGCACTCGTGCTTCAGGACCAGGCGCAGTCACATGCCAGGATGGGACTCGTGCATGAGGACAAAGCATAGCCACATGCCAACATGGGACTTGTGCTTCAGGACCAGGCGCAGTCACATGCCAGGATGGGACTCATGCATGAGGACAAAGCACAGCCACATGGCAGTCGTGCTTCAGGACCAGGCGCAGTCACATACCAGGATGGGACTCATGCATGAGGACAAAGCATAGCCACATGCCAACATGGTACTTGTGCTTCAGGACCAAGCGCAGTCACATGCCAGGATGGGACTCATGCATGAGGACAAAGCATAGCCACATGCCAACATGGGACCCGTGCTTCAGGACCAGGCACAGTCACATGCCAGGATGGGACTCATGCATGAGGACAAAGCACAGCCACATGGCACTCGTGCTTCAGGACCAGGCGCAGTCACATGCTAGGCCAGGACTCATGCTTGAGGACAAAGCACAGCCACATGCCAACATGGGACTTGTGCTTCAGGACCAGGTGCAGTCACATGCCAGGATGGGACTCATGCATGAGGACAAAGCATAGCCACATGCCAACATGGGACTTGTGCTTCAGGACCAAGTGCAGTCACATGCCAGGATGGCACTCATGCATGAGGACAAAGCATAGCCACATGCCAACATGGGACTTGTGATTCAGGACCAAGCGCAGTCACATGCCAGGATGGGACTCATGCATGAGGACAAAGCACAGCCACATGGCACTCGTGCTTCAGGACCAGGCACAGTCACATGCCAGGACGGGACTCATGCATGAGGACAAAGCACAGCCACATGGCACTCGTGCTTCAGGACCAGGCGCAGTCACATGCCAGGATGGGACTCATGCATGAGGACAAAGCATAGCCACATGCCAACATGGGACTGTGCTTCAGGACCAGGCGCAGTCACATGCCAGGACGGGACTCATGCATGAGGACAAAGCATAGCCACATGCCAAGATGGGACTTGTGCTTCAGGACCAAGTGCAGTCACATGCCAGGATGGGACTCATGCATGAGGACAAAGCACAGCCACATGCCAACATGGGACTCGTGCTTCAGGACCAGGTGCAGTCACATGCCAGGACGGGACTCATGCATGAGGACAAAGCACAGTCACATGGCACTCTTGCTTCAGGACCAGGTGCAGTCACATGCCAGGATGGGACTCGTGCATGAGGACAAAGCACAGCCACATGCCAACATGGGACTTGTGCTTCAGGACCAGGCGCAGTCACATGCCAGGATGGGACTCATGCATGAGGACAAAGCACAGCCACATGGCAGTCGTGCTTCAGGACCAGGCGCAGTCACATACCAGGATGGGACTCATGCATGAGGACAAAGCATAGCCACATGCCAACATGGGACTTGTGCTTCAGGACCAAGCGCAGCTACATGCCAGGATGGGACTCATGCATGAGGACAAAGCATAGCCACATGCCAACATGGGACTTGTGCTTCAGGACCAAGCGCAGTCACATGCCAGGATGGGAGTCATGCATGAGGACAAAGCACAGCCACATGGCACTCGTGCTTCAGGACCAGGCGCAGTCACATGCCAGGACGGGACTCATGCATGAGGACAAAGCATAGCCACATGCCAACATGGGACTTGTGCTTCAGGACCAGCGCAGTCACATGCCAGGATGGGACTCATGCATGAGGACAAAGCATAGCCACATGCCAACATGGGACCCGTGCTTCAGGACCAGGCACAGTCACATGCCAGGGACGTGACTCATGCATGAGGACAAAGCACAGCCACATGGCACTCGTGCTTCAGGACCAGGTGCAGTCACATGCTAGGACGGGACTCATGCTTGAGGACAAAGCATAGCCACATGCCAACATGGGACTTGTGCTTCAGGACCAGGTGCAGTCACATGCCAGGATGGGACTCATGCATGAGGACAAAGCATAGCCACATGCCAACATGGGACTTGTGCTTCAGGACCAAACGCAGTCACATGCCAGGATGGGACTCATGCATGAGGACAAAGCATAGCCACATGCCAACATGGGACTTGTGCTTCAGGACCAAGCGCAGTCACATGCCAGGATGGGACTCATGCATGAGGACAAAGCATAGCCACATGGCACTCGTGCTTCAGGACCAGGCACAGTCACATGCCAGGACGGGACTCATGCATGAGGACAAAGCACAGCCCCATGGGACTCGTGCTTCAGGACCAGGCACAGTCACATGCCAGGATGGGACTCATGCATGAGGACAAAGCATAGCCACATGCCAACATGGGACTTGTGCTTCAGGACCAGGCGCAGTCACATGCCAGGACGGGACTCATGCATGAGGACAAAGCATAGCCACATGCCAACATGGGACTCGTGCTTCAGGACCAGGTGCAGTCACATGCCAGGATGGGACTCATGCATGAGGACAAAGCACAGCCACATGCCAACATGGGACTCGTGCTTCAGGACCAGGTGCAGTCACATGCCAGGATGGGACTCATGCATGAGGACAAAGCACAGCCACAAGCCAACATGTGCCTTATGCGTCAGGACCAGGCGCAGCCACATGCCAGGATGGGACTCATGCATGAGGACAAGGCACAGCCAACATGGGACTCGTACTTCAGGACCAGGTCCAACCACATGCCAGGATGGGACTCATGCATAAGGACAAAGCACAGCCACATGGGACTCGTGCTTCAGGACCAGGTGCAGTCACATGCCAGGATGGGACTCGTGCATGAGGACAAGGCACAGCCACATGCCAACATGGGACTCATGCTTCAGGTCCAGGCGCAGTCACATACCAGGACAGGACTCATGCATTAGGAGAAAGCATAGCCACATGCCAACATGGTACTTGTGCTTCAGGACCAAGCGGTCACATGCCAGGATGGGACTCATGCATGAGGACAAAGCATAGCCACATGCCAGCATGGGACCCGTGCTTCAGGACCAGGCACAGTCACATGCCAGGGCGGGACTCATGCATGAGGACAAAGCACAGCCACATGGCACTCGTGCTTCAAGACCAGGCGCAGTCACATTCAGGGACGGGACTCATGCTTGAGGACAAAGCATAGCCACATGCCAACATGGGACTTGTGCTTCAGGACCAGGTGCAGTCACATGCCAGGATGGGACTC
Source organism: Neoceratodus forsteri (assembly GCA_016271365.2). Lineage (NCBI taxonomy): Eukaryota > Metazoa > Chordata > Ceratodontiformes > Ceratodontidae > Neoceratodus > Neoceratodus forsteri. The sequence continues at coordinate 173,606,470 of JADMNL010000031.1, forward strand.
ATGCATGAGGACAAAGCATAGCCACATGCCAACATGGGACTTGTGCTTCAGGACCAGGTGCAGTCACATGCCAGGATGGGACTCATGCATGAGGACAAGCATAGCCACATGCCAACATGGGACCGTGCTTCAGGACCAGGCACAGTCACATGCCAGGATGGGACTCATGCATGAGGACAAAGCACAGCCACATGGCACTAGTGCTTCAGGACCAGGCGCAGGCACATGCCAGGATGGGACTCATGCATGAGGACAAAGCATATACATGCCAACATGGGACCTGTGCTTCAGGACCAGGCACAGTCACATGCCAGGACAGGACTCATGCATGAGGACAAAGCATAACCACATGCCAACATGGGACTTGTGCTTCAGGACCAAGCATGACACAGCATGCCAGGATGGGACTCCTGCATGAGGACAAAGCACAGCCACATGCCAACATGGGACTCGTGCTTCAGGACCAGGTGCAGTCACATGCCAGGATGGGACCTCATGCATGAGGACAAGCAGCCACAAGCCAAGATGGTGCCTTATCGTCAGGACCAGGCGCAGCCACATGCCAGGATGGGACTCATGCATGAGGACAAGGCACAGCCAACATGGGACTCGTACTTCAGGACCAGGTGCAACCACATGCCAGGATGGGACTCATGCATGAGGACAAAGCACAGCCACATGGGACTCGTGCTTCAGGACCAGGTGCCGTCACATGCCAGGATGGGACTCGTGCATGAGGACAAGGCACAGCCACATGCCAACATGGGACTTGTGCTTCAGGACCAGGCGCAGTCACATGCCAGGATCGGACTCGTGCATGAGGATAAGGCAGTCACATGGGACTCGTGCTTCAGGACCAGGTGCAGTCACATGCCAGGGATGGGACTCATGCATGAGGACAAAGCACAGCCACATGCCAACATGGCACTCGTGCTTCAGGACCAGGTGCAGTCACATGCCAGGATGGGACTGGGTGCATGAGGACAAAAGCACAGCCACATGCCAACATGGGACTTGTGCTTCAGGACCAGGCGCAGTCACATGCCAGGATGGGACTCATGCATGAGGACAAAGCACAGCCACATGGCAGTCGTGCTAGCAGGGACCAGGCGCGAGTCACATACCAGGATGGGACTCATGCATGAGGACAAAGCATAGCCACATGCCAACATGGTACTTGTGCTTCAGGACCAAGCGCAGTCACATGCCAGGATGGGACTCATGCATGAGGACAAAGCATAGCCACATGCCAACATGGGACCCGTGCTTCAGGACCAGGCACAGTCACATGCCAGGATGGGACTCATGCATGAGGACAAAGCACAGCCACATGGCACTCGTGCTTCAGGACCAGGCGCAGTCACATGCTAGGACGGGACTCATGCTTGAGGACAAAGCATAGCCACATGCCAACATGGGACTTGTGCTTCAGGACCAGGTGCAGTCACATGCCAGGATGGGACTCATGCATGAGGACAAAGCATAGCCACATGCCAACATGGGACTTGTGCTTCAGGACCAAGTGCAGTCACATGCCAGGATGGCACTCATGCATGAGGACAAAGCATAGCCACATGCCAACATGGGACTTGTGATTCAGGACCAAGCGCAGTCACATGCCAGGATGGGACTCATGCATGAGGACAAAGCACAGCCACTGGCACTTCGTGCTTAGGACCAGGCACAGTCACATGCCAGGGCGGGACTCATGCATGAGGACAAAAGCACAGCCACATGGCACTTCGTGCTTCAGGACCAGGCGCAGTCACATGCCAGGATGGGACTCATGCATGAGGACAAAGCATAGCCACATGCCAACATGGGACTTGTGCTTCAGGACCAGGCGCAGTCACATGCCAGGACGGGACTCATGCATGAGGACAAGCATAGCCACATGCCAACATGGGACTTATGCTTCAGGACCAAGTGCAGTCACATGCCAGGATGGGACTCATGCATGAGGACAAAGCACAGCCACATGCCAACATGGGACTCGTGCTTCAGGACCAGGTGCAGTCACATGCCAGGGACGGGACTCATGCATGAGGACAAAGCACAGTCACATAGCACTCTTGCTTCAGGACCAGGTGCAGTCACATGCCAGGATGGGACTCGTGCATGAGGACAAAGCACAGCCACATGCCAACATGGGACTTGTGCTTCAGGACGCAGGCGCAGTCACATGCCAGGATGGGACTCATGCATGAGGACAAAGCACAGCCACATGGCAGTCGTGCTTCAGGACCAGGCGCAGTCACATACCAGGATGGGACTCATGCATGAGGACAAAGCATAGCCACATGCCAACATGGGACTTGTGCTTCAGGACCAAGCGCGCAGCCATGCCAGGATGGGACTCATGCATGAGGACAAAGCATAGCCACATGCCAACATGGGACTTGTGCTTCAGGACCAAGCGCAGTCACATGCCAGGATGGGACTCATGCATGAGGACAAAGCACAGCCACATGGCACTCGTGCTTCAGGACCAGGCGCAGTCACATGCCAGGACGGGACTCATGCATGAGGACAAAGCATAGCCACATGCCAACATGGGACTTGTGCTTCAGGACCAAGCGCAGTCACATGCCAGGATGGGACTCATGCATGAGGACAAAGCATAGCCACATGCCAACATGGGACCCGTGCTTCAGGACCAGGCACAGTCACATGCCAGGACGGGACTCATGCATGAGGACAAAGCACAGCCACATGGCACTTTCGTGCTTCAGGACCAGGTGCAGTCACATGCTGGGCGGGACTCATGCTTGAGGACAAAGCATAGCCACATGCCAACATGGGACTTGTGCTTCAGGACCAGGTGCAGTCACATGCCAGGATGGGACTCATGCATGAGGACAAAGCATAGCCACATGCCAACATGGGACTTGTGCTTCAGGACCAAACGCAGTCACATGCCAGGATGGGACTCATGCATGAGGACAAAGCATAGCCACATGCCAACATGGGACTTGTGCTTCAGGACCAAGCGCAGTCACATGCCAGGATGGGACTCATGCATGAGGACAAAGCACAGCCACATGGCACTCGTGCTTCAGGACCAGGCACAGTCACATGCCAGGACGGGACTCATGCATGAGGACAAAGCACAGCCACATGGCACTCGTGCTTCAGGACCAGGCACAGTCACATGCCAGGATGGGACTCATGCATGAGGACAAAGCATAGCCACATGCCAACATGGGACTTGTGCTTCAGGACCAGGCGCAGTCACATGCCAGGACGGGACTCATGCATGAGGACAAAGCATAGCCACATGCCAACATGGGACTCGTGCTTCAGGACCAGGTGCAGTCACATGCCAGGATGGGACTCATGCATGAGGACAAAGCACAGCCACATGCCAACATGGGACTCGTGCTTCAGGACCAGGTGCAGTCACATGCAGGATGGGACTCATGCATGAGGACAAAGCACAGCCACAAGCCAACATGTGCCTTATGCGTCAGGACCAGGCGCAGCCACATGCCAGGATGGGACTCATGCATGAGGACAAGGCACAGCCAACATGGGACTGTTACTTCAGGACCAGGGTCCAACCACATGCCAGGATGGGACTCATGCATAAGGACAAAGCACAGCCACATGGGACTCGTGCTTCAGGACCAGGTGCAGTCACATGCCAGGATGGGACTCGTGCATGAGGACAAGGCACAGCCACATGCCAACATGGGACTCATGCTTCAGGTCCAGGCGCAGTCACATACCAGGACAGGACTCATGCATTAGGAGAAAGCATAGCCACATGCCAACATGGTACTTGTGCTTCAGGACCAAGCGAAGTCACATGCCAGGATGGGACTCATGCATGAGGACAAAGCATAGCCACATGCCAGCATGGGACCCGTGCTTCAGGACCAGGCACAGTCACATGCCAGGACGGGACTCATGCATGAGGACAAAGCACAGCCACATGGCACTCGTGCTTCAAGACCAGGCGCAGTCACATTCCAGGACGGGACTCATGCTTGAGGACAAAGCATAGCCACATGCCAACATGGGACTTGTGCTTCAGGACCAGGTGCAGTCACATGCCAGGATGGGACTCGTGCATGAGGACAAAGCACAGCCACATGCCAACATGGGACTTGTGCTTCAGGACCAGGCGCAGTCACATGCCAGGATGGGACTCATGCATGAGGACAAAGCACAGCCACATGGCAGTCGTGCTTCAGGACCAGGCGCAGTCACATACCAGGATGGGACTCATGCATGAGGACAAAGCATAGCCACATGCCAACATGGGACTTGTGCTTCAGGACCAAGCGCAGCTACATGCCAGGATGGGACTCATGCATGAGGACAAAGCATAGCCACATGCCAACATGGGACCCGTGCTTCAGGACCAGGCACAGTCACATGCCAGGACGGGACTCATGCATGAGGACAAAGCACAGCCACATGGCACTTCGTGCTTCAGGACCAGGCGCAGTCACATGCTAGGGACAGGACTCATGCTTGAGGACAAAGCATAGCCACATGCCAACATGGGACTTGTGCTTCAGGACCAGGTGCAGTCACATGCCAGGATGGGACTCATGCATGAGGAACAAAGCATAGCCACATGCCAACATGGGACTTGTGCTTCAGGACCAGCGCAGTCACATGCCAGGATGGGACTCATGCATGAGGACAAAGCATAGCCACATGCCAACATGGGACTTGTGCTTCAGGACCAAGCGCAGTCACATGCCAGGATGGGACTCATGCATGAGGACAAAGCACAGCCACATGGCACTGTTGCTTCAGGACCAGGCACAGTCACATGCCAGGGCCAGGACTCATGCATGAGGACAAAGCACAGCCACATGGCACTCGTGCTTCAGGACCAGGCACAGTCACATGCCAGGATGGGACTCATGCATGAGGACAAAGATAGCCACATGCCAACATGGGACTTGTGCTTCAGGACCAGGCGCAGTCACATGCCAGGACGGGACTCATGCATGAGGACAAAGCATAGCCACATGCCAACATGGGACTCGTGCCTCAGGACCAGGTGCAGTCACATGCCAGGATGGGACTCATGCATGAGGACAAAGCACAGCCACATGCCAACATGGGACTCGTGCTTCAGGACCAGGTGCAGTCACATGCCAGGATGGGACTCATGCATGAGGACAATGCACAGCCACATGCCAACATGGGACTCGTGCTTCAGGACCAGGTGCAGTCACATGCCAGGATGGGACTCATGCATGAGGACAAAGCACAGCCACAAGCCAACATGTGCCTTATGCGTCAGGACCAGGCGCAGCCACATGCCAGGATGGGACTCATGCATGAGGACAAGGCACAGCCAACATGGGACTCGTACTTCAGGACCAGGTCCAACCACATGCCAGGATGGGACTCATGCATAGGACAAAGCACAGCCACATGGGACTCGTGCTTCAGGACCAGGTGCAGTCACATGCCAGGATGGGACTCGTGCATGAGGACAAGGCACAGCCACATGCCAACATGGGACTCATGCTTCAGGGTCCAGGCGCAGTCACATACCAGGACAGGACTCATGCATTAGGAGAAAGCATGGCCACATGCCAACATGGTACTTGTGCTTCAGGACCAAGCGCAGTCACATGCCAGGATGGGACTCATGCATGAGGACAAACATAGCCACATGCCAGCATGGGACCCGTGCTTCAGGACCAGGCACAGTCACATGCCAGGACGGGACTCATGCATGGGACAAAGCACAGCCACATGGCTTTTCGTGCTTCAAGACCAGGCGCAGTCACATTCAGGACGGGACTCATGCTTGAGGACAAAAGCATAGCCACATGCCAACATGGGACTTGTGCTTCAGGACCAGGTACAGTCACATGCCAGGATGGGACTCATGCATGAGACAAAGCATAGCCACATGCCAACATGGGACTTGTGCTTCAGGACCAGGTGCAGTCACATGCCAGGATGGGACTCATGCATGAGGACAAGGCATAGCCACATGCCAACATGGGACCCGTGCTTCAGGACCAGGCACAGTCACATGCCAGGATGGGACTCATGCATGAGGACAAAGCACACCACATGGCACTTTCGTGCTTCAGGACCAGGCGCAGGCACATGCCAGGATGGGACTCATGCATGAGGACAAAGCATAGCCACATGCCAACATGGGACCTGTGCTTCAGGACCAGGCGCAGTCACATGCCAGGACAGGACTCATGCATGAGGACAAGCACAGCCACATGCCAACATGGGACTTGTGCTTCAGGACCAAGCGCAGTCACATGCCAGGATGGGACTCCTGCATGAGGACAAAGCACAGCCACATGCCAACATGGGACTCGTGCTTCCAGGACCAGAGTGCAGTCACATGCCAGGATGGGACTCATGCATGAGGACAAAGCACAGCCACAAGCCAAGATGTGCCTTATGCGTCAGGACCAGGCGCAGCCACATGCCAGGATGGGACTCATGCATGAGGACAAGGCACAGCCAACATGGGACTCGTACTTCAGGACCAGGTGCAACCACATGCCAGGATGGGACTCATGCATGAGGACAAAGCACAGCCACATGGGACTCGTGCTTCAGGACCAGGTGCCGTCACATGCCAGGATGGGACTCGTGCATGAGGACAAGGCACAGCCACATGCCAACATGGGACTTGTGCTTCAGGACCAGGCGCAGTCACATGCCAGGATCGGACTCGTGCATGAGGATAAGGCAGTCACATGGGACTCGTGCTTCAGGACCAGGTGCAGTCACATGCCAGGATGGGACTCATGCATGAGGACAAAGCACAGCCACATGCCAACATGGCACTCGTGCTTCAGGACCAGGTGCAGTCACATGCCAGGATGGGACTCGTGCATGAGGACAAAGCACAGCCACATGCCAACATGGGACTTGTGCTTCAGGACCAGGCGCAGTCACATGCCAGGATGGGACTCATGCATGAGGACAAAGCACAGCCACATGGCAGTCGTGCTTCAGGACCAGGCGCAGTCACATACCAGGATGGGACTCATGCATGAGGACAAAGCATAGCCACATGCCAACATGGTACTTGTGCTTCAGGACCAAGCGCAGTCACATGCCAGGATGGGACTCATGCATGAGGACAAAGCATAGCCACATGCCAACATGGGACCCGTGCTTCAGGACCAGGCACAGTCACATGCCAGGATGGGACTCATGCATGAGGACAAAGCACAGCCACATGGCACTCGTGCTTCAGGACCAGGCGCAGTCACATGCTGGGACAGGACTCTATGCTTGAGGACAAAGCATAGCCCATGCCAACATGGGACTTGTGCTTCAGGACCAGGTGCAGTCACATGCCAGGATGGGACTCATGCATGAGGACAAAGCATAGCCACATGCCAACATGGGACTTGTAGCTGGGACCAAAGTGCAGTCACATGCCAGGGACTGCAGCTCATGCATGAGGACAAAGCATAGCCACATGCCAACATGGGACTTGTGATTCAGGACCAAGCGCAGTCACATGCCAGGATGGGACTCATGCATGAGGACAAAGCACAGCCACATGGCACTCGTGCTTCAGGACCAGGCACAGTCACATGCCAGGACGGGACTCATGCATGAGGACAAAGCACAGCCACATGGCACTCGTGCTTCAGGACCAGGCGCAGTCACATGCCAGGATGGGACTCATGCATGAGGACAAAGCATAGCCACATGCCAACATGGGACTTGTGCTTCAGGACCAGGCGCAGTCACATGCCAGGACGGGACTCATGCATGAGGACAAAGCATAGCCACATGCCAACATGGGACTTGTGCTTCAGGACCAGTGCAGTCACATGCCAGGATGGGACTCATGCATGAGGACAAAGCACAGCCACATGCCAACATGGGACTCGTGCTTCAGGACCAGGTGCAGTCACATGCCAGCGGGACCAGCTCATGAGAGGACAAAGCACAGTCACATGGCACTCTGCTTCAGGACCAGGTGCAGTCACATGCCAGGATGGGACTCGTGCATGAGGACAAAGCACAGCCACATGCCAACATGGGACTTGTGCTTCAGGACCAGGCGCAGTCACATGCCAGGATGGGACTCATGCACTGAGGACAAAGCACAGCCACATGGCAGTCGTGCTTCAGGACCAGGCGCAGTCACATACCAGGATGGGACTCATGCATGAGGACAAAGCATAGCCACATGCCAACATGGGACTTGTGCTTCAGGACCAAGGCCAGCTACATGCCAGGATGGGACTCATGCATGAGGACAAAGCATAGCCACATGCCAACATGGGACTTGTGCTTCAGGACCAAGCGCAGTCACATGCCAGGATGGGACTCATGCATGAGGACAAAGCACAGCCACATGGCACTCGTGCTTCAGGACCAGGCGCAGTCACATGCCAGGACGGGACTCATGCATGAGGACAAAGCATAGCCACATGCCAACATGGGACTTGTGCTTCAGGACCAAGCGCAGTCACATGCCAGGATGGGACTCATGCATGAGGACAAAGCATAGCCACATGCCAACATGGGACCCGTGCTTCAGGACCAGGCACAGTCACATGCCAGGACGGGACTCATGCATGAGGACAAAGCACAGCCACATGGCACTCGTGCTTCAGGACCAGGTGCAGTCACATGCTGGGGCCAGGACTCATGCTTGAGGACAAAGCATAGCCACATGCCAACATGGGACTTGTGCTTCAGGACCAGGTGCAGTCACATGCCAGGATGGGACTCATGCATGAGGACAAAGCACTAGCCACATGCCAACATGGGACTTGTGCTTCAGGACCAAACGCAGTCACATGCCAGGATGGGACTCATGCATGAGGACAAAAGCATAGCCACATGCCAACATGGGACTTGTGCTTCAGGACCAAGCACATGATCACATGCCAGGATGGGACTCATGCACATGAGGACAAAGCACAACCACATGGCTTTTCGTGCTTCAGGACCAGGCACAGTCACATGCCAGGGCCGGGACTCATGCATGAGGACAAAGCACAGCCCATGGCACTCGTGCTTCAGGACCAGGCACAGTCACATGCCAGGATGGGACTCATGCATGAGGACAAAGCATAGCCACATGCCAACATGGGACTTGTGCTTCAGGACCAGGCGCAGTCACATGCCAGGACGGGACTCATGCATGAGGACAAAGCATAGCCACATGCCAACATGGGACTCGTGCTTCAGGACCAGGTGCAGTCACATGCCAGGATGGGACTCATGCATGAGGACAAAGCACAGCCACATGCCAACATGGGACTCGTGCTTCAGGACCAGGTGCAGTCACATGCCTGGATGGGACTCATGCATGAGGACAAAGCACAGCCACAAGCCAACATGTGGCTTATGCGTCAGGACCAGGCGCAGCCACATGCCAGGATGGGACTCATGCATGAGGACAAGGCACAGCCAACATGGGACTCGTACTTCAGGACCAGGTCCAACCACATGCCAGGATGGGACTCATGCATAAGGACAAAGCACAGCCACATGGGACTCGTGCTTCAGGACCAGGTGCAGTCACATGCCAGGATGGGACTCGTGCATGAGGACAAGGCACAGCCACATGCCAACATGGGACTCATGCTTCAGGTCCAGGCGCAGTCACATACCAGGACAGGACTCATGCATTAGGAAAGCATAGCCACATGCCAACATGGTACTTGTGCTCAGGACCAGCCAAGTCACATGCCAGGATGGGACTCATGCATGAGGACAAAGCATAGCCACATGCCAGCATGGGACCCGTGCTTCAGGACCAGGCACAGTCACATGCCAGGACGGGACTCATGCATGAGGACAAAGCACAGCCACATGGCACTCGTGCTTCAAGACCAGGCGCAGTCACATTCCAGGACGGGACTCATGCTTGAGGACAAAGCATAGCCACATGCCAACATGGGACTTGTGCTTCAGGACCAGGTGCAGTCACATGCCAGGATGGGACTCATGCATGAGGACAAAGCATAGCCACATGCCAACATGGGACTTGTGCTTCAGGACCAGGTGCAGTCACATGCCAGGATGGGACTCATGCATGAGGACAAGGCATAGCCACATGCCAACATGGGACCCGTGCTTCAGGACCAGGCACAGTCACATGCCAGGATGGGACTCATGCATGAGGACAAAGCACAGCCACATGGCACTCGTGCTTCAGGACCAGGCGCAGGCACATGCCAGGATGGGACTCATGCATGAGGACAAAGCATAGCCACATGCCAACATGGGACCTGTGCTTCAGGACCAGGCGCAGTCACATGCCAGGACAGGACTCATGCATGAGGACAAAGCATAGCCACATGCCAACATGGGACTTGTGCTTCAGGACCAAGCGCAGTCACATGCCAGGATGGGACTCCTGCATGAGGACAAAGCACAGCCACATGCCAACATGGGACTCGTGCTTCAGGACCAGGTGCAGTCACATGCCAGGATGGGACTCATGCATGAGGACAAAGCACAGCCACAAGCCAAGATGTGCCTTATGCGTCAGGACCAGGCACAGCCACATGCCAGGATGGGACTCATGCATGAGGACAAGGCACAGCCAACATGGGACTCGTACTTCAGGACCAGGTGCAACCACATGCCAGGATGGGACTCATGCATGAGGACAAAGCACAGCCACATGGGACTCGTGCTTCAGGACCAGGTGCCGTCACATGCCAGGATGGGACTCGTGCATGAGGACAAGGCACAGCCACATGCCAACATGGGACTTGTGCTTCAGGACCAGGCGCAGTCACATGCCAGGATCGGACTCGTGCATGAGGATAAGGCAGTCACATGGGACTCGTGCTTCAGGACCAGGTGCAGTCACATGCCAGGATGGGACTCATGCATGAGGACAAAGCACAGCCACATGCCAACATGGCACTCGTGCTTCAGGACCAGGTGCAGTCACATGCCAGGATGGGACTCGTGCATGAGGACAAAGCACAGCCACATGCCAACATGGGACTTGTGCTTCAGGACCAGGCGCAGTCACATGCCAGGATGGGACTCATGCATGAGGACAAAGCACAGCCACATGGCAGTCGTGCTTCTGGACCAGGCGCAGTCACATACCAGGATGGGACTCATGCATGAGGACAAAGCATAGCCACATGCCAACATGGGACTTGTGCTTCAGGACCAAGCGCAGCTACATGCCAGGATGGGACTCATGCATGAGGACAAAGCATAGCCACATGCCAACATGGGACTTGTGCTTCAGGACCAAGCGCAGTCACATGCCAGGATGGGACTCATGCATGAGGACAAAGCACAGCCACATGGCACTCGTGCTTCAGGACCAGGCGCAGTCACATGCCAGGTCGGGACTCATGCATGAGGACAAAGCATAGCCACATGCCAACATGGGACTTGTGCTTCAGGACCAAGCGCAGTCACATGCCAGGATGGGACTCATGCATGAGGACAAAGCATAGCCACATGCCAACACGGGACTTGTGCTTCAGGACCAAGCGCAGTCACATGCCAGGATGGGACTCATGCATGAGGACAAAGCACAGCCACATGGCACTCGTGCTTCAGGACCAGGTGCAGTCACATGCCAGGACGGGACTCATGCATGAGGAGAAAGCATAGCCACATGCCAACATGGGACTTGTGCTTCAGGACCAAGCACAGTCACATGCCAGGATGGGACTCATGCATGAGGACAAAGCATAGCCACATGCCAACATGGGACCCATGCTTCTGGACCAGGCACAGTCACATGCCAGGACGGGACTCATGCATGAGGACAATTCACAGTCACATGGCACTCGTGCTTCAGGACCAGGTGCAGTCACATGCCAGGATGGGACTCGTGCATGAGGACAAAGCACAGCCACATGCCAACATGGGACTTGTGCTTCAGGACCAGGCGCAGTCACATGCCAGGATGGGACTCATGCATGAGGAGAAAGCACAGCCACATGGCAGTCGTGCTTCAGGACCAGGCGCAGTCACATACCAGGATGGGACTCATGCATGAGGACAAAGCATAGCCACATGCCAACATGGGACTCTTGCTTCAGGACCAAGCGCAGCTACATGCCAGGATGGGACTCATGCATGAGGACAAAGCATAGCCACATGCCAACATGGGACCCGTGCTTCAGGACCAGGCACAGTCACATGCCAGGATGGGACTCATGCATGCGGACAAAGCACAGCCACATGGCACTCGTGCTTTAGGACCAGGCGCAGTCACATGCTAGGACAGGACTCATGCTTGAGGACAAAGCATAGCCACATGCCAACATGGGACTTGTGCTTCAGGACCAGGTGCAGTCACATGCCAGGATGGGACTCATGCATGAGGACAAAGCATAGCCACATGCCAACATAGGACTTGTGCTTCAGGACCAAGCGCAGTCACATGCCAGGATGGGACTCATGCATGAGGACAAAGCATAGCCACATGCCAACATGGGACTTGTGCTTCAGGACCAAGCGCAGTCACATGCCAGGATGGGACTCATGCATGAGGACAAAGCACAGCCACATGGCACTCGTGCTTCAGGACCAGGCACAGTCACATGCCAGGACGGGACTCATGCATGAGGACAAAGCACAGCCACATGGCACTTTCTAGTGCTTCAGGACCAGGCGCCAGTCACATGCCAGGATGGGACTCATGCATGAGGACAAAGCATAGCCACATGCCAACATGGGACTTGTGCTTCAGGACCAGGCGCAGTCACATGCCAGGACGGGACTCATGCATGAGGACAAAGCATAGCCACATGCCAACATGGGACTTGTGCTTCAGGACCAAGTGCAGTCACATGCCAGGATGGGACTCATGCATGAGGACAAAGCACAGCCACATGCCAACATGGGACTCGTGCTTCAGGACCAGGTGCAGTCACATGCCAGGACGGGACTCATGCATGAGGACAAAGCACAGTCACATGGCACTCTTGCTTCAGGACCAGGTGCAGTCACATGCCAGGATGGGACTCGTGCATGAGGACAAAGCACAGCCACATGCCAACATGGGACTTGTGCTTCAGGACCAGGCGCAGTCACATGCCAGGATGGGACTCATGCATGAGGACAAAGCACAGCCACATGGCAGTCGTGCTTCAGGACCAGGCGCAGTCACATACCAGGACGGGACTCATGGATGAGGACAAAGCATAGCCACATGCCAACATGGGACTTGTGCTTCAGGACCAAGCGCAGCTACATGCCAGGATGGGACTCATGCATGAGGACAAAGCATAGCCACATGCCAACATGGGACTTGTGCTTCAGGACCAAGCGCAGTCACATGCCAGGATGGGACTCATGCATGAGGACAAAGCACAGCCACATGGCACTCGTGCTTCAGGACCAGGCGCAGTCACATGCCAGGACGGGACTCATGCATGAGGACAAAGCATAGCCACATGACAACATGGGACTTGTGCTTCAGGACCAAGCGCAGTCACATGCCAGGATGGGACTCATGCATGAGGACAAAGCATAGCCACATGCCAACATGGGACCCGTGCTTCAGGACCAGGCACAGTCACATGCCAGGACGGGACTCATGCATGAGGACAAAGCACAGCCACATGGCACTCGTGCTTCAGGACCAGGCGCAGTCACATGCTAGGATGGGACTCATGCTTGAGGACAAAGCATAGCCACATGCCAACATGGGACTTGTGCTTCAGGACCAGGTGCAGTCACATGCCAGGATGGGACTCATGCATGAGGAGAAAGCATAGCCACATGCCAACATGGGACTTGTGCTTCAGGACCAAGCGCAGTCACATGCCAGGATGGGACTCATGCATGAGGACAAAGCATAGCCACATGCCAACATGGGACTTGTGCTTCAGGACCAGCGCAGTCACATGCCAGGATGGGACTCATGCATGAGGATAAGCACAACCACATGGCACTCGTGCTTCAGGACCAGGCACAGTCACATGCCAGGGCCGGGACTCATGCATGAGGACAAAGCACAGCCACATGGCACTTTCGTGCTTCAGGACCAGGCACAGTCACATGCCAGGATGGGACTCATGCATGAGGACAAAGCATAGCCACATGCCAACATGGGACTTGTGCTTCAGGACCAGGCGCAGTCACATGCCAGGACGGGACTCATGCATGAGGACAAAGCATAGCCACATGCCAACATGGGACTTGTGCTTCAGGACCAAGTGCAGTCACATGCCAGGATGGGACTCATGCATGAGGACAAAGCACAGCCACATGCCAACATGGGACTCGTGCTTCAGGACCAGGTGCAGTCACATGCCAGGATGGGACTCATGCATGAGGACAATGCACAGCCACATGCCAACATGGGACTCGTGCTTCAGGACCAGGTGCAGTCACATGCCAGGATGGGACTCATGCATGAGGACAAAGCACAGCCACAAGCCAACATGTGTCTTATGCGTCAGGACCAGGTGCAGCCACCTGCCAGGATGGGACTCATGCATGAGGACAAGGCACAGCCAACATGGGACTCGTACTTCAGGACCAGGTCCAACCACATGCCAGGATGGGACTCGTGCATGAGGACAAGGCACAGCCACATGCCAACATGGGACTCATGCTTCAGGACCAGGCGCAGTCACATGCCAGGACAGGACTCATGCATTAGGACAAAGCATAGCCACATGCCAACATGGTACTTGTGCTTCAGGACCAAGCGCAGTCACATGCCAGGATGGGACTCATGCATGAGGACAAAGCATAGCCACATGCCAGCATGGGACCCGTGCTTCAGGACCAGGCACAGTCACATGCCAGGACGGGACTCATGCATGAGGACAAAGCACAGCCACATGGCACTCGTGCTTCAAGACCAGGCGCAGTCACATTCCAGGACGGGACTCATGCTTGAGGACAAAGCATAGCCACATGCCAACATGGGACTTGTGCTTCAGGACCAGGTGCAGTCACATGCCAGGATGGGACTCATGCATGAGGAGAAAGCATAGCCACATGCCAACATGGGACTTGTGCTTCAGGACCAGGTGCAGTCACATGCCAGGATGGGACTCATGCATGAGGACAAGGCATAGCCACATGCCAACATGGGACCCGTGCTTCAGGACCAGGCACAGTCACATGCCAGGATGGGACTCATGCATGAGGACAAAGCACAGCCACATGGCACTCGTGCTTCAGGACCAGGCGCAGGCACATGCCAGGATGGGACTCATGCATGAGGACAAAGCATAGCCACATGCCAACATGGGACCTGTGCTTCAGGACCAAGGCGCAGTCACATGCCAGGACAGGACTCATGCATGAGGGACAAAATAGCCACATGCCAACATGGGACTTGTGCTTCAGGACCAAGCGCAGTCACATGCCAGGATGGGACTCCTGCATGAGGACAAAGCACAGCCACATGCCAACATGGGACTCGTGCTTCAGGACCAGGTGCAGTCACATGCCAGGATGGGACTCATGCATGAGGACAAAGCACAGCCACAAGCCAAGATGTGCCTTATCGTCAGGACCAGGCGCAGCCACATGCCAGGATGGGACTCATGCATGAGACAAGGCACAGCCAACATGGGACTCGTGCTTCAGGACCAGGTGCAACCACATGCCAGGATGGGACTCATGCATGAGGACAAAGCACAGCCACATGGGACTCGTGCTTCAGGACCAGGTGCCGTCACATGCCAGGATGGGACTCGTGCATGAGGACAAGGCACAGCCACATGCCAACATGGGACTTGTGCTTCAGGACGAGGCGCAGTCACATGCCAGGATCGGACTCGTGCATGAGGATAAGGCAGTCACATGGGACTCGTGCTTCAGGACCAGGTGCAGTCACATGCCAGGATGGGACTCATGCATGAGGACAAAGCACAGCCACATGCCAACATGGGACTCGTGCTTCAGGGCCAGGCGCAGTCACATGCCAGGATGGGACTCATGCATGAGGACAAAGCACAGCCACATGCCAACATGGGACTTGTGCTTCAGGACCAGGCGCAGTCACATGCCAGGATGGGACTCATGCATGAGGACAAGCACAGCCACATGCCAACATGGAACTCGTGCTTCAGGACCAGGTGCAGTCTCATGCCAGGATGGGACTCATGCATGAGGACAAAGCACAGCCACAAGCCAACATGTGCCTTATGCGTCAGGACCAGGCGCAGCCACATGCCAGGATGGGACTCATGCATGAGGACAAAGCACAGCCACATGGGACTCGTGCTTCAGGACCAGGCGCAGCCACATGCCAGGATGGGACTCATGCATGAGGACAAGGCACATCCAACATGGGACCCGTGCTTCAGGACCAGGTGCAGCCACATGCCAACATGGGACTCATGCATGAGGACAAGGCACAGCCAACATGGGACTTGTGCTTCAGGACCAAGTGCAGGCACATGCCAGGATGGGACTCGTGCATGAGGACAAGGCACAGCCACATGGGACTCATGCTTCAGGACCAGGTGCAGTCACATGCCAGGATGGGACTCCTGCATGAGGACAAGGCACAGCCACATGCCAACATGGGACTCGTGCTTCAGGACCAGGTGCAGTCACATGCCAGGATGGGACTCGTGCCTGAGGACAAGGCACAGCCACATGCCAACATGGGAACTGTGCTTCAGGACCAGGCACAGTCACATGCCAGGATGGGACTCGTGCATGAGGATAAGGCAGTCACATGGGACTCGTGCTTCAGGACCAGGCGCAGTCACATGCCAGCATGGGACTCATGCATGAGGACAAGGCACAGCCACATGCAAACATGGGACTCGTGCTTCATGACCAGGCGCAGTCACATGCCAATAGGGGACTCAAGCTTTATTTATTAATTTTATTTGTATTTCCGATGAGAGCTTTGAGCTGAGGGCTCTTTGACAAAGGTTCCACGTCAAGACAATAAGATACAAAACACAACATGATCATTACAATGGAACTTACAAAAAAAGAGACAAGTAAGGTTATAGTAATAGCAGCCAAAGGCATTGCCAAGGAACTGTGTTATGAGTCATACAGTACAAGTCATAGGTAGCTCAGTGACGCTTTGTTAGGAATGTGTTAGTGGGAAAAGAGAAGGAAGTGTGGTGGCGAAGGGGTGGTATGGGAGAGAGGGAGGAGGGGAGAAATAGGGAGGGCATTGCATTGGTTATGTGGTAGATGGGAAATAGCAAAGGAGGAGGAATGGGGGGGGGGTGAAGAGGAGACAGATTCATCCTATACCCAGTAATGGGGGTTGGAGGCGAGGAGGAACTTAGGCAGTGAGGAGGGATGCTTGAGGGTAGTATGCCTGGAGGGGATTATAAGAAGCAATCCCAGAAGCCACTAGCCACGAGGTGTTGAAGTAATTTACACTTAAAAGCACTTGCTTGCGGACCAGGTATAGCCACACATCAATGAGGAACTCGTGCTGGAGGACCAGGCACAGTCACATGCCAATGAACGTGTGCTTGAAGATAAAGTGTAACCACATGCCGATTCGCAGGTGAAGCAATAAAAGCAACAAACTATGCAACTCATGTGATGTGTGGCACTCAAATTTTACTATGCAAATTACCACACTTCCCATCAAAAAGTCACAAGTGCAGCAAAATGTGTAATGCGCAATTGTTACATATAGTGGTCAAAGTCACTGCAATTTTTGGTTGAATTTAAAATCTGTAACCCACCTAATGTCAATATGGGACTTGCTGCTTGAGGACCAGACACACCCACATGCCAATTTGGGGACTTGTGTCTGTGCCCATTTAGCAGTCTCAAAGTAAAAAAAAAAAAATTGTATATATAAACCTTCTCCTTCGTAAAGCTATGGAATTCCATTCATAAGTAAATATAAATCATCCAGCAGGAGACTATGTCCATTTACAGAATTTCACAATGCATAGGTCTAGGTTGTGCCTCAGTAAACCCATGGCTGCTTTGTAACTAAAACCTTTGGACTCTGCTCTTGCAAAGCAGTAGTGATTTTTACTTGATTCTGTTGTATCTGTGGTATAATTCTGCTTATAAAATGGGTAGAGAAAATCCTGTGTCCTGATTGGTTCTTAGCCGTGCATTAAAAGTGTCTAATGCATAGCTAAAAAAAAGTGATAGGTGGATGTAGCTCAAGAAAGAAATCGATTGGCAAGTAGAATTTTTAAAAACAGAGGCCATTCCCCCACCCCTTGCTTAGCCCACATACACACACATATACGGCCCCCCCCCCACTCAATCACACGAACCCAGGGTCCTGCACATCATCACTCTATTGTCTAGCTGTTCACACAGTGTTGAGCAAAATTGTAAATGGTATATTTTAAACATACTCTCTTGTAGTTCAATATATATACTGTATATATATTTTTTTCTTTGCCGATACATCATTCACTCAGCGTTATCCCGACCTGCTCACCCACTCAGTCGCTTTCCTTCTCGTTCATACCTCTAGCGTGTAACAGTCCAATGTTTTTTTTCTTTACAGTTTAACAAAATACAACACACCTTCTTATATTTTCCACTGTCCTATCATTGCAGCCGTTACACCATCGCGGCTACTAATACTCCCCTTGTATCATGATCGCCTACTTCCGGAGTTCTAGTCTCTGAGTTACACACATAAAATAGAATCCCCATTCTGGGCACTTCCCTTCAGTACTGTTCTCACAGTCACTTTGGTAGCCACAGTGTTTTAACTGATAAATATTCTAATTTTAAGTTATTTTCCTGGTTACTTTCCAACATGCCGAAAGTACCAGCTCCACAGCAACGGGATATATATATGGCACGGGGGGGGGAAGAATGCGTGCTGTTTGAAACAGCAAACCCCAAAGGCTTCATCTTTTTTTCTTTTTAATTTATTGTAATTAAAGTGCTAACTGTATGTGATTGTGCAAGTGCGGGGGCTATGAACTACAGGCTACAACAGCAAACTACAACTGTGGAAGCCTTCTAAGGACAAATGGTTAAAATGTATCAAACCAACTACTGGCAGAGGAACTATTTAATGTAAAATTACATAGAAAACAACTTTTTCTCTATTTAAATTTCTTAATTTTGATTGTCACTATGAATTAAAAAACAGTCCCATTTTATAAGCACAAAAAGACACTCGGGGTTTGCATTAGACAGTTCTAGTGCATGGCTAGGGGGGGCTGGACAGACTCGGCCTGTGGCCTCATACCTCACTGTCTAACGCACACCCCGGAGTGTCATACGAACATACGAAATTGGCAGCAGAAAAAGGCCCACAGGTCTATTAAGTCTGCCTGATTGTGCCGCTCTTAGTTTCATATCACTACAGCTGCCCCACCCCACCCAAACCCCACCCTTCCTCTTCTTTCCGGTCCCTCCCCTTTTGTGTTCTTGTCTGTACTAACCCTGCCCTTTACTCTGTCCCAACCCCACTTAAAGCAAACCAGTATCCTTTGAGTGATTAACTTCTCCAGCAGTGCGTTCCAACCCGTCACCACTCTCTCTATGAAGTAGTGCCTCCTCATCTCCCTCCTAAACCTTCCCCATTTCAACTTCAGACTGTGCCCCCAGTGACCCTTCCCCCCTTTAAGCAGAACAATGCTCCCTGACTTTGTTTATGCCCTTCAAGTACTTAAAAGGCTTCTATCATGTACCCTCTTACCCTTGTCTTCCAGCGAGTACATGTTGAGCTCCCTCAACCTTTCCTCGTATGGCAACTCCCCTAGTCCCATGATCATATTGCTTACTTGACTTTCTACTTGGATGGGGCCCTCTAGCACAAAATGTCAAGGTTTCCTTCATCATCATTCTACAGTTAAACAAGTTTCCATATACAGCAGTCAAGCTTTTGTAGTTGGCTAAAATGTTCAGCCTGCATATATCACGGCCTTAAAAAATGCTGCAATATTTTGACAGCTGCAAGCAGCATATTTCATTGTGAAGGGAGGGAAAGTTTACCTTTACTTTCTGAAGTCTTTTAATTAACCAAGTTATTTATTGGTTTTATATATGTTAAGCAGTTTTCTTTTTGTACCCCTTTAGCTTGCACCATGGAACAGCATCTTCAGTTATGTATAAATAAAATACAGCGCTGTCCTACATCACTTAATGTCTGAAGAGGTCACATGCCCTCGACTCATTAAATGTAAATGAATCCTGTTAAATAACTAGGATGTACTGATGATCACTAGCTGTCCATAATGCTTCTTTATGATATAATTCATTTATGAAAACTGTATGTACAAGACGTGCTCCACGTCACGTACAATGTACAGTAAATGCCTATGGCACATTCAAAAGGTAGAAAAAATGGGCGGACTGGATGGGCCCTGTGGTCCTCATCTGCCGTCAACGTCTGTGTTTCTATGTCTGTCACTGTTTATTTTCTTCAATAAAATATGAAAACAAAAGACTGCTTGCTTAATTTGTGGGCATGAAGATCTTAACTCTAAACCAGTTCCCATAAAATGAGAGGTGCGGGACCAGATATTTTCTTCAGTAGGTCAAGTCCAGTCAAGGGCCGAGCTGGGGAATCTGTCTGGGCAGCTACACCTGAAACATGAGCCAATCCCAAGTTTGATTCTTATAAAGCTTGTTAATCTTTTTCAAAAGTCTTTTTTTAATCAAGTTCTCTCTTCCACCTCAGTCAGGCCTTGAACCGGCAACATCACATCCCAGTCCAACCAGTAGCCCCTGGCCAGCATCCTCCTATGCTTTTCCCTTGTAGTGCCGTCAAAATCACCCCACCCTCAAGACAATAATGTAGGTGGGTGGAGGGTCTGTGGTGGTGGTGGTGGTGGTGGGTGGAGAGTCCATAGTGGCAGGGCACCAAAAAGGTAACATTCTCACTAATGGCTGAGGTAGTATTTATTGTTTTCTCCCTCACCCACCAAGTCCCGTCACCTCCTCAGGCACCAGGCACAGTTGTAGACGGCCTTGCACACCTCGGCAATGGCACATCAGTACCTACACCTCATGAGGGAGCAGGAATTTGAAGTGTTGTACAAAGTCACTCCAGAAATTTCTGACCCCAAGATTTTCTGGTCTGACACCCAACATTTGAAGAAGTGGGTCAAAATGACTCCCACTTTACTAGTGCTAATGCAAGCCCTGCTGCCACAAGGGGTCACTGTGACACTGCACCATCAGCCTGGCAACCCAAATGCAAGTACCCTGGCTCCCTCCTCAACCCTGGTCTCTTGCAGACAGGTGTGACATGCTTCCTCTGAGTCACTGTGTGGCCCTACTGCAATCATAACAGTGGTGCTAAATTACACAAGAGAATAACTTCAATGGTAAAGGTCTTAGCAACAACCTTGGTACTGAAAAATGTCCAAAAGATCAGGTTTACCATCTACCTTCAGAAGTGGCTCCAGGCCAAGGGCAAACTGGCCTCCTTGGAAAGACCTTCCCATCTTGCATCTGGGAGATTGAAACAGTATAATACTGCTTGGGCCACCCCTCATAGCCTGCAAGAATTTCCCCTTGGGGCTAGACTAGGGGTCACATCTGGTTTTCCATCTCCACTTTGTTCAGGTCTATAAAGACAGTTGTCCCCTTGTAGAACTACCTCTGGGTGCACTGTGAAGGATCTTCCACTTAGAGGTTGCCCCAGGTACAGGGCCAGCAGCACTTAGGGCTCCCAACCATCTGATACGCTGCCTCCCCATATGAGGTTGGGGAGAAGTGATGATAATAGATGTTATATTATCTGTATCAATACTGGCATGAATTTTTTGGCAGAGGATTAGTGAGAGAAGCAAGCAACTGGTGTTGTCCCTGTTGCCAAAGGGCCCTCGACCAAGGCAGATAAACCTGGAGACACTCTAGGTAAAATGAGGATACAAAGCACCTTGGGTGGAAGTTTTCATCCATCTAGCAAGCAAAACACACATACCCTCCGAGGTGTTAAGATAGTCATGAGACATCCAGGACTCATGTCCAACACACACTTGATGGAGATTAAGCATAACCAAGTAGTCAACTTTATACAAACTGTTTCAGTGATAACTCTTTATTAGCATTCCATGACCTAAACAGCTGGAAGACCCTGTTCACATCCCAAGATCTGTACCAAGCCTGAGGGGGTCTCGATCAGTAAATTGCCACATACCTTTTTTGGGATTGTATGTGGCTGAGATGGCCAACCTTAGGACATCGATATCTCTGTAGGACTTACCCTCGCACAGATCTCGAGCAGGCACTTGAATTCTGTCAATGGGGATGGAAAGAGGTCCATGTCCCTCTGACCAGAACAATTAGCCGAGCAGGCCCCAGCCTGCTAAGCCTTGTGTCCCTGGCCCAGGACTCCCTGAGGAGGCTTGCAGCTCCCCCCCCCTTCCGCAGGGAGTGATAATGCAAAGGAGTCAGGAGGACAGCCTTTTCAGAGGCCAATAGCAGATCTTTATTCTTGTGATGTCCCTTATGGGGACCAGCTCCTTTTTAAGGGTTCTCTTTAGTGCTTTCTTTATACCTGTAGTTCTAGGTCTCCATATGTGTTTGATTAAAACCATAACTTTCTGTTAAGCTCTGCTCTCAGAAAAGAACAGGTTACTCACCTGTAACAGTAGTTCTAGGAGTGGTAAATGTTGTTCATCCACACTCTCTGGCATATCCCTTTCCCCCTTTAAATCTCACCAGAAAGTCTTCAAGCTGGCTCCTCCCACCCACCCGGGTGGTAAATACCTCGCCTCCGCCCCATGACACCAGATCTTAGCCCGCTGGAAGCAAGGTGGTGCGCCTAATGCTAGGGAGGTTGGGTGGGTGCGTGTGGATGAACAACATATACCACTCTTAGAACTACTGTTACAGGTGAGCAACCTGTTCTAGGAGCGTGGATATGTTGTTCATCCACACACTCTGGCAGACTCCTAGCAGTTCTCCGGGAGGAGGGAGGCAAGGCGCACACCCCCTATTTAGGAAACAGAGATTGGAGAACCGAGGCACCAAAACCAGCATCCCCGGTGTGACTCAAGGTCGATGTGGTAGTCGGTAATGAAGGTGTTTACTGACTTCCAGGTAGCAGCCTGACAGATCTCCTGGATAGGGATGTCCCTGGAAGCAGCCACCGATGCAGCAGAATGGCGGGTAGAATGAGCTCTTATCTCTCTGGGAGGCTCCTTGCCCTCCAACTCATAGCACAGACCTATGCATGATGTAATCCATCTCGCAATGGTCCATTTAGCTGCAGGTCTGCCAGAAGCGGCTTCAGCGTAGGTGACAAACAGCTAGCGAACCTCTCCCTGAATTTCCACCGTCCTCTTCTTATAATAGGAGAGAGCCCGTCTGAGGTCCAGAATATGGAGCCTGTACTTGGCGTCCGAGATGTAGTTAGGGTAGTATACTGGCAGAGTTAACACCTGGTTAAGGTGAAACTCTGAAACCACCTTCGGAAGGAATTTCAGGTGGGGGCGCAGGACAACTTTATCCCTGTGGAAGCCCAGATAAGGGGAGTCTACCGAAAGCACCTGGAGCTCCCCTGTCCTGCTAGCAGACGCAATAGCCACCAGGAAGGCCATCTTCCACAAGTGTGACAGCTCACACTTGTGCATGGGTTCGACTGGCTTGCCCGTGAGCTTTGCCCAAACCAGCAAGAGATCCCACGGAGGTGGAGGTTCACACACCTGAGGGGATATGTGATCCAGGCCTTTGAAAAAGTGCCCGACCACTGTCTCCTGTGCCAATGTCAGCTGACCAGCCTGCGCCCGGTAAGCAGAGATGGCTGCCAGGTGCACCCGATGGGTCGATGACCGTAGACCCCCTTTGGAGAGAGACCAAAGGTAGTATAGAATGTTAGCCACTGAGCAGGATAAAGGGTCCAGACTCTTACCTCGACACCAAATGGAAAATCTTCCATTTGAAGGCATAACACTTCCTGGTAAATTCCTTACGAGATGCCTCCACCACGGTGTAGACATCCTTGGAAAGACCCAGAGCCTGGAACTCTAGCCGCTCAGGTACCAGGCTGTGAGGTGCAGGAATTGAAGGTCCAGATGGAATACCTTCCCCTGGTTCAATGATATCAGGTCTGGGTGTGTACAAAGCCGCTCTGGGGCCCTGCAGCTGAGGCTGAGGAGATCTGGATACCAGAACTGGCGGGGTCAATCTGGGGCTACTAGGATCACCTTTGCCTTGTCCCTCCTCACCTTGAGTAACACCTTGTGGATCAAGGGAAATAGAGGGAAGGCGTAGAGGAGGCCAGGGGTCCACGGCCCCAAGAAGGCATCCCCCTGCAGTGAGCCCTGCTGAGGGGGGTGGGCATGGTACAGCCTCAGCTTGGTGTTCTCCCTGGAGGCAAACAGGTGCACCAATGGTTTGCCCCAACGGGAGAAGAGATTGTAAGCTACCTCTGGATGGAGAGACCACTCGTGGGATGTCTGGCCCAAACGTCAGAGCATCCGCCAGTTGGTTCGAGACTCCTGCCACATGGATGGCAAAGAGATCCATCTCCAACCGGCTGATGAGGGTCCAGATTCGGAGCACCTCCTTGCATAGCAGACAGGAGTGCATGCTGCCCTGTTTGTTAAGGTAGTACATGGTCATGATATTGTCTGTCTGGACTTGAACCACTTGACCCTGGAGCTGAGGAGCAACAACTGACAGGGCCAGTCTGACTGCTCTGAGCTCCAATCGGTTGATGTGGCATTGGGACTCCAGAACCCATGGGCCCTGCTGTCCCCCATGTGGGCTCCCCAGCCCACGAGAGAGGCATCGGTCATCAGGACGACCATCTGCTCGGGGCAGACAAACCTTATTCCTTCTTGCAACCGGTCTGGGATGGTCCACCACTGGAGAGCGTCCCACATCTTCTGGGTTACAGTGATCAGCTGGTCTAAGTGACCATATCACTGAGTCCACTGGGCGGCCATCTCCCACTGGAGGGGGTGCATGTGCCACCTGGCCCAATGGACCACCAAGATGCATGCTGCCATGTAGCCCACAAGGTGCAGAAAGTCCAGGGCAGGGTGCAAGTGCCCAACCAGAAATGATTGGGCAAAGGAGGAGAGAACCTCTATCCTGTCCACTGGGAGCCGAGCTCTGGCTCGACGAGAGTCTAGCTCTGCCCTGATGAAGCCCATCACCTGAGAGGGCACGAGTTCCGACTTGGCCTCGTTGACAAGGAGGCCAAGTTGAGAACAGGTTTGAAGGGCCAGATCCCTGGACCTCTCCACCTCCTGAAGGGAGGAACCCGCCACGAGCCAGTCATCGAGATAAGGGTATATCCAAACTCCTCGACACCGAAGATGGGCTGCCACCACTGCAATGCACTTGGTGAAGACCCGTGGGGCCGATGACAGGCCGAACAGCATGGCTTGGAACTCGTACAGGGCCCCCTCGACCCTGAAGCAGAGGAACCGCTGGTGGGACGGACAGATTGGGACATAAAAGAACGTGTCCTGCAGGTCCAGTGAACAGAACCACGTTTCTTCCAGAGATGGTATGATCTGGTTCAGAGTTACCATCTGGAAGGTGCAAGACCTGAGATATTGATTCAGGTTGTGGAGATCTAGGATGGGGCGCCAACCCCCATCCGCTTAGGCATCAGGAAGTACCTGGACATGAAGCCTGGGTCTGTAGGAGGATCTTGCACTGGAGCTACCGCCTCCTTGCGGAGGAGCTGAGCAATGTCGTCCTGAAGGGCCGACTGAGTGTGAGCTGAGATCCTTTCCTCCAGAGGGGCACAGGCTCGGCTGGGAGGGTACTGTTTGAATTCCAGAGGCAGTCCCTGGCCGACCACTTCCAGAATCCACCTGTCCGAAGTGATACCGGACCAGGCGGAAAGAAAGTGACTGAGCCGGCCCCCACGGGAGGACCCAGATCTGGCGTGACAGGTGTAGGGATGGCAACCCCCAACCCGTCACTGAGTAGGCTTGGAGGAGGCTCCTGGACCAGCACCTCAGCCTCCTTTGTGGGGCTGTTGGGGACTCTGCTTGGGCCTTGGGCGCCAAGCTTGAGCCTGCTGCTGCTGCTGGCCTCCTTGAAAGGAGGGCTGCCTGACCGCAGGCTAAGAGTGCTTAAAAGGCTTCTTCTTGCGCTTCTGCTGGTTCTTGCCCGAAGAACCCTTCACAGAGGTAGCATCCAAGGTGGCATTGGATTGCTCTGTTCCCTGAAGGTGACCTGCCACTCCTGGACTGAAAAGATTGGTGCCTAGGAAGGGCACATAAGCTAACTTGTGCTGAGTATCCGCCAAAAAGGAGGATAACCTCAGCCAGGCCCAGGAATTTCCAATGTCTAGGGCCGTCTGGAGCTGCTGTTTCGCAACAGCAACAGCATGGCCCTAGTCACAGACTTGCTTCACTGTGGTCTGCATGTCCACTGGGAGATGAAGGAGAACTTTATCTAATGACCCCAGGAGAGCATGAGAGAAGTTTGCCATGATCACAGCCGAGCTGGCCTGATGCAGGCCCAAGGATGAGGCCACATAAACCTTCCGGGCAGAATGGTCCATATACTTGGACTCCTTGTCCGGAGGGCAGTCAGTGTCAGCTGAGCTGCCCGTGCATCTAAACACAAAAACAGTCACAAGGCTCTTGGCCGAGGGATGCTCTGTGAACCCCGCCATAGACCCCATGGGTACTGTATACTTGTGGGCCATGCCGGCAGATGGAGCTGGACAGGAGGCAGGGCGCTGCCATAGCTCAAGGGCCGGGCCAACAATGGCTTCAGCCACTGGAAAGACCTCTGTCAGGGTCCCCCCTCTTGAGGATATCCGTGAGGGCGTATTCCGCCTTCTTTTGGATAAGCTCCAAGGGCATTCCAGTTGATTCAGAAATCAGGCGGAGGATGCCCTGAAAAGAGGAAGGACCTTCCTCCAAGCCTGTCACTGATGACTTGTCATCTGCTGGATGCGAGTGCAAACCAGTGGCATCAGAGTCCGAAGAGTCTGGATATAATGGTCTCCCTTGATACACTGAGGGCGATCAGGGGGCAACAGTGATGGACAGATGACGGGGCAGTCCGGTGTCTGTCCAGTCCTCTTTTGAGGGAGCCCCTCCCTGAGGCTGCTTAGGTGGTGGTTCCACCAATATCGGTAGGGAGACCGAAATAGGCCAAGCTGAAATGAGTGCCAGCCCACGGGTGGGGGAACAAAGGCCTTTGGTTCCGGAGGGGTCGGTGTCGTCCTGAGAGGCGGGGTCCAAGCAATGGCTGGTGCCACCGGCGGAGCTGGCTTTTGACTGGTCAGAATCAGCCGTTACCACGAGATCCTCATAACGTTGGAGCTTCTGTCGAAGTCTCTCCTCATCCAAGGAGGATGAGGATCGGTGGAGACGTCTCTTCCTGGAGTGCTTGTGACCTTTCTTGGGTTTTTCGACGGAAGGGGTCCTGGTCCTCGATAGAGACCGATGGGGTTGGCTTGTTTGATCGAGAGATGCTGGTGTCGGAGAGAACCGAGGTTCCAGCACCTTTCCCTCGATCGGGACACCCGACGGCAGGGTCTCCTCATCAGGGAAGGAAAGGACAGGTGTCCTTTCCAAGGAGTCGGCGACAAAGTCTCGATTGGGTTGAGAGATATCTTGGCCGGTTCAGCTGTTTCCTCGGTCTCGGTGCCTTGGCCTGACGGAAGGTCTGAGACCGCAAGTTCCTGTGAGTCAGACATCTCTCAGTCCCAGGAATGTCTCCTTCTGGAGGAAGAAGACTTGGGGTCCTTGTCCCTCTTCCGAGGGTGGAAGGAGTGCGAGCCCGAGGGTGCCTCACCCCTGGTGGGGAGAGACTGGCACAAGTCCTGAAAGGACCCAGTAAAGGTAGAGTCAAGGTTGAGAGGTACGAAAAAACTTCGGCTGGCCAAAGCTTGAGTAGCTTCCTCTTCGAAAGCCGCCATCTGATTGAGCTGTTCAGCGGATCCCATGGCCATGGAAACTGCCCACCTTGCCTCCTTCGATTTCACCAGTGGATTGCGAAGCTCCGGTCTCCCCAATTTTAGGTGCGCCTTGCGGTCGTCCAGGACGTTGGGATGGATGGCCAGACAGATGGTGCAAGAGGTGGTGTCATGTACGACACCTAAGCAATAGATACACAAGAGGTGGGGATTGGTGCATCACATTTTCTGGCCGCAGAGACACCGGCGAAATCCGGGGGACAATTTGTCCTCCATCGTAAACTCTAATGAGTTTTAGAGAATGCGTTTGCGGTGAAAACCAACGTTGAGAATCCAGGGCCTACGAACTGCTTAAGTAGCACGAGGGAACCCGAATCTTCCAGCGGAAAGGAAGATCTGGTGTCACGGGGCGGAGCCGAGGTATTTACCACCCGGGTGGGTGGGAGGAGCCAGCTTGAAGACTTTCCAGCGAGATTTAAAGGGGAAAGGGATATGCCAGAGAGTGTGGATGAACAGCATATCCATGCTCCTAGAATGACTATTTACTAAGAGAGTGTCTGTTTGGAGCATAGCTTGGGTGATCTGGCAGAATATGGAAAGGAAGGGATGACATCAGAGCAGGGAACTGGCTCTTGTCTGGCATACTCTCGTTGTCAAGCAAAGTCAATCCTGAGCAAGGCTAGGGCTTTCATGGTCTTGCCAATCGAGGCAGAGGACAAACCTTCAACAGAAAAACCAAAGCACCTTCATTCACGTACTGCTGATAAAAGAACGGCCCAAAAGAAGAAACTCAACCATTTATTTATGTAAAAATTTATTGGATCATAAGCTAAGAAATGTGATGCTAATATACTTAATACAAATTCAACGGTACAGATGTGCAGGGGCTGCTTGAACTGCAAAAAACAGAACTGAGCAGACATGCTGTCGCTGGCCTCCAAGGAATGTAAACAAACACTCAACATGTCCGGGATCATTTATTAGCTGCAACAGTCAGCTCCCTTCGGACTTCAGAAAGGCATGGTCCACTACATAGAGGTTCTGCATCTTGATTTGGTCCAGCTCTCGTATATTAAATTAATGATGCTTGAGATTAAGATGCAGAGTCATCTGCTAATTATATAAACCTGGTGGCCCCCAAAGTAAAAAAAAAAAATAATATTCCAGAAAACAATCGGAGATGATATTTTAGCACATTTTCTTTCCCAAGCTGTGCCACTCGAGAGATGCACTGCTTTAGCAGGGTTTTGTGTAAAATTGTTACAAACTGCTGCCCGGTTTGCTTACAATAACACTGTTAATCAGTTTTTTCAAAACTGTTTCCTGGTTTTATGGACGTACATGCGTTTTTATTTAACAAATATCAATAACCTAACTACCGGTATGTGAGCTTGAGTTTACATATGGAGTGAGGGGATGAATCTTTATTTCTAAAAACAAAACAAAAAAAAAAAAACAATAAGCTTTTTAGATATAAAATATTTGGTCACATTTTCATACATTATAACATTTCTTCCAGAGGAACGATGAAATACTCTAGAAGTGGAGTACAGAACTTCCACTGACTGCAGCAAGTTGCTTTTCTTGGCATTCGGATTATAAACAGTTGAGCTCCTGTAGTGTTTGATCCAGAACGTGATGCATCCCTAAGTTCTCCTCCTTCGCGTGGGCAAGTTTTTCTGGAGAGAAACACAAGGAGAAAAAAATCAGGGCATGCTGTTCATAGGGCCACAAAGCCTCTCTCACCAGTCATTACACAAGCCAGGCTGTCCCATCCTAAAAGGCTTATTTATGGGAAGAGAGAAGTCATGGGGTTATAATGGCAGACTCTTGCTATTTATTTAAAGCAAAAGTAGAAAAATATTATAGTCAACGGTGGTGTACAAGAAGGTATACCATCGAGGTAAGCTCATGAGGTAAGATGCCACGAGCCCGAAAGGCGAGTGGCAGCAATTACGTCAAGAGCTCCTCGGAATAGTGTATTTCATAAGTATGCTACAGGTGTCCATTGTTCATTTTATACAATACATTTGGATGGTTACTGTTAGTATTGATTGTAACTGCAAATACATATCACATATGGAAGTAAGCATGACATGATAAAACAGACATAACATTTTTAAAATTCCGTTTTTCTCCTCTCACCCACATGTCCTCTGGTCTCTTGTCAGCTGCATCCTCTTATACCTGCCAGACTCGCAATGTCCTACTCTCTGTCTCCACACACACTGCCCATGCTATACTATGGGAAAACACCAAGATGCTGGGTCCCAGGGCATACACGCCCTTAACATAACTCCCAACACTGAGTGGAGGAGCAAAGAAGGCACACCGGGGCAGTGATGGATGTGTGATAAGAAAAGGCATTACACACCAACCAAGGATCCCCCCCCCCCCCACACACACACACACACTTTATACAGAGCCCTACCCACCTTCCAGCCACATTGTCAGAAGCTTCTAGCAAGCAGGACATCATGCCCATGACGTCATATGCCGTTCTAAATCTCCTGAAGGAGTTTCTGTGGTGCCTGGGAGTCTTGTAACCCTCAACTGGAAAGGATACCTATGCATCACCCCCCCAACACTCCACCAGCCCAGTATGGTGAAATGTTACTGCTAAATCATCCACATGGTAGTGCAGCAACCCATCCTGCTCTCCTTGAGCAGGCAAAGTAATTATATTACAACTGCCTGCATATGTTGAAAAATGTAGCAGGTGTAAACAATTTACAGCACGCAATAGTTGCATTTTTTTCTAAATTATATTTCAAATATTGTATCTCTTATAAATAAAATGTATATAAATTAACCCACCCCACAAGCTACAGCTTGCGAGACTGGCAAATCAGGCCCCCTAACTAGCAGGATTTGCATTCCGATACAGAAAGTGATTGTGGGAAACCCTGGCTAGCCATGTAAGCCAGATGGCTCAGTGGTCGTGCACTGGAACTACCTTCTGGGGGCCCTGGTTTAAATCCCATTTAGGTCAGGTTATTTTCCTGTCGGTCCAATTTGTACTCGCCTAACTTTTTAGGGTTGAGACTACCATTATACATCCATTCCCCAAATATAAAAACTAACGATGGCCTTTAATTGTCTTCCAGCTACCTCTTCAATAAAGGGTCCGATCCTCAAAAGTGCTTCACACACATAAATCATGCAAATCCAAGGGGTCAAATCTCTGCACTTGCGGATGCCAGTACCCTTGCAAACACTCCTCCACCCAATGCATATTAACAGAGAAGCATGCAGGGGCCAGTACTGTGTGGGGCAGGGGGTGGAATGGGGTCCTATACCTGCATCAGCTGAAGAATGGATCCCCTGCTCCATGCCGAACAAGTGTTTGTGGGATACAGCAGTCCTCCAAGGACCACACAGGACACAGCTTAAAAAGCAAAATTCAAAGTTGAGCCCGCAGCTCTCCATGGCTGCTAGGAGGGCTGGGGGGCTGAATAAACAACCCCCCCCCCCAGACCCATGGTGGCTGGTGGAGGGGCCATGTAAGTGCTATTACAGGGGTCAAACTCTTGTAGTATGTGCCCCTTCCACCACTCACAGCAGAAGTTTCTTTATGGAAGCACATCCCTACCCCTGACCAGGCCGCCTGCACAGGAAGTGCAGGCTGCATGGGTAGGCGTGCAGGCATGTGCATGCCGCAGAATGCCCGCACGTGCGGAGCAGGCATCGTAGCCACGCAAGATATTTTTGTATGGATCAGGCCCAAAGAATGTGCCACACAACATGATAATTTGGCCCATATTTTACAGGCCAGCGCTACACATTTTAGTGCAGACAGACTGAGGGTATGCCTCCCCACCCAAGTTAAGATTTCATTTTGACAGTGTTAAGTCTAGACTCATGTTAAACATGATAACCGTTTTCAGATGGGAGTTTTACTAAGGAATTTGGTTAGGGTGTCAAAAATGAGAAAAAATGTTATACTACAACATGATGTTACGTCAGTCACCTAGCAGCCTTATCTACAGTCAAAGCCAGGTGGTAGAATGATTCAAGCCCACCCCATTTCCCAACTTGCCCGACAGGCCAAGATCCTTTCTTTTTTTTTTTCCATATAGCTATTTGCTCCTGTTACCCCTCCTGCCTTACTTGGCAACAGGAAAGACATGTATTTTTATGTTTTTTTCTCCTTGTTACTCCGGGACCCCAGATCACACATGTGCGCTGATGCGAGCATGCGCTCCGTGGCTTTGGTGACCGCCCCTTCCATCCACCTGGCCTATTACCAGGTTTCTCTTGTGGCTTGACACTGCCTCCTGGCCTCCACCGGGTAACAGCCAAGAGCCAGGAAAACCCCATGCCCCTCACTGGAGAGGAGAACTGCCTTGCGACTGCTCGATCCAGCTCCTCACCCTCCCCCCCCCCAGCCGACCCCTGGCAGCACAAGCTCACTCCTGAACCCGGGTCGCCAGCGTAGCGTGAGCTGTGGTGTCCAGTGCCTCAACCCTCTGCACCACCGGGCCGGCCTGCCAAGATCCTTTCTAAAGCCTGCCAAGCAGTAAAACGAGTCACAGGATAAACCCGAGGTGCTCAAGTGAGGATCTGAAATATGGAAGTCAGCCACCGACTCCACATTTAGCATAATTAAAGCATTTACTGTTAGTTTAGTGCAAATAAACAGGTAATCAAAACACACATCCAATAACTGCTGCCATGTTCCCATCCCATGAAGTAACCAGATGAACACAGCAGTTGGGATCCAATGACTTGCCACTTCCCAAACCTGTAGTCCAGAGGCAGACAGCAAGCTGCTATCTCACAACAGACAAGAACACTTGCAGACACATTATCCCACCCAGGACATACCGATCTGCACGCAGTAACTAGGTTAACGGATGAAGGTCTAGGCCAGTGGTTCACAAGCCCTAAATCCTAACAGACTCAAAATGTAGCCATCAGGACTTTGTATTTTTTTCCACCATAACCCTCCTTTTAAAAAAATAATCTGTTTTCACACACTGAAGCTTTTATATCCGAAAGACATTCTGACCTGAAGCTGTTTTCCATGTGTAGTTGGTGGGGGTGGTGGATCAGGCTTCTGCTCCCATGAAACTGATCTCCCATACTGCTAAATTCAGCTCATTTTCTATCTGAGGCCCTAAAGAGCTCTGTGGCTGCATAAACTTCTGCTGGTGGCCTCGTTTGTGAAACACTGGTTTCAGCTATGTACTGTGCAATTACCTCCCCATTTTAGTTCTGCAAATTGCTTCACACAGGCTGTGTTCTAACAGCAGTCAGCAGCTGCAAAGTCAGAAAGACTCCAAGCTCGTGAGTACTCTGAGTGAAACTGTAACCTTTTCCTGCTATTTGTCAGAGACGGTTGCAGTCCATAACATCTGGAACCAATTTCCACCAGACTCCAGATGTGAGAGGCTGGCAGGGGCAGGGCCGCCAGACAGCTTGCTGCCCTCCTCCCCCCACCCCACTATATAGTCTTTTCCATGAGAGCAATTTTGCTTGCTTTAAAATTCAGATCTGAAGTTATTAATAAAGTATATGGAATGATGTCATATAAATCACAACATCAAAATAATTAATGTAAACACGTACATTTAAACCCTTTTTAAAATAAAAAAAAAAAGACAGATACAAAATGACTATGACTATGAATAGATAGGTCACTGACAGAGCAAAGGCCAATGGCACATTTATAAGGTAGAAAAAGAAATGGGCAGACTGGATGGGCCTTGCGGTCCTTATCTGCCGTCAACTTCTATGTTTCTATGTTTCTATGTAAAATGTCACGTTTCTGGATGTGAACAGCTCTGACAAATGCAACCAAATGGTAACTGTAAAAACTTGCAGTACATGTAGTTGTTTTTAAATTAAACAAAAATTAATCAATCACTCTGGCTGAGGTGGGGATGTACCCCTCGTTTGGCCCTTGGACAGCCCACCTGGTATCCTCTGCCAAGCCGTCCAGATAGGGTGGCCCGCAACGGGCTCCCAATGGGGACACAGAGATCAACCAGAGGTCTCAAATGAGGCTCACAACCTGGGGAGTCATTCAGGAGGGTGCCCAGGAAGCGACATCCTGCTGCTGTCCCGGAGGGTTTTCTACTACAGTTTCTCCTGGAGGTGTGGATGTGCAATGACTTCACTGCGTAGATGTGCATACTCCCATGCATGTACTGCAGACATCTGCCATGCCTCTGACCTTACAGTATGCGGTCCTGGCCGGTGTACACCCAGTATCCGGTTGGTGTCAGTCATGCACCGGGAACCCATGCCCATCCCTCCTGGAGGTGGACAGCTGTCCATAGGATGCTCATCCAACCTCCCCCGCCAGCCGGCCCTCTGACCAGTGTCACAAGTGGCAGCATTACCATTGTGCCAGCGGGCTGGCTTAAAGACATTCTTTAGTTGAAGCTAAAATTGTTTATATAATTTTTTGTTTGTTTCATTCACTCTGGGGAGGGTTTTCAGAATCAAACCTGTTGGGACTGGCCAAAGTGTGTAACGGAAAAAAGCTGCACGGTCATGTGAGACACCTGGATTTATGTACCGACCCTGGGCATACAAACACCAAGAGTCATTGCTTCATTGGCATTTGCCCCCATCATAGCAGGGTTTGGGCATCCATTTGGTGTCAGAATAGCAGGCAAACATGCAGCACTGCAGGGGTGATGCAGCTGGGGTGTGACCCTCGACGAGAAGGAAGAGACTTGAAATCCTGGGCTGGCCCAGTGGTGCAAAAGTACACAGCGCCACCACTGGGGAGACCAGAGTTTACATGTGCGATCCCGGGAATCCCACACAGGGAACGACAGAGGTGGGGTATACAAAATACAGGTGCGTCACTCTGCTGCCAGGGTGGGAAGGCACAGGCTGTGTGGCATTCAGTCACCTACCCCCGACTGACCAAGGAATGGCACCTGCCATCAGCTGTAATGGTAGTCACCTGCCTGCACGCTGGCGTGACCCTAATTATTGAGATAGGGCATGGGGAAGAGAGAAACACAGAATAGTGTAAAAAGGGCAGGGTGAAAACCTGCCTTGGATCAGGGTAGGGGAAGGAAGGGAGGCCACCAGAAAGACACCACAAAGACACAAACCTGCGTGAATAGTAAACCAAGTAAGAATTTTCTTCCCTTGTGTTTGTCCTCCTGATACCTAGCTGGCCCCTATCCAGATCGCCCCACCCCCCAAGCCCAGTCCTTACCATCTCCAGGACTTACCCCCATTTCCCCATCACCTACCCTCACAGTGGTGTCAGAGGGGCCCATCTCTTGCCCTTCCGAAGCAGGATCCAATCAGTCAGGTACCCAATCTGTAGTGCCATGCCTGTGGAGGCTGTCCCTTCCTCCCAGCCGACGAGGGATACTTTTTCTTGATGTGAAATGACACAGAGTGTCCAGACGGCCTCCCACAGCCTTCTGGGCTTCATAACTGTCTTGACACCCAGCCTCTGCTAGGGATTGGGCACACTGTGGGAGTTGCAACCCATCCACCCCATGAGAACAAAAGTAATCCCTTAAATGCTCAATCTTTTCACACCAGCCAACCTCTCTCAACCAGAGTCCGCAGCTGAAATCGGGGCACTAGTGTATCAGGTTGTAGCATTACTGCTGTGCTACTGAGCTGACCAAGTTAGAAGTTTTTAAGGCTTTTAATACATTTAGAGGTTCTATACATGCTAATTAACTGTTTAACAATAGTGCTTATCAACAGTTAGGAATAATAAAATAGGAAAGTGCTGTTAAACATGTAGTAGTCAGATGTGGGCTAGCAATATCCAACTAACATAATTCTAATTTAGTTTATGTTTTACTCCGGATAGCCCAACTGAGAAGCAATGTCTCTAGTCATTACTGAATTCATTCAAAGACCGCTTTTAAGAACTAAGAAAGTTAAATAAAACTCCCCAGCGTGAGAAAAAGCCACCGAGGACCAGCGTTCTGTACTGGTAGAGGCCCCATATTTGTACTTCTTTCCATACAAGTATGCATCAACTTCCTGTCTGGAAAAGGCAACCCACAGCCTTACTGCAGGGAGTTTCATGCTTAAATGTGCTTGTGATTTAGTTGTGGGAAACCACAAAGGAATAAGCATTAAGAGGAATTTTGGAACGGTTTTCAAATATGAGAGTAATTGCAAAAAGAGGTGCAAATGCCTAACTTTTATTGGGGGGTGGGAATAAATGAATTAAACATGAAATCAATCCTTTGCTCGCAGATCTTACTTTTGTACACATAGCAATGCATCAACATGGAATCACTCTATACCAGAAAGGGTAGGCAATGTATCCGATGCTCTTTACTAACAATGGGGAAGGCAGTAAACCCATCCTACCCTCTGAAAAACCAGCCTGTCTTAAAAGGTGTGTTAAGGCAGATAATGCAACTGAAGATTCATGGAAAAGGCAGCATGGTCTAGTGGAGAAAGCACAGAACTGTGACCCAGGAAATCAGGGGTTCAAATCCCACCAGAGCCACTGGCTCATTCTGTAACCTACAGCATACCATTTAACCTCCCTGTACTGCAGTTACAGTGTAGCTTAGAGCAGAGAACTGGAGAACCAGGTTTTAAACCCATCACTGCCATCTACTGTGTGACCTTGAACAACTCACTTAGGACCCCTGGGCTTAACGCCCATGCTTAATCTCCCCGTGTTAAACCCCTTCCATACGTTTAAGCGCTTTCAGCTTTCCTACTCTGCCTGCACACCACGGTTAGAAATAATGTTTTGGGGATGGCTGTCCTAGTGATATGTGGAATGTTAATTGTACCTGTCCTGCAGAGTTTCTTCCTATCCTGGTAAGTTGCCCTTAAATGGGTAACGGTGTGCCCCATTTCACTGCCGTAAAAATGGCAGTTAATTAAATTTCCCCTCCTGCTCAGTAGCCTTAACAAGGTCACTTGCTCGACTCCCCTTTGTCTCATTAGCTTCCCTGACAAGGGCTTTAAATTAATGTCTCTCCCATTGCTCAATAGTCCTGAAAATGGTTTTACCAGCATCCCCTCTTCTGTCGTCCTACTTAGACAATGGGGTTTAATTTGCTTTGCTGCTTGAAAAATGTACTTATGAGTACATGCCTCATGCTGCAACCTGAAACAGAGCACACTTTGAAATTAGGTATACAGTTTTTTTTTTTTTGTTTTTTTAAGAGCAGTGGAGGGCAGACAAATGCTCATGCACTATGGCAAGGTATGCATGTGCAGTACTCCGCAGCCCTCTTCATGTCTGCTGACCACCTGCAGAAACCACCAACACTAATGACATCACAAGACATTGGGTTAGACGGACAACCATCACCACATGATGCTGGGACATCCATCAGCCCAACTTTACAGGTGGCGGTTTCCTGGGTCCTAGTGCCACAGTTTGCTACTGACTGGGTGCCTCTTCCTGGGAAATTAACACAGCTGTCTGGAATGTGGAAACATGTGTTTTTAACACTTCATGGGGCAGTAACCGGCCATAACACATACAGCAGCTTTGATGGCTCAAATGCTAATTATGTTGCACAAAATGGCAGCCGAGATTTCATGTGCGAGTTCGATGTTACAGCCATTATTTTTGCAGCTCAAACTGCATCCTTTTGAATGGTGCTGTTTAAAACCAAATTCCTGTCCTTTCCATCCGAGCTGCAACACTGGGTAAAAGCAGATTCCCACAGTAAATGAGATGTTGCTTACTAGGTTGGGCTAGCCTGGGTAAATAAAACAGTCAAAAAAAAAAATAAAAAAAAAAATTATATAGCCTAGGTTCAATTCTGAAAATAAGTCCATTAATGTGCATGTGTTCTTGTCAGACTAGCCAGGTTACCTCTGCTTGCCTGCAGCCACTGTTGACATCAAAAGAGCAATGACATATGGTCCTAACTTGTGTAGTACAGGACAGGAAGGCATAAGATTCCATATCTTACAAACATCGCAAGCAAAAGTGAAGAAAAGTAACAGATATTAACCATGTGCAGAATTCTAGAGTACAACTAGAATAAAAAAACGAGCTGAACAGGTTTGAGAGAAGTAGACGAAGACAGCGATAGATACCTAGAGGTGTACTGCCAAAGAAAGCTTTTCAAATTACAGAATGGTCAAGCGAAACCCAAGCACTGATGCACTGGAATATTCTACACCATGGAAAAAAGGCACCAGTGAAAAAAGGGTTTTGGCCCAGAGAAAAAACAGCAACAGCAGCGTCAAGGAGAGGTTCTAAAGTACAGACAGTTCTGCGATGGTGTCCCCAGTCTGAGCAATAACAGACTTGTCCTTGAGTTTCTGAGTATACAGTTCATCTGGGAAGGAGGAACTGGAGAAAAACAAAGAATTTAGAGTAAGCATCCAAGCGCACAATGTGTTCAATGTGCATAAAATAAGGGTTAATACATACCTCACGGTGAATGCACGTGCACAAATGTGTTGTGTAAAACAGTGGAAGTGCAGATATGAGCATGCATTGTGAGTTGTAGGTCATGTGCTCCAGTTAATACAGCCAAGCTCAGGGCTGGCCTGGTGCGTTTCAAGGAGACAGAAAGATGCTCAAAGAAACCCATTCCATTTATGAAAATGACAAAACATTCTTGTACCTAACCACCCTTTCATA
This sequence comes from Neoceratodus forsteri, assembly GCA_016271365.2. Lineage (NCBI taxonomy): Eukaryota > Metazoa > Chordata > Ceratodontiformes > Ceratodontidae > Neoceratodus > Neoceratodus forsteri. The sequence goes on from JADMNL010000031.1 coordinate 173,644,746, forward strand.
CTTCACTGACTCAGTAAATTCTCTTTTGTTGCCAAAATGATCCCATTCCTGATAAATAAAAATAAGCAATGCCGTCATTGCCATCTTTGAACAACTGCTAGAATCTTTCTGGAACTGAATTTTTAAAAGCAACATAAACCCATTTGTTTACATTTTTTTTTTAAATAATTGTTATTTTTGGGCATGTGGGAAGGCTATTTTCAAAGTTTTAAAATTGTCCTGAAAACTTATCTTTTTAGCCTAGCATTTTCTGATTTTTAATGCCGCTGTTGTATTTATTAGTTTTAACTTTTTGTATTGTCTATTTATTGATGTGTTTTAATTAGTTGTTGTACAGGTGCCTTGGTTTTAGAAAGGCGCCTTTTTATAAATAATGACTGGATTTATTGTTTTGTGCATTTGTTTTAAAACAGTCCTGTTGTTTCCATAGTTAGGGTCTCTTGTTAATCTAGCTTTTTTCGTGCCCAATATGCCTTTTTTAATTACTCGAAAGTGCAGGAACCCAGTGACATCAGCTGAGTTAAAGCCTACAGTGATACTTTTCATGCAGGGCTTCCACTCAATGGATGTCACTGGGTTCTGGAATTACTAAGTAAGTAAAATATTGAGTATTGGGCGGGAAAATGGCTGCATTAAAAAGGGACTCTAAATAAGTGAAAAACAGGATTATATATTTTACACATGCCCAGATTTACAATTTTATTGACAAATGTAAACACGATTCTATTCCTTTGAAATGCTGCACAGAAACCAATGATCAACAAGGCGCGCGTCAAGCCTCACAGATTTAGTGAAACCAAGCACCATATGGTACTTTGTATCAGAAAGATACAGACCTATGCCCACACCAAAGATACTCTAGTCTTGGTCATGGACGAATGCTTATCTGACATACATGCTGTCGAAAGGTCACTCCTCTCACAGGGCAGTAATGTTCAGAGTGTACTGTCCTGCCTCCTTACCAACTTCAAGGCTCTCTGTCTTAAGCTTGCCCCTACGTGTAAATTTAGGGCCTGTGGAAGAATCTTTGTATCATGGCTGAACTAAGATCTCGCTTCAAGCAAAGTGATGACTATACAGTTATCTCGTGACGGTCCCACAAGTCCTCCCCGATCCTCTGCTCTTCCTTCAGTACGTAACAATTGTGAAATTGGTGTACCAGGGAAACCAAGCGTGGCAGGGCAGCCTACTTTCAAACCAACCTGCACAACATCTCCAGCCCTGCAAAGTTGTGGAAGGTTTGTGCACAACCTACTGCCCCTCCCCCATCAGCTCTCAGCCCCTCCATCAGAGGGAACTCCTTGCTACTCGCAACTCCAAATGAGGTGGCATCCTGCTTCAATAAAATTTTTGCCAGCTGTGCAAAAGACCTAATACAGTACCTGCCTCCACAATGCTCTCATATATTCCCCAAACAGCTGGGTTAAAAACCTATTCAGCTCCTGAGAGATAATGTGATCTGAAATGCTAAGGGCCTTGCAGTTTCAACACCCCCATAAGGTGAAAAAAGTTGGCCCCCCCCCAACCGAAGTGGCAGTGAGCCACGAAGCGCTAGCACTTACTGCACATCTGGCTATTTCTTCATGAATTAAACCACTTCAGTTTTGCAAGATGCCATATATACTCTCTCCCCCTTCCCTCTCTTGCCCAAGAATATATACAGGTTACTCACCTGTAACAGGAGTTCTAGGAATGGTATATGTTGTTCATCCACACTCATTGGCAGTATCCTTGCCGCTTTAAATCTTGCCGGAAGGTCTTCAAGCTTGCTCCTCCCACCCACCCGGGTGGTATAACTCTCGGCTCCGCCCCATGACGCTAGATCTGGCCCGCTGGAAGCTCAGGTTGTGCGTCGAAGCCGGAAAGTCGGGTGGGTCGTGTGGATGAACAACATATACCATTCCTAGAACTCCTGTTACAGGTGAGTAACCTGTATTTCTAGGACATGGATAGTTGTTCATCCACACTCATTGGCAGACTCCTAGCAGTTCTCCGGAGGAGGAGGCAAGACGACAATCCACATACTTACTTGGGAAAGAGAGACTGAGAACCGAGGCCCCAAAACCAGCATCCCGGCGTGACTCAGGTCGATGTGGTAGTGGGTAATGAAGGTGTTTGCTGACTCCAGGTAGCAGCCCTGCAGATTTCCTGGATAGGGGCGTCCCTGGAAGCAGCCACCGTTGCAACAGTATGGCAGTGTAGAATGAGCTCTTATCCTCTGGGAGCTCCATGCCCGCTAACTTATAGCAGAGATCTATGCAGGAGGTTACCCACCTGCTTATCGTCCGCTTGGCTGCAGGTCTGCCAGATCGTGGCTTCAGCGTAGGTGACAAACAGCTGGCGAACCTCTCCGAATTTCAGCCGTCGCCTCCTTATAATAGCGGCGCCCTTCTAGGATCCAGAGTATGGAGCCTATATTGACCTCGAGGTGTGATTGGGGTAGGAATCGCAGAGTCAACACCTGGTTAAGGTGAAACTCCGACACCACCTTCGGAAGAATTTCGTGAGGGCGCAGGACAACCTGTCCCTGTGGGAAGACCAGGTAAGGAGACTCCGATGAAAGCTCTGGAGCTCTCCCATCCTTCTGGCTGACGGATAGCCACCAAGAAGGCGGTCTTCCACGACAGGTGAGAGAGCACACCTGTGCATAGGTTCTGAATGGCTTGCCCATGAGCTTTGCCAGTACCAGCAGTAGATCCCACTGGAGGTGGGGTTCCCGCTACTGGAGGGAAATGTGATCAAGGCCTTTGAAAAGCGCCAGACCACCTTCTCCTGCGCCACCGACTGCTTCCCCGGCCCGCCCGGTAAGCAGAGATGGCTGCCAGGAGCACCCTTAAGGTCGCCGACCTAAGCCCTTGACTAGAAAGGGACCATAAATAGTCCAAGATGCTTGCCAAGGAACAGGAGGAAGGGTCCAAGCCCTTGCCCTGACACCAAATGGAAAACCTTTTCCATTTGAAGGCATAGCATTTTCTGGTCGACTCCTTACGGGACGCCTCAACTACATTGAGGACCTCGTCGGAAAGACCCAAAGCCTGGAACTCTAGCCGCTCAGGAACCAGGCCGTCAGGTGCAGGGATTGAAGGTCCGGATGGAACACCTTCCCCTGATTGACTGAGAGCAGGTCCGGGCGAGCTGGAAGCTGCACGGAGTCCTGGAGCTGAGACTGAGGAGATCTGGTACCAGAACTGGCGAGGCCAGTCTGGGGCTATCAGAATCACCTGCGCCTTGTCCCTCCTCGCAGGAGAAGCACCTTGTGGATCAAAATGGGGAAAGGCGTAAAAGAGGCCGGGGTCCATTGCCTCGAGAAGGCATCCCCTGCAGCGAGCCCTGCTGAGGGGGGCCGGCATGGAACAGACTCAGCTTCGCGTTCTCCGTGGAGGCAAACAGGTCCACCTGAGGTGTGCCCCCAAAGGGAGAACAGATGCTGTACTACCTCCGGCAGGAGAGACCACTCGTGGGATGCAGCCCCTATCCGGCTCAGGGCATCGGCCAGGGTGTTGGAGGCTCCTGCCACGTGAATGGCTAGGAGATCCGCCTCCAGGCTGCGCACGAGTGACCAAATGCGGAGAGCTTCCTTGCATAGAAGCATGGAGCGCGTCCCGCCCTGGCGGTTTAGATAGTACATAGTCGTGGTATTGTCCGTCTGGACTCGGACCACTTGACCCCGGAGGAACGGAGCAAAGGCGGTGAGAGCTAGGCGGACCGCTCGGAGCTCCAGCAGGTTGATGTGGCATCGGGACTCCCGCGGGGACCAGAGGCCATGAGCCCGGTGTTCCCCCAGATGGGCACCCCAACCCATCAGAGAGGCATCGGTCGACAGAGACCGTCGGCTCGGGGCTGGACGGAAGCAGGATGCCCTCCTGCAATTGATCTGGAACGGTCCACCACTGGAGAGCATTCCACATCCCCTGTGTCACCGACACAAGCTGGTCCAAGGGATCGCAGCGTTGTGACCACTGGCTGGCCAGTCCCCACTGAAGGGGACGCATGTTCCAGAGGCCCAACGGACCACGCTGGTACAGGCAGCCATGAGACCCAGGAGGCGCAGGAAGTCCCGGGCAGGCTGATTGCCCAACCAGAAATGATCGGGCAAAGGAGGAAGAACCTCGGCCCTGTCACGGGAGCCGCCTCTGGCTCGAAGAGAGTCGAGCTGCGCCGATGAATAAAATCACCTGCTTGGCTCGAGGTTCTGACTTGGCCTCGTTGACAAGGAGGCCCAGTTGAGAGCAGACCTGGAGGCCAGATCTCTGGACCACTCCGCCTCCTTCCTGGAGGGAGCTGCTATCAGCCAGTCGTCCAGGTAAGGGTACACCCGACCCCCCGGCGCGCAGAGAATGCTGTCACCACTGCCATGCATTTGGTGAAGACCCTGGAGCTGGAGACAAGCCAAGGGCATGGCTTGGAATCAAGAGAGATCCTTCCGCTTCGAAGCGAAGGAATCTCTGGTGAGACGGACGGATAGGGACGAAAAAACGCGGCCCTGCAAGTCCAGAGAGCAGAACCACTCTGCCGCGTTCCAAGGATGGTATTATCTGAGCCAGAGTGACCATCCTGAAGGTTCGAGACCTTAGGAACTTGTTTAGAGTCGTGTAGGTGGAGAATGGGGCGCCAACCCCGTCCGTTGGAACCAGGAAGTACCTGGACATAAACCCTGGGTCTGAAGGAGGGTCCACCACCTCTCTTACCACCTCCTTCTGGAGGAGGAGGGCGATGTCGGCTCGACGAGCCGCCAGTGAGGCTGGGGATCCCGAAGCCCCCCGAGGGGCGACGGCTCCAGAGGGTGGTGCCTGCTCGAATTCCAGAGGCAGGCCTCTTCCCACCACCTCAAGACCCACCTGTCCGTGGTAACAGCGGACCAGCGAGCCGAGTGCGGGCCGTCCCCAAGGGGACCAGGGGAGTGGCGGATGGATGGGCGACACCCCTCAGCCACGTCACTGGGCAGGCTTGGAGGAGGGACCGGCCGAGGGACCTCCTGGGCCCTTCCTCCTGCCTCCTGTTAGAGGCAAGTGCGCTTGGGTTTGGGATGCCAAGGCCGAGCCTGCTGGCCCTGACGTTGGCTGGGCGGGCGCGCTGGGGCACAGAAGGACGAAAGGGCTTAGGCTGTGGTTTGCGGCCTTTGTCCTTCTGAGCGGAAGACCCGGGTCAAGGTGGCATTGGACTTCTCGATCCTCTGCAGGTGACCTTCCACCCCAGGGCCGAAGAGGTCAGTCCCCAAAAAGGGAACATCCGCCAACTTGTGCTGGGTATCCGAAGTAAAGGTGGATATCCTCAGCCAAGCCCGCCGACGCATAGCCACTGCGGCCGCCACCGATCTGGCACATGAGTCCCCTACATCCAAAGCAGTCTGGAGCTGCTGTTTGGCCACTGCCCTGCCCTGGTCCCGCACCTGCTTAACCGTAGTCTGCAGATCGGCGGGAAGATGAGGGATGACCTCATCCAGGGCCCAACAGGGCATGAGAAAAATGTGCCATGAGGACGGCCGAACTGGCCTGGCCGAAGGCGAGAGGGACAGCGTAGACTTTTCAACCCGACATAGTCCAATTTCTTGGACTCTTGTCAGGAGGTTTGTCCACATCCTTGGCGTTGCCGGTGCGCTGAAACTGTCGGTAACCAACCCCTCAGCAGAGGGTGTACCAAACCGGACAAGGAACCGGGGACCGTGATACTTCCTGGCCATCCTGGTCAAGGCGCAGGGCAGGAAGCAGGGCGCTGCCAAAGTTCCAGTGCTGGACCCACTATGGCCTCGCCACCGGAAAGGCCTCCGTCGGAGAATCCCTCGGTCCAGAATCTCGTGAGGATACCTGGCCCGTTTGGAAGCGGGTTCGAGCTCCATCCGGTAGACTCCGAGATGAGCGAAGCAGTCCTAGGAAGAACGACGGGCTATCGTCCATTGGCTGACCTCCTGAAGACTCCAAGTCGAGTCGCTTGGAGAAGAAGGAGAATCATCTTCGGACTGGAAGAGTCCTCGAAACTGCCTCTGGCCTGAACCACCCCTTCACCTGCGAGGTCGGTCGGGAGTGAGGGTAACTGACACCCGATGGGTAAACCCTTAGCCGACCGAGAATCCTTGGTCGGAGCCCCAATTGGTGGCTGTGGAGGCGGAGGTTCCACGCAATCGGTGGAGCAGCTGGTTTTGGCGAACAACGGCCTGGGTATAGGCTCCTCGGGCAAGTCGAGGGTTGTGTCGACGTTCGGTGACAACCACTTAATGGCGGGGAAGGCGAGATGCGGCTTATTCGGCCAGGAGGAGCTGTTACAACATATAGGTCCTAATGCCGCTGCGGCGTAATTTCCTTGAAGCCTCCCCTCATCCGAGGAGGAGGGAGGCGAGGCAGCTGGCCGCCAGCAGCTTACCCAGCAGTGCGAGACCCGAGACCGCCTTATACGGCGGTGGGAACGGCTGGACCGCGAAGAGGTCCGAGACCGAGACCGAGAGTCCCGGAATTTCCGGGGTCGGTGCAGGGAGGTGTCGGCCGGAACCGACACTCCCTTCGGCTCGGAAGGTCCATCCGAGGGCTCCGGAACCGGAGGCACAGGCGAGCCCACGGGATCCTCAACTCCTCCCGGGGGAACCGGGGAGAGGGGAATCTCGGCTGCTAAAGGCGACAGCCAGTCCAATGGGTCGAGAAAAATCTCGACTTCATCAGTCAGGAGTCTCGGTCAGCTGACCTGACGAGGGACACCGTGAGGCCAGTGGCGGCTTGGCGTGTCGCCGAAAGCCGACGGTCACTGCCGAGGAGGGACCTTTCCCGCCCCCAAGAGCGTCGCGGAGGGACTTACCCTTGTCCCTCTTTTGGACCCGAGAAAAAGGTCCAGCAGACGAGCCCTTCTCCTTTAGTGGAGAGGGACAGACAAAGCTCATAAAGGAAGTCGTAGGAAGAACCCAGAGAGGCGGGATAAATGCAGCGGCCGAGGAAGGCTCTGACCGCGCCGCCTCTCTTCGAGGCGACCATCCGCTTTCGAGCTGATCAGCGAGCCGCCGCCCGCGGGACACCGCCAACCGGGCCTCCTTGGACTTCACGGAGGGAAAGCGCTTCGGACGCGCCAGTTGCAATCGGGCAGCACGGTCTCGAGGACGAGGGCGAGAAAGATGAGCACAGGTCGCAAGCCTGCGGGTGCGTGCTCAAGGCCTAAGCAGTAGACACCGCGTGGAGTGTGGATCCGTCCGAGACATCTTCTGCCCATGGGCATCTCCGAAATCCGGAGTCGATTTATCCACCGCGGCGCGAGGGATCAGAACTGAAGTCTTTTGCAAAATATTAGTTTTAAATCCGCAAACGGAGAAATAGGAACCAGTCACAAACGCAGAGCGTTAAGGAGGGAACCTGAGCTTCCAAGCGGTAAGGAAGATCTGGCGTCATGGGGCGGAGCCGAGAGTTATACCACCCGGGTGGGTGGGAGGAGCAAGCTTGAAGACCTTCCGGCAAGATTTAAAGCGGCAAGGATACTGCCAATGAGTGTGGATGAACAACATATCCATGTCCCTAGAAACCTTATTCCGGTGACTGCCATCACAAGGATGGCAGGAATGTTTTCTGCCCATATTTTCTCCCTCATCCTCCCTCTTGGTGTGGGACGTGCCCTAGAGCTGCAGTGACTCAGCATGTCCCTGCGGAGAAGTGAGTTCTCCGGCTCGCCTGCAGGGGTACCAATGCTCTGGAACCTGCCACTAACTAACACTCTGGCAGCTGGTTGTGGCATGACCTCCCCCCCCCATGCGTCAACCAGAGTCTGCTCCCAAGTTTCACTCATCTGCACTGCAGTGGGACACACGGCTGCTAGGTCCTTGGGGGCAGGCTTCTATGATACTTTGCTAAATCTCTGTGTTGTGTGTGTACCATTTTTGGGCTTCAAAACCCCCCACAAGAGCTGTGGCCTGCATTAAATAGTCTCCAAACTCATTCTCCTGGCTATGTCCAACGGTTGTATCTTTGTCCATCCACCTAACCATTTGACAGATCCCATTTTCCTGGAAATGGGCCAAGCTTCTGTCCACGCACAGGGATGGAGACCCACAGTTAATTACTACCGCCTCATGTCCCTTCTGCCAGTACTGTCCAAAACTTTGGATAGTGTAATTCACTCCCAAATAACACACTTCCTAAACATCTCAGCTCGGGCTTCTTGGTATCAGGTAACAGCAGTGAACCCTGAACAGTGCAGTCTGAACTGCACTGTCAGGACCGTGCAATGCCTGAATTGCAACAGGGTTGGAATAGCGCATGTTAACTACACGTTATCCCTGTGGCTATTCAAGCATTGCTGAGATGGAGAAAGCAGCAGAAAAGTGCAGTTGCTGGCGAGCTGCTCCCGTGGTGGGAGAGGTTAGGGCAGCAGTAGCTCGGCAAGCACAGAGTGGGAGACCAAGGTTCTATTCCTGGTCTCCCAACATAGTTACTTATTTTCCCTTGCCCGAAGTATACTTATTTTTTGGTAAGAGCTGAAAACTGAATTTCAATGCCCCCCCCCAGAGTTGGATATATAAGTTGGGGAAATTCAGACAGAAACCCTGCAAAATAGAAGTCAACAATGTGTGGGTTGAGCAATGGTAGCGGTCTTGGTGTGGTGTATGACCACTACCATTGGTGCTGTTTTTCTGGACGGTATTATGTCCAGGCAATGTTGTTTACAGTGCTGTTTATACTCCGCTGTTCTTGCTGGCACTATTTAAACCTAGTGCCGACTTCTTCAGCCCCCTTTAATCTGGATCCAGGACTGAGAACCCCACCGTCTCATCTTGCCTCAGGCTCACAGACCACATTCATGCACATAAAGATCAGGGTCTGTTAGTTGGTGCAGTAGTCATGGACCTCACCAAGACCACTGATACCATTCAACCACCATTTCTTGATTAACCAGCTGGCTTCAGCAGAACCCTCCCCTTGGACTGTCAGAAGGTTTCAGGGCTACCTGTTTGAATGCACACTTCAAGTATTCTCCCCCCTCCCGGGAGTCTCCCAAGGCTTGGTGCTTGGCCCTCTGTTGCTCTCCCTTTCTATAAATGACCTGCGCCTGGGCCTGCAGAAGGTCTACAATACAAATGCATGCAGACAATACTGTTCTTTTTTCCTGTTCCTGTGCTGAAAGTACGTCATCTCATCTTCAGCATGACTTCAAAAAAAACTCATACTTGGTTCCTGGTAAATATAGTGGCTCTTAAGAAAAAAAACACAGAACTATATAAAGAAACAGATTGTGTCAGCAGAACACACCCAAAGATCCATCCTGCCTGCCCATATTCCTGCCTAGCTCCATGTTCGTCCCAACGGCGGGTTGGATTTAGAGATCCAATAGCTCTAATGACTGATTATCACCCTCTTCCTCACGTATCTCATCCTCCTCCTGCCTGTGGGGCCCACTATCCCTTACACCTGTCGCACCCAAGTTTAAATCCCGGCAGTCTTGGCTTCAGTCATCTCTCTGGGCAGTCTATTGCATTCACCCACCGCTCTCTCACATCCCTCCTGACCCCCCCCCCCCCCAAAATCAATCGCCACAAACATCCTCTAGCCACTGTGCCCTCTTTCCTCATGACCAGGTCCTTACAATCCATCCTGTCCACTCCTTGCAAGCACTTGTACGTCTCAATCAATCATATCCCTCCCTTTCCCTCCTGGCTTCTACAGTGCATACATGTTATGGTCTGCCAACCTTTCCTCATGCAATCTCCCTGCTGCCTCTGGATCATCTTCGTGGCCCTCCTTTGTGTGGTCTGTATGTGGTCCCAGTGGCCCTCCTTTGTATGGTCTGTATGTGGTCCCAGTCTTTCGTGAGGTGTGAACTCCAGGTGTAGCCTCACCAGTACTCTAGAGGTGCAATATCACCTCCTTCCTCCTACTATCAACCCCCCCCCCCCCCTTCCTGCTCATACTGGCATCCTGTTTGCCTTCCCATATTCTTTGTTGCAGTGAGCACTGGATATGTGGCGGTCTAAACGAGGACACCTAGGTCTCTATCTTTAGCTGTCTGCACCATCCTCACTCTCCCATCCAGTAGTCCGTTTCAAGATTCTTCCACCTATCAATGTGCATCACTATGCCTTTCAAAAAGGGCGCTGCCATGTTATTTGGCACTCCAAGCTGACTTACCAGAAACACTGTCCTTAACATAGAACATTGAAACATAGAATTTGACGGCAGATAAGGACCGCTTCGCCCACCTAGTCTGCCCATTTTTCTACCTAACAGATAAGCTGCAGATCCTAGTTAACCAACAGCTTACTTCCTCCTGCCCCCCAACTAGGACTGCCTTATGTCTGTCCCATGCATTCTTGAATTCCCCCACTGTTCTTGACTCCCGACCTCCTCAGAGAGGCTGTTCCATGCATCCACAACCCCTCCGTGAAAGAATACTTCCTCACATTACCTCTGAGCAGCCTTCTCCCTCTATCTTCAAATTGTGCTCCCTTGTTCTTGCACGCCTTTTTTCTGAGAGATGCTACCTCTTGGACTTTGTTGATTCCTTGAGGTACTTGGTTTCTATCATGTCCCCTCTCCCTTCTTTCCTCAGGGTATACATATTAAGCTCCTTTAGTCTTTCTTCATATGTCTTCTGGTGCAGACCTGCACCATTTGGCTACCCTCCTCTGGACAGCCTCCACTCTATCTATGTCTTTGCGGAGATGGGGTCTCCAGAACCGCACACAGTACTCCAGATGGGGTCTCACCAACTGTCTGTACGAGGGATAACAACTTCCTGTTTTCTACTACTGATACCTCTCCCTATGCATCCCGGTTTCCCCTCAGCCTTCCTTACTGCCTTCTCACATTGCTGGCCCACCTTTAAATCATCTGATATAATTACCCCCAGGTCCCTTACCATTTTTACTGTTGTCAGTATCTCACCCCCCATTGTGTACTCTTCCCCTGGGTTTTTGTTTCCTAGGTGCATTACCTTGCACTTCTTTGCATTGAATCTGAGCTGCCATACATTTGACCATTCCTCCAACCTTGCCAAGTCCCTTCTCATCCTTTCCACTCCATCTTGTGTATCAACCCTGTTGCAGATCTTTGTGTAGTCTGCAAAGAGACATACTTTTCCTTCTAGTTCTTCTGCAATGTCACTTACAAAGACATTAAAAAGGACCGGTCCCAGTACTGAACCCTGCAGTACCCCACTAGTAATCCTCCTTTCTTCACTGTGGACTCCGTTTCTACTACCCTTTGAGTCCTATTGTCTAGCCAATTTTTTATCCAGGCTACCACCTTGGGACCCACTCCAAGGCTGGCTAACTTGTGTATTAATCTTTTGTGTGGGACTGTGTCAAATGCCTTGCTAAAATCTAGGTAGGCCATGTCCACAGCCCCTCCCTGGTCTACTACTTTGGTCACCCAGTCAAAGAAATATATTAGATTCGTCTGACATGACCTTCCCATCGTGAATCCATGCTGCTTTGGGTCCTATGCTCCACTGGCCTCTAGGTACTCAACAATTCTTTCCTTCAGAAGTGATTCCATCATTTTCCCTACCACTGAGGTCAAACTAACTGGTCTGTAGTTTCCTGCCTCGGTCCTGCTCCCACTTTTGTGAAGAGGAATCACATCCGCCCTCCTCCAGTCCTCAGGTACCACCCCATCCTCCCATGATTTGTTAAAGAGAGTAGTCAGCGGTGTCACTAGTTCTACCCTTAGTTCTTTTAGAATTCTTGGGTGAATCTCATCAGGCCCCATTACTTGGTCCATCTTCAATTTTATTAGTTCTTTCAGAACCCTTTCTTCTGTAAATCGACTGGTATCGAGCCCAGTCTTCAGAATGTTTCTCTTGTTTGGTTTAGGTACCTCCCCCTCCTCTTCCTTTCTGAATACTGACCAGAAATATTCATTCAGTATCCCTGCTTTTTCACTGTCACCCTCTGCCCACATTCCCTTCCCTTTATGAAGCCTCAGTATCCCTCCTTTGGTCTTTCTTCGCTCCCTGATGTACCTATAAAAGGTCTTATCCTCCTTCTTAACAGAGTTGGCTATCCTTTCCTCGGTTTGGGCCTTGGCTATTTTGACTGCCTTCCCTGCCTCCTTCTGCTTTAACTGATAAAGTTCTCTGTCCTGCTCCTTCTGTGTTTCCTTATATTTCCTGAATGCCATCCTTTTCTCTTTAACCTTCCCTGCCACCTCGTTTGAGAACCATAGCGTTTTTTTTCCTTTGCTGTGTTTTGTTGATTTGCTTTACACAAAGGCTTGTTGCCTCTGATGGCTGTTTTGATTACTCCCCATTGTTCCTCCACCCATCCCTCTTGCCTGTTTGCTAGTGCTTTTCTGAGGCACACTCATTTTCCCAAAGTCAGCCCTCCTAAAGTCCAATACTCTTGCTTTTGTATGGCTTGACTGTATGACTGTGTTTATCGTGAACCACACTGTTTGGTGGTCGCTTGTTCCCAGATGGCTACCCACTTCTAAATCTGAGATTCTTTCTCCGTCCCCGTTTGAGAGTACCAGGTCTAAGACTGCTCCCTCCCGAGTGGGTTCCAATACTAGCTATCTGAGGCATGTCCCTTGTAGGGCATCAAGAATGACCCTGCTCTTGGATGTGCCTGCAGCAAAGGTGCTCCAGTTAACATCTGGCATATTCAGGTCCCCCATCAACAATATCTCCCATTTTTCTGCCATTCTAAGGATGCCTTCTATCATTTCCTTGTCCAGTCCCTCCCCCTTGCCTTAAGTGTCTCTAAACAGCAATGCCTTGTGGTTGTTCCGAAATTTTATTACCTGGGTATCTGGTTTGGTTCCAACTTAAATTTCACAGTCCATTTTGACTACCTACTGGCTAAACTGCACCCCAAGCAAGGTGCTCTTTACCAAAACAAAATGAGGGGGTGCCTACCACAAACTGTCAGGTACGAGATTGTCGCCAAAATGATACTGCCCACCACTGAGCACAGAGACTTACTGTCCCATGGGACAATCTTCCAGACGAAATACTGGAAGAACAAACCTCCCAAGCTACTTGTCAACCCTTTTATCCACCTGCACAACTGCCCAGCTACTCTCGCTTATGTCACAGAAGTTCAGGTGTTTTCATCTCCCAAGGCATTACAGAGCCGCTGGCCAGACTGCCTTCTCCTACATGCTGCCTTACCTATGGAATGTTCTCCCCACTGAGCTCAGAATATCTAGCTCTCTGCATCTTCAAAATACTGCAGTGTCCCCATGTGTTGCACAACTGTACTTACAAACCCCGTTTGTACTGTACAGATGCATTATTACTGCAAGCTCTTGGGCTTCCTCCATTTTTTGTATTTATGCTTGGCATGGACATGCTGTTTACATGCTTTGTAATAATATATTACAAACACTGAATTATACCCCACTGTTTTCCTGCTCCCAGGGCGCACCTGGGAATGAATCAATTGCGATTTACCATGCGTTCTGGCCCCCCAAAAATACATAAATCTCATACCACTGTGGCAGTCTGGGAGACAATTTGTCTCAGTGGTTAGAGTATACAGCTGTGAATCTGGAGACTCCGGTTTGAGTCCCACAGCCACTACTCACTACTGTTTGACCCAGAACATTACTTTAACCTCTGTTTCTTTAACCTCTCTCTTATCTCTCTAAGCCATCACTGTGCAGGTTCAATCCCTCTGCACTCCTGGAAACAGCAGCAACATTATAAGTGCTTTCAGATACAGGGTGCATGAAACGTGCTCTATAAAATCAAATTCCTCTCTTTTCATTAAGGCAATTGTATCCAACAACCAAGTGAAGTGAACTACAACTCCAGAGAACTAAACATCTTTCAGCAGTTTACCAAAGATAAACGTTGCCAACTTTGCTCAGTTACACGTGGCTAAGGCAATGCTGTGGTTATGCTATTTCACCAGAAGGCTACCATTAGCTTCCAGATGCCCCGCAATTACATCATTAGGAGACAACATATACTGGAAGAATACAGATAGTCTTAATTATGATGGGACATGCATTTCTCTTAGTACTCCCAGTGCAAGATCCCTCAACAGTTCTGCACCCTCTGTCTGGAACAGACTACCTTGTCTCTTCAGTCTCATTGATTCTCCTGCCCTCTTCAGAACCCATCACAAAAACTTGCCATTTCTCTGACTTGCCACTCTGAAAGGCTACCATACCTCTCCAGTCTCTCACATGCCTCTGCAGGACGAACAGGCTAGGGATGTTCTCAACCTAAAAGCTGTGTTTATTTTCTTGTATATTAGATGTATTTTAAAAAGCACCACTCTTTGTACTTTCTCAAAGCCCTCTGCCTGTAGCTTACTTGCACCGGAGTTAGACTAGATGTATTTTAAACATTTCCAGCTGTTATTTTGTGAAGGGGAGGGGACTGAAGATGAGAGCTGGCAGTCTGATTGATCCCTTCACCTTACTGGTCCACCTGAAATCCAGCTCCAACCCCGAGCACTGACATTTTGTGACACTGGAGTAGAGCATGGGGGCATACTCCATTGATAGCAATGGGTAGTATCTTTTACAATGTACTTTTTATGGTTTGGAGGGTCACTGGGAGCATATCCATGCAATGATCAACTAAGAAAGCTCTTCTTAGTTAACCAGTGGCACTGGTATGTCCACAGTGACCCTCCAAACCATACCGCTGCTATATGTAAAAGATACTACCTACTATCAACAAACAAGAATCCTGTGCTCTACAAACTCTGAGGTCACAAGGACGTCAGTGTACGGGGACAGAGCTGGACTTCATGTGGACCAGGAAGGAATCGGACAGCCATCACTCATTTACGATCCCTTCCCCTTAATAAAATAACAGCTGGAAAATGTTTTAATACCTCTACTTTAACTCCGGTGCAGCTTAAGCTACCGGTGGAGGCTTCGAGAAAGTAAACTGAGAGGTGCACGACTGGTGCTATTTAAAGGGTTTTTATTTCAACATGAATTACGATTCCTTTTGTTTTAAGTCATGTTAACTACATGTAGTCTTTTTTTTTTTTGCCTTGACTGACTTTCAACTGAGATTTGTTTCTATTGTCTTTCTTTGAAGTTTCATTTCTGAAGTCTGTTCGAAGAGTTTTGGCCTTTGCAAAATGCTCCCTAAATCTGATTTGTCAATCTGCCTCCTCCTCCCATTGTTTTTTAGACTACATTAAGTGTTTGCAATGAAATCTTAGAGCAGTTCATATGTATAACTGACATGATACTGGTTACTGAAGTTGTTGCTAATCCTACTTCCCGTTTCCATTGTTCTTTTCGTGTTTATCTTTCACCCGATTAAGGTGACGCATACATATGCAGCACTCTTTTAACTAGCTTTGACATCCAGGAGCTGTAGTTAGCAACACATCCTTTTTTTTTTTCTTCAGTATACTGTACTTCAAAAGACAAATGCTGTGGACTGCCACAGTAATAACACAGCATTCAGAGTGATTTGCATATAATTCCCATTTTGCTTACTGGGTATGTGTCATTTTATATTTCTATGATACTGTGATGATGAAAAGGACTTGGGGTACATGTTGCCTTGGCCCCCCACCCCCCCGCTGGACAGTTTCCGTGCCAGTTTGTGTATGGCTGACTGCATACAGGTTCATCAGCCAGAATGGTACCTACCCCCACTCATGCTGTGTAACCCTCGATACCATTCTTACTTGGAATATGTCTAGCTCTGCTCTGAAAGCCTGAACAGTTCTCATTTCCACAACCTTACTGGGTAAGCTATGCCAAACATAAAACAATCTTTGTGTGAAGTAATGCATTCTAATGTTTCTCTTTATTCTGCCCACCCCCACGCTGTCGGAGGGCATGCCCTCTAGTTCTGCTGTACTCACCAACTCAAACATCGGTGTATAGTCCGCACTGTCTACAAAACCAGTATCACAGTGAGAACAGTGAAAGGAAGTGGCACGCAACTGGACAGAAAGCCTTCCATGTTTTAATATGACATCAGATTTACAAAAAACTGTACTGATGCAGGTCCCAACTTTATAAGCCGGCTTACATAATAGAATGGAACAGGTACAACAGAACAGGGCAGAATCTTAGTAGGAAAAAAAGCACCAAAAGCAAAAAAAAAAGAGACAAAATGCAGTTTACAAGGAGATCATGTCGTCGAGAGCGTGGTCCAGCTCCTCACTGATCGCTTTGTACTTCAGCTTCTGAGCATACAACTCATCTGCAGGTCAAAGGGTGCCGGGCCACGGTCAACAGGAAGGGAGGTTAAGAATCCACAGAGAGTAGTAGCAGGTAGTGTGCGTGAAGCAGTGAAGTAATGCAATAATTGAAAAAGTGTGAAAAATGAAGATGAGGGATGGAAAATGAAAGTTGGAAAAGAGAGAAAGAAAACATCATTAGGAAGTAAAAACAGAAAACCAGGAAAAATTACCTGAACCATGATTTACTCTTGGTAGATTTCACTTATTTGGTTTTAGATACTGCTGACAATTCAGTTTCTAAATGCCCCATTACAGATGCATACCCATCACAAAACTCCCATAGCAAATGCTCGGAAAGGAACTCAGTCAATGGCCTCAAAGCCACAATCAGTCCCAGAATGGCCCACAAAACTACAGCAGTGCTCTGTGTTGCCACCTAAGAAACCCAAGTTCGCACATGGACACAGATTTCTAAACTCTGGGACTAACAGGGGCCAAGCAGTTGGCAGAGGCAAGGGTCTCACCTCCCAGCGTAGTGCATAAGCTGATCAGCACTCAGGCAACCCTGGCAGGCATTACTACAGGTTACCAAGGCAACTGCTTCCCCCCTTTACCAACTGGAGGAAAGGGAAGGCTACAGCATATCACCCTAATAAAGAGGAAGGGCACTGGAAGAAACAGGGGGAAAAACAGGATACCTGCTCTTCAACCCATGTTTGTACTAGAGCTGGGCTTAATTTTGGAAAAGTCGACTCCAAGCGGAATTTCAGAAATTCTGCAGAATTCCAAAATTCTAACACTAGTTTGCACCTTTTTATTGAAACTGCGGATTAGTAATACAGTGTTTACAGAAACTGCGGATTATTATTTTGCGGTTTACATAAACAGCAGATTAGGTTTCCAGAAACTGTGGCAAACTAATCTGCGATTTAAATTAAAAGAGTTTTGGAATTCTGAAAAATGTATAAAAAAGATAATTCTGAAAAGCATTTTGGATCGGCCCGGTGGTGCTGAGGGCTGAGGCGCTAGTCACCTTACCTTGCCAAACACCGGCAACCCGGGTTCAAGAACGAGCACAGGCCACCTGGGGGTCGGCAGGGGAGAAGGATAGAGTGTCCAAGGGACTGCTCTCCTTCTCCGGGGGGGGGTGCCACCAGCAGTCAGTGTCGACTGGCCCCTAGTGGTGACTGGGGGACAGCACACTGATACTTAGAAAGAGGAAGAGAGAAGACAGATGCTTGGAGGATTGCGTGCGGATGCATGCGTGCTCTCTCCATAGGGCGTCATTGCATGCCTCCTCTCCTAAGGGGGAGAAAGAGAGAAAATCGGAGTTCTGGGCACGGCAAGATGACAGCTGATCCCCGCAGGCCCCGCTCCCACTAACAGCAGTAACCTCCGCAGCGGACAGTTCCGGCGGGTTGAGAGATCCCTCACGCCCGGTGGGGGCAACGGGAGGACAGTGGAAGGTAGGCCGCGAGCGGGGGATGGAGCTGGGGGAATCAGGCATGAAAGAGTGCCGCCCGGGGCAAAGACAAAGAAATTAACTGCAAAAGAAAAGCATTTTGGAAGCACAATTGCCATAACTCCTGAATTCCACTGGTGGCGCCACACACAGCTTTTCCCTGACAGAAATAAAACTGGGCAGCATGCTGCTACACACTTGTATTTCCGCAAGGGTTGTTCATAACGCATATAGACAAAAGCTCTTAAACAAAATACTAGTAGAGCAGTTTTGAAGAAACCTCTTGGAAGGTACCAGTGCTCGGACCCTTATTAATTCTACAACTCACGCTCCAAATGAGTAATAGTTACTCTAAGACAAACAATGAAATGAATCTTCAGAATTTTTCTAAAGAAAAAGCAAAGATAGATGTACAAAGAAAATAAGGGGGGGGGAGAGGAGAGGGAGGAATGACGGCACAGAATAAAATCAATCTCTTACCTTCCAGATCATCAATTGCCTTTTCCAGTTTGGCGACTGTTCTCTCTGCAAACTCAGCGCGGGTCTCAGCCTGTGCAAAAGAGAGGGCATTTAGCCATTTTTTTCCTTTTTAACCAGTAAAGGAGGAAATACTTCTGTTTTTATCCAGGAAAAGCAGAGTATAGCATAGTTAATTGTTCTATGATAGGCCAACACCCTACCTCTTTGAGTTTGTCTGTCAGAATTTTCATTTCCTCTTCATATTTGTCCTCTTTTTCAGAGTACTACAAAAAAGAAAAAGACTTATTAGAATGTTTCTAGAGGTTTAGATTCAATTAGGACGGATAAAGCTGTGGGACAAGCAAACACATTTTTGTTTTTGCTCCTCGTACTGCCTAATTGTACGTATGGTAGCAGCTGACCTCCCCCCCCCAACCCGCTGTTGGAACTACTGTTCCGAGAGGAAATGTGGCAATCACACAGATGGCCCGGGAGAAAGTTTTTTGTGTGGTTTTCTGCCAACCTCTAGACACTCCCACCACCCACTGTTGCTGTGTGACACTGTGTCAGGCCTCGCATGCACACAGTGACACCCTGTGGATGAGACAAGCTCTCCAGCCTACCACTGGGGGTCACTGCGACAGCAGAACCACTGTGTCATTCCTCCTGGCTGGGAGAGTTGGCAGCCATGATGTAATGGTACACCATCTTGTGAACCACGTCGCACAGGTACGCGATCTTATGAACCATGATGCACTGGTACGTTATCTTATTAACCATGATGCACTGGTATGCTATCTTATGATTCTGAATCATGACGTACAGGTATGCTGTCTTACAAACCATAATGCACAGGTACGCTATCTTATGAACCATGTCGCACAGGTACGCGATCTTATGAACCATGATACACAGGTATGCCATCTTATTAACCATGATGCACTGGTACGCTATCTTATCAACCATGATGCAAAGGTATGCTGTCTTACAAGACACGATGCAAAAAAAAAATGTTGATATTTAATGACCAGGTTAATGAACATCATGTTTTACTGTGCTGAAGACAAGGGAGGACTAACCTTATCAGACTGAGCCTCGAGGGACTTGAGGTTATTGGTGACATTCTTCAGTTCCTCTTCCAAGTCACTACTTTTCCTGCAATAAAAAGTGAGCCAAAGCAAAGTTTTACAGTTGCTTGTAAAATATTTACAGACATTTTCTACCCTGATCTTTGCCTATGCCATATACCCCTTCCACGACACCCCCCAATGTAATATCCACTTAGTGGTGTCAGGCCAAGTAAAATGCTGCCAGTTACTTTACTTCCTTTCCATCCCAGGGCAAGCCTCCTTCATGACTGCTACAGGGACCACATGGGATTCTCCTGCAGTTTGAGGAAGGCTGGCCCACCAGCCTTACCCACATTTCCAGGAAGGAGGGCTCAATTGTATTACCCAGAGTTCCAGAAAGATATCTCCTTGCCCTTAACCAGAGTTCCAGAAATAGATCCCTATGGCCTTACCCACAGTTTCAGGAAGAGGTATCACTAGCCTGAACCACAGTTTCAGGAAGAGGTATCACTAGCCTGAACCACAGTTTTAGGGAGAGATCCCACTGCCACTACCCACAGTTTTAGGGAGAGATCCCACTGCCACTACCCACAGTTTTAGGGAGAGATCCCACTGCCACTACCCACAGTTTTAGGGAGAGATCCCACTGCCACTACCCACAGATTTAGGGAGAGATCCCACTGCCACTACCCACAGATTTAGGGAGAGATCCCACTGCCACTACCCACAGTTTTAGGGGGAGATCCCACTGCCACTACCCACAGTTTTAGGGAGAGATACCGCTGCCACTACCCACAGTTTCAGGGACAGATCCCACTGCCACTACCCACAGTTTCAGGGACAGATCCCACTGCCACTACCCACAGTTTCAGGGAGAGATCCCACTGCCACTACCCACAGTTTCAGGGAGAGATCCCACTGCCACTACCCACAGTTTTAGGGAGAGATCCCACTGCCACTACCCACAGTTTTAGGGGGAAATCCCACTGCCACTACCCACAGTTTTAGGGGGAGATCCCACTGCCACTACCCACAGTTTTAGGGGGAAATCCCACTGCCACTACCCACAGTTTTAGGAACAGATCCCACTGCCACTACCCACAGTTCTAGGAAGAGATCCCACAGGCCTTACACACAGTTCCCGTAAGGAGGGTCCACTGGCCTTACTTAATAGTTCTAGAAAGAGATCCTATTGGCCTTGTCCACATGTTTAGTAAGAGATCTTGCAGGCCTTTTTTTATTTGAATTTTGTTGACCAGGTGGGCCCACTGAGATGTGATGTTCCTTTTTCAGGGGCGACCCGGAGTTAACTACATTCAGACAGTTAATACTGCACACACATGGTCAGACAAATGCTGCACGTAGATGGGCACACATTTAAGGGTGCATAGTTAATTATACACAGAGACAGTATAGCATTTAAAGTTTGCATTCAGGAATTGTCAACATTAGCCAGTCCTGACAAGTGCACATACAGCAGCGATATTCACAGGCATAAGGAGGGCACTTTTTAGCATCTGAAATGCTAGACAGCCTTTGGTACAGGTGAACATCAGCAGTTACACTTACACTGACTTTGCTCTAGCAAAAAGGCCTTGAGACTTTTTTTTTTTTTTTTTTTAAACACAGCAGAGGAGCAACAGCTTTGGACCTCTTATGGAAGCTTATTCCAGAGGCATGAGGCGGTGAAGATGAAGAATCTTGTGCCCAAGCCTGTTCTTGCTCTTGGTATTTTGAGCAGCCGACAGGATGAGGAGAGTAGGCATCGCCTCTGGGGTTTGGCCTTGAGAATACTCCGGGAGGAGACAGCAATCTTTGCCATTCTGAAGGCTAGGCAGAGTAGTGGATAAGCCACTGTCACTTCAAGTGAGGGCCAATTCAGTGCTGCAAAACACATACAGTAGCAGTGGCGACCCCTGGCAAAGGCACCAGCCACAACTTGCCCGACTTTATTTACAATACTTTCCTTCTACGGTACTTTGTTCCGAGTCTTGGAAGGGATGAAGGATCTGAGCAGCACATAAAAGTACTGGCAGCAGTGTACACTATTAGCAGTAGCTGGGCAGGCATCCTTGGATAGGTATGGGGTAAGCCTGCGTAGCAGACCAAGCTTCTGGCATGCAGACTTCATTACAGCATCAACATGGGAACTGAGTGACAGATCCTGGTCAAGCAGCACTCCAAGATATTTCACTGATCCCTCCACTTCCGGTTGTAAGCCAGAGAGGGTGGACAGCTTGCACAGATGCTGCCTTTCTTTAGCCAGGAGTCTGGGACCAGACAGTATACCTTCTGTCTTTCTGACGTTTACGAGAACTTTGTTTTTTAATAGCCATGCTTCAAGGTGTTTGCACTCACTGCCTAATCCTGCTGATGGGTTCTATGCGGTAATAGCGACCGCACAAAGGTGATCGCTATGATCGAGACCGTGTCGCTAAAAATATTTCGGCGATATATGCAAAAAAGCGACTGGGAAAACTCTGTATGAGGGTGGGTGTGTACCACCCCGCACCCACCCTAACTAAAGATTCTCAACTCAGGGGGTGCATGTTTGGAGGGCACAGCCTGGTTCAAAAAAAAAAAAAATTTAAGTTCTTGTGCGGAAGCACAAAAGTTACACCGCCCCAGTCCTGAACCAGGACCTGCTCCATTGAGCCAACCACCCTACCCACCACACCACACAGTTGGCTCAGCGGAAGCAGGCTCACCACAGGATCACATCCCTGTTCCCCATCTTCTCCATGTCCCGTCGCATGCCCTACCTGCATGATGCGCAATGTTCGCGTCCCCTCACAGTCGCATAATGGCGATAGCGCGGCCACATGGGTCGCCATTTTGATAGTCGCTTATATGCGGTTAAGTTATCATCACGGTACACCTGCTATGTCTGCTGACCATCTGTAAAGTACAGCATTGTTTGCATACAATTGTAGTTTACCCCAATTTCCAGGCATGTCATTTATAAATAATGAGAACAGCAGAGGACCCAGTACTGAGCCCTGTGGACCAGCATTTTTATTTTATTTTAGTCTTAGGTAATCGTGTAAGGCCCACTAGGCACAAGTGTCTGTTTTCAGGGGCGACCTAGGAGCACTGGGTGGTTAAGTAACTTGCTTAGAGTCCCACAGTATGCAAGTGGAGGTTGTAAGAATCAAACTCAGGTCTGTTCTGGTGGATGTACCAAGCTCATTCACACCTCGTTCCTCTAACCTCTAGGCTATACTGCCAGCACTGGTTATGTCTCTGCTCAGATAAACTGCCTTGCCACTTAACTCAATAGACTGTAAGGCCTGTTTCAGCTGGCATTTTTGTATGTTCATATGTACGTAACCTGTTTTTAGTTGGACAGGTAATTCTTAAACCAGTTACAAGGGAGGTTCTCCAGATCCACCCAAGCGTTGTCAACAGGAGGGCATCGTTTACCATGTCAAATGCCTTGGTAAGGTCTGTGAAGACTGCAACAGTGGCCAGTCCTCTATCCACTGCATCCAGGATATCTGTGGTTAAATCAGACAAGAGCAGTGTCTGTGCCACGATTTATTCTAAAACCGTGCTGGACATCAGTCAGAGAGTGGAATTCTAAGTAATCTTGGAACTGGTTATAACCCACCCACTCTTGGATCTTAGCTAAGGAGAGAGAGAGAGAGAGAGAGAGAGATGGGCAGACAGTTCTCAATTGGTTGTTTAGGCCCTTCTTTACGTATGGAAACCACTAGGGCAACAACAAAAAAAAATCTTGGTTCCAGATTGTCATAGCCTGGCGAGCCATCAGACTTGATCCAACTCAACGGGGCAAGAACCTCCTTCCTGGTAATTAGCCAAAAGTGAAATCTAGCTAGTGGCCCATGAGGCAAGGATTGGTTAGAGAATGGATGTATGTGGGGAGGTGGCGCAGGTGAAACACCACTCAAGGTAGCTCTAAACTTATCTAGGTCCACGAAGAATTTATTATATGCATTAGCCAAAGAAGTGGAGGGCTTTATCCACAGTTCCTGGAAGGAACACAGAAACATAGAAGTTGATGGCAGATAAGAACTGCAAGGCCCATCCAGTCTGCCCATTTCTTTTTCTGCCTTATGAAGGTGCCACTGGCCTTTGCTCTGTCAATGGCCCATCTATTCATACTCATCTGTATTGCTCCCCTATGCCCATCCCATGCCTGTCTGAAGCCCTGCACTGTATTCATATTCATATTCACCACTTCCTGAGGTAGGCCGTTCCATGCATCCACCACCCTTTCTGTGAAAATGTTCCTGACATTACCCCTTAATCGGCCTCCCTCTAATCTCATGCTGTGTCCTCTTTCCTGCTATTTTTCCTTATATTGAAACATGTTAGACTCTTTCACCTTGTTAATGCCTTTAAGGTGTTTGAATGTTTCGATCATATCACCTCTCTCCCTGATTTGCTCTAGGGGTATACACGTTGAGCTCTGTTAATCTGTCCTGATATGTTTTCTGATGCAGTCCCTGCACCAGTTTGGTTGCCCTTCTCTCCTCAATTTGGTTAATGTCCTTGTGAAGGTGTGGCCTCCAGTACTGCACGCAGTACTCCAGATGGGGCCTAACCACTGTCTTGTAAAGAGGGATTATTACCTCCCTCTTCCGACTTGTGATACCCCTACTAATACACCCCAACATCCCTCTAGCCTTACCTACTGCTTTAGTGGTCTGCTTGGATGATTTCAGGTCATCGGTGATGACGACGCCC
This sequence comes from Neoceratodus forsteri, assembly GCA_016271365.2. NCBI lineage: Eukaryota > Metazoa > Chordata > Ceratodontiformes > Ceratodontidae > Neoceratodus > Neoceratodus forsteri. Next base: position 173,668,522 of record JADMNL010000031.1, read on the forward strand.
AAGCCTCTTTCTTCCGTTGTGAATGCCAGCAACTCCCCTCCCAGCTTATAGGCGGCTCCTGGGGTTCTCTTCCCTATGTGCATGATCTTGCACTTCTTTGCGCTTAACTCCAGTTGCCACTCTTCTGACCATTTTGCCAGTTTATCCAGATCTCTTCTCATTCCGCCCACCCCATCTGGATCATCTACTCTGTTGCAGTTCTTGGTGTCATCTGCAAACAGGCAAACCTTACCCTCTAGTTTATCTAAAATGTCAGTGATGAAGATATTGAAGAGGACTGGCCCCAGGACTGATCCCTGAGGTACCCCACTTGTGACTTGCATCTCTTCTGACTGTATACTGTTTACCACCACTCTCTGTTTTGTGCCCGTCAACCAGTTTGCCACCCAGTTGACCAACTTCTGACCTACCCCAAGCCTACCCAGCTTACTAATCAATCTTCTATGTGGAACAGTATCGAAAGCTTTGCTGAAGTCAAGATAGGCGACAACAACTGCTCCCCCTTGGTCAACCACTCTGGTTACCTAGTCAAATAAATCTATGAGATTAGTTAGACAGGACCTTCCTGTTGTAAGCCCATGCTGTCTTGGATTCTGTGCTCCTGCGGATTCCAGGTGTTGCACTAAACTTTCCTTTAGGAGTGCCTCCATAATGGACCATCCACAACCAACCACCACCTCAACTAGAGCGATCCCAATCACAAACCTTCGTCTTCCCTCAGGGGCTGCCAACTAAAGTACCACTTCCCTATCCTCCAACAGGGTATGTACAGGAATGATGAGGGCAACTGCAGCCTCCCCCCCCGCCCCAAAGGAGCACATCCCCCTTCACTTCTGCTAGCCTACCTGGATGATCTGACTTTGCTACTAATCTCAAAACTCGCACATTACAGCCCCCCACCTCCCCAAACACACTCTAGTTAAAAAATGCAATCCTCTGTTCACAAAGAAACATCACATGTGGGATCAACTTTTGGTGTACACATGGCACCCATCCACTGCTGTTCAAATACTGCCCGCAGCATGGCTAGATCTACCAAAAGCTGTAAAATGTTCTCATCTGCAGAGGCAATATAGTGCAGTGGTTAGGACCACTGAGCTGCAAACCTGGAGACCTGGGTTTGAATCCCATCAGCTCCCACTTGTATACTGTGTGACCCTGAGCAAGTCACTTAACTCCGTTGTACTCCCAGGTCGCACCTGGAAATCAATTTCCCCTTTCCCTTCCCCCTTTCTATGCAGTGTAATGAGTTGTGGAGACAGTAAATCCTTTATCCAGAAGACATGTCAGCTAAAATTCTACAGAATGGCAAAGCTGCTATGTTCCTTCTTCCTGGGAGAGGACATTTTTCCACATTTGACCTATATAGTTCTTCCAAATAAAGTGTGGCACCAAAGATTAACACGTTACCATGAGCCACTGTCTCACAACTAAATCCCAATCACAAACTATCATTTATTGTTTTAATATAAGATATAATGTTATGTTGTATTTTGCTGCATGTTCTAGTCCTGTATATTACGTATATTACGTGATATCCATCACACTCAGCCATGAATCTAGCTCTATCTTTCCCCATTTAACTAGTCACTAACCAGCAGCCATTCTGGCCCTCGGCACCTTGGCATCTCTTTTTTCTACTCTCCAGTTGCCTCTGAAGCAGGAGTTATTGTCCTCATTGTGGGCTCATCGGTAAACTGGAACCTCCACCTAAGCATTTAATCAGTTAATGAGGGCTGAAATGAAAATAATTGTACCCTTTCATGTAGGCAATAATACTCCTGATAACTCAACTCTGTGTACTTGAAGGTTGTAAATACTGCATAAAGGTTATGATTCTCATGTAGGAGCTCTGTGAACAATTGGAATGTATATATTGCATCTAACATGTTTGCTGTATGATTGTTTTGTATCCTGATTCTCACCTTGTAGCCTGTGTTTTTATGTATGTATGTATACTTGTACTTGACCACAGCAGGTCCACCTTGTAAATGAGCTTGCTCAATGGTGATCGCCTGGATAAATAAAGATTTGATTGATTGATTGATTGTATTTTGTTTGATGTTTGTTTTAAAATTTTTGTTAAGTGCTCAGAGTCCCTGGAAATTGGCGCTATATAAAGCTTCTGTCTATTTGGATATCACTGAAGACTATGAAGCAGTATGTACCCAGGAGTGGGGATGGGGCACTTCCATCACTCCACTCGCATGAACTGGAACATCTGCAGTAGAAATCTAGTGTCCTTTGGGGATTTTATAGGTATTCATAAAATGGGATCTACAAAATGACCAAGTCAAACTTCACTGGTTAAAATACAGCACCTGACCGTGTATTTCTTTTTACCTAGAAACTGCATGGTTTGTTAACTAACCTGCTCTAATCTACCCAGCAACAACTGAAATAAATGAAAATAAATCCCTTTCCATTAAAATACAAAAAAATCATTTTTTTTTTTTTTTTAAACACAAAAACCTACACATGGCATAAGTTTCTTCCATATAAATGCAGTTTCTGGATTCATTCAAAGGCACACTGCCTTTGTTACCAAACCCGCCTATTCTACCTAGCAACAACCTAACCAAAGGAAGATAACACCTTTTTCCATTTAAAAAAAAAAATAAATCCATTTTATAAGTAAAATAACCCCGGGGCATGGGTTTCTTGAGATTGAATGCACTTCCTGGGTGCATTAAAAATCTCTTGGCAGTTGGCCTCGTGCCTTCCAACTGCATTGCTGCATTAATGTTCTAAAGACATGTGCCGTTTGTACAGCTCACTTGCATTATCTCACAGTAAAATCCAGAACACCACGTGCTTCCAGGCATAGTCTCGGCAGTTTTCTTAGCAGCAAGAGATAACGGTGTGCTGTCAAGAGGACAGCTGCAATGTTGCTCCTCAAGAAACCCACATCCTTTTGATACCTTCACTATCAGGAACAACAAAAACAAAAATCTAATGATGGTATAATCCCTCCGGGAACGCAGACAGTGATGAGGTTCTGGAAATTTTAGAAAAACTGGACAGATTTGGTACAGACAATGTTTTATTCCCTTTGGTCAGTTTCCACCGACATTTGAGCACATTCCACACGACAGTCTAGCCGTATGGTATTCTGCATAGAAGTCCATCACAGGTGTTCTTTCACTTTTGGGTGGGTGGGGATGGGGCAGATTGCTACAACCCCTTGTGCTTTGAAATGCGGTAGAAGTAAGCTATGCATTTTTTTTTGTTTGTTTTGTTTGCCAGAATTAGTTTCTTATGGCTATTGGGGGCCCACTCTGAAAAGTAACTGGCCTTTGTTCAACACAACCCTAATGCAGTTACAGACAGACCCTCACAAACAAATACCGTCAACTTGGCAACTTACAGCTCGGCCACCTCAGCGCGCTCCTCCGCCCTCTCAAGCTCACCCTCTAGAACCACCAGCTTACGGGCAACCTGTGCAGCAAGGGAGAGAAAAATAAAGTTTTACACAACAGAATACAGTGTGTGTGTGTGTGTGTGTGTGTGTGTGTGTGTGTGTGTGTGTGTGTGTGTGTATGCGAGGTCGAGAAAGAACCATCACACAGCTATGGCCTGCATTAGTACCTATATTTTCTGAGGTCGTGTTTTCAGTGCATATATGACAAGTATGCTCATCTTTCATTTATAGGATGTTCATGTAGGATTAAAAAGACAACAACTTCAATGCAAACTCACCAAAGCAAAGTTTATGCTAAAAGTGGATTAGTTGTGTAGCCGGCTTTCAAAGAAACACAAAATTACATTTGCCCAGAACGGGATTATATCATGCAAGAGAATGTTGTTACCTAGAGGAACACTAAAGAAGCCGTATTTGGTGAAATGTGTGCATTATTTAGGCGTCTGTGCCTTGGAAGTACAAAAAGCTGGTGGTTCAAGCCTGCACTGAATATTCACCAGTGACTGTGAGCAAGCTGATTTACTTGCCTACTGACATGAACATTTTCCCAAACATCTGGGAAAGCTGGCAACATCAGAAAATCTGTCAAACCCCTTCGGCATGATTTCCTCGGAACATGCAGATCCCATTAGTGTCTGGTACTGTTCTTCCGGCACATGTAAAAACCCACTGGTGTCCTTACTGTTCTTCTGGAACTTGCAGTCCACAGCAGTGCCTGTTACAAGGCCAGCGATTTTCCGTTTTCAGAAATGCCAAAATTAATTTTGCAAATGGTCAAAATACTCCCCCAAAAAAACAACATTTCTTTAAGGAGAACTCCTATTTAGCAAAACTGCCCATCCCCAAAGCAGCTTTTAGCAATGAAAAAAAAAAAAAGAATCTTAAGCATTTACACTTTCTTGTAAACCCTACCATCAGATAACAGCATGGGTGCTGTGCGGTGCAATCTTGTGTTAAGAGTGTGGTGCGACACCGCTTGCTTGTATGCTGAACACGAGATGGCACAACACAGCACCCGCCACGTTGCCTGACAGCAGAGTTTATGACGCTAAAAAAAATAAGTAAGTGTACATGCTTAAAATTGTTTTGTTTTTCATTGCAAAAAGTTCAAGGGTGAGGCTTTGGGGGTGGGCAGTTTTGCTAAATAGGAGTTTTCCTTTAATATTTTCAGTTCAGGACTCTGCAACTGTGGTAAAAAAAATTGCCAGATTGAAGAAAGCTTACACCACATTTTAGTAGTTCGTATCACAACTGTGGAAAACTGCAGATTCTGCACAAAAAAAGATTAGTTTTTAAGGGACTGCAGAAAATTTGTATCCTTATGGTCATTAGAAACAAAGAATCTGTTGGCAGAAAAGGACTGCTTGGCCCAACCTGTCTGCCAGATGGTCCTTGTCTACTCTGTCTCTGCAGACCTTCACTGGTCTCCGGCGTCCCTCCCTCCTCCCTGCCTATTAACCAATATTCCTCCAAGTCTGCCCTCACATGCTTGAAGCCCCTACTGTTTTTTGCCTCCACCACTTCTGGTGGCAGTCTGTTCAAGACATCTACAATTCTTTCAGTACAGTAGTACTTCTTTACATCCCTCTTAATCCCCCCCCAGCTTTATTGTATATTAATGCCAAGAAATGCAAAGTTATGCATATTGAAGCCAAGAATCCCAGGACAGAGTACTACCTGGATGGAGTTCCAGGTATCTGTATCAGAGGCCCTGTCCACACTGCAGCCCAAAAACCCTTCTGTAACGTTACAGAGGGTGTAAACCGCATCAGTAACGGCGTGCGTTTACACTGGTAACGTTACAGGAGGCATTTTCGTAACCGTTGTTGAAACCACATGAGGTGGTTTCAACAACAGTTATGAAACCGGTCCCACCCTGGTACCGTTACCGGCGGTAGTGTGGACTGCCGGTAACTGTCCCCTGCAGGGCACAAAGCGCAGCGCGAGCTGCATTGTGGGATCGGGCGCCGCTGTTACGGTCGCCCAGATCCCGATGTGTGGACTGGCAGTACCGGTCCCGTAACTGGACACCACCGAGGTGTGGACGCACTGTACCGCTCCACGGCCGTAATGGATTGCATCCGTTACTGGGCGCAAGCGGTGTAGTGTGGACGGGGCCACTGGAGGAGAAGGACCTGGGAGTGATGATCACTAGTGACTCAAAGCACTCCACGCAGTGCAAGATAGCAGCAACGAGGGCAAACAAGATGCTGGGTTGCATATCTAGGGGAAATCAGTAGCAGGTGAGAGGAGGTTATACCGCCCTTGTACAGGTCACTGGTAAGACCAAATATAGAGTATGGAGTTCAGTACTGGTGCCCACACCTCAAAAAGGGGCATTAACCTGCTGAGGAAAGATCCAGAGGAGGGCTACAAAGATGATAATGGGTCAGCAGGGTAAGGCATACGAGGAGAGGTTTAGGGCACTGAACATGTGCTCACTGGAAGACAAGAAAGAGAGAGAGAGAGAGAGAGAGGGGACATTATTGGGACCTTCAAATACTTGAAAGGGATAAATAAGGTGGATAAGGAGAGTCTCTAAGTTGAATGGCAACCAGAACATGAGGGGGCAGTGTCTTAAACTGGAGGGTGGGAGGTTTAGGAAGGGGTCAGGAAGCACTTCTTCACAGAGAGGGTGGTGGACACTTGGAATGCACAGCCAGAAGAGGCGATCTCATTGAAGACAGTGGGCAGCTTCAAGAGAGGCTGGGATAGGCATGGGGGAAGGTAAGAATCATGGGTAGGGAGGATGGGAGGAGTAGAGGGGGTGGGCAGGGACAGAAGCTCAAGTTGTGGACCCTGCAATACCAGCAGACTAGACAGACCAAATGGTCTTCTTCTTCTACTGGCTTCTTTGTATGTTTGTATATCCTCTGGTCCTGGTACTTTGTCGTTTGAAAGAGACTCCCCTTCTGCACCTTATTTGCCCCTGTGAGGTACCTGTAGGTCCCAGTCATGTCCCCTCTTGCTCTCCCTTCTCCCAGGGTATACATGTTGAGATTCCCTCAGTCTCTCCTCAAAAGGACATTTGGTGCAACACCTGCATCATTTCAGCTGCCCCCTTCTGGACTGCCTCCCACCCAGTCTATGTCCTTTCTGAGGTGCGCTTCCTGAAACAGACAATCCTCCAGGTAGGGTGTCACCAACAAGAGATACAACAGCAACACCACCTCCCTTCTCCAGGGATACCGCTCCCTCTGTGCCCCAGCAACCCTACTGGACCTACCCATTCTTTTCCCACACCGCCCTGCCACTTTGAGGTCATCAGATACAACTCCAAGGTCCCTCCCTTGCTTAGTAACTGACAGTACCCCACCATCCTATACGCAGCTCCTGGATTCCTGTGACCTAGGTGCATGATTTTGCACTGAATCCCAACTGCCATACTCTTGACCGCTCCCCAAGTTTCCCAAAGTCCCTATCCATCCTCTTCACCTCCTCCCAAGTGTCTACCTTGTTACAGATTTGGGTAGCATCTGCAAAAAGGCACCCCCCCTTCCAGTTCTTCAGCAATGTCACTTAATGAAGACACTGAAGAGGACCGGTCCTGGTATAGAGCCTGCGGCACTCCTTTGGTCACTGTCCCATCATTAGAGCAAGTGCTGTTAACCACCATCCTCTGTCTCCTATCTGTTAACCAGTTCACCACTTCGGATCCCACCACTAGGCTGCTTAATTTCTTAATCAGTCTCCTGTGCAGCACAGTGCTGAAGGCCTTTCTAAAGTCTAAATAGGCCATGTCTTCTATTTACCCCCAGGTCACCCAGTCAAAGAAATCAGTCAGATTAGCCTGGCATACCCCCCCAAGTGAATCCATTCTGCCTGTGGTGTTATAGCCTCATCTGATTCAAGATACTGTACTAACCTGTCCTTTAACAGGGTTTCCATTCATTTTCCCCACCACTAAGGTGACCAGCCTACAGTTGCTAGCATCCCCCCCTCCCAAGCTACCATTCTTATGAGAGGGACCACGTCTGTTCTCCTCCAGTTCTTTGGAACCACGCCCGTTTCTAAAGAGCTGCTGATCTTCCAGCACAAGAAACCCCATGCAATTTCTGACACTGTTCCCCTGCCCAGCACATATAATCCCTACCGGTACCCGGCACTGTTCTACCAGTACACGTGTAATCCACATCAGCTTCCATTACTATTCTCCTGGTAACTGCAAATTGCATCACTGAGTACACTCTTTTTCTTAGCTTGGTTGGAAGGGGGTGGCATGGGAATACATTTCAATTATGGAGCAGACAACCTTAACCATTCCCCCAGGAGCACTGGCCTTAGCAGTAAAGTATGTTACAGTAAATGTGTGTACCTCTATGGTTTTAGTTTATATTTAATCACTCTTTCTCCCATGTTGTAAGATGTACACTCTCCCTTTGAAAGGGGACAGGAAATGTGTACTAATTGGCAGCAGTTAATGTTCATAGGAACAGAAATGAAATTCAGACCTCCAAATAATCCAGATTTACCTGTACCTGAATAAGCATTAATGTGAAAAATTCTTTTCAGGTGTTTTCTTTTTATGGACAACACTCTGAATAGTTCTCTTCATGGAAGCAATAATTTGGAGTTTTACTATATCATGGTTTGTGTACAGAATGTTAGACATGAGCAGTTGTTGATCTGCCAATACCATGTTCAGAGTACCGTACACAAACCACGACGTGGCTAAAACTCCAGATCACTGGTTCCACGAAGAGAACTATAACACAATGCTGCCCATAAAAACAAAAAAAATGCTACAGTTATTTACAGCACTCTGTATTCAGGTACAGTTATATATGGCTCATTTAAGAGTATGAATGACATTTCTGAAAATAGAACATTATAAAAAAAACCTGCCAATTAGAAATGATTTCCAGCCGACCCAACGGTGCAGCGGTTGGATTTCTGTCTGACGCCAGCGACCGGGTTCGGGAGCGAACTCGGGGCGCTGGAGGGCTGGGGAGGCAGCTTGAGCGCCCCACGACTGCTCGCTGCCTCCAGGGAGGGTAGGGGTCGCGACCCAGTGCTGAAGCGACCACTGGCGGAGGCTGGTGGTAGAGCAGCAAGTTGGGGGTCATTAGGGGTGGTGTGTGACAGATGTCGGCTCTCGCCTTGACGTCCGGACATCACGCACCTCAAGAAAGCCAGGAAAAATGCTCGCTGGCCTCTGGATGACGGCCCTCTGTTCCTGGGGGCCTCCAGTGCCTTCCTGGCACCTCCTGTTCCCCAGCAGCATCCCCGGGCCCTAGAAGTGTGCGCTGGGGCTATCCTTCCCCCCGGTGCCTTCCCCTCTGAAGAGAAGGACCCGCCCAGTGAAAGGATACACCGGGATATCCCCGGGATCGGCTGCAATCTGGGGAATCAGAGGAGGGCCGAGCAAGGACAGAAGAGGTCAGGTGAACTTGGCAAGAGCCCGAAAGGAGTGGAGGACCAGCGAGCATGGGGCGGAAAAATGGATCATACAAAAAAAAAAAAAAAAGATTTCCTGTCCTCTAAGTATGCTTTATCTTTTTTTAAGATTAGAAATAAAAGAGCACTCTTTACTATGGGTATCCTCAGGTTTTCATCAGTCTTCTCAGCTGTGTTTGATCAACCATAGTTTAAATAGAGAATACTGGATGGGCAATTTTGCACAACCAGTGTAGTCTGCCACATAGGGGTTCCAAGTTCCTCTGACCTCGAGAGTGAAGCTCGAGAGGTCCATGGGAATCAGAACCCAGAGGTGGCAAAACACACTGGTTGTGCACAGAGTTGCTCATCCTGCATTTTTTATAGTGTAGAGTACTGTGTGAAATGTGTGTTTGACAGTTCTTTTGCTTTCAAAATTAAACTGACTCATGCAGTTTCTAGAGGTTCTAGAATGCTGTTCTACCACAGTAGGGTAGAATCACATTCCATGACATTTGAACTGTGGTACATTTTGAAAGGGAAGGAATTCTATACAGAACACCACTCCACCATACACTAGTGTTGCTTTTCCTGTGTGTGTAAGGTGAACTAGCATGCAACAGACACTGGGGCAATGGGTGTTCATAACAGCTGAGACTACGGATAAAACCTGGGGATAGCCATATTAAATGCGTTTTCCTTTAATAATATTTCATCTAAAAATGCTAAAGCCAACTCAAAATGGGGTGTGGGGTGGGGAGCACTTTACAAGACAGGTGAGAAACATCAATCCAAATGATAAAGGTACAAAATGTTCACTATAACAAACACTGCCATTTTAATGGCCTGTGGAAGATGGGGATTTTCTCCAACTTAAGATGTAAAAATAAAAAAAAGCTTTTAATAACAGACTCTGTACTGAATTAACGTATACTAGCACAAGCTGTAGTGAGAAAGAAATAATGTAACCTACTGGGAACTAAACCCAGGCCCCCGAATACCATCCCAGTACTCTATTACTGAGCTACAAGCTCACATAGTTGGACCTGGGGTTCCCAGACACTTCCTTTCTCTGGTATTGCATATACTGTAACAAAGAACAATTAAGATGACAAGTATGATGTTTCTGGTGCAGTATTAGCCACTGCTTAACAATTAAATCACAAACTACAGTGAGAAAGAAGCAATGCAACGTATTGGAATTGAACCCAGGCCCCCGGAATACCATGCCAGTGCTCTACCACTGAGCTACAGGCTCACATGGTTGAACCTGGGTTTCCTGGACATTCTTCTTTCACTGGTATTGCATATTTTGCATATGCAAAAGATTAATACACAAGATAGCCAGCCTTGGAGTGGGTCCCAAGATGGCAGCCTGGATAAAAAATTGGCTAGATAACAGGACTCAAAGGGTAGTAGTAAATGGAGTACATAGTGACGAAAGGAGGGTTACTAGCGGGGTACCGCAGGGTTCAGTACTGGGACCGGTCCCTTTTAATGTCTTTATAAGTGACATTGCAGAGGAACTGTAAGGAAAAGTATGTCTCTTTGCAGATGACACAAAGATCTGCAACAGGGCTGATACACAAGATGGAGTGGAAAGGATGAGAAGGGACTTGGCAAGGTTGGAGGAATGGTCAAATGTATGGCAGCTCAGAGTCAGTGCAAAGAAGTGCAAGGTAATGCACATGGGGAAGCGTACACAATGGGGGGTGAGATACTGACAAAAGTAAAAATAGAAAGGGACCTGGGGGTAATTATATCAGATGACCTAAAGGTGGGCAAGCAATGTGAGAAGGCAGTAAGGAAGGCTGGGGATGCTGGGATGTATAGGAAGAGGCATCAATAGTAGAAAACAGGAAGTTGTTATCCCTCTGTACAGACAGCTGGTGAGACCCCATCTGGAGTACTGTGTGCAGTTCTGGAGACCTCATCTCCACAAAGACATAGACAGAGTGGAGGCTGTCCAGAGGAGGGCAACCAAAATGGTGCAGGGTCTGCACCAGAAGACATATGAAGAAAGACTAAAGGAGCTTAATATGTATACCCTTGAGGAAAGAAGGGAGAGAGGGGACATGATAGAAACTTTCAAGTACCTCAAGGGAATTAAAGTCCAAGAGGGTAGCATCTTCCAGAAAAAGAGATGTGCAAGAACAAGGGGGCACAATTTGAAGAGAGAAGGGGGATGGCTCAGAGGTAATGTGAGGAAGTATTTTTTCACTGAGAGGGTTGTGGATGCATGGAACAGCCTCCCTGAAGAGGTCGTGGGGTCAAGAACAGTGGGGGACTTCAAGAATGAATGGGACAGGCATAGGGCAGTCCTAGTGGGGGTTAGGAGGAATTAAGCTGTTGGTTAACTAGGATCTGCAACTTATCTGTTAGGTAGGAAAATGGGCAGACTAGGTGGGCCAAGCAGACCTTATCTGCCGTCAAATTCTATGTTTCTATATTCTGCAACAAGGAACAATCTGGGACAGTATTTTGGGGATCCAGAGTTCAATTCTCAGTATGCAACATTAGTTCTTTCTCACTAAATTTTCAATTTAATTGCTAAGAGGGGGCTAATACCGAACCAAAACATCTGTCATCTATATACTAGCACAAAATTATTTTTTAAATAGAACACTTAAAACAAATTATAAAAAAAGCAATCATTCGCTTATCAAACATAATTTGCACGGCTGTCCTAGTGGTCAAGCAGCATTGTGTTGCACTAACACACAAGTGACTGTAGTTCAAAAGCAGATGTCACTCACCATGTCAGAGGCAGGCTGCTAGGCTGTAGGTGGCAGGTTCTGGCATAACAGTGACCCCTGCAGGTGGGCCAAGGAGCTTACTCCTCCCACAGGAGTATGCTGTATGTCCACGGCCATAAGGCACTGTTCACACCAGAGGGAGGGAGGAAGGAAATACTGGGTGAAAACCAGGGAGAAAATCCCAACCATCTATATGATGGCGCCAGTAGACTGAACCGTGTACATCCCCCTCACATACAGGGCATAGTCCCCTCACGTACAGGGCATATCCTTGGTCGGATGGCAGGGGTGGGGGATACAAAAAAATATTGAACAAAAACAATTTGTGGCTGATTTTAAGTCAGGGGTTTAATTGTGTGGAGGGAAAATACATTTCTGTGGTAAAGTAAGCAGCACACTTCTGAGGACTTGTCTAAAACATTAACAGAATTAGTTATCAAATTGGTTAAGCATCAGTTTACTTTAGGTATTTATTTTATTGTCTCCCCCCCCCCAAATGTGGGGAATAGCTATGGTCTAATTTATGTTGCCCTCAAGCAGGGCTACGGGGTTCTGCGGATACTTGCTTGAATTTCTACAGCTGGTGTAGCCCTTGGCCTTATGGTAGAGAGGGATTTTCTTCATACTTTTTAGGACTGGTGTTAGCCCAGTTCCTTCAGTCTGCACCAAAGCACCTCCTCTCCAGACTCAACTTTCAGAACAATGCCCATTTTAAGTGGTCAGCTGAGGGGTCGAGGCTTTAGTTTTTATGATGCTAGGTTGGTTTAAGGCTCTGAGCTGCAAATCTGGTGACATCCAGCAGACGAGATCTGGGTTTGAATCCCACAGCCCCCACTTGCATACTGTGTGACCCTGAGCAAGTCACAACTTCCCTGTGCTCCCAGGTCGCACCTGTAAAAAAAAGCTTTGAGCTTAGTGTGCTACTCCTGGTTAACCTTAAAAAAAAAAAAAAAAAAAAAAAAAAAAAAAAAAAGGGGTTGGAAACAAGGGTTTCAAGTAGACACACGGGACACGTCACTGGACCTATTTTCAGTCCTTGAGTGCAAGAAAACAAAAGCTGTGCAAAGTCCAGAATCCCAGGCTCAGGCCAGCTGGTGGCAAGGCACATTATGAAGGTGAGATGAGCGACTTCTAGGATTGAGGGGGCAGGCTGCTCAGCATTTAAACACTGACTGGGAATAGGCATTGTTGTTGGCTGTGAAGGCAGCCCCTCACCTGCCCTTCCAGCTAGTGGAAGAGCTCCAACATAGCAGCGTCAGGTGGAGAGCAGCTGTACAAAGGAAGGGTGGGGAGAACAATGGAAACACTTATTAAACAAAACTGTTTCCCCGACAAACATGATTTAAAATAAAGGAACTTTAACATGGTTGGAAGGAAAGACATTAACAACTTATCTTCTATCGTTTGCATATAGGAGACCATAAATTCCATAGAGCAAATACATTTAGTCAACTTAGGGAGCAAAACGATCTCATGAAGTGCTATTCGTTAATATGGCTCAGATTTGCACTCGCTGCCTAGCTGATCTCCCATATGGAACTAATCACACAGCCAGCGAGACTTCAAAGAGCAATTACTCTGCATGAAATCGTGGAGACTCTCCTGTGTGAATGTCTCATTATAGGCAGACAAACCCCATTAGCACAGAATTCTGCCCCTTTACCTCTCAGATTTGCGGTCGGCCTTCTCAGCAATGTGTTTGGCCTCCTTTAGCTGCAGCTCTTGCACTTCCATTTTCTCTTCGTCTTTCATTGCCCTGTTTTCTATGACCTTCATACCTCTAAAGAGGAAGACAGAAAGCGACAATGTTTAATAACTGCAAGTAAGACACAAAACACATGAGACACCATTTTCCAGGTGGGGAGGGAGGCAATAAATTTACTAAGGATAGCCCAATGGAAATGCAGCATCTTATTTTCTGGGAGGTTCTGTTCCTATTTCTATTCAGTTTTACTGCCGGGATGGCTAAAACACAGGGAGGGGGAAGTGACTTGCTTAGGGTCACCCTTTTTCCACAAAAACAGAAAAAACAGGATTAATCGGTCATTGTTAAAACACCATTTAGAGTTACTTTTTCTCATTAAAAAGACTTGTGTGCAGCACATTTATAAACACACTTGGTGCCAAATGTGGGTAAACGCCTCCACTTTGCTCTACATTTTTAGTGCAAAATATACATGCACGTCCAAACCAGCCAGGCAAAAGAGGAGAGAGTCGCGTTTACCAGCAGGATGAAAGAGGCCAACAGGAGAGTGAGGAAGGCTAAAGTTGACAAGGAATTGAAGACTGCGGAGGATATGATGAAAGGAGACAAGACCATCTGCCATTACATACAGCAGAATAGAAAGACTAAGGAGGGAACAGTCCGACTGAAGTTGGAAGAGAAATGGGAAGAGGACGATAAAGTTAAGGCAGACATCCTTTTTATAATTTTTTTTTTTTTTTTTTTATCTTTATCGTCCCGAGCCACCTGTTACCTCTGCTCGGTCACAGACCGCGGGGCTTCCACCCCCAACATTGGCCGCGACCCTCTGATACCTCTCTGACTGCCCCCCCGGGGTGGGGCTGCGGCACCCTGGCCTAGCACCACATATGTCGGGATTGGTCAGAGGGCCGACCTGGGGGGGCCAATTGAAGCCCGCGGCGAGCGTCATCTAGGGCGGCCGGCAGCTCCCTCAGTTTTCCTGGTTTTCTGGGGCGGGACGTGTAATGACGCCCCGCGCCTGCCCCGCCCCAGGAGTGCTACACGCCGGGTAGCCACGTACCCTGGCCTCGCCAGGGGTCCGCTGGGCGCCGGATGGGCTCCCAACCCTCCCCGGAGAAGGGGAGCAGTCCACGGATGCTCGATCCTTTCCCTTCAGCCGCCTCCAGCGATCAGAGTCCATTCTCGAACCCGGGTCGCCGGCATCGCAAGAGGAAATCCCACCACTGCGCCAACGAGCCGGCCTTTATCAATTATTCTTTTTATTATAGTTTATCAGATTAACACACAAACTCACTAGGATACTTACGTATCTGCATGCACTGCTTGTGAACATAGCATCAAATGAAGCATTTACCTGCCCCACTTTTCCCCTTGACAACTGCAATCATTTAATCAAAGACCGACATCCTGAACAGTTATTTCTGTTCACGTGGAGGAAAGGGGCCAATGCCTGACTGCCATCTGGGGAGGTGGAGGAGGGGTCAATGTGGACACATTCCAGTAAAAAGGGCACTGGATGGCTTAAAAAGGGACACTGTCAACCTTTTTGCATCATATTATTTCTACCTGAACACACACAACTTTAAAATGCATTGATGCTGGTGGTTGTTATATCTGCTTCCTGTCTTAGTAGAACTCAAAAGGTATGCTAATGGTGTAGTTATACCCAACCTTGTTTTGCTTCAAATCCTTAATCTACTCTTACTACATACTTCCTGAAAATTAGGAACATCTCCAAACAGTGCAGCCACTCATGATACAATCCTCTCCTCCCACTGCATCATGACTGTCTACATTGGGGCCGGGGTGTTCCAAAGTTCAGGAAAGATGCAGTGGGAGTTGATCAAGGACTGTAAACAAACATGTTTTGGTGTGGTAACACCAATATGGTGGGCAGTCCGTTTTTCACTTTTAAAAAGAAAACCGAATCAGAATTAACCTACCAGCTACATCAGAAGTCTCTACAGAATGTGAGCAATTGTGCAATGTGTGTTTAAACTAGAGACACTGAGGCCTAAGGGGGTTGACAGTGTCCCTTTAAGCACATGGGAAGTGGCTAAGTCCATGGGCCCCAGCAGGCTACATCCCCGTGTGCTTAGGCAGGTCGTAGATGAACCTCTAACAGGGCTATTCAGTAGCTCACTGGAGACAGGGATAGCACTAGGAACTGGAGGATGGTTTATGTAGCTCCTCCCTCAAAAACCGATGGCAGGGATGAAGCGGTTTACTACAGACCTGCCAGTCTAACCTCTACTGTGAGTAAACTGCTAGAGACCACAGTAAGGGAAAGGATAGTTTTCAGGAGGTAAATGGTATAGTGATACTAGGATCTGTGGCTGAATGGATAGTAACGAGGGTGTCAAAATTATGACAGAGGATCTGAGTAGATTAAAGAAATGGTCAAAAACACAGCAGCTCAAATTTAATGGAAAAAGTGGAAGGGGATACACAGAGTGACAAAAAATCCGAACACTGAATACAGAATGGGGAGATGGTAGTGAGAGGCATTACTGAGGACAAGGACTTGGAAGTGTTGAGCTGAGAGTCTGAAGATGTCAGTAAAATGCAACAGGGCAGTGGGCAGGGTCTCTATGATGTTGGAGTGAATGGGGAAGGGGGTGACAGCAAGAGAAGGGAAGAAGGGAGATGCCGCTCCCACTGTATAGGTCACTGGTTCATTCTCACCTGAAATACTGTGGCGGCTACGCAGAGCAGGGAAACCGAGATGATCCAAGGATGGCAGGAGATGGCTTTCAAAGAGAGGTTTGCACATCTGAAAACAGTCACCAGCGGCAAGGAGGAAGAGCAGGTACATGACTGAAATATACAAATATCTGCATGGGGTAAATAAAGTGGATGGCGGGTAACAGTTCAGACAGAGTGGGAACACGAAACACCAGGAGCGACTCCATGAAGCTAGCAGGGGGCAAATTTAGGAGAGATACTAGCAAGTACCTTTTCATGGAAAGGGTGACGGAGAGGTGGAATAAGCTGCCAAAAATGGGGTCTGTGCAAAATGAGTTGAGGGATTCAAACATGGGTGGGAGACAGCATCACAGCTGAGAGATTACTTCACATACCTACTCCACCGATACCAGCCTAAACTCACCCCCAAACAGAAAGAGTGCGCCTTGAGGCAACCCACTCCCCACTTCAGGGCTGCGACAACTCAGTTGGTGTTATCCTGGACCTGACTCTTCACACCTGTTGGATGAAAATGCTTTTAGCGGCTGGAGACAGGCAGCTGTAACAACCTGTCCACAGTCCAGAAAAACTGAGTTGGTCTGTTCCTCCCCACCGCAATCTCCCTGGCAGGGGTTGAAACTTGCACCAGCCCACAAGCCAAATGCTGGTAGATTTTGTATCGAGCTAGTAAGAATTTTTTCTAACTAGCCCTAGGGCTTGTACCAGAGAAAGTAACATTTCAATAAGTAAAACAGCTGGGCTGGTGGAAAAGTCTGTGGGGCTAGCAGATTTTCCCAGTCACTGGCCCTGCTGGCTAGTGGCTGTAAAACTTGCCTGGATAGAAATACTGCCTTCTTAGTTTGCCCTCTGACACTCACCATAGTGAGTTCTCAGAGCCAGTCTGTCCTCGTTGGTCCCGGACTTTGGCCAACAATGATCCTATCTCCAACCCATGGCCTTCATCTCCCTAAGCTCCCCATCAAACCATGGGGATACCAAGCAAAATGCCCTAGGCCATATACGAACTGGCGCAACAGTATCGCAGGCCGAGGCAATAGCCTTGATACAGGCTAACACCACCTCCCCTGATCTTGTCCCACAAGCAGCCATCACACTCGAGAGGTCCACTGCCACCTGAAGTCCTGCTGGGCACAACCCCTGAGAAGCACAACAATGGACCATCTCCACTGGGGGTGAACAACAAGGGGGGGCCAGCCCCTAATGAGAGCTTCACTGTGCAGTGATCAGACCAACCTCGAGGTTATTAGTCTCCTGCCCCATACTAGGACCAAGGCATGACTGTGTTGATGGGTCACTAACCACTTGTGAGGCCCATGTGATTCCATCAAGTGGAGGAAACCTTGTCCAAATTGTGAGTTCATAATCAATTCAGGCGTGGAAGTCACCCAGAACTGGGTGACTTCAAGACCTTCTTGGCAGTGAAGTTTGTGCTTTTCAGCAGAATTCCCTCTCGCACCCTGGAGGCTGGTATAAGAAGGATCTTGCAACCTGATCCTGGACCCCTATGCATGGTCGTACATTCAAACAACAGAGTAACTCCCGTTGGATGCAAAGTAAATTTCAAAATCGGGTCTAAAACAGATGGCCCCCTCTCCCCACCACAGGCAGTGAACCACAGCGAATCTAGCCAGGACAGACTCCTCCAGAACTGGCCCCACATTGTCACCCAGCCAGGTCTCCATAGAAATCAAGTCTGATATAACTGTGGACTTTTTCCTCATTGATCTCGCACTGCACAACACTACCCAAAGGGGATGAGTGGAGACTGCCAGCCTGCAGGCTACCTGCCCACTCAATCTGGTGGGAACCCCGGGTATGGGAATCAACCATGTCTGGCTTCTCCCTAGGTCCCATTTCACCCCACGGCATGTCCTGGTCCTCACCACCTTGACAGTATGCCCTATTAGAACCATCCCCGCCACCTTAGGATGCCCACCCTCCTGTAGCGCCTATATGCTGCTGCAGATGGGGAGTTATCAAGGGGGAGGTCCAGCGACTGGGATGGGGAGTAACTATGCCTGAGAGGCCCCACACTCACACACATTATCCCACTGGTGGCCACCACACCACCACCCAACAACTCCCACCTTAAAGGAGAGTCCATACCGTAGCACAGACCTACCACTAACCTAAACTTCAAAACAACCACAGCCCGTAAGCACACAAATTCTAATACAGTACGTGGCTATTCCTCACCCATAACATCAGACATGCATTAATTTTAACTATGACCCTATAATGCCCCTTCCTTCCTCCCAACCCTCCAAATAAACACGCTAATAAATATAAGTTAAAAACAAGTGAGGAGAATCCAGCAAAATTATACACAGTCCAGTGAGTTCAAGCTTTGTTTGTGTCCCTTAAAAAAGCATTAAAATAGTGCACTCAAGTCTCTGCTCCCACCAGAGAAAGTCCAAAAAATCTCTGTATTCAGAGCAATATTAATTTTTACCCTCTCTGACAGCTCCCTCACTGCTGCTGGCGGAACTGAACAGATACAGTAGTTCTCAGGAAGGAACAAAAAAGTCTAGGGATACAGGTACTCTCACCTCCTGTAGCCCTTTCTTGTAGTGTGGGTAGAGAAAACTTCAAGTCCTGATGCAGCCCTCTGTGATTTCAGCCATCTCACCTCCATGCATGGGGTTGGGGGGGGGGTAGGGGCTAGATTTACTCCAAATGGTCTCAACTTCTAGCTGGCTCCACCATGCAAGCAGCAGCTCCAAGAGGAAACCCACTCTTCGTTCTGTTGCAATTTAGCAGCAGACTCCAGTGAAACCTGCCAGGTCCCTACACCAGATGCTGCCCCGCATCAGGGAAATGTGTCTGACCTCTCCCCACTGGGGTGGCCCAAGCTCACCCACGCTCCTCTGCTCTAGCCTGTCCTGGGACTTTTCTGAAACAAGACTCTGGTGCCTTGAAGCTGGGGCTGTCAGACCCACAGCCTGCTCGATCCTCCGTCTCCGACACCAGGACACGCCGGCTGCTCCCAGAACACCAAACTCATTGCCACAACAGAGTGACAAGTCCCCAGAAAAGTACAAACTGCAGGTGAATACTGAAGAAGTGTGCCGATTTGCTCAGATGAAGGCATGCGGCTCTGTTTATAAAATGGGTTCCCTCTCTAAAATCAATAAAAAAAGGCTCCCAACTAACTCACTAAAAGGCTCTCTAGCACTCGGTCCCTACTCCTATTTCCTAGCTAGGACACTGCTACTACTACTACCAGTTAACTAGTTTAAAAAGTGCTATATATATTTAAAGCAAGTGCTGGTTTAATAATTCTAGGATTCTCCTCAATGCTGCTAACAAATGAAGTAAGAATTATTGCATGAAAGAGGGCAAACTAAAGCTCTGAAGCTCTGGCAGAGCACGAATTGATGTCTAGCCCAGCCTCAAGAGTTTATCCCTAAGGGTGTGGACCGCCAAGACCACATTCAAACCACGTGTCAAGGGGCTAACTCAATATCTGCGTGATGCAAATTTCAAATCAGTAAATAAAAGGTCTATAGTTATTTAAGCAATCGTATACTCCAAGGTGTGCAATATCATGAGATATCGCCACACCCCAGGTATGTTGTGAGGCATGGGGCCATAGGCCAAGTGACTTTAGCCACCTCAGAAGGGATGATATCCCTCAAAACTACACACCTTGGAGTGTATTATTGAGATCATGCATTGGATCCGCCTTGATTTGCTGACTGATGGCACAACCTACTTTCAGACTGGGATTATGTACAGAGACACCATCCTGGATGAATACGGTCTCGGCCAATCAGATTTAAGGAGTTCAACCATCCTTTTTATAATTATAATTTTTTTAATTCCTTTGAAGCAACAGAAAAATGTAATGCGATGAAGAAACACCTAAAGTAGCTGCACATAGGACACTAGCCCATTAGCAACGATTTCCCGGGGAAGATATCTGCATATGTGTTTGGATAAAAGCTATGATAAATGAAGGGCAAAGGTGCAGCTTAGCAGGATTAAAACAGGGGAGGGATGGGCACAAGACCCGGGGGAGCAGGCTGAGGTACTAAATGAGTACTTCACCGCAGTTTTCACCTAGGAAAATGGAGGGGCTGCATCATACATGTGAGGAGACGGTGATACTGAAGGGGGGGGGGCCTTACCGATCAGCGGGTCTGGAGAAGGGGGGCATCATTAGCAGGTGGGGGGTGGAAGGAAAAGCAGGTGGACGAGGTAGCGGAGGTGGAAATCATGGCAGAGAGTGTGTGAGGGAAGCCCTCAGGTCCCTTAAGATGGAGGAAGCACCGGGGCCAGATAAATTACATCCCAGAGTGCTGAAGGAACTGGCGGATGTCCTGGTGAAACCCCTGGCGGAGCTCTTCAGCATCTCTCCAAGGACAGGGTGGGTGCCCCAGGACTGGAAGGTGGAGCATATAGTGCCTATCCACAAGGGGGGAATCAAGGTGGCAGGGAACTACAGGCCCATCAGCCTGACATCAGTAGTGGGCATTGGGCAAGGTGATGGAGAACATTGTCAAGGAGAGACTAGGGGGGACCTGGAAAGGTTGGGGTGCCTGGATGATATACAGCATGGATTCGTCCCGGGAAAATCGTGTCAGACAACCCTTGTGGAGTTCTATGACTGAGTGACGAGTGCCTTGGACCTGGGTAGATCAGCGGACGTCCTCTTTCTTGACTTCAGCAAGGCGTTAGACTCTGTTCCTCATGGGGGCCTGTTGGATAAGCTGGGAGAAATGGGGGTGGGGAACCAGATGATCAGATGGATAGGCAATTGGCTCCAGGACCGGACCCAGGGGGTTGTGGTTGGCGGGATAGTCTCATCCCCAAGGAGGGTCATTAGTGGGGTCCCTCAGGGATCGGTCCTTGGGCCCCTCCTGTTCAACACCTACATCTCTGACATAAGGACAGGTGTCAGGAGTGAGATGAGTCTCTTTGCGGATGACTCAAAACTGGGGCGGTGGTGGATGGGGAGATGGGGAGGATGGCCCTACAGGGGGACGTGAAGGCTCTGGAAAGATGGTCTAGAAAGTGGAAGCTGAGGTTCAGTGCAGGGAAATGCAAGGTGCTGCACCTGGGAGCCAGAAACCCAGGCCAAGTGTACACCCGGGGGGGTTGCTACAAGTTTCGATGGCTGAGAAGGACCTGGGGGTGGTGATGGGTGTCAAGATCAACAACTCGGAGACTTGTAGGAGGGCAGCGGCAAAGACCAACAGGATGCTTGGATGCATTGCTAGGAGGATCACCTCCAGAAGGAGGGAAGTGATACCTCCACTGTATAACTGCCTGGTGAGGCCGCACCTCGAGTACTGCGTGTAGTTTTGAAGGCCACATTTAAAGAGGGACATTGAACTCCTGGAGAGGGTCCAGAGGAGGGCAACCAAAATGATTTGGGGCTTGGGGGTTGGATCTATGGGGAGAGGCTCGAAGAGCTAAATATGTACACACTGGAAGAGAGAGAAGGGACCAGGGGGGGGCATGATAGAGGTCTTCAGGTACATGAATGGGGTAAATGGGGAGGAGCAGTCAGGGTGCTCCGAAGGAAGGGGGGGGGCAACTAGAGGGCATGGGTGGAAGCTGGAGGGGAGGGAGAAAAGAGATTCAGGGGAGAAAGGAGGAGGTGCTACTTCACTGAGAGGGTGGTGGAGCCATGAAATGCACTGCCCAGGGGGCTGGTGGAGGTAGAGACGGTGGAGGGGTTCAAGAGGGGTTGGGACAGGTACAGGGGAAGGGTTCTGGAAACAACATCCAATGCAGCGATATTATCCTGGACTGGGAAGGGAGAAGCCAGAGATGGAGAGGGGGGCAGCAAGATCAGCTCCCAAGGTGGGGGCTGACCAAATGAGCAAACACGAAAAACCATTAGGCCTATTCTGTTGGCACTTTAGTATGTTAGTATAACAACTTGAGACTCGTCAGATGTGGCAAGCTCATTTGGTCAGCTTGGAAAAGCTCTGACGAAGCCAGTTGTGAGGTTTCAGGGTGGCAGTCAGCACGTGCAGTAACGTCAGACAGTTATGTACAAATCATTCCCAAATGCTAAACAAGAACCCTGTTCAGATTGCCCCCGCTCTTTGGCACCAGGCAAAAGCTAGGGCTTCATATCATATCCAAGGCCTGCTTCCGATATCGGATTCCAGAACAAGATTAAAGAACTGAGCTCACAGCATGGCATTCCACTATATTACAAGGTACAGCTGGAAATCAGAGCTTGGCCAGAGCACAGTGCATCCAAAAGGAAAAGGGAGTGGCCTCCAAGCAGTCCAGCTGTTTGGCTGCAGAAAAAACGTATTGTGGAGTGCGTCACAAGCCTCTCTATGGTAGATATAATTTATATTGGTCAATGCAAGTATGCACTGGTAGCCCTGTTCTCAATCTCTGTTAAACCATATTTTGAACATATGCAGTGGTTTACTCCCACATGTTCCCTGTCTCCGAAGTCTTTTTTCCTACCAGATTCTGCATTCTCATGTAACGTCCTGGTGCACCAGTGCAGCAGGACTTAAAACTGCATGTCGATGGCAGAGCTAGTCTGAAAGCAGCAGAGCATGTTATAATAATAATGATAATAATATTTATTTTTTTTCTTTTCATCCCCAAATGCTAAACAAGAACCCTGTTCACAGATTGCACCTGCTCTTTGGCACCAGACAAATTAAAGTAAACATTTTGTAGCCAGACCTTTTTTATTCCATTTTTGATTGCCCTTTTCTCCCATCTTGTAAGAAACCACTGCTCGAGTCTGCTTTAGTATTTTTATTAGATCTGAGATTGTCAAAGGAGATACTTTTGATCTGGCTATCCCACAAGTCTCATCAACATTCCCAGCTGTATCTGTGCACCCTTTGTTTAACATCACTCTACTTCAGCTGACCCATCGGCGCAGTGGTTGGATTACCGCTTGCAATCCAGGTGACCCGGGTTCGGGAATGGACCGGCCAGGGGGAGAAGGATCGAGCATCCCATAGACAGCTCTCCTTCGCTGGGGAGAGCGGGGGGGGATGTTCGGTGCTTGACGGACCCCTGGCAAAGGCCGGGGGGTACCGCAGCAAGCAACATCTCAATGCAGTCGGAGGGGTGGGACAGACGCTAGACGTCATTGCACATTCCCGCCCCACGTACAGCACCAAAAAAACACTTCCTGCCTGCGGCCCTGGATGAAGCCTGCCCTGGCCTTCATCCGCCTCCAGGACCAACCCTCGGACCTAGTCCCATCGTGCAGTGTCGTTAAGGGGGTCTGTGCTGCACCCTATCCTGGGGGACAAGCCAGGGGTATCTGAGGGGTAGGGTCTAATGTGGAGGTGGAGGTTAGGGTCCGTGACCAGGCTGAAGTGCCGGGTCGCAGGTAGCGGGGGCAAAAAGTATAATAAATAAAAATAAAAAACAACACATCACTCTACTTGTGATTAAGGTAAACTAGCATGCAACACACACTGTTTGCTGACATTATGGGACACTACAGTGGACAGTGGGACTACTCCAGACCACAAAACTAAAGCTCTAACATGGTGACTATACAAGGAACGTGTGGCACTGTATAAATGGTTTTAAAAACCAAAATGAATGGGGTGGCCCACTGGCGCAGTGATAGCATTGTAACTTGCGAAGCCGGCAACCCTGATCCGGAAATGAGCCCAAGTAGTCTGTGGGCTAGCTGGGGAGGGACAGCTGCAATCCCCACTGGAGACAGTCCAGAGAAGGGCAACCAAGATGATCCCGGGTCAGCAAGGTAACACCTCTGACGAGAGGCTCAGGGTGGCTCAACAAGTACTCTCGAAGACAGAAGGCAGAGGGGAGGACATGACTGAGACCTTCAAGTACCTTAAAGGTATAAACAGGGTGAGCACTGAGGGCCTCTGCAGCCCTAATGGGAACAAGGCCACTAGGAGGCACAGCCATAAGTTTGGGGGGGGGGGGTTCAGGAAGGAGATCAGGAGGCATTTTTCACCAAGAAGGTGGTGACCAAGTGTATTGAGCTGCCAGAGGAGATGGTATTCCTAAAAATGGTGGACAACTTCAAGAGGGAATGGGATACAGTGAAAGGGAAAGTTGTAGATGGAGGGGGGAAGGGAGATGGCGAGGAGGAGGAAAAGGAAGTATTTGAAGGGGTCAAGGGGGAAATGAGGAGGGGGCCAGTTCCCTCTGCAAACACTTTGGGGAAACTGCAGACTCGAACAGAGTTAAGAGACTGCAAGATCTTTACCTGCTGCACGTTCTTATGAAAGCAAGCAAGTGAGATGGGCCTCTGGAACCTGAAAGATGCTAGCCCTGCTGGGCTCACAGAAAAAGCTGCAATAAACAGAAATGCAGTCCCAAATGGCTCTGCAGCATGGACGACTCTCTAGTATAGGTCATTTGGGAGACTCAACTGATGTTGGTCTGGGGCGGGGATTTTTAATGGATGTAAATACAAGTAACATGGGGGGATAGTGGTTTACGGCACCGGGGTTTCAACACTGGAAACCTGGGGTTGATTTTTACATGGGGTACAAGTGGGGCAATTTTCTGCAAAATAAATAAATAAATTATGGAACTGACCATGTTTAAACTCCCACTTCATGTCACGCAAAATCACCTCGTTGCACCATACCAACATGCAAAAAAAATCCCCGTTTTTTGCAATATCATTTTTTTTTTTTTTTTTTTTTTTTTTTTTTACACAAAAACATGCTGATTTGCCCCCATTTGGTGGAAATGAATTAAAAGATCTAGTCAAAAGGAACTCGCAGATTTTGAAAACAGAAAGTTGATGCCTTACACAAGTGAAAGAAGTTCAGTATTTGCAGCTCAGTTACTACTGGACAAAGATCATCATCCTAAAAAAAGGCAGATTTTGCTTGAAGGAGTCCTCAGTGTGTTAGGCAAGCAGACTGAATTCTGCTGTCTCGCTCTGGAGAGGTGGCACCTCCGGGCCAGCTCAGAAGTGCTTTGACAGAGCAGCATGCCTGCACTGTCCCAGGAAAATGGGGCAGGGAGCTGGTACTCGTCTTTGGATTATGGAGCTCGGAGCCAGCAGTATCCTTGGATAATGGGGTGGGGGCTAGGTGTCCAGCACTGGCCCTGGATTAGGGGCATGGCAGGGTGGGACAAATAAGGTGGCCAGAAGGCCAATGGTCATAAAAAAAACACTGGTTTGGCTACCAGATTTTGAAAGCCACCAGCCAACCTGCAATATGCCCATACAGTGATTTTTTGTGCCCTTAAAAAAAGATGGCCACTAAAATATTGATTTGACTGTCAGAATTTTGAAAATTAGTGGGCATACCAACTACTAGCTCATAAAATGATTTGCCCCACCCTGGGCCTGAGACTGACACTGTCCTGGGTAACTGGACAGCAAGCTGGTAGGTAAGCAAGTAGTAGACCAGCAACTGTCCCCATGTAACTGGGCAGCATTCTGGCAACTGTCCGAGTAAACAGGCTGCATGTCGGCAACTGTCCTATGGTAATTCAACTGAGTGCCAGTAACTGTCAAGAGGTAATTTGGGGAGGAGAGACAAGCTGAAAATGCCCTGGCCTGGATAAGCAGGCAGCATGCTGGCACTATCCTTGGATACCAGGCAGTATGGTTCCACCACTGTCTCTGTACAACTGAACAGTGGACTGCCAACACTGTTCTTGGATAAATGGGCAGGGAGCTGGCACTCTCCCTGGATAAATGGATGGGGTGCTAGCCTAGTCCCTGGATAAATGGTCACGGGCTGGCCCATTCCCTCAATAACGTGTGTGTGTCTGTGTGTCTATTATCAGCAATGTCCCAGGATATCGAGTTGGGGAGACATGGTGTCCAATATGCACTGCCCTTGGATAACCAGGTAAGATGTTGGCACTGTCTCTTGATAACCAGGTAGGGTGTTGGCACCGTTCCTGGATAACCAGGTAGGGTGTTGGCACCGTTCCTGGATAACCAGGTAGGGTGTTGGCACCGTTCCTGGATAACCAGGTAGGGTGTTGGCACCGTTCCTGGATAACCAGGTAGGGTGTTGGCACTGTTCCTGACAACCGCAGGGTGTGTTGGCACCGCTCCCGGACAACCAGGTAGGGTGTTGGCACCGTTCCTGGATAACCAGGTAGGGTGTTGGCACCGTTCCTGGATAACCAGGTAGGGTGTTGGCACCGTTCCTGGATAACCAGGTAGGGTGTTGGTACTGACCCTGGATAACCACACAGGATGCACACCCTGTTCCTGGACAAATGGTAAGGGTACTGGCACAGATCCTGGATAAGCATGCAAGGTACCAGCACTGCACCTGAGCAAACAGACAGGGTACTGGCACTGCCCCTGGATAGATAGCAATTTTGTTACCGCTCCTTCTTCCACTACACCAGCTGCACTGTTTTTTCACAGTTGTACAAGGGGGGGGGGGGAGAAGAATACTGGTTGCAGGCTTACCCAAGTATTCTAAGAGGTCCACTCCTTACCCACTGTAACACCTAGCACTGAGGAAAAAGCCAATTTATGCTAAGAATACAACTGGCAGGAGTTCCCAGAGGCACAAGGCCTACAGATGTGGCATCTATTGTAAAAAAAGACTTACCTGGGTCACACGTACCGGATTGCTTGATGAACACTACCGCCTCACTAGAAACTAGACTGAGATCTGCAAATTCATCTTACTGGTGACACACCTCAGTGGAAATTCACACACACACACACACACACACACACACACACACACACACACACACACACACACACACACACACAGCCCCCAAACCAAGTGTCTTGTGCCTTCACCATGAATTCAGCTGCTGTGCAGACTGCAGTGGTCACCAGACTGAGTCATCATTAACATCCGCAGGATAAATCACAAGCCACTGCTCCCGGATGGAGAACTTAGCCATTCAGGAAATGTCAGTCAGCTGCCTGAAGGGGAGGGTGAAAAGTTAGGATGTTTCCCATCATCTGCATTTTCTGGACTAGTGAGCCAGGCAAGCAAGAGACTGCAGTTATCTGCTGTCAGACTTGCATGCACAGGTGAGGTTTTAAACTCCCAGGACTTCAAGATAAATATATTTATTTGTTCTGTGCAGTTTTAAACTTTCTGAGCAACAAGGCCTCACCTCTCGCTTTCGTCTGCTACCTTTTCTGCCTCCTCCAGCTTCTGCAGGGCTGTAGCCAAACGTTCCTGGGCGCGGTCCAACTCTTCTTCAACCAGCTGGATACGGCGGTTAAGGCCAGCTACATCGCTTTCAGCCTGTGCAACGCAAAGCAAAAACATATTAAGTGTTTGAAATCCACTGCTCACATTGATGTCTCAAACACCAATTAGGTGTACCCAACTGGCATAGACCTGCAGCAGTGTTTTTGCAGCTCTCTGGGATGATCAAAAATGTCCTTCTCTTACTGGTTATACAAATCAGATTATGTGAAGGAGAACAAGTTTGGATAATCAGAATCAGTATATTAAATAGCCAGTATAGCGTAGTAAAATGCTAACCATTTTCAGAAATGCACAGCAGTAAACTAATCATTTTTTGAGTGAGTTCATGGCACCGGAAACTACACATGGGGAAAAAAAAAATAATATTTTATCATTTTGCTAATCAAACTGTGCCATGTGCTATGCACTTTCACACCCGATTAGCACTTTTATGTGTGAAACTGCTAATCGTTTTTTTTTTTACATCTTATTTATACCCTGTAACTGATGCACCCAAGAATCACAAAAACGGACTTCTGACTGGTTGATTATCCTTAACTCTCAGGCTTAGTTAAACACATTTGGAGGGCAACTCTCAGACACTTGTTTAAAGAGTAGCTGACACCTTTTAAAAACACAATATAGCTTGTATTTCATACATCTTCTATTGATTTCTTCTTGTCCATTATTTATTAGTGAAGAAATTCCCACATAAACAAGATCGTTATCCTTTACAGTTTGTCTGCCTCTATAGTGTGCTCCCAGCTCCCTACTTGAAATCAGAATGCTGTGTTGTGACATCACAGTCTGTTGCTATGGAAATAACGAATGTGACAGGCAGACTACTGACATCAGGTTGCGAAGAAACAACAGGAGCTGATGAACCCTCAAGGAACAGCTCTCCCGTTTTCATGCATATGACCTCATGAATAAATAATGGAGATAAGAAATACAGAGCTAATGAGAACCATAAGCTGCTTTGTGCCCAAATATTACATTTTTCAAAGTTCTTCTCTAGGAGTTGGTGGCTCTTTAAATGAACAGAATTTTTTTTCTGCATTATGACTCAAAACTGGGGGTGGTGGTGGATGGGGAGGAGGGGAGGGTGGCCCTACAGGGGGACCTGGAGGCTCTGGAAAGATGGTCTAGAAAGTGGAAGCTGAGGTTCAATGCAGGGAAATGCAAGGTACTGCACCTGGGGGCCAGAAACCCAGGCCGAGTGTACACCGGGGCGCAAATGCTACAAGTCTCGATGGCTGAGAGGGACCTGGGAGTGGTGGTGGATGTCAAGATGACCAACTCGGAGACTTGTAGGAGGGCAGCAGCCAAGGCCAACAGGATGCTGGGATGCATCACTAGGGGGATCACCTCCAGAAGGAGGGAAGTGATACTCCCTCTGTATAACTGCTTGGTGAGGCCGCACCTCGAGTACTGCGTGCAGTTTTGGAGGCCACACTTAAAGAGGGACATTAAACTCCTGGAGAGGGTCCAGAGGAGGCAACCAAAATGATTTGGGGCCTGGGGACAGGACCTATGAGGAGAGGCTCGAAGAGCTAAATATGTACACATTGGAAGAGAGAAGGGACCGGGGGACATGATAGAGGTCTTCAGGTACATGAAGGGGGTACATAGGGGAGGAGCAGTCAGGGTGCTTCGAAGGAAGGAGGAGGGGGCCACTAGAGGGCATGGGTGGAAGCTGGAGGGGGGAAGATTCAGGGCAGAAAGGAGGAGGTGCTACTTCACTGAGAGGGTGGTGGAGCCATGGAATGCGCTGCCAAGGGGGCTGGTGGAGGCAGAGACTGTGGAGGGGTCCAAGAGGGGGTGGGACAGGTACAGGGGAAGGGTTCTGCAAGCAAAATCCAATGCAGCGAGAATATCCGGAACTGGGAAGGGAGAAGCCAGTGAAGGCGAGGGGGGCAGCAAGGTCAGCTCCCACGGTGGGGGCTGACCAAACGAGCAGACGCGAAAGACTGTTAGGCCTATTTTGCTGGCATTTTAGTATGTTAGTATTACTGATTCAACATTTCAGCTGAAATGACTTTGGGGTTGGGGGAACTACTACTATGTACTACATGCATTGTACTAGAAACCCTATATTTTTAACTTCTAAATCTTTTATTCCTTTGATTAGTAAAAAAAAAAAAATATCTTTATGGCAAATGCTGGTCAACACAGTACTGGAGGAGGTAACATTTCAGTAAGTACAAAAGAAGGACCAGTAGAATCTATCGGGCCACTGGGTTTTTGCTGTCCCATGTCCTACTGGCCAGGGGCTACAAAGCTTCATTTCAAACCCTGCAGTACACACCGCACTGGCTTCCCCATCTACAGCCTTTCAGCCAACCCCATTCTGACCAATCGTGCTTAAGTATATCAGGACA
The DNA here is from genome assembly GCA_016271365.2 of Neoceratodus forsteri. NCBI lineage: Eukaryota > Metazoa > Chordata > Ceratodontiformes > Ceratodontidae > Neoceratodus > Neoceratodus forsteri. Next base: position 173,697,996 of record JADMNL010000031.1, read on the forward strand.
GTTTGCTTAAACAGGGATGGGAAAGGCTGGAGAAACTCCTCCGCAATCAATGGGTGCTACCAGTCAACATTTTAACTGAAAACTGCCTCTGGGGCTGGCCCAGTGGCATGGCGCTAGAGTTACTTGCCTGCTACACTGGCGACCTGGGGTTGGGAATAGACACGGATCACTCAGGGGCTGGTTGGGGGAGGGAGGATTGAGCATCCTTAGAATAGCTCTTCTCCCTCGGGGGGAGGGGGGCGGTAGACGTGTATGCTAGGCGTCTGCTCCTCAGGCCAAGTATGGTGGCTGGGTGTGTCTGGGGATAAATTATTCTGTGAATCCCATGCTCCCATGCCACATCCTCGCCTGGCACCAAAAAAGCCTCAGTCTACTGTCTATGCACTTGATTTAACATGTTACCGGCTGTCTGTTACTTCTGACTGTTCCCTGCTGATTTGCCATGCCTCGTCTCTGTACTGCTACCATGCTGATTAGCCATGCTTTGTCTCTGTACTGTTTCCATGTTTCTTGCCTGTACGTAACTGTTCCTTGTTGACTGCCATGCCTGGACTCTGTTCTGTAGTGTCCATACCTTGTAATTCTCCCGGGTCGCACCTGAAAATAGGCACTTGTCTGTCTAGTGTGCTTACCCAGTTAAGAAAAGCAAAATAAATAAATAAAATCCAGGTGAGAGCACAGCGGGATGCAAGGAAAGGGATCCCGCCCGCTCGATTCCAGGGGTGTCTCCCTGGAGGTGGAGCATGCACACTGTGGGCACTAGGGTACAAAATGGTGTGGGGGTTGGGGGACACTCGACTGCGGCTGGATAATGACCCTGTGCCCCGCAGGCCCCACACTGGGGACTGGGCACCTCCAGGTCTCACGGCAGAGGACAGATTAGAGCATGAGGCAAGTCCCAGATGACTTAGGTGATGGGGCTGGGAGGACTGATCTGGATAGGGACAGGTTAGGCGATTTAGGACACAAAATTGTATTTAACTGCCTCTGGAGGCTTACAATTGGAAGAAGGGTCCTCTGTAGTGGCCCTTTATCTGTTTGTGCTGTATCAGTTGATTATTTAAGTACCTGAGAAGAGTGCAGACCAGCTGGTCTGTAACAGACTGATCACTGACAAAGGGCCATTAAGCCACTCCTCATTGTTTACGGAGACAGAAGAACTGTACAGTCCTCAGGTTTCCAGAAGTAGCACTGAAACAGTCTTCGGGTCCTCCTCAGTTAAAAAAAAAAAAAAAAAAAAAAAATTTCATGTGTTTCCTATATGGCAAACCTCCTCAAAGCAAAACAATGGGTTCTTATGCCTCCATGAGGTGGCAGTGTGCCTGCTAAAGGCCTGTTCTGCATTATCTCTTCTCCCTGGAATGTCTGTAGCTGTCTCCACTATCAAAGGAATCTTACATTCCACCAGACTATGGGAAGGAACAGAGTCTCAGGGGAAAGGACTGGCTCAGTGAATTCCACACCAGGTTGATGAAATGCCCTGCCCAATGATCAATGCCTTTGGGGAACAGACGGAAGTGGAACTAGTTATTAGTGTAACAATATAAAATGCTCATTTTAAGGGAACGTTCACAGGCGTGCACAACAGAAAGTTGGGGGGGGTGTCATTTAGGTCTGGAACCCTTTCATTTCAAATGCAACTCCTTCAACGAGGGCCTCGGACTGCTGGGAAGAAAAATCAAACTTGGCATGAGCAGAGTGAGCAGAACTCAAGTTACAGGAAAAAGGGAACATTAACAAAGGATGCAAAATAAGAAAAAAAAGTGTAGCTTTTTCAAAATAAACATACAAAACAATATACACAGGGGGCATCAAAGCACTTCACACATGCTCAAATGTACAATTATATTAAAAAGGTAAACAGGGTTTATGTTCCCTATTAACATTTAATAAACATCAACTTTGGACAAATTATGAAAGACATTTCAGGGGTTAAAATTAAGTTTTCTAGGCACTAGCTGACAGGACTAAAGTGTCTTTCTCAGTAAAAGCCATGGACCCCACATAAATCCTGCTTGCCCAACTGGTGTATTTTATTAAAATGTAACCTCCTTCAATAGAAGCCAGTAAGGCAAGTAAACACAACAATGCAGTTGTCAGATACAAACTCTACCAGCATTTGACCTGTGGCCTAGCATCTATTTCGGCCCTTGCATTTTTGCATGAAAATGCCCCCCCCCCACCCCATCCCGAGTATATCTGTTCCTAGTGCTTATTCCCTAATTGACACTGCTCAGAACGTTTGAGCAACCAATCTTGTCAGAGCTAAGTAAGCACACCTTTTGTGTTGGACTTGCGTTTCTGGTGTGATTTACTCTAACTCCACACTGCTGTGGATCACCACGGAAGGTTACATTCCGGCTGTGGGCTATTGCTGCAAAATGTATGTGTGTGGCAATGGGAATCTAACCCTTCAGGGTTTTATTTAACTCTAAAAATTGATTAGCGTTTTGCTCATAAAAGTTCTAAAACATTGTGAAAATGCATAGCACTTGCCTCACTGTGTTTAACAAGCATAACACTTCTAGAAAACCTATATAAATACTTGCTGTACAGTTAGTATTGTCCCAAGGAAAAAAACTGCTAATCAATTATTTAAAACCCTGCCCTTGCCTGCTACTGTTCTGAGAACGCTAGGCTGGTTCCAGGTTACCGCTTTTCAGTTTTCTACGATGTCGAATGTAGTGACAGTGGAGTGGCAGAAGCGTTTGAGATGCAGTTGGTTGCCCAAATATTTTTTCCCCCTTCCTCAGACTATAGTCTGGTTTTCAAGTGCACTTAGTGTATACCTGTCAAGGGCATACCTAAACTCCGAAAATAGATCGCCTCATGCCATTCTGTTATTGAACTCATATGTACCTGGTTTATTTTCTATTCCTGTACCTGCAATGTATTGTGTGCCATGTTTTTATTGCCTTTAATTTGACTCTGTATAATCATTTACGGTAACTATCAGCTCTGTAAGGCTGACCAGGTCCACTTTGTAAATGAGTTTTTTTACTCAGTGGTGTTTCACTTGGTTAAATAAAAATTTGATTTGATAGTCTCCTGCTTATGACAAGTAGAAATCATGGTGATGTCACAAACTAAGGACTGTAACTTTGGTCAAGAAATAACCGGAAGGCGCAGATGAAACAGAAGGGAAACCGATCTGGATTTTATGCAAATGCCCATAGTACTGTAAATACCAAAGGAAATGGTGTGAAATATAATTTTTATTGCTTGCTATGTTGTGTTAACACCATTGTGCTACAGCCAACTGTCTTTGTTTCGGCAAATGTTCCACAGGATTTATTTCTATAAACCTTGAGGGGGAGGGCGCTTTGCAGCTCATTATAGAAGTCATCATTTCCACAATGCTGAGCATTTTTTTTTTCCTTTAGAAAAAAACTGTTTTCAGCCGGCCCAGTGGTGGGGAGGGTTGAGGCACTATATGTCACACCTCCCACCACACTGGCAACCCAGGCTCAAGAACAGACATAAGTTGCTAGGGGTCGTCAGGGGAGGATAAGACTGAGCGTCCGCTTGACTGCTCTCCTCTTCTGGGGCGGGGGGCATGCCGTACCACTCCTACACTGCCACCATGTGGATGTGCAGTGGAACAACTCACATGAGGCTGGCTGGCAGCGGGAGCCATAGTGCACGTGCGCCGCCACGCGCATGCACAGCATCACTGCACAGAAAAGCGGAAAATGCTGGGAACAGGCATAAGAAGCTCCGCTCGCCAACTCCTGCCCGCTTCACCACTTGGATCCCTGCCACCATCTGGATGCCATCTCCAGGGTGGGAAGGATGGCCCTTTCTTTCTCCCTGGCCCTGCCATGGGGGTAAACTGTGGGAGATTCTGCAGTGGGTGGGTTCTGAGGGAGGTGGCAGACAATGTGAAAGGCGGGCCCGAGGGGGTGGGGTGGGGTTTGAATACTTGGGGGAAGGGAAAAAAAAACAAAAAAAACAAACTTGTTTTCATCAAAAAGGCTAAGGATGGCCAGAAAAGAAACAGGAACATAAAGACACAGAACAAATGTAGTTTCTGTACTTGAGAAGGTTTTCAGCAGCTTCCCGACATCTTACATGCTCCACCAGACTTTCCAGTTCCCAGCATCACCATGTAAAATATCCAATCCGGACGCAACCCCGCCCCTGAACACAACTGCTATCCACAACGAGTTCGAGATTGAAGGTCACTGTCTAACCTGGGTGTCCCACCGCCACACTAAGTGCAGTGAGCACGTCACTGGGGACTCATGTCCACGACTCTTACGATTTTTCTGTATTTCCACGACAAATCATTTATTTGTACCATTACTAGAGCGAAATTTCTTAGAAAGCTGCCATGACAAAATATGGACCATAGTTGCAACTGGTTTTAAAACCAGGCTTACAACAAGCTGTGATAGGCTGTCGAAACCGGGAAGTGATGTCACTTCAGGAGTTGGTTGCCCATCACCACTGTGGTTTGTGTTCCAAGACTTTTTTTTTTTTTTTGTTTCGTTACTGGATTTCTTTATTATCTCTGGTTACATCTGGTGGTGCGATCCTCTGGGTCCTGGCCTCCTGCCTGCATTTCACTCCCTCCTACTCGCTCTGGACCACCTCCATCCCCAACTGAGCTGCAGCTTCAGACATCCCCAGCTTATCCCTTCCGCTTGGCCACAACCTAATCAGAGAGGGAGGGAGGAAAGTAGTTCCGGGGTTCCAGCATCCAGCAAGGGACCAGGCATTCAGAGTGTGGGTAGCGACTCATAAGCCCATCAAGCTGCGCCAACTGTAGGTGGATTTAACCCCTCTTAACTCTCCTACCACTACCCGACTTCCTGCACCTGCTCGCTCATGACAACACTAAGGGCAGGGGTGTCAAGGCAGCATGTGGTTACTTACGCCACTTGTGACACATACAGTAGTCCACCACGGAGTGTCGCCAAGGGAGCCGCACTACAACCCACCCATCCCCAGAGGAGAACATCCTGCAGGATACCGTACACCCCCTCTGCCAGCCTTTCCACCAGATGTGCCGATGCTCAGGCGCGAATCTGGGTCACCAGCGTTCCAGAGCAGTCCTCCAAGCCTGGTTATAAAAAACCCCTGCCACTACGGCCCATTCCAGCCCAAGCCTGGTTATAAAAAACCCCTGCCACTAAGGTCCATTCCAGCCCTATGGTTGTAATCAAGTGATATTACGGACGCGATCATGTGAAGGGAAAAGTCACATACAGTCTGCCTGCCACAAATAAGTCCAGTGTCAGTTGGATGGCACAGCCATTGCCTACCACCATGGTCTCTCTGCTTGTGCCAACGAGCACCGTTCACACTCCAAATAACCAGTCAGTCCAAACACAGATGGTAAATGCTACGGAGATTTCATTTTAACATAGTTAACTAATGAGTTTCCATTTCTCACCCGCAGACTTCAAGGCCTAGTTAGTCCAGGTGATAACTGAGACTTCACCTTCTCAGAGTTGGCTCGGATATCAGATGGATGAGCTAGGTGCAGAAACTGCAGATTTAGCAAAAAATCTAATCTTGATTGACTGCCCTGAAATACCTTACGTATTTGAATTTTAATAACAGAATACAAAATATCAGATGCAAATGAGAGATTTAAGAAAATCAAGCTTTTAGCTGAGTAACATAATAGTTACTTTTGCAGAGCTCTGTACAGACTGTGTAACCATTTTTTGACAACTGTTCTTGAAACTGCTTTAGGTAAACGAGTTTAGGGCATCTATACCTGAAGGAAGGAATGAGCTGAAAATACTGTGTGTCCAGAGACTGTTGCTGTACTGTAGAGCATTATGAGAACTAGGATGATGATGACCTATGGACGTTTGCAGTTCTCTCCAATGTGGAAGCACAAACGTCTTGTCCAGACTGTCCTACAACCAATTTAGTTAATTCAGTTTATTTTTATTTTACTTAATTTAAATTTTTTTTTTTTTTTTTTTTTTTTTTTTTAAGATTTTCTTGACCAGGAAAGGAGGGCTAGACAATACTGCCAATATTCAGCCATGCCCCCAGTAATGGTGAGGGGGTGGACACAGATGCATGCCAACTAAAATTAAACCAGATTAAACTGTTGGTTGCATTTAATGAATGAGGAAATTTATCCAGGTCACCGGGGAAAGTCTCCTACTCTTTTCAAGAAATGCCACTGAATTTTTAACGTTCACCTGAACCACCACCACCAGAAAAAACAGGCAGGACTTCAGTTTAACATCATATCCAAAGAACAGCACATCCCGAAAGAACAGCATCCCCTAGTACTGTACTTGAGTGCTAGCATTTATGGCAAGAGCCCAATCCCAGTGCGGAAACAGAACCCCCTGACCTTCTGGCCCAGAAGCAGGTGCGCTAACAACTGAAGTTTTCGGTGTAGAACTGACCACTAGGCTAACCTCCCGGTGATCTTAAGATCAGATCTCAAAAAAGGTACTACAAGTCTGACAGGCTGGAAAGACACCAAGTCCACTCCTGTCCAGGCTACAGAATTGTTTTTAAGAATCATCCATTCTCAGAACCCATTTCGTTACACCATGTGTGTGTGTCCATAGTCGAAAGAAAGGGTAACTGAGCTATACTGCTGTCCAGACGGATGCTGTAGGTTGGTTTTACTGTGCAGTTCACATCTGGTTTTATTATGGGAATTCCCATGATAACCCACAGGAGTTCCAAGAACCATTCAAGAACTGTTACTGATTTAGGCATCTGTAAACATTCTAACCTGGTTTACAGGTCCTGGTCTGGACTGGGCCCTATCTGAAGCACTGCATTTTTTTTTTTTCCTTCCTTTCTCCATCCTCTCCCTTGCTAGGTGCAGTGATGCCATGTCTAATCTTACTGAAGTGGTGTGTAGCTGCCTGCATAACTGAATAGCAAGGTCCAACCTCGAGATACTACGCCGACTATGTTAGAAGCCGATTTCACCACTTGCGGAAGGCACTTGGGACACAGAGAAAGCAGTCAGAGCTTATATTTAAAAAAATATCTAGGTTAGAAAATCATGCTAGAGAAAAAATGAGAAGATGCCAGAAAAGCTTTCCCAATAAAACGTAGTTAGTGTCAGATTCCCCAGTAAACGTGCCCCATTTTAAACTGGAGTTACTCGGATCAGACCTTAGCCAGTCCCTGGCACCATCTGGTACACACCCTGGCTATCCAGCAGTAAACCATATATGGGGTATGTCCTCTCCGATTCAAACTTTGGGGATAATGTTTTCCATATATGGAAATAATTCTCTAGATCGGGGCTCATTAACTTTTCCTTATAGGATGCTGCAATACCCCTGTTAATTGCAAATTTAGGCACGGATTCTCTTTCGGGGGCAGATGAGGTATCCTGGCCATTATCCGGATAAAAGCACCTCATTCCAAGCCCGGCCTGGTGGTGCCAACTGCTAGCCAGTGGAGCACTGCTCTGCTAGGTGGGAAACCTGGATCAATCCACGGTCCCAACTCCCCAAACCAAGCTAGAGGGACCTTAAGAACGATGCACAGGCATTGTGGGCCAACCCTGGGAGGAGAGAACTCAATGTCCCACTCTCTCAGCACCACCTGCTGGTGGGAAATGAAACTACCGCAATGCTGTGGGTGACCACGCAGAGTCAGTAGCTCCCCAACCACAGGCTGATGCTGCAGGCATTTGGACAGCATGCCGGGGAGGCTGTAAAAAGAGTGAAAAAACCTCGACATGAGTAGTACGACAGCTGGCACATTTAGGCTCCATGCTCTGCAGTCAGCCACACTGACCGCGGGGGTGTCTCCCACCATAATAGCTGGAGTGGTAGAGGACATTACCTGGCTGTGGCAGACCCACCTGTGGGCGTGGGGGCTGCATCCACCATTATAGCTGGAGTGGTAGAGGACAATACGTGGCTGCCCCACATGGGGAGGGGGTTAAATTGCTGGGACAGGGTGAGGAGGCAACTGCTGGAGACATGGGCAGAGGGGGCAGGGCCCAAATGGCAGGACAGGAGAAGCCATGCTGAGAGGGGGTAAACAATGACTTAAAGGAAAAAAAACACAGACAAAAAAAAATAATTTAATTCCCAAACGAGTATTTATGTGGTGAACTGATGCTAAGCAGGCAATCTGCAACAGGCATCAGGTTAACAGGCCAGGCATTGCTTTCAAAGTTCTTTGACCCATTGGGTATGCCTAATCAACTTCTTCCCCATGCATAGCAATGCACCAGTAAACAGCCATACTGTGTGTTTCATGTTTAAAGCCCACTACAGCTGTCAGACTGGGATCATTCAACTGGAGAGCAGAATGAAAGATTTACAAGGCTGCAAGTTCTGCCCAGAGTTCTAGACTGCTAATAAGGGGATACGTGATGGTAAGGGGCTTGATACAAGTAATAGCTCAACGAGTGGCAAGTGAGCTCGGGATTGTCACGAGTGACTCCGTGTAGTGGAGCCACGAGCGATTTTTCCAAGCTCACTTGACTTAAGTTGTGATGTTACACATATCAAGCCCCTTACCATCACATATCCGTTTTATACAACAGGGGCTGTTTAGTTTTGTTCGTATTTATTCTCTTAACTTGTAGAGTTTTTGTGGTACCTGTGTTTTCCCGTCTTCTTCCACAGCTTTCGGCTGCTAGCGTATGTGACGTAGAGAGAGAGTAGTAATATTCTGTGCTGATGTGTACACAGCATATTTATACAGCAAGGCAGTGTCAGTGGCTCAGCAGGTAGCACACTCTCCTCTGAGGCTGGAAGATCAGAAGGCTGTGGGTTCTATCCCCACACCAGGCACTTGGGTTAATATCCCAATACTGATACTGCAGTGCAGCATGGGGGGGGGGGGGCTGCACTCCTGAGGTGCTATCTTTCAGATGAAACATTAAACCGAGTCCCATCTGCCTGTTCTGGTGGATGTTAAGGATCCCATGGTACTTCTCGAAAAGAGTATAGGAATTTCCCCAGTGCCCTGGCCAAATCCCCACTAAAATATCACCAACAGCTTAATCTGGTTCAAGGCCAGTTGGTATTCATCTGTATCCCCCTCCCGGTCGTGCCTGAAAATAGGCAGAATTTGTCTAGTGCACTTACCCGGTCAACAAAAACTAAATGTATAAATATTTATCTGGTACGTTTTCTCACTGTGTACATGTCAGCTTCCTGATATCAGTACGCAGTGAGTTTATTAGTATTTACTTAGTGGCATATCACTAAACCCCTATTGTATAACAACAGTTTATAGGGGGAAAATTGGCACAGATCCATCAGGGTTCCTCACAGCCTGCAGATATAGGTTAGTGGTTGTGGTGATCAGGGCTGAAGATGTATTATTCTTTGGGCCTCGTATATACACTATACATGTACATAAGTAGTTTTAAGTAAGGTTTAGAGTACTAGTACCAAAACAAGGGTAGTGGTGCAATAAAGGATGGTAGTAAATGGTAATTTGGGAGGATTTTATAAAAACAAATTAGGCTGATGGCTACAAATATAGGGTGGTAGCCCACCCACCATGCTAAAATAATGGAGTAGCGAACACTAGGATCAATGCTGGTAGATTTTGTATCAGGTCAGGGAAATGTTCCTTCAACTAGCCCTGTACTATTTATTTATTTATTTGGTGATTTGGAAAAGACCTTTGAGCGCAAGCTCTTTTACAAAGGTCCCACATCATAGATTGCAAACAAAGTACAACTGGAGAAAGCAAAGTACATTACAATGAATGATACAGCTTGGATTCAGAACTGAACAGAATACCTCAAAACATAGGTATAAGTTAAGCAACCAGAAAAAACACCTTGAGGGTGGGGAGGAATAAGCAGCCACAAAGGCCCCATCCACACTACACCGCTTGCGCCCGGCAACGGATGCAATCCGTTATGGCCGCGGAGCGGTGCAGTGCGTCCACACCTCGGCGGTGTCCATTACGTGACCGGCACTGCCGGTCCACACATCGGGATCCGGGCGACCATTCCAGCGGCACCCGATCCCACAATGCAGCTTGCGCTGCGCTTTTTGCCCTGCAGGGGACCATTACCGGCAGTCCATACTACCGCCGGTAATGGTACCAGAGCGGGACTGGTTTCATAACCGTTGTTGAAACCACCTCATATGTGGTTTCAACAACAGTTACGACAACGCCTCCTGTAATGTTACCAGTGTAAACGCACGCTGTTACCGATGCGGTTTACACCCTCTGTAACATTACAGAAGGGTTTTCGGGCTGCAGTGTGGACAGGGCCAAAGTGTCTTGTCAGTAGTTCAGAGGGACAGGGACGTCTGGCAGTGGGGTAAAGAAAGGAGGTACAAGAGAGAGGTATGTACTGCGGTGGAGGTGAAGGGTGGGGGAAGAAGGGCGATATGGTACAGGGAAAAATGGTGGGGTGAGGGTAGGCTGAGCGGAGAGGACATGCTAGAGTAAAATGGTGGGGTGTGATGGGGCACGGTCAGGCAGCCTAGAGACGGTAATGGTTCAAACTAGCCAAATGCGGGTAGGTTTTGCGTTGTGCTAGTAACATTTTTTATTTAACCATGCTGGCTTGTATTGCATGATGTAACTTTCCAGAAAGTTCACCAGTGAGGCCAGTGAATTTTCCCAGCCAATGAGCAGCTCCGTGGGTTTGAGGTAAGATTTCAATAAGTACACCAGTTGGGCTGGTGAATAAATAGGTGTGGTGGGGGGGGGAGGGGGAGAAGAGAACAGTGATTTTTCCAGTCATTAGCCAGCTGGCTAGTGGCTGCAAAATTTAGTTTCAACCATGGAGTCTGTTCTGTTAATAACTTTAGTCGGTCAAGCTATCTTTACTCAAACAAGGTTTACTCATTGGGTCCTTCATGGCCTGAAGAAGAGGTTACTGATGATGCCCCCCACCCGATCCCTGGGAACACCTTTTTCACCAGCTTGCCAAGTTCTAGTTTGTGCTCCCACACCTGCCCAATTCAAAAGATTACTAAAGTTATAATAATCCACGGGGAGGTAGTCAGAGATTCAGACAATCAGAAGGCTGCTGGCAAGATTCCGTGGTCTGCCAGCTTTGAGGCAGTGTGGTCCAGTGGTCAGAATACAGAACTGCGAAACAAGAGATCTCAGGATCCCAGGTTCAAATCCCACCTGAATCACTTACTTGCGACCTTGAGCAAATCACTTCACCTCCCAGTGCATTAGCAACCCCCCCCCCCCCCCGGCTGTAAAATGAGCCAAACCAGGATGGCACAGAACACAAGATGTTGTATCTCACTTGGGATATTCCGGGCAAACAAAATGTAAACTTGCACACCAACAAGGTAGAACTGTGTACCACCCTACAAAGTCACTAACTGCTACCAAACCGGCGTCTTGCAAAGACACTGGACAAATGCATTAGATATGACCCGATACTCCCAATCTTTGGTGGCAGGCCACAGGTTTGGGCTCTACCGTCATAGCCCACTTGCTTAACTAGTAACTGCAGCTCCTCTGTACAAAGTGCAGGGGGTTAATATGCCAGTGAGGTAGGTAGACATATAATGCGGTGGTCTCACCTTTCAGGTGAAGTGCCCACACAAAAACTTTGTGAACTGCTCAGCTCTTTACCCAGTTCAGCCATTTGTATTTTTTTCCTGTCTAGACTCCAAATGAACCCATTCCAGACTACTAGCTGAACTTCTGCAATCCCAGTTGGAGAATATCTCTCATATGTCGCAGCATCAGCCAACATAAATTCCGCACATCCAATTAAGCTCCAAGTGGTATGATGGAAAAGACGACTCTGCAATTTGAAAGCCGTGCTGAATAAGCCCCTTTTGGGCTCCCTGAGTCATGTCTTGGCTATTGCTACAGGACCATTTTAAAGTAGCTAGAATGTGCCCCTCAAGGCCAAACCAGACGGTTTGCTGTTCCAAAACATGTCCTTACAATCGGGTAAGTGCACTAGCCATAAAATTACTATTTTCAGGCACGACCCGGGAGAGTACAGACATGCAGAAACTTAACAGGGTAACAAATTATAAGTGCTTTACATACAATGAGTTAGAGAGGATACAATATATCAGAACATACAAAGTAAAGCGCTTTACATACAATGAGTTAAAGTGGATACAATAGATCAGAGACATACAGAGTAGGCCATTCATAAGTTCATACGTGCCTACCTATGCAATGAATAGAGAGGACCTTGGACAATATTGAGTGGAACTATCACTAACCCAACCCACCCTCCCAAATGTCAGTCTCCACTCAGAGTTCTGCCCCAAACAATGAAATACCTAGTCACAGGTTTTATATCCCACAGTCTCAAGCCTCCCTTACAAACAGGATTTGGGGGGACTTAAACAACAGTATTACTAATTATAAAATTAAAACAGAGATAAGGACTGCTAGGCCCTTCCAGCCTGCCCATTCTCCCTGCCTACTGTAAAGCTGCACATGAAACTGGCCATGAAAATTCTCTAACCTCATTGGCGAGAACCATGCCATAAGAACGTAGATTTTTTTCTGACAGCTGCACAGTAGGGATGCTTTGAATCCGCTGAACAGAATCAAATTTGTTGGATTCCAACCAGATTTCTCGATTCTGGATTTTCGGAACTGCAGTTGTCACAATTTCTAAACTGAATCCTAAAACCTATTTTTTTTTTTTTTTTTTAAGCACAGGAATTTAGGATTTCAAATCCAAATACGATTTTGGATTTTAAAATTCTTTTAGGATCTGAATCAGATTCCTAAGTTCCTAAATCTGAAAATTGGATCAGAACTGGCCAATACTGAGTGTCCCTTCTGCACACACACACACACACACACACACACACACACCTAACTTGGACTACAATTTTTTTTTTAACAAATAAAAGCCCATTTATAAGTGGGATAACACACTGCAGGGTGTGCAGTCATAAGGGAATACTGCACTTCTCTGGTGGTTGCTGCACCCCATCTACGCCATGTACCTAACAGCCAAATGAGGTGTTCTTTATTCCCTTATAATTGCACACCTTGTCATGTGCGACACCTACTAAATCACTTACATGACTGCAGCCTATGAGTGCCCTGAACTGCTGGACATCTACTCCTGCATATGCTTCTCACATCATGTGATGTTTAAAGTGGAACATGCCCCTTGTACGGAAGAAAAGGTGCATGCCATAGTTTTTTTTTTTTTTTTTTTTTAATTTAAATTTAAAAACAGGATCACGAGGACCACCCGGATGGCTAATAGCATTGTCGTGCTGGTGACCTTGGTTCAAGCTCGGTCGCGGGTCACTAGTGCTGGGTAGGGCAGGTCAGGGCTGAGGTAGCCTACAGATGGCAGGGCATGTTTTTGTGACTTGAAAACCTGTTTTCGTGAGCTGTATCTTCCGCACAAGTGACTGTATCAAAACAAGAAACAAAACAGGGGGCTTTGCAGGGTCATGTGTAAAGTAAATTACAGGTCTGAAGCAATGCAGTAATGCAGCTGCTTGGTGAGTTGCCTACAGGCCTACTAAGTCCACAACAGGTCTGGTGCCATGTGGGTAATGATGCAGTGGTTTCTTGAGTGGTCAAAAGGGCCACTTGCGAAGTCCAGTACAGGTCTTGCACAGTGTGTGTCGCTATAGCTGCTTTGGGCCACTCACGAAACAAGCTACAGGTCTGACGTGGCAAGCTTCACAATGCAGTGTTCATCCTGAGCTGTAAGCTAAAGGTGTCAGTTGCTATATATCTTTTGCAAAAAGAAAGGAAATAAACTGAAAAAAAAATCCACATTAGTCTATTAGAGTTACAGCGTAAAAGCAGAGAAATGAAACTTCAGGGTTAAAAGTCCCTGGAACCTTGGAGACTCTGTGGTGTAGTGTTCCTCAGAGTTTGAAAGGTCTGTGGAGCAGTGTTGGCATTACCCCTAATTTTGGCACAGTCTTGTTGCACAAAGTAAATGGTACGGCAATACTTACAGAGAAGGGGTCGTTATTAGCATAACACCAACCCTACGTGGCATGATCATTCAAAAGCCTGAGGAACACCGCAATAGATTCGCTAAAGTTCCAGGGACTTTCAACCCAAAGGTTTCATTTTTTTCCATTTTGTACACTTTAATAACTAACAGATGCAATAAAGAGCACTAATGGTGGCTGGCATGGAGGTCTATCGTGCCGGGCACCTCGCCTCCTGCCATGCTGGCGACCCGTGTTAGGGAATATGCATGGGTTGCTTGGGGGGGGGGGATGATAGAGTGTCCACATGGGTGGCAGGTCATTTTGGCACACGACTGGCACCAGGTGGAGGCCGGGGTTGGGGTAGTGCTGCACTCAAGACAACAAGAAATTTCCTGGGCAGGTGCCATGGTTCCGTGACAGGTGTGCACCTTCACGCACACATGCATCATCAGCTGCTACAGCTGAGGAACAGAAAGAGAACAAACAAAAGTGGTTGGCAAGGGCTTAATGAAGTCCCACCCGCCATCCCCTGCTATCACCTTTCCCACTGGACCCACTACTGCATTTGAATTCCAGGTGGAGGAAGGATAGCCTCCTCTGCCTGGTCCTGCCGCGTGCGTGTGTGTGTGTGTGTGTGTGTGTGTGTGTGCACACGCGCAATCCGTGGAGGTCTCTGGGTCTGCTGGGGGGGGGGGTTTGAGGTTGTCATGGGGCAGGGGGCGATGGGGAAGACAGAGAGGCACCCATGTGGACCTCTGGGAAGAAGCAATGGGGAGGGAAGAAGGGCACCAATGGTGCTCATTTCAATCTTTTCCATAAATCCCCACCAGTACCTTACCTGCACGAGATTAACTCTTCATATTTTAAAATGTTTCTTTTCACATTTTGTGAAGGGAAAAGGATCATAAATGACAGCTGGCCACTGATCCCTTCCCTTCACAGTCTCAATATAGTCTCTGCCCCCTCGCTGCCACATTTTGTGATGAAGTCTGTAGAGCACAGGGGCCTGCTCCATTGATAGCAATGGGAGCATAATTTAAAACATCTATTTTTATACTTTAGAGGTCCACTGAAGGCAAACCAAAGCCACAGGTAAACAAACAGCCTTGTTATTTGAGCTGCGGCTTTGATTTGCCCTCAATGGACCTCTAAAATTTACTGCCCCACTGCTATCAATGAAGCACACCCTCACACTCTACAGACCATCACATCACAAAACATGAGGGTGTAGGGGTGGAGCTGGACTACATGGGGACTGGGAAGGAATCGGGCAGCCAACTCTCATTCACGATCCCTTCCCCTTCACAGGATATGAAAAGACCAATTATTAAATACGAAGAGTTAAACTCTGGTGCAGGTAGCTACCGGTGGGGGACTTCAGGAAAACACCGTAACTGGTGTTCTTTAATGCAGTTTTTTTTCCCCAAATAAATGTGTGCTTCAAGCGATGTCGCTTATGGTGTAAGAGTTACTGAATAACCAGTCCCTCATTGCTTGTAAAGCACTTTGGGATGCAATGTGTATGAAAAGTACTATATAAATGCTAATTCTTCTCATATAAGAACATTCCTCCTTCCTCCCACTCATTCACCCAAATCTCAACTCTGAATTCACTGCTTATTCCTGCAGTTGTCTCTAATCCTGTGCTGTATTTTCCCACCCTACAATTCCCTCCCCCCCTGCCCCAACTGATTTCCCCCTACCCCCTAGTTTTTGCCATCCTTCCCTGCTGAACAAAGCACCAACAGCGCAGCATTCACCCTTCATATTGCTGTCATCTGCACTTTAATACCGTGCCTAGCGGTACCTGCCCACACTCCAGCTGTGTTCCAACTTGCACTTATATTACTTGCTGCTCTTCGGATACTCCACTTCGCTCAGCGGGTTCATTTTGCTGCTTAATTTATATTTTTGATCTGTGTAACTGACTATTTTGACTTATTGCCGCACTCTCCTCATTTCCCCGAGCCATTTCAGCTCAGTATGTCTTTGCTGGCAAATCTTTTGAAACAAACATTATCTAACATAGCCTGAGCAGACAACCACTGAGCTGTGCTTTGCGGTCTTCTTGCCCAGATAGCAAGAGAGAACATTTATATTACAACATATACATTCTTCTTGCCCAAGGCTATCCAGTGGCTCAACAGAAGCCCGGTACCCTTCCAGGCTGGTGACCCGGATTCCAGAGTAAACTTAGGGACCAGTGCACAGGCATGCAGGCTGAGGGCAGGCACGCTGCGAGTGACAGTGTCCCAGCTAAGGATGGGCATGCTCCGGCACCACAGTGGCTTCTGTTGGTGGGCTGGGGAACGTGCTCTCCTGGCAGGAGCATGTTGGGTCCATCACAGGCGCTCCCCCACACATGCTGTACATACTGCCTGGGGAGGCGGATGAAAGCAAAGAAAGCCCAACTGATGTAGGATGAAACGTCCCCCCCCCAATACGCTCAGCACCACCACCCGCAGTACATGCCTCCACCACAGATCCTGATCCCCAAGGGAATCTATGGAGGGGGTTACTGTTGCCCTGAAGGCCCCACCATGGGGGCAAGCTGTGGAATGGAATACATATCTGGAGAAGGTGGGTGATAGGGTGGGGGGAGCAGACAGAGGTAGGGGTGAGCACCTGGAGAAGGTGGGTGACAGGCTGGGGGGGGTACCTGGACAAGTTGAGTGATGGGGTGGGAGGGCAGATCAGATGTGGGACGAGGTAAGTACCTGGACATGGTGGGTGATGGGGCGGGGTAGCAGACCAGATGGGGGCCAGTCACAGGAGGAGCATACACACCTCAATACAAAATAAAAAAAAAAAAAAAAAAACATAAAATACTCTGCCCAAAATAGTCAAATCTAGAGATAGGCAAGCCGGAACAGGCTCAAGCCCTGTGCCTGTCTCAACTTTGTTCGAGCTCCAAAAGCAACAAAGCCAAGGCCAAGCCAAGACAGTCACAGTTGAAAAAAAGCATTTTCGCCAACCTGAGCAGTTAGTATTTTAGTATAGCAGCTAAAACTCATATGGGACACAGTCAGTAATGTAAAAGACAGCCTGCAGAGGCCAGGGCTCGGCTCGTGCTTTGGCACACAGAGTCTAGCCTGACCCTTGGCTCGGCTCTGGGTGAAGAATTCCTTGCGTGCCTGCCTCTATTCAGATCTCCTACTGCTTTCTTTCTTAAATTTTTTAGAAATAGTTTTGCCAGGTAAGCCATGCAGAGAACAACAGTCTCACTTATGTGTGACTTGGTGGGAGAGGAAGGGAGGCTATATTGGGGGGGGGGGTATACAGGTTTGATTGCAATGATAGCAAAAACAAACATTTACAACGGTAATTATGTTATAATACAACTACGTGACACCTTTGATTATCAAACAAAGTATTTTGCCACTGAAGTCTTTGACCAGATTTGATCTTGATTTTTAAAACAAGAAACTACACCCCCCTTCCCTGCTCTGTACCTGGATTGGAAAAAAAAAAAAAAGCCTGTATTGTTTTACTCATTATGGGGAGCTACAGTGTAAATGCTTAAAAGTGAAGGCGCTCAGCCTTGAAACAAACCCCCTTTCTTTCTGATCTGAACATGTAGTTCTTTTACAGTTCAGGGTCATTGCTCAGTTTGAAGACTCCACCTCTTCCCGTGGTCACAGCCTTCAAACGGTCTACAAGGGAGTTCCCTTATATGGTAAAAGCTGCTCTCTGGATGCATGTGGCAAAGTAACAGGAAGATGCCTCCTAATCACACAAAAATCTAACTGAAACCAGCTGTCTGGATCTGGGAGTGGGTGAATACACTAAGGCTGCAGACACCCCCCGCCTTTCCGTTTTTACGACTACTTTATGGTTCTTCGAACTGACAACTGAATCAGCACTTCAAGCACACCATGTAAAGGGAAACTTCCTGGGGGTGAAAGTCCCCTTTGTTTTATAAATTGTCAGCAGTAGTAAGCACACCTGAAAGTGCTGTTTATGGTGATGATACAGCTGTAGGTGAGTTTTTCATACAAGGCTTGACTGGGATGGGTAAAGCAAAAGCCTCACTTAGATGTCATCAGGTTATCAACCACAAAGACCAGTCAACCCCACCCAGGGCCAGGTACCCCAGGCACAACTAAGCTGATGGGTTAGTGAGAACTGGACATGGGGTTATGAAATTGTGGTCAGTGATTGGCAGCATGCATCACATGATCTTATATAGTTTTCCTCTCTCAACCCCCAAATACAGCAGTTTGTTTACACAACTAGTGGTATTTTCTTAATGATGATCAAATAGTTCAACAGAACACTAATAACAAATGCACATACATTCAAAAACGATAAAAAACAACCATATTGTGCAATGAGAACACATATTAAATTCACTAATTTTGAAGCGTTCTACATTTTGTTTAATTTTCAGATAAAGATATTTAAGCATAATGAGCCCCTTAAATGGTAGGTGCTGCTGTGAACTGATGCATTGTGGGATGGTTAAATGTTTGAGGCATCACAAAAAGCAGGGCATGCATCGATGTCTCACAATACCCAACCTGTTATGGCTTGCTCCTCTGCTACTTTACAGAGGGGAAGCAATGAATTTATGTTGAACTTCCAGTTTACCTGCAAACACACAACTGGCATTCCATGGTGCAGCTCCCCTAGTCTAGCTAGTAAGCGCCTCTATCATGGTATTAAGTTGCAGGCCTCTCAGAAACAAACCCCCACAAACCTGAAGTAGCCATCACTCAATGTGAGGTTTAATCCCACTGGTGGCCACCAGTGGGCAGCACTTGAGAGGTTTAAAGGAGTAGTACACCCTTATATCTAACGTGCATTTTCTTGTCAATAGATGGACTCTTTTCATGTAACTGTTGGAGATATGTGCGTTTGTTTTCATTGTTCACACCAGCCCCTGCAACTAGTCTGGGGGTCTTTTTCAGGCTGTTGAAATCTCATTGTCCCAGAGAGCTGCGTTCAGGCACACCTGAATATATGCAGCCTCCCAGCCAAGTTCTCTGAACTCAAAAGCTGGGTGTGGCTCTACAAGCTACATGTCCTGTGTCTATCTGAAAAGTGGCTTAAGCCATACCATCGTGATACCGCCTATCAACTATCTGGCTACGCCTTGACCGGCCTGGCAGAAAGAGGGGTGACAGCATTGTTATATATGCACACACATACACACACAAGAATATATTAGTGCCACCACTATTGCTTGCTCCACCCCCTTCCTCGGTAAGTGAATGGCCTATGCTGAAATTGTTCTGGGAGCATCAAAAAAATTGTACATAGGCTGCTGCTACAATCCTCTCTCCGAACGTGTGCAGGGACTATTGAACTTCCTGGATGGGACTGCATCTGCCCACTACCCCAGGGACACCATCCTACTCGGAGATTTTAACCTCCACTGGACAGAATCCCCAGCACCGGATTATGCTCATCTGCTAAACACGCATCACTTTGAACAAGTCATTTCCTCCCCTACCAGGTATAACCCCGCTCCCACAACCATTCCACCCTTGACTGGATTGCCACAAACTGTGCGACCGCTCCCACAACCATTCCACCCTTGACTGGATTGCCACAAACTGTGCGACCGCTCCCACAACCATTCCACCCTTGACTGGATTGCCACAAACTGTGCGAATCTTGTCATCCAGGCCGGCACTATAGCTGACTATCAGCGACCACCAAATCAACACATCCTCCTCACAAACTGCTATCTTTTACGAAATTCGCAAGTCAGGATCACAACTTAGCGCTAAGTGCTGCCTGGGCCATAAACTGGTACTCACTCTACCAACTCGAAGATGTCTCCATGGCGGTGACGCTTTTCACGGAAGCTCTCTGCAATCTCTAGGACAAATATTTCCCTATCGCCACCAGGCGGATAAAAAGGTGGCAACTTCCGCTGGCTATCAAGTGAACTTCTGGCCCAAATGAAAGAAAGGGACAAAACCGGGCTAGCTTTCGAGGCATCCCCCTTCCCCCAATCATGGAATGCATATAGGTGACTTCGAAACTCCTGCAAGCAGGCTGTGAAGTCGCTCAAGCATAAATACTTTGTAAACCAACAATAGGAGTCTCTTGGCAACTCTTGCAATTTCTGGACCTCAATAAACTTCCTCATCAACCCAAAATCAAACTAATTACGAAACTAACCTCCCCTCCGGACCCACTACTGACCCAGGCATGATTGCTGACATCTTCAAAAGAATGTTCACCAACCTTATTTCCTACACCAACAGACTCCCTCCACTGCCTCCCTCTACCCAGTACAACCAACCAAACTGCTCACCATATTCAAGACCCATTTTTATTTATTTATTTGTTTATTTTTTTTATTTCAGAGCCATTGGCCATAGCGTTATTGGCAAACTCCTTAAGATACTTCCCGCCAAGGGCAGCCCAGGTAGCAACAATCTGTATCCCACCTTCCTGAAACTCCTCTTCCCTGCCCTTGTAAAGTCACCGACCTTCATATTTAACCTTGCCTCTCATCATCTACTATGCCTGAATCATGGAAGCATGCACATGTGGTGTCAATTGTCAAATCCGGTAATCCCGCTGTCCCAGAAAACTACCAGCCCATCTCCCTCCTCCCGCATCTCAGCAAACTATTAGAAAAAAAAAATCATTCACCATCAGCTATCTGAGCATCTAGATAACTACAACCTCCTGTGCCCCCTCCAACATGGCTTCCGTAAACACTACAGCACCTCCTCGGCCCTGGCTCTCTTCTCCGATCATGCCCTTAGAAACATGGACAAGGGTAAGGCCACAGGTGCGGTACTTGTGGACCTATCCAAGGCCTCTGACCTTGCTGACCACCACCTACTCCAATCCACCCTGCTAAACCTAGGCTGCTCCCAAGACATCAGCACTTGATTCAGCAGCTACCTTGCAAACAGATCCCAGTCTGTTATAATAAAGGAAAACAACCTCTGCCACATTACCCGCCCACACCTGTGTTCCCCAAGGCTCCATACTGGAGCCTCTAGTTTTCTCACTGTTCATAAATGATCTCCCAGCAAAAAACATCAACAGTAATGTGCTCCTCTATACAAATGACCTTGTCATCTACCATAGCACCAAGTCGCTTGAATCAATATCTGCTACCCTCACGGTAAACTACAGAGCCGCTCATAACTGGTTCCTCTTCCAAAAGCTTCTTGTTAATGAGAAAAAAAATGAAGGCCATGCTCTTTGGCTCCAACTCATACCTTGCGAAAGTCGCCAAGTTGGAAACCTTATTACACACAGTTACCTCTACAGGCCCTCCTTTTGACATTGTGTCCTCCTTCAAATACCTAGGAGTGACTCTTGATCCTTCCTTTACATACAGCGATCACGTTTCTAACACCATAATGAGAGTCCATCAGAAGCTGGGGGCAGCCTACCATGTTATCCACCTCCTGACCCCAGAGGCCCGCCTTGCAATTGCCCAGGGTAATCTTCTGCCCCTTATTGATTACTGCTCCCCAGTGTTCTCACCTGTACACCACATACAACTCAATATGTCGCTTTGTCCTTCACGTCCCCTACTCCACTCATCACTGCTCACTATATAAATCCTTAGGCTGGTTCTTGCTGCAGGGCCATTTTGAACATGCCTTGGGCCGTCTAGTGGACACCCCTCTCAGGAACCCACAAAAGTCCCCTCTCCTCCTTTCCCACTGACCGGTGGTAACTAGGTGCCTAGGGTCTCGTCTTCAAAGTTGTTCCTGTGTATCCACCCCGGCCATGGGGAGCAAGGCTTTCTCTGTCTCCTCTTTTTGGAATAAACCACCACCTGCCACCCAAATGTTACCCTCTTATCAGTCTTTCAAGCTGAAACTAAGAGATTGGCTTATACCTCAGGCCACCTGTACCTGCTCCCTAGGAAACACTCTTGCCAAAAAAAACGCCTTGAGGGGCTCAGTGTACTTATTGTATTATTTCCTATGTACTGGTTACTTCATAAACAATCGACAGGTTTTACTGCTCTGTGTTGATGTTATTGCAATAATCTTATCTCTTATGCCCTGTATTTCTATCCCTTAACTGGCTGTACAATGTCTGGATCTACTGATAGTGTATGTCCTAGTTCTCTGCATGCAGAGAAACACTGCTCGTTCTGTAAAGAACTTATTTTATGTTAAACCGCTATCTTATGAGGTGATGTTTATCACTATTTCTGACACCTCTGCACTCACTGTACTATATGTTATTCCACTGTATTATAACTTGCACCTATGTTGTCTGTGCCACTGTATGGCCCGGGTCACAACTGAAAATGGTCCCTTGGATCAGCTTGCTTACCTGGTTACCAAAAACATAAATAAATAAAAACATGATGCCACAGCACCCATTTACACCAGATATCTCTATGTAGCAAGCACACATAACCTTAAAAAACTCTCTAGAAAGAAACACAGATTGAATGCAGTTTAAAGGAGAAAAAAAACTTGCATTACATCAATCAGTCAATCAATCTTTATTTAACCAGGTGAAACTAAGACAGTTTGCAAAGGTAACTGAGGGTGAATGGGGTCCATAACATGGGTTGGGAAAAAGAAGATCCACAACTGGTCAAATGTCATCAGCTGACCGTGGATTAACCAACAGTATATGCACGCTTGTTGTGCAGCGGCATCAAGCAGTATCTGTGTGCAGAGCGGGACTTGTTCCATAGTGGAAATATGAATTGGAGAAGACAGCCATTGGAAAAGTGTCAAGCGAGAGGGCGCAGCGCAGCGAATGTGACTGGGACAACTAGCAAGACGTTTTGCAAGTGGTGGTTGTTTTGAGCCTAGCCACCTCCCGCTGTCGGTGTATCAAAGTCTTTGATAGGGATCCAGGGACAGCCTCTCCAATGTTCCTTGTCCATGAGAGACAGAGAGAGAGAGAGGAAAGAGGGAGACAGACAGAGAGAACAAATAAAACAAAACAGTGAAACAATCCAGGGGACCAATGCAATTACTAAACTGTCTGGGAACAAGAACAGTCTGTCCAGTATTTGGTCTCCATGCGAGACAGAGAGAGAGAGGAAAGAGCGGACCCGCTGTTACAGTGGGACATGCGGCTGAGCTTCCTGGGACAAAGCACAGGTTCCCCAGTTTTCGTTCTCCGTGCGAAACAGAGGGACAGGGAACAGTGGATCCACTGTCACTGTGGGACATGCGACTGAGCTCCTGGCAGAAAGCACAGGCTCTGTGGTGTTCACTGTCCATGTGACAGGGAGGGTCAGGGAACACCATACCCACTGTACTGGGGGAAATGCAGGTGAGCTCCCTGGGAGAAACCTGGAGTAAGTGCCAGGTGGTGACAGTGGGTCAGCTTCAAGACAGGGACAGAGAGAGAAAAAAAAATAGAGAGCGAGTGCGCCATACACAACTGGAGTATGCTGCACCAGCGACTTGCTGTACATCAGCAAAAGCGTTTTTTTTCTTTTCTTCTTTATTGTTGAGAAAGTTTTCTGAAGTGCCAAAACAGTAAAGTGTGTATGCAGAATGCTCAGGAGTGAGAAGTAGCCAGCACCATAGAGAGGGATATAATACAGAGAGAGAGAGAGAGAGAGAGAGAGAGAGAGAGGGACAGTGAGAGGCAGGTGAAAGCAAGTCATGCATTTGTTATATTTTCTATATGTATACAAATGTCAGAAATTATGTCAGCAGTGTATTTCTGGCATTTGTATGTTCATAAAGTACATAACAGATGCATGACTTCTGGGCACTACTTTTCAGGTTGGCAGGATACAGTCACATTCCCCATATTTAAACAGTGCAAAAAAAAAAAAAAAAAAGATTTCTGTCTTTTTTCGTGCTTTGCAAAAATAACCCATGTTATAAGCGCAATAACCCACTCCAGGGTATTGGTAGTTAATCCACACCCTGGGTGCTGTGAGAGCACACTGCCTGCGGCCTTGTGGCACACAATGCATCCAGGTTGTGGATTAACTGCCAGTAACACCATACCCTGTCGTGGTTTACTGCTTACATTTCACACCTTACTGCAACTTATTTTGTTGAATTGTAAGTAAGCAGACAGGCATACTGTGGAGTCTAAAGGGTGCTGACGCATCATGTTCTCATATGCCAATGCAGCTCTCAGGTACAATAAGACTTCAACAACCAGAAAAGGAGACCCCCCCCCCCAGGCTAGTTACAGGGGCTAGTGTGAACAGTGAAAACAAACTAAAGCAAACACACATATCCCCAATAGCTACACGAAGAGTTGCCTGTTTACATGGAAACAAATAACATTTGCAAGATATGAGGGAAACATCCACTCCCTGACAGAGAGAAAGAGCGCGAGAGCGAGAGCTGGATTGATTGACTGGAGGCCCTGGATTTTGATCAGTAAACTAAAAGTCCACTTCCCCAGGATTTCAACCAGTAAACTAAAGAAGTCACGTCTCCAGCCTAGCAAGCAGTTAGGGTGCTTGTTAGAAACCCGAGCCATTACATTCCCAAATACTCAAGCACAGTTCGAGCAGAGTATCTAGTAAAAAGCCACAACTGCCCATTTACAGCATGGGATTCCTGAGAGATGAAAGCACGTTCTGCCTGTTGCAATCCAAACTCAGAATGCACTTTGTGTCCCTGTGGCCTTTAACCTCCAAAACCTACATCTAAATCCAGTTAAGGTGGCCCCAAATTACTGCAGTCTGACTGCTCTGAAAGTGAAGGGTTCCTCTATGGAAACTGTTCCTTCATTTCCTAAGCTATCTTAAAGCAGCAGAACGACAACAAAGGAGTGTCACAGCCAGTCCTTTGGTGAAACCTTTCCGACTCTTCAAAAGCAACTAGTTTTTAAGACAATCATACACACATATACGTGCACAAACAAAATGATGGCACCATGGTAAACCTGCAGCCTTCTAACCTGCTACTATTCTGCAGCAGGTACCCAGTGGGCGGGCAGCAGGGGGACGGACAGGGGATCCTACAGATATGTCCTACCAGGGTCTTATCGCTCTCCTCCCGAGAAGTAAAGATGGTGACCTGGCAGGGGTCTGGGGGCTGCATATTTCCAGGCTAGTTTCTAAACTAAATTATGCATTATTATGTTGTTTGAACTCTGCAAATAAAGTAAAAAATATAACACTGCTAGATAGAGCTATACATAGATAGCAACCGAAGATGCACCGCAGCTTTAAATGAAACATCAGCCCCCTTTGTTTTCGTTCAGTACTATGCAGAATAGCCAGAGGAATCCAGTGGGACTCAGTCTGAATACAACACTTCCGCCCTACTCTACCCAACAACAACCTAAGTAAATGAAACTAAAACCTTTTTCCATTAAATTAAAAAAAAAAAAAAAAAAAAATGGCCACTTTTTAAACACAAAAACCTGCAACAGGGCAAAGGTTTTGTCAATACAAATGCAGTTCTCTGGTTCACTCAAAGACACATAACCTTTCTTATTAAACGCCTATTTTACCTAGCAACAACCTAGCTAAAGGAAAATAAAATCTTTTCACGTTTAAAAAAAAAAAAAAAATCCAATTTATAAGCATAATAACCCACTCCAGGGTAGGAGTTTCTTGAGAATGAATGCCCTTCCTGGGTGCATTGAAAGCTAGCTGGCCGTTGGCCTTGTGCCTTCAGTTCACCGGGGCATACATTGAATTCTGAAAGCATGCCCTAGTGTGAATACTATAGTCGTGTCACATAAAATGCTCATAGGGAAGGGCGTCATTTGAATCTCGCAATACCATTGATGTGAGATAAGAAACAGATGATACTGTCCTGTCCTGTCTATTGGGCATCAAATTGATGTAATGGGTTGGATGTTCGTAGAGTTCAATATGCGAGCAATAATACCCAACAGGGTGGGCGGTATTGGACTATACCTGCCCATCCACTGGCATAATGAGGTGTGATGGCAGAGGGCCCTACAGCCCCTAGGCCCTACTGCTCATCCTGGAGGGTATTATTGTGCTTAGAAAATTGGTTATAGGGGATATATTAAATTAAAAAAAAAAAATGAAAATAAAAAAAAAAACGAGTACAAATTAATTTTCTTCCCATCATTTGTTTATCCACCCTTGGCCAGGAAAGGCTGGACCCCCCCCCCCCAGCACTGCCCCACTGTCCTACATTGCTCCAGAACTCACCTGAGAGTCTGAGTACCTCCAGGGACACCCCACCCCATTGTGGGGTCAGGAGAGGAAGGCACCCCCCACCCCGAAGCACACACATCCAGTCTTTCGCTCCAGGGTCCAGTAATGCTGTGGGTGGAGATTGGTAGGCAGGTTTCATTCTGCCCTGTTCTGCCACTTTTTTCCCTCCATAAGCTGAAATCCCTTCCCCAGGCTGGTGCGTGCTTGTATGTGCACATGTGGAGGCATACGTATGCTACGGAGTCCCGCAGCACCTGCCTTCAGCTGCCCTCCTCAACCCGCACTGTCACCTGGCCTAAACCAGGAGGCAGTCACTTGGCAAAGCATGCAGTCTCCCCATGAGAGGAGAACAGCTCGTCAGGCACTCGATCCTCTCCCACCCTGGCCAACCCCTGCTCATTCCCAAACATGGGTTGTCGGCATGACCAGAAGGTAAGGTGCTTACAGCACCTCAGTCTTCTACACCACCGGACCGGGGCTGGAATACAGATGAATTTAAAGTCACTTTTTCTTCCTTTCTTGCAACGCAGTCCCTGTACTGGGATATTTGCCAGTAGAGGGCACGACCATGTTTGAGCCTTTTTTTGGTCAAACCCCTGCCTGCTGTTCACAAGTAAGAAGCAGATCGGGAAAAGAAATGAGCCAGTGTGTTCAACTTTATGCTTAACTGAAGTACGGTCACTTTTTTTTGTTAATTAAATGAGAATAAGTCAAAAAACACATTTGCCAGGGTTTGGGGATGGCAGAGACTGAAGTCTGGAGCGACGATGCTGGAGTTTCGAGATTGCTATTAGCGAGGCAGTAATATTGAGTGCGATCGGACAGAAGTGAGAATGTATACGGCAGCGGCACACACACATACTGCAGAACTGAAGGGACTGATAAAAGTTAATGTGTGGAATTAGGGTTTTGTGCATTAACAGCTAAATGCTGATTTCAGATATGTTTTGTCCTGGCTGGCCATGTCTCGCTCGCTTAGCGAGAGAGAAAAAAAAAATTAAATGCAGACGTTGAGGTTCTGAACATTCTATGGGGCACAGCGATTTTCTTTGTAAAAAGGCAAGATCCAGTACTAGTTATTTCCCAGTCTATATTATACACTAAATCTACCCTTGGCAAGGGTCACAGCCAGTCAGAGACCAGAAAATTTCAAACCCATTTTCTAAATTACAAAAAAAGAAAATAATAAAACAAAGGAAATCAGCATTAACAAAGCTCGCTACCCCATCAAGGGATCCTGGGACATCATAAATTACTTAAAGCACGGTTTTAAATGAGCTGAAAAAAAAAAAAGATTAGCTGTGTGACCCGTGAAAGTGCTAATCAGCTGGGAAAATGCATAGCACTTGGACCAGACTGATTAGCAACATTTAAAAGAAATTATATAGTTTTATTAATGTTGTGTACTGTATCATGTACTCGCTCAAAAATGGTTAGCAATCTGCTGCTAAGCATTTCTGAAAAATGATTAGCATTACTCCCTATTTTGCTTAGCGTTTTGCTATGCTATACCAGCTGTTTAATACCCTGTTTTACATTTGTTGTTTTTCTGATGGTCCATGTTGTTCTGTTCCATGTGCCTGTGACTAGTTTTTATCTCCCCCCCCCTTTTCCTGCCAGTTTTATGGCCCTTATTCTTAGCCATTCAGGGTTCTTTTATTGCCTTTGATCTACAGGAATTTTCCCAGAATGGGTCTAATTCACAGCATTCCCAGAAGCAATCACCCAGTGACAGCACTTTATGAAGAAAATTGCCACACATCCAGAACAGCAGCAGCTGGTGCTTAGAAAAGTCCGACTTCAGCTGGGGAGGGGATGACAAACACTTTTTCAAAGCAATTAACTCTCACAAGCAGTTGCAGTTAGATGGGGCGACTAGATTATGGATCCTGGGGTCTTAGTTCTAATGCAAGGACTAATTCACATAGTTCCCAGAGGCATTCTGGAAAAATTCCAACAAATCAAAAGCAGTCAAAGAAGCCTGAATGGCTACCCTCAGGGGCTACAACACTTGCAGAGAAAAGTGACAAAAAAAAAACAAAACAAAACAAAAAAAAAAACACAACACTTGCCACAGACACAGGTACACGAAAACCAGGGATCATCACAGAAAACAAACTAAATGCCCACGTGTTTTTATAATTTTTGCGTGTAGTTTCCCTTTAAGCAGCATCAAACCGATGGAATGTTTGTAGAATTCTACACAGGTGAACCAGAACCAACTCCACTAGTCATTCCTATCGAGGAATCCTGGTGACATCATAAACCACGCAAGCGTCACTCTCATGGGTTATGACATCATGAAATGTACCGATGGAATTACAACCTTGTTACTGATGGTTTCCTGTCTACTTGTGTGTTTGTTCACCTCATGTATAGAAGACAGTTTCTCTGATCATTCTTGTGATGCTGTCAAATCACAGCAGAAAAATGTGTCCCCGGGGTCTTTGAGCCTCTGATCAGATATCCACACGGCTGGTAGGGGCTGAAAGTCATTAAATAATGGTTATTCACGTGACCCATGTGAAAGGAGCTGTGAGATCTCAGTCCGGTTTAAAGTGCGTAGATGCCCACATTAGAAACACCACCAACAAAATTTGCACTGTTTGGTACCCATGCAGGCAGTCTCACGTGAGTGACCAATGACTGAGTGGACATGGAGACCGAACTGCTCCTGCCCTCCTAAATAGGGTGGTTAATCCATGGCAGTGTTGAGGCTTATTGGTGGAGCAGTGCTTGGAAGCCTGCCCTTTAGGCAAGCTTCATTTACTGACCTACAAAGCCGTGAGCGGTGTACAAGTGCTGCTATGTGACAGCCTTGATGGTGCGGACATGTTCAAGACCAATTTATGTGTCATCTCCCATGAGATGCAGCGGCAGTAAGAAGCTGCAATGCAGTGAGCGTTTTCTGTCCGTGTGTGCCTGCTGCAACTTGCCCAGGGTCAGGGGGTCAAGGAGACAGCCATCAAAAGGGAGGGAGACTATGTTTAGATTACAAATAAATAAATCTATAGACAATGGGATATAGTTGGAGGGTGGGAGTGGGAGGAAGGGTGAGGATAAACAAACATGCACCCAAAAAAAAAAACCAAAAAACAGCAGGAGGTTGGTGGGAGAGAGATGGAGGGAGGGTGTAGTAAAAGCAAAAAACTGCTGGGGTAAGGTTGGAGGGAGCGAGTGGGAAGGAGTACTTTAAATAAACAATCTAGCAGGATCAGGCTAGAGGAAAGGAGTGGGAGGAAGTAGTTTATTTAGGATCTATGATGACGCAGCAACACCAATACTTCGACCAGACGTTACAGCGATGGCCTAACTCGACTGCAATTGCGATCAGCATTGTGCCGTCGAAAATTAAATGCATTTGTTTTTGTAGGGGGAAGCAGTACCAGGGTCCTGGGTGGACTTTACAGCAAACTGTCGCTCTCAACGAGCCAGCTGTAAAGTTGTCGCTGCGGCAATGGCGTACCGTTTATTTAAAAAACAAATCTATGGGCAATGTTTCACCCTCAAGAGGGAGCTGGCTCCCCCGTCCGTCATGAGGGGGCCACTGCAGCACCAGCCCTCAGTGGACTGGGATGCACCACCACTGGTGGTGCTCTTCCCAGCCCCAGCCACCTGGGTTGCAGCAGCTGATCAGGTGGTCTTCATGAAGTGTGAAATGACTCCTCCGTGCCACCAAGTGGCCGTCACAACTTTCACTGATGTGCTTCCAAATCCTGTCTGGGGACTTCAGTAGTAGCAACAGTATTATGTATTTATGTGTCAGGTGCCCCACTAGAGCTCAGAGCAGCGCCACAAATACACAAAACATAAGGCAGGAATAGGGAGGTTAAACGGGCACAAAATTACTAATTCAAACAGTCAGAACTGCCAATCAAAACAGATTGATAAGTAAAATGTCAGATTATAATTACAGGCCAATTTTTTTTGAATTAAGGGAGGTGGCCAGGTGGATTTGCTTAGAAAGAGAGTTCCACAGGCCGGGTGCAGTGATTGAGAATGCACAGTCACCAGCCAATCTGACCCAAGACGGTGGTACACTGAGAAGCCCCAGGTCAGCAGAGCAGGTAGTTCTCCCTTGGTCATAAGGGGTCAGTAACTAGCAGAGATAGCTGGGGCCCAGTCCATTCAGGCCTATATATCTTAACAAAAGTACCTTGTGGACAGTCCACTGCCTAACTGGCAGTCAGTGCTGGACCCACAGCGAGCGCCGATACTGTTGGTATTTCAAGGAGAAGTCAACAACCCATAAGGGGTTACTGCAAGCCTTGAAACTAACTTGCCCTACAGAGCTAGGATATGGTCCTTTTGACACTTGCTTCTGCATTTTTATATAAGGGAGCCAGAAGTGGATGATCCTTCCTCAAAACCTGATGACCAGAATCAGGGTTCAAAATCTGCACCAGCCAAATGTTGGTATATTTTCTGAGTCAATAACATTTTTCTTCAACTAGTCCTGTTAACTTATACTGGAGGAGGCAACACTGCAGTAAGTATACCAGTATGGGTGTGCAGTGCTTCAGCTTCACCTTAAAGGGCCATAAACCACCACCGAAATGGGGTTCATAACAATATTTTGTGGCAAGTTAACCCGACAACCAAGTAGGTGACACACATCAGAATTCAGCAGCATCTGTGCTGGCTTCCAGGAGATCTTAGGCACCAAACCAAAGTACTAATGTTTTTTATTCAAGGTTTCATCGTCACATGAACATGGGTGAAAAAAAAAGTCTGAAACATGACATTATGCAGACGACCTTGGTCAGTTTCCACCATGAAAAGTACTTCTCCAAGGTCAGCTGAACAGCAGCAACAGCTATAATTATGAGAATTTTACTTGTGCTCAATGGCGGAAATGGGCAGGAACCCACTGGAACTCCATTCCAAGCGAGTAATCAAACATCTAAAAAAAAATTGGTTCCAGAAAAATCTGTAGGAAAGTACTGCTGCTGTATAAAATGTACCCCAAAGATACAAAAAATGCACATAAAATAAAAGTGTAGGAATGCAACATTTTATAAGGAATGCACACAAGATCCCCCCCTCCACCCCCTCCCAAAATAGCGTTTCCTACTCTAAAGGTTGAGAGTTCCCTCAGTGATATTATTTATTTGGGGGCCCCCTCAGTGACTTTTTGAGGGGAACCCCTGCAATGATCTGGGGGATCCCCAATGGGCGGGCAGTATAGCCTAGGGTTAGAGTAATGAGCTGTGAAGGAGTTTGGTACATCCAGCAAACCAGAGTTTGATCCCCACAACCTCCACTTGCACACTGTGCAACTCTGAGCAAGTCACAACCTCACCAGTGCTCCCAGGTCAGGCCTGAACGCAGGCACTTGTGCCTAGTGGGTGTTATCTGGTTATCAAAGAGCATCAAAAGTCTTAGCGGAGGGTAAGGTAGAGAGATAGGCAAAATGGGGGTTGGGGGTGGCAGCACACATCAGTGAGGGAATAACATGCATGAGGGGGGAGAATGAACAGGGGAAGGTAGAAACACTGTTGTTCCAACTACAGACTAGCAAGGGGAGGAAGATCAGGATTGGGAGTGGTCTACAGACCACACAACCAAGATGAAGAACTTTGCTCACAGTTGCTGATGGCAGCAGGAGAAGGGGAGGTGGTAGTGGTGGGGGATTTTAATCTGCCCAAAGTGGCCTGGGCTGTACCAGCCATGTCCTGTGCCAGAAGTCAAGAAATCCTAAATGCGATACAGGGAGGATTCATGACCCAGGGTGTTACTGATCCCACCGGGGGGCATTCCTTGACCTAGTGCTCACCAGTGGGAGCATGTACAGGAGTTGAGGTGTCAGGGAACCTCTGGGTGACAGCGACCCACAGTTCAATGTGGTTCACTTTGGACATGAGCAGGGATAATATCCTCACCAAGACCAGAATGCTGGATTTCAAGAGGGCACATTTTAAGAGGATGGGAGAGGTGCTACAGGAACACCTAGTGGGCACTGAAGAGGACATGGGGTGGACCAAACAAGGGCCATCATCAGAGAGGCAATTCTAACAGCCACAAAAGGACTGTATCAAGTGGAGAGGGAAGAACTTGGGGGCCAGATCACCAAGCTGGTTTAACTATGAGGTGGCCAGAGTGGTGAGGGGGGAAAAGGGTGGCCTACAGAAAATTTTAGAACAGCAAGAGAGAAAGATGAGGAAGAATACCTGAGGCTGGCTAGGGTGGTAAGAAGGGAGGTACAGCATGCGAAGGCACAGAAAAGAGCTTCAAATAGCTGAATGGACAAAGAAGGGGATAAGGCCTTTCACTACATAAGCGAAAAGAGGGACAAAAAAAAAAAAGACTAAAGAAGGGGGATGGGTGGGTGAAGACATGAGCAAAGCAGAAATATTAAATGAATACTTCTGCCCTGTCTTTACAAGAGAAAAAGGATGGACCAGTATCGACAAATCCCTGGGACCAGACAGCATACACCCTAGGGTGCTGAAAGAGATGGCGGAGGAACTGGCGGTGCTGCTGGAATGGAGAATGGCACATGTGGTGCCCCTCCACAAAGGCAGACCCAAGGATGACCCGGGGAACTATAAGTAGGTCAGTCTGGCCTCAATAGTTTATAAACTCATGGAGACCATACTAAAGGAAAGGCTGGTGAGATAAATTGAGAAGAATGGTCTACAAGACAGAAGGCAGCACAGGTTTGTGGCTGGCAGACTGTCAAACTAACCTGATCGAATACTTTGAGTTACAAGGGTGGTGGACAGATGCCAGGTGATGGACGTCCGCAAGGCCTTCGATTCTGTACCACACAGGAGGCTGATAATGAAACTAACGGACCTAAGAGTAGAGAAGAAAATGATAAGGTGGGCAGACAATTGGTCGAGTGGCAGAACCCAGAGGATAGTGGTGGTGGTGGTGGTGGTGGTGGGGGGAAGAGTTATCCAGCACCAAGGTCGTCACCAGTGGGGTCCCGCAGGGATCAGTGCTGGGGCCAGTGCTGTTCGATGTCTTTGTAAGTGACATTGGGGAAGGCATTAAAAGGCAAGATGTGCCTGTTTGCAGATGACACTAAACTCTGTGGACACAAAGGAAAGGATACAGGACCCAAGGGAGGACCTCTGTAAACTTGAGAGATGGTCAGGAATCTGGCAACTTGGCTTCAGTGCCAAAAAAGTGCAAGGTAATGCACACAGGGGCCAGGAATCCTATCCACGTCCATCATGGGGAAGCTAATGGAAATGATCCTGAAGGAGAGGCTGGTGTCCCTGCTGGAGTTCAATGGACTGCAGGACAGTAGACAGCATGTTTGTCGCAGGCAGATCCTGCCAAACCAACCTGGTAGATTAATATGACTGGGTAACTAGGCAGATGGACAAAGGCCATGCAGTGGATGTCCTGTACCTGGACTTCAGCAAGGCATTTGATTCAGTGCCGCATGGGAGAGAGCGAAAATGGTGGAATGGGCGACAAACTGGCCACAGGGAAGGCAGCAGAGGGTGGTAGTGGAAGGGGAACTCTCATCCCCAAGGGCAGTATCGAGCGGGGTTCCACAGGGTTCCGTGCTGGGACCAGTGTTATTTGGGATATTTATTGCAGACATTTCCATGGGCATCAAGAGCAGGATCAGCCTGTTTGCGGAGGACACCAAGGTAGGGGCGATCATGGATGACATGGAGGGGTGGCAGAGTTTGCAGGAAGATCTGAAAAAGCTGGTGACCTGGTTGGACACTTGGCAGCTGGGGTTCAATGTCAAAAAGTGTAAGGTACTGCATTTTGGGGCAAAAAATCCAAGGAGAAACTACCAACTGGGGGGGGAGTGAGGAGGAGAAGGACCTGGGGTGGTCATCACGAGATCAATGAACTTCTTGGCACAGGGTAGGATGGCAGCAGCAAAGGCCAACAAAATGCTGGGTTGCATTGCAAGGGGAATAATGTGTGGGCGGGGGTGATTCTGCTACTGTATAGATCATTAGTTAGACCTCATCTCGAATACTGCGTGCAGTACTGGCACCTGTACCTGAAGAGAGACATTAAAATAACTGGAAAGGGTGCAGCGCAGAGCAACTAAGATGATCCAGGGACTGGGGACTTACCATATGAGAGTAGGCTAAAGGAGTTGAACATGTACTTACTGGTGGAAAGGTGGGACAGAGGGGATATGATCAAAACATTCAAGTACATGAGAGGGCTAAACAAGACTGGTACAGAGGGGCTATTCAGGGTAAGGGTGGGGAGGGACACTCAAGGTCATGACATGAGATTTTGGGGGGAGGGGAGATTATTTATTTATTTTTTTTACAGATAGGGTGGTGGCAGGGTGGAATGTGTTACCAGCAGAGGTGGTAGCCTGTAAAACAGTAGGCTGCTTCAAAAGGGGCTGGACAGGGCAAGAGAGAGGGGCAGCTGCAGAACAGGGCTACTAGCTGCAAAATTGAGCAGACTCGATAGACCAAAATTACCTTTTTCTGCTGGCAAATTTCATATGTTCATAAGTATTACTTGGGGGCGGTATCAGGTAACTGCTTCACAGACAGAAAAGGATCTGGGGATAAGCAGCACCCTGATACTTGAAGGGGATGAACAGAGTGGAAAGAAAAGGTCTCTTTAAAATGAGAAGCAAAAGAGCCACAAGGGGGAACAGCTTAAAGTTCATGAGGGGAAGTTTAGAAGGGATGTTAGGAAGCATTTTTATAGGGAGAGGGTGGTGGCTACATGAAATGAGCTGCCAGAAGAGGTGGTCAAAGTAAAGACAGTGGGGACCTTTAAGAAGGCCTGGGACAAACACATAGGGAACACATGGGACCGAGGAGGGGATGGCATGATCATGGGCGTAAGCCATGAACCCTGAATCATTTACCAAGCAGATGCGATAGACAAATTTGGCCTTCCACTGGCTTTTTTTGTATGTTAGTGTTTTTTTTGTTGAGTGGGTCCTTCCGCAAGCATGTATGTGTTTCCATACTCAAACTGTGGTATACTCACTGCCGGGTGACCGCTGGGACAGACACAACTGGCCTCCAGTCCCTTCCAGCATCACAACAGTATGATACTATGTTACAGCCTCGGGAGCAACTTGTATCAAATGGGTCGGTTGTGGTCAGGTAACAATGAATCCAGTCAAGTTACCACAGCTGCCTCTGCTGGCAGTGTTTTACAAGAGTAACGTGGAAGATACTAGTTATAATTGGGTCAGGCTGGTACATGGTCCTAGGAAATATGCATGAAGTTTTACATCGGTAATGGTTTTGGTTCAGGTTGTCCCAGATCTGTGTGCTGTGCTAGGAACTCTGCCGTGTCCATGAGTTGGATGGTTTCTGGAAATCTGGGGAACAGTTCTACAGACTCAGCTTTCAATTAAAAAGCACCTTTTGTGGTACTCACATCAAGAACCATGAAGGACCCTTATCTGTCCCCAATTGTAAAGGTTGGAATTTTTATACGCCAGTTTTGGAAGAGATGGTATTTTGGCTCTGTGGAGTCAAGTTACTAACTCTTCCACTTCCCGATACTGAGACCCCCCCCCCAATGCTGGCACGTTTCCTGATGTCATTATATGGAGAGGGTGGGGGCATGATCCATAGACATTAATGGGGCCATTTTCAAAACTCCTTTTTTCATATTTTAGATGGCCATTGAGAACAAGTCAAGGCCAGTGCTTAACGTGGACTGTGTTAGCTGAACAGTAGTCTTGATTTGTTCTCAATGGCCATCTAAATATGAAAAAGTTAAAAAACAACCCCATGTGTCTATGGGCACACCCCCACACTCTCCATATAATGACATCCTGAAATGTGCTGGCATGGGGGTGGCTCTCAGTATCAGGACGTGAAAGGAATCAGGAGATCGGCTCCACAGAGCCAAAATATGATCCCTTTCCTTTTAAAATAGGGGCATATAAAAATTCTGATTTTGGCACCTTTACAGTTGGGGACAGCTAAGGGTCCTTCACGTTTTTTTTTTTCCCCTTTCCAACTCTAATTGTCTCCTGGACTAAGGGTGGGGAATATACCCCCTATTCAGTGCCTGGACCACCATCCTGGCATGCCTATCCATGCTGCCCAGCAGGGTGGCCTGTAGCTTGCCCCCTATGGCAGGGCTTTCCCAGGGGCTGAGGGAGAAACTGAAATCCACCAGAGGCCCCCGTCAAGGCATACGCCTGGGGAATCATTCGGGAGGCGATCTAGGGGTACCACGGAGCTCAGTGACCAGGAGATTTCTTTGCTCGACTCCCCAGGAAATGTGGATGTGCAATGATGTCAGCACGGGATGGGCACACTCCCACACCCCAGTCCACCTCTGCCCCACCAGACAGTCCTGGCTGCTGGACACCTGGTCTCCACTGGGCGTAACTAGCATGCTGGGAAACCACAACCCTCCCCCCACCAGAGGTGGAGAGCTGTCCCGTGGGATGCTCATCCAACCCCCCCCCCCGGGCCGACCTTCTGATGCCTGGAGCTTGCTTCCAAACATGGATGACAGTGCTGCAGTGGATCCGCTACTGCCTGCATGTGAGCAGCCAGCCTTCATGGTTCTTAATTGGATATGGCCACCCGATGGCCAGCGCAACACCTGTGCTGCAGTGCAGGCCACCCAGGTTCAGGAGTGGACTCGCTGGGGTGACTGCCGCATGGCAGTGTGCCTCGGCTAGGGAGGGCTGACAGCTAATTCTATCACCACAGTGACCCCTGTAGCTAGGCCAGGGAGCTTGCTCCTGCAGCAGGGATGTGTTGTGTGAGGTCACGAGGATGGCTGTGCTCACGTCAGGGGAGGAAGGAGGAAAACAGGGAGAAATAACCATGTACTGTCTTTGTGATGGCCTGGGTTCCTGGGGTCCCCCCTTGGGCATAGTGGCTGCTAACAGTGGATCAGAGTCCACACAGTGGACTGCTCCGGGGAGGTGTAAAGAGGATAGTCCACCCCAAACACTGCCACAAAGGGGAAGCTCGGGTGGCGCTAGACCTGGGGGGGGGGGTTAATGGGCCTGAGCGGAGTATATATATCTGGGACTAAGTATGTCCCTGAGAGATTAACATGGCGGAGGAGAAAAGTGCTCCATAGGAAAAAAAACTAAGTAGGCTACAATATACATTCTTCTGGCCCAAAGGTATGACGGCACAACACTGAAACATAGAACGTAAGGACAGAAAAAGACTATGGGCAGGAGTTTCAAAAGGATCCTCCAGAGATTCGCCAGCCACCATTTTCAAAACAGTCTGTTCATACTATTAGACAGACTTGTGGATGGGTTTAACTACAACTCAATTTTTGTGTCTGATAAAAGACGCAATTGCAGCACAAAGAGACATAAATCACATTTGTTTTACCCCAAATTGTGACTTTTTTTAACAGCTGTATCTTTTGGAAACAGCACCAGGCGCTGAATGCGCTTGCGTCCATATCTGACCCTTTTAAAAATCCATCCCTCTAAGTCCATCGGGTCTGTCCTGAGACCCTACCTCATATTAAGTATGGTTAGTCATTCTTATTCCATCTCACAGTACCCTCCCTCCAGTATTAACCGCCCCTTTGCAAATGATCCCCTTGAAATTTAGAACACTGTCCACTGAACACATTAATGGTCTCTGAATTTACCACAGTACTAGGCAAATTGCCCACCACCTACTCTGTGGGGAAAAAAACAGTTTCCGGATGTCCTTTTTAGAATTCCCTCCTGTACACCTGAGACTGTGCCCCCTAGTGTTTGAAATGTTCTTTATTTTAACAGCTCCGTGTAATCCACCACACCCTTTGATATGTTTATTCATTTTAATCATATTACGCTTCCCCCTAGGATTTTGAAAATGTTAGCCACTGTGGCTAAAGTGACCCCATACTGTTTAGCCACTAAAGTGAAAGCATCAGCCACACAATGATAGACGCTGCCAAATAATTTATGCTAAATCATGTACTATATACTATTGCTAAAACTAGCATGAACAGAAGGTTTTCGCCTTCATGGTGAAGGTAACTTCAGAAATCTTAGCAACATGCTAAAAACACTGGCTGGTGACGAGTGACAAGTGGGAACACAGATCACCCCTCTTTCTCTTGACATCTAGGGAGTACATATTGAGGTCATTCACTCTTCTTCCCTGCATTCCCTGAACATTTTTGCTTCCTTTCTCTGTATCATCTCTAATCTATCCTTGTCTTTCCTCAAATATAAGCTCCAAAACTGCACACAATATTCCAGGCGCACCCTAACCAGTGACCTATACAGGGGTAAAACTACTTCCCTGACTAGGACGGGTGAAACCACAACTGGTACAGCCTAGCATTCCGTTTCTTACTCCATAAGCTTTGCTACAAGGAGATGAAAATAAATTTTAGGACTTTACTAATTATTAGCCCCAGATCAATTTCCTCCATTGTATGTGTTACTTTTACCCCCTTTACAGGGGGTCAGAACTGGCACCAGCTCACTAGCCAGATGCTGCTAGATTTTGAATTGGGATAGTAATAATTTTCCTGTAACTACCACTGCAGGCTTGTACTGGAGAAGGTAAAGTTTCAATCAGTACACCAGCTGGGCCAGTGGAAAACTCTATGGGGAGAGTTTAGTTTAGTTTATTGTTCTAGGAATTACTACCTTTGAGCCAGAGGCTCTTTTACAAAGGTTCCACGTCAATTAGGTGCAGTACAAAAAAGGTTACATAGATAACACAACAATATGTGCTGTGTCAAGAACGAGAAAACATTTACAAATACATATCAATCATTTGTGCAAAAGGACATGAGATATCAATAATCACATTATTATTACAAGAAAGAGGTCACGCTAGATTAGGAGAACCAATTAGGGAATAAGTCCAGAACAGAGAGGGTAAGTGAAAGGTCTGGGGAGCAGACAATAGCAAGAGAAAAGGTTTCCCAAACATGTCTTTGTCTAATAACAGAACAGGGGTGGGTAGTGAGAAAATAGGTGGGTTAATCAGGGCAGTCACAGGAGCTGGAGGTGGCAAGGTGAGAGAACAGCCTTGATTTGAAAATATCAAGAGCGGTGGAGGCAGTAATAGGAGTGCTGAGGGCATTTAGCCAGCTGGGAGCACGATAGGCAAATTATCTTTGTCCCTGAGAGGTCTGGCATCGGGGGACTTGGAGAGGCTGGTGTTCTGATCTTCTGGTAAAATGGGTGCTAGCACTCGGGCATAACAGGGCTTGGATACAAGGTGGAGTGAGGCCCAGAGTGGATTTTTTCGCCATCAGGCAGGTAAGGTACTTTATCCGGTTTGAGAGTTGCAACCAACCTGAGTCAGCATAGAGTTCACATGTGTAGGTACATCGATGTGCTCCAGTGAGCAGACGACAGGCCTTATTTAGGGATGTTGAAATGCAACTAAGTGCTGTAGTAGTGGCAGATCCGTATATAACTAGGCCATAGTCAGCGACTGAGATGACAGAGGATTGGATGGCAATCCTCAGTGCAGAATGGGTAAGGAGCTGTCGGTTCCGATACAGAATCCCAATTCGCTGATTGATAGTACAGCAAAAACTTATTAATGTGTGTTGCAAAGGTTAGGCCTTGATCAAAGTTGATTCCAAGATATTTGAAAATTGGCACTTGTTCAAGGGTATTTCCCAGGTATGTATTTATGGTGAGTGGGACTTGCCGTTTCTTGTTTTGTGGGTTAGAGAAGAGCATGGATTTAGTTTTTTTGTGGTTTAGAACCAGTTTATGTTCAAGAAACCACATCTCAACTTTGGAAAAAGCATGCTGAAAGTTGAGGCGTAAGAGGTTCGGATTTATGAGTGGCAAGAATCACGGCATCGTTGGCACAGAGGATTATTTTTTTAGGACAGGATTTGAGGAGGGAGTTTAAGAAAAGGCTGAAAAGGAGGGGGGCCAGGATGGCTGTATTTTCTCCAGTGACTAGCCCTGCTGTTTAGTTGCTGCAGAACTTAGTTTCGAACCCTGCTTTATCCTACACTGTCTGTGAATTCCTGCCTGCAATATGCTTAACTTTGCACTTTTTGACACTGAACCGTATGCCTGCTCACTTTTCCAGTGTCTTTACATCCCTCTTTATAGTGGTAATACCTTTATCATTATCCACCCTCCCACAACGTTTTGTATCAACAGGAAATAAAACTAGTTTCCCCCCTGCAGCCTGACCCCACTATCACTAACATACGAAGAGGTCTCAAAACTGAGCCCTGAGGCACCTCACTACTAACATCCTTTAACTTGCAGAGCATGCGATTAAGGACCACCAACTGTTTCCTTCCCATAACCAGTTCCCAATCCACATAGTGTGTCCGTCCCCAAACCCCAAGTCACTCACCTTCTTAACCAGTCTCCCATGTAGTACTGCGCTGACAGCTTTACTGCAGTTTAGATACAAACTACATGACCCCGTCAACAGATGGTGTCATATATTCTACCTCTTGTGAACCCATACTGATTACTACATACGAGCGCCTCTTCCTTCTAGAAATCCAATGTGTTCCTTAACTGTCTTCAGTAATTTACACCCAATGGATGTCACGCTCACAGTTCTATAGTTCCCTGGATTCTCCCTGCTCCCAGACTTGTGCAGTGGGACCACATTTGCTTCAATCTACTGGCACCTCCCCTGTTAATAGGGAGTCACTGAAAAGTGCTGCTCGGCACCGACAGTACATGTCCCATCTGCCCAAGTACCCTAAGCTAAATACCATCTGGCCTTGGAGATTCATCAACATTAAAATCTTCTGTAATCATTTGAGAACACTAATAATTGTATTCAGTGTATCTCCACCTTCTGTCCTTCAGGTCCCCTCAAACTGAATCTTACTATCAAGTAATGGACCCATAAAGCCACCATAAATACTGCATTAAAGAACTCTGTCAGCACATTTGCTTCTCCCATGTCATCCTCCAAACTCATTCGTCTTCCAACCTAATGCACGTTCTTTAATGCTGTCCTGCACCTGTCTTTTCTATGATATACCCGAAGAAAGTCGTAACATTTATCACCTCTGCTGTACATAACTCAGTACTTTTTTTTGTCGTCTTTATGACTGGCTTACTTTTCACTAGCACCCTATGCATGGCGATGTCTCCTTCACGACCACAGCAGCAGTACATACATTTATTTATAGTAAACATGTTTTACCAGGTAAGCACACAGAGCCCAGGGCTCGTTTCCAAGTTGTGACCTGGGCAGAGGGGAGGAACGGGACAGTGAAGAATTCGTACATTACATACAGTACACATTTCAAACAACAAATGAAACAAGTACATGGTGCTTTCACCTGAAAGACCACGATAGGGCCAATGATTCTCCATTTTCAAACAGAAACACTGGTAAAAAATTGAATCTGTCATTTGTATAACATCATCTGGGAGTCAATTCCCAAGGCTCTCTTCCCAAGGTGAGAGCGTGCCCGGCTGATCTCAAAGTCGTTGGCACTGATGGCATCCCTGTGATGGTGGTGGATTCTTAAGTACTTGGGGGTGACCCTTGACCCCCAACTGGATCTCTCCCTGCACATACTAAATTCCTGCAAGGCCACAAACTGCAAACTGGGTCTAGCATATAGAGCAAAAAGTTGCCTCACCCCAGCTGCCAGACTTGCCCTGGCAAAAGGGGTCTTCCTCCCCTCGCTTTGCTATGGGCGCACCTCATTCATGAATGCCCCCAAAGCCTGGCCTCCAAATGGGACACCTCATATAACAATGTATGTCGCTTCGCCCTAGCAGCCCCTCGTCTCATCAATCATTGTCTGCTTTACTCTAGATTGGGATGGCTCTCTCCTAGTAACCATCAATCATTCGTAATGGGCAACTTTACGGATAACATCATCTGTTCGTCTACTCCTCCGGCACTTGCTGACCTCCTCCAGCCTGCCCCCTCTGGCTATCAGCTGAGGTCCACTGAATCCCATGAACTTATGGTCCCCAAGACTCTCTCCCTTGCAGGGGATCGTGCCTTTGCGGCTCTTGTCCCTAGAACCTGGAACCTCCTTCCTCCTCATGTAAGAACTGGCCCCTTCCATAGCTACTTCAGGTCTTCCCTCTGGGGTTACTTAAAACAAGCTTCGGGCTGCCTCTGTCCCCAGTCGTCATACCCTCCGTGATGTCAATCAATCAATCAAATCTTTATTTATCCAGGCGAATCACCGTTGAGCAAGCTCATTTACAAGGTGGACCTGCATTACACAGGCGGAAGCAAAACAAATGGTTACAATTGTAAAATTTTACATGCACGCATAGAAAAAAGTTTACATAGCTAAGATACATGTTCATAAGCAGTCATATATATATATATATATATATATATATATATATATATATATATATATATATACATATACATATACATATACATATACATATACACACACACGCACACACACACACACACACACACATATGCATAGTAACATAGCTGACAGCCAAAGAATGTGGTGGGAAGGAGACGAGGGAAAGAAGCAATTATAATTACACTTAAAGGTGGGAGTTTGGACAAGGACAGATATAGTGCAGGAAGCCCAGGAGTTCCCTGCCTGGCGCAGTG
Source organism: Neoceratodus forsteri (assembly GCA_016271365.2). Lineage (NCBI taxonomy): Eukaryota > Metazoa > Chordata > Ceratodontiformes > Ceratodontidae > Neoceratodus > Neoceratodus forsteri. The sequence goes on from JADMNL010000031.1 coordinate 173,740,379, forward strand.
GATGGGGTAAATGTGGGGTCGTGGACCAAGGAAGGGGAGAAGATTTGAGTGGCCAACATTAAACGGAGAAGGGAGGTGGGTGTATATTGGCAGTCGGTGATCAACTAAGGGCGGTGGAAACAGTTGCAAACTACAGAGACAGCTTTGGTGTACAGAGACTTGAACACAGCAGGACTGACTGGGGTTCTTAATTTTAGGGATTTCTGGAGCTTATTCCAGAGCAAGGTCAGTACGAAGCTTATGGCCAACCTCCCAAACCGTGTGCTGACCCTTGGCACTTTCAAGGTGATCAAAGAGTTACTTCTCAACATATAATTACCTATCAAGTTTAGTGACAAGCTGTCGGCAATGTATTGCAGGAGTTTATTGATAATGGCTCTGTACGCCCAAAGTATGGCATTCTTGTTCCGCCTGTGCTGGAGAGAGGTCCATCCCACTGCTACATACAGGGAGCAGTGATGGGTGGAGAAGGGAAGGGCAGTAATGAATCTCAATGCTCTGTGATATAGTGTATCCAGCTTGCCAAGAGGAGAGGCAGTACACTGGCTACAGATAAAGTCAGCATAGTCATGTAAGGATAGGAATGACGTCTGGACTAGTTACCTTTTAGCATCAGAGGTTAGAAAATGGTTTATGCTGAAGAAGAGACCGAGCCTCTGTCTCAGTTTTTTTTTTTTTTTTTTTAGCAGATCCTCTACGTGGTCAATAAAGGAGAGTTTGTAGTCAAGCTAGACCCCCAAATACTTAAACTTTGGTACAAATTCCAAATTCTCTCCTGACAGAGTGGTAATAGGGGGAAGCATGCTAATGGAAGCAGGAAATGTTGTACAATTAACTGGTGTAAGTAGCATCGCTTTAGTTTTCTTTGCATTTAGGAGAAGTTTTTTGTTAATAAGTTGTTGTTGTAGCAGATTAAATTAATTTTTCAAGTCTTCACAGGCAGCCACAGGGGACGTATGGCTTAAGTATAGCACAGTATCATCTGCGAACACATGAATGTTTGCCTCCTGGATGTCAGCATCAATGCTATTAATATAAATGGCAAAGAGCAGGGGCCCTAAGATGGAACCCCTCTTGTCAGAGGCTTAAGAGGGGAAAACTGACCTCCGGCCATAACCTGCTGTTGTCTGTCGGTAAGGCAGTCATTAAACCAGCGAAGGGAAGGTGGGTCCAAGCCAATCGAATTTAATGCAGAGAGTAGAAGGCCTTACTAAGGTCCAAGAAAACAGCGCAGACAAATTTTTTTGTTATCCAGTTCACAGTGCCAATCATTCGTAACTTTAGCCAATGCCGAAATAGTGCTACGATTAGCTCTGAACCCAGACTGCATTGGATTTAGGAGATTGTTTCAAGGAAAGTTCTCAACTGGGCATGCACGACTTTTTCCAGGTGTTTTGACAATACGGGTAATAGGGAAATCAGCCGGTAGTTGTTTAGATCGCTAGGGTCCCCAGCTTTAAACAGTGGAATGACACAAGCAGTTTTCCATAAGCGGGGAACAGACCCTTGTGATAAGGACAGATTAAACAAATGGTTTGTTGCTACTACGAGGACATGGTAAGTGATCTTTAGAAAGAAGGGATCAAAGGAGTCAGCACCAGCACTTTTCTTTATATCCAGCTGAAGAATGAGGTCTTCAACATCTTTCAAGGAGGTGGGTGAAAACCAAAAGGTAGTGTTCGATGTACTTCGTGCTGGCAGCTGTGCTGTGGCCAGTGTGCGTAGCATACAAGCAGGAGAATTATCGAACGCAAGGCCAGCAATAGCAAAATGATTGTTAAAGGACTGTAAAATCTCCCTTCTGTCCTGGATAGTACCATTGTCGGAGTTAATTTTCGAGGGAAGCACATTGCCTGCAGTATGACCAGACAGATCTTTTATTGTGGCCCAAAATTTAGTAGGGCAGTTTGAGGTGGAGTCCAGTTCTGAATGGAAGAAATTAGCCTCTCTAATTTAGTACAGTGATTTCTGGCTGCTCTGAAGTGGCACCAGTCTACGGGGGAATGAGACGGGTGTGCTTTTTTCCAAAGCTTATCTCTATTTGACAGAGCAGCCTTAAGGTCTTCAGTGAACCAGAGTCGAGGTCTGGCCTTTATACGGATTTTTACCATTGGAGCATAGGTATTAAGGGCATTCATTACAATTTCGTGGAAGATGTCGTAAGTAGCGCTTACTGTTTTGATTAGGTAGAAGCTCTGCCAGATCTGGGAGGTTTTTAAATCATTAATGTAACCAATTGGATCAAAGTTCCGTCTGGATCTTAGTCAAGAACCTGGCTGCTGACTGAGGTTTGGAATCAGCCCTGACCCCAGCTATAAAACAGTGGTCACTAACATCCGTGGAGAAAATTCCCACATGAGAGAAAGAGTATGGTTTACTTACAAGAAGGACATCCAGTAAGGTACTATTCTGAGGATTTTTCTTGTTAACACGCGTTGGTTCATTGATAAGTTGAGTAAACCCATACAAGTCGCAGAAAGATTTGAGAGGTAAGGAAACATTAGACAGCCAGTCATAGTTAAGGTCCCCCAAGATAATAGTTTCAAGGGAACTGGAGCCCATGATGGTAGAGAGGTGAGACAGGAGCTGGGGCCCCGCTGAAGGAGGTCTATAACATCCTACGACACAGAAGGCCAGTGCAGGTGAAATTTCAATTTTGATAGTCAGACATTTGAATTCATTTGCAACATAGGAGGAGTCAATAATAGAGGTAGTGAACTTATCCTTAACATAGATGGCAACCCCACCACCCCTCGACTGCCTATCGGTTCTGAACAGCAAATAGTTGGGAATGTTAACCTCCTTATCAGGAGTGGAAGGCTGAAGCCAAGATTCTGAGATCACAAGTACATCTGGTACAGCGTGAAATACCCAAGCCTCAATAGATGTGAGCTTCTTTAGGAGGCTGCAGACATTTACATGCATGAAGCCAATACCTTTGAGTCCTGTGAGCTCTGAAGGTGAAGAGAGGGCTTTTGCTGGGCCCGGATTAAGTTCGACGTTACCTGAGCATAGGAGAAGGAGAAGCGCAATTTTCCGCAGAGCAGCAAAAGGTAGTTTGAGAGCTCTGGACTTTGAGCAGCTAGATGGGTATTCAGTGCAGTAATACAGGGTACTAATACTTGCCTTGTATAGTCCTAATGATACATAGCCCAGTACTCTTGCCATATGGCACCAGGCATATATTAGGTCCAAGATGCTGAGGCGGTATTTCTTGCGGAGGAGACTCAGTGCTGGTCCCACTTTGCAGAAGAAACTCAAGTGAGTGTACATGCGGAAGCACAGGGAAACAGACCAAACTACAAAGTGGTATTAAATGTAAGCAGAATTGGGGTAAGGGACGCCTCCTTTTGAAGATGAATATCGCCTGGGGGGGAAAGGATCCTAGGTCCCATAGAAGAGAAGGTAAGGAGACCGAGCCAGAGTGTGGCAGACATAATTCAATTTAAAATAATAGATAGAGTAGAAGTTTGGGGATACGCTAGTCAGGTAATTATAGTAAGAAATGTTAGAGTGCACAGTACTCAGTGGAGATGTTAGAAAAGGGTCAACAATAGGTGTTCCATAAGGCCAGTCCGCGTGAGAGTACTAGCTAGAAGATATTTGGGGGTCAGCAACAGAGGGTTCTAGCAGACTAAAATCGCATGGAGGTAGGCAGAGATTTGTCTAAGGCAGCAGCAATAATTGATCTGCCCACTAGAGAGGTGGTAGAGAACGTTAGAGGCTTAGGTCCACACGGCAAGAAGTGGTTGTCAAGTAGGCAGGGATAGACCAATGGCAGGAAAGGGCAGGAAGGATGGTGTATAAAGCAAAAACTGGAAAAAGGGGGATGGGTGGGTGGGCGAAAAAGTATGGCTTAGTCGTACCTTTGGGCTGGGAGAGTCCAGGAAGTGGTCTCGGGCATCAGCTAAGACAGCATCGACCACCCGCTGGCCACGAATCCTGCGGCGGATGAGCTGGAGCCCTGGAGGGTTCACGGCAGCAGAGAGAGAGAGAGAGAGAGAGAGAGAGAGAGAGAGAGAGAGAGAGAGAAAGGAGGCTTGTTATAGCCGGTCAGGACAAAGGACCAACAAACCAGTACGGGACTGCAAATTAACAAGACAAAAGAAGGGATTTCCTAGGCGCCCCAAAGTCTGTCGTGCAGTTACAGGGACTAGGAGGGGCTGTAATCACTTTAACACATACAGAGATTTTAACATCGATTGAAAGCAACAAACAGTAAGGTTTAAGGTGGTAACAACAAGTATACAACAAAACAAGCAGATTTCACAAGTTATTCAGCTCCTTCTTTAACACTTTCCTAATCAAAGGTAGAAAAAGGGTAGCGGACCAATCGGAGCGTGCCTAGGGAAAGGCACTTGCCCTCCGAATGGCGGTTGCTTCGCCGTACCTTTGGGTTGGAGGAGTCCGGGGAAGTGGTCTCAGGCATCGGCTATGACAGCGCTGACCGCCCGCTGGCCGTGAATCCTGCGGCGGATGAGCTGGAGCCCTGGAGAGTTCATGGCTTTGGGCTGGAGGAGTCCGGGGAACTGGTTTCGGGCATTGGCTATGAGCGTGCCGACCGCCTGCTGGCCGCGAATCCTGCGGCGGAGGAGCTGAAGCCCTGGAGGGTTCATGGCTGCCTGTGCAATCCTGGCTGTGTGTGTGCACTTGTTCCAAAAATAACAAATTCACAAATGTTGTTGCTGCTGACACTGGTCTTAATTCCTCAACTGCCCTCCCTGGTTGCCATGCCTTAACACTGAAATTGTTCACTGCCTGTTACCTGACTGTAGTTCTTTGCTTATACCTATTTGTACCATGCCCGACAGCTGCTCCCATGTCTCTGTAATTTGTTTCTGCTGGTCCTTCTTGCTTGTATCTGACTGAACCTTGTTTAAATTGTTGTTAGCCTCTGTACTGTTATTGTCTATATCTTTGTAACTCTCCCGGGTTGCACCTGAAAATAGGCACTTGACTGTCTAGTGTGCTTATCTGGTAAACAAAAGTTAAATAAATAAATAAATGTTTGATTTAAAAAAAAAAAAAACTCACTTTGCACCAGATTTTTTGTGCCAACCCCTCCATTTTGCCAGCTTTTGTTTTTCAACTAAACAAGCTGATTTGCCCCAAATGTTGGAGGAAAAATGGATTTTAAGACATTGCAAATGGAACTGGCCATTTTTGAGAACAGAAAATCATTGGCTGTACCATGGTGGTAGCACATGGCAATGTCACGCAAGAGATAGTAGCAGCACATGGCAATGTCACCTGAGCGACCACGACAGCAGCATATGGTAATGTCACCAGAGCTACCATAACAGTGCATGGCAACGTCACCTGAGCGACCACGACAGCAGCACATGGCAATGTCACCAGAGCGACTACAACAACAGCACATGGCAATGTCACCTGACAGACCACGACAGCAGCACATGGCAATGTCACCAGTGCGACCACAGGAGCACCTAGTGACGTCACCAGAGGAACCACAGCAGAAGCACATGGCGATGCCACATGAGACCACGGCAGCAGCACGTCGCAATGTCTCTCCCGAGTGACCACGACAGCAGCACATGGTGATATCACCTGGCAGACCACAGCAGCAAAACATGGAGATGTCACCCGGGAGCCGCAGAATCCCACAGCGAGGCTCCATTCATTTTATTTATTTATTGATTGCAATTGTTTCACCAGGAAAGGCACACCGAGCAACAAGATGCTCGTCTCCTGGTGCGACGGGTACACATGGATATGATAACATGCAGATTATCAAGTGAACAGTTAACAGAAGCAAATAAAAAGCAGCATAAGGATACACGGATTGCATGAATATACTAGCAGCGCACATTGAATGCTTAGGATGTTATAGTATCAAATAATTTTTGTGACAAGAAGCAGCAAAGTAAATTAGCACAGTAGTAACAGCTGTAACAACAGACGATGTATATCACAGTTACACAGTTATACACAGCACATAGGGCAAAATAGGCCCAGGACACAAGTGCAAGGTTGGGGTTATATGCCAGCTCTCTGTAGCAAGGCTAAGGCTGCGGGTCAGGCATTGGGGAGGGGATAGTGGGGCATGGCAGGTTCAGGGACGGGAGCAATTTGTAGCAAGGAAGTTTGCTAGGGTGGTAGACAGAGAGTAGGAAGAAGAGGAGTGCCGAATTTGTGGTGGGAAGGCGTTCCAGAGCTTGGGTAGCCGGTGTGAGAAGGTGCTTGACCGGCAGAGGTCTTCTGCCTGGGGACTGAAAGTTGGTGGGAGTCACTGGATCCAAGATGATGGGAGGAGGGTGGCGTATCTGTGAGCACAGTGGCAAGGTAGATGGGGATGATCCGAGACATAGGTTGGAGACATTTAGCACAATGAGAGATGCGGTGGTTTTCGAGGGACGGTAGTGCCAAGACTCGGTGGAGGTCGCAGTGGTGGGTGAGGGAAGAGGCATCGAGAGCAAAGCGGCAGAAGGCATTATAAAGTGCGTCCAGTTTAGATAGGGTGGATTTAGGGGCTGCACTATATACAATGTCGCAGTAGTCGATGGAGGGCAGCATCATTTTCAGGACCAGTTCACGTCGGACTCAGGGAGGGAGGCTGCTGCAGTTCCTATATAGTGCACTGAGCATGGAGCGTAGTTTTTTTTGAGATAGCATCGATGCGGTCAGAGAAGGAGAGATGGCTGTCGAGCCAGACTCCCAAGTAACGGAACGAGGAGACATTTTCAAGTTTTTGGCCATCCAGGGTTGCAAAGTAGGGAAGGGAGGGGAGTCTGGCCAGGCGTTGTGTGCTGATGGTCATAGTGACAGTTTTTTTTTTTTCATTGAGAGAGAGAGAAAGAGAGAGAGCTGGTGCGAGCTAAACCATTGCTGTACATGCACAGCAGAGACAAGGCATTCGGTTCCCAGTGTCCCCGCTGACCTACAGTGGCAACACTCTTCATAAAGACTGCAGTCATAGCAGCACCAACAGTTGCACGGGGAGAGAAAATAACAGAGGAATAAATTCCTTGCCATTTCTGTTGCAAAGACTAATCTTAATCAATGAAGTATTGTGTTTACTCTGCCTTACCAAAATTATTAGACCCAAGTCGTAGGGCACTTCAAAATGAGGCACAGCATGCAAGCAAAAGTGGTTGGCAGTTGACACACTGAGTGATATCACTTCCTGTGTCGGCTGCCAAGAACTGCTTTTGTTTGAGTGCCACACCTCATTCTGAAGCTACTGTGACCAAGGTATGTGGGCAACAGCAAAGCTATGCCCCCCCATTCGCTTTAATCAGGCACTAAATTCAATGCCTCTTATTGAGGTCTGGACAGCTCATTTCTTGAGCAATGTCTAGTTTTAAGTACTCTGCTCATTCAGACCTACACTGTGCCACACACTGGACCTGAAGCAGACTCAGTGGTGAAATTCAACTAATTTTAAAAGCAGTAACTTTCATTAGTAATGCAATACAAGTACTGTTGCCATTAAACCTGCCTGTATATTTTGTCTAGAATGCATCTAAGGTGTTGCTCTTGTTCGATGAGCAATACTCTTGTCTTCACAAGTAAAATCAGTGCAAATCTCCTGACTATGAAACACCTTACCTCTCAATGCAGCCTTACACAAACAACAGACAAATAAAACTGTTCAAGGAAACCATCTAAATCAATGGTGACATCAATTCAGGAAAGATGTCACAATAGTTGTCAAGCCCAAAAACATGATGGCCTTGATGTACGGCCATTAGTTCACAAAGTCACGCTAAACCCTCCAATACAGTTGGCTCCATGGTGCCAGGTGATCGCTTGGCACGCTGGCAACCTGGGTTCATGCCTGAGCCCGGGACGACAGGAGCAGAGGCTGGCAGGGAGGGAGTCAGAGCATCCCTTGGACACTTCCTTCCCGGGGGAGGGCAGTGCTGGACCACTTCAATGGCGGCAAGTGGTGGCATCCTAGGCAGTATGAAGCATTACCCACTCCACTGGACATCCCCGGCCCAGGATGCTGCATGCAGCCGTCTGATTGTGGGAGGTGGGCAGGGGCAGAAAAAACATGAAAAACCACTCACCTGGCTGCCAGATGATGGCCGCCCCATTCACCAACGCCACGCAGCCATCCTGCCAATATTTACTTGTAAGAATCACACAGGAGTGCAGTGTGCATATTTATGGGACACATACAAACAGAGGTGAGAAAGTAGTAAGTGCCTCAGCTGGGACTTGAACCCAGGCCACCCGGAATATGCACACCACACTCCTGTATGACTGTTAGAATTAAATATTTGTATTGCCATTGGGCTGCGCATTCTAGAGGGAGTTATGTGCTCAGGGACAGCCCAGGTACCAACTGTCTTAGTGGCGCAGCTGGTTAGCACAATCGGATTGGTATTCTGGGCTGCTTGGGTTCAAGTCCAAGCTGAGGCACTTACTTCTTTCCCACCTCTGTTTGCATGTGTTCCATAAATATACACACTGCCCACCTGTGTGACTGTTACTAGTAAATATTTCTGTCGCCATTGGGTTGTGCATTTGAGAAAGAGTAATGTGCTCTGGGACAGCCCAGGTTCCAATTGTCTCAGTGGTGCAGCTGGTTAGCGCAATCGGAAAAGTATTCCGGGAGGCCTGGGTTCAAGTCCCAGCTGAAGCACTTACTTCTTTCTCACCTTTGTTTATATGTGTTCCACCAGTCCCTAGACCTTCCACTAGCCCAAATGATATTGCTTACTGAAAAGTTACCTCTTCCAGCACTGGCTAGTTAAAAGGAAAACATTACAGGTCCAAGAAAAGATTTACCTGCATTTGGCCAGTGGGCTGTTGCCAATTTCAAGCTTGCATGTTCTGGTAGTTTTACATTGGGGTGGGAGAAAAGATCAAGCTTCAAGCTCACAGTTTTCTTGACACATCATTTTACCTCATTTCACTATTTCTATTTCCAGTATATCAGCCAGCAAACTGGGTGGGCCAAGTGGCCCTTTCCTGCTGACAAATTTCAGATTTCTACACATCTGGCTCTTCCACCTCAACGAAAACAACACTTTCCATTTTAGTTACGTTAGACTACACTAGGATTGGGATTTATAGAATGCCTTTCACACAAGAATTACAGCAAAGGGCTTTACAGGCAAAAGTTAGACACTGTTAGTGCAAGGTTACTGTGACAGTATGCAGGCGAACATAAAAAGTTTCAATGGGCAAAACAGCCCTCACACAGTCCTGGGCAACTGCACTAGAACCCCATTTTACAGAGACGATGCTGGCCAGGACACTGTGGTCCTTAACCCTACCCTTTCTGAACACTGCTAGGAATCTCTATTGCCATCTAACAACCACTGAAGAAAGGTAGAGGGGACCATGAGTTAACTTCTCATCCAGAGGACAGCCACTCCAAAAGTGCCACCTCCCCCTAACTGTCCATAATTTGGAAAAAAAATAAAAAATTAATTGGCTAACTTGGCAGTTGGAGGAGGGGTGAACTGGGCTTATAAAAAACTTACGCTGACGGCTCCATGGCACTGAGCGACAGGGCATCACTCTGGCACGCGGATGACCTGGATTTGCACTCTGAACTGGGAAGTTAGGATTGAGATCGGCAGGGAGGGACTTAGAATGTGTACAGGGGGCTTCCCTCCTGGAGGATTAGTGGTGATGCTCCACTTCAATAGCGGTTCTTGGTGTTTTCTCTGCAGAGGTATTCCTGGCTACATGGGTAAACATATGCAGCCAAACATCCCAGTACCCAGTGCGATCCTAAGGTAACATGCACGTGGGTGGTGGTCCCTCTAAATGGAATAAGGGTTGCACTGGGGACCCTAGATGCTCTCTGGCAGCCCCTCCCACACCAGCACATCCCTGAAGTGGGCAGGGTCTTCCTCCTCTGGTCCTCAGAGGCTTAAATAAGGGGGTCATCTTCCTGGTGGCAGCAGAAAGGCCCTGCTGACAGGAATAAGTTGGATCTGGGGAAAGAAACCAGCAGCACAGGGCAAGTCCAGTGGGCAATGGAAATGAGCCTTAGTTGTGCAGTGCCAAAAGGAGTGGGTTCCAGGGCATAAGGTGTGAAAAAAATGTTATGTTAAATTCAGCATTTTACACCATTGTTTAGTGTACAAACTCCACTTCGCACACGTGCCAGTTTTCATGTAATCCCCCCATTTTGTGCAAAACTGCAATGTAAAATACCTACTTCATTTCATTTTTTTTTTTTAATACACACAAAAAATACCATTAGCACCAACTTTTAATGCAAAACATGATGATTAGCACTAAATGCAGAAAAAATGGGTTTTGAGAGTTGGCAAAATGCTAGCATTGCCTAGATTTGAAACCAGAAAATCAGTGCCCCCCCACCAAACATGCTAGTTACAGGTATTCGACCAAATTCCCTCTGTGTGAGCTGATCTTTTGAGCTTCATGCCCAGAGGCAAGAGTGCTCAAACTGCCCCCCCCCCCAAAAAAAAAACACAGTCTTCTAAACCTAGCTTCAATTAAGCCTGTTTTGAATCTTATCCTTATGCAAATAATACATGAAATCTCTCTTAGCCAGTAGGGCTAGCTAGCCCAACGAGTGTACTTGTTAAAATGTTAAAGGAAACTTTTACTAGCCCAAAATAAAATTTACCAGCATTTGGTCAGAGCCAGTTTCATTTTCAGACCCTGCTTACTGTACCTCCCGACACTTAGCCAGCATAAGAAACTGCTCCGCAAAAGTGACCTCAGTGGGACTAACAAACCTACTAAATCAGAATTTATACATTAAAGCAATACCAGAGACAGGGTCCCCAAACAGCAATCAACAGGCTCACCTGGTAAACAATTAGCACTCCAAAAATGGTGCCAAGATTTTTTTCCTACAATCTATTTATTCAGGATAGCCCAGCTGTGATGCAGCAACATCTCACTTTCATTGGAGTCAGGTTGTTTCTAACCCTATAAGCCATACGCCGTTTAGAGTTGACAGATTTACACACTGATGCAATATGAAGGGAAAAAATAAGGGGTCCAGTGTGATCCCCATGTATTTGAAATTGTGGACTTCTTCCAGTAGAACACCAACAGTAAAGGGCAGGAAAGACGAGACATGTCTGACTGAAGTTTAGGCCTGAAACCAAACTGCATCAGCGCAGTCTTTCTACAGTTTGAGAGAAGTTTGCTGTCAGTCAACCATGAGTGATATGGCCAAAGCCATTTGTGACTTTAGAGTGAATAAAGGCCCTCTCACCAGCGCACATAAAATGTGTTACAGCAGCTGGTGATATCAGGAAGTTAATCAATATAAAATGAGAAAAGAAGAGGATCCAGAATTGTCCCTCGAGCAACCAACATTTACATCCAAGTCGGATACAGAGGTGTTCAACTTGACTTGCTGCTTTCTCCAAACAAAATCGAGAGAACCATGTTGTGGTAGCACGTGAGACACCAAGGGAAGTCTCCCAGTTTTGAGCAGAGAAGTGAGTGATCAACCAGGTCAAATGCTTCAGTGATGTCAATGAATGCAGTTAATAGGCCAGCATCCTTAGAAACATAGATGTTGTCAGGAGATAAGGACCCCTTGGCCCACCTAGTCTGCCCTAAAGATCTTCCTACCTACTGTGTTACTGCAGACCCTACTTTATCTTCAGCCTTGCCCCCAGCCCCATTACTAAGGTTCTCTTGTGTTTAGCCCATGCATGCTTGAATTCTGCCACTGTTTTGGTATCCACCACCTCTGCTGGGAGTCTGTTCCAGATGCCCACCACCCTTTCCATGAAGAAGTATTTCCTCACATCCCCTCTGAGCCTCCAATCATGACCCCTTGCCCATGAGCATCTCTTCCTATGTAAAATGTTACCCTCCTGTACCTTATGAATACCCTTGAAGTACTGTTTCCATTAGTTCTCCCCTTTCCCTTCTTTCCTCCAGAGAGTACATATTTAATTCCTTTAGTCATTCCTCATCTGGCTTTCTGATGCAGGCCATGCACCATTTTAGTTGCCCTCTGCTGCACCACCTCCACCCGATATATGTCCTTCCTGAAATGGGGCCTCACTATCGATCTATACAGTGGCAACACCACCTCCCTCTTTCTGCTGGTGATACCCCTCCCTATGCACCCCAGCATTCTACTAGCCATTCCTACTGATTTAATCACACAGCTTTGCTAACTTTAGGTCATCTGATATGATGACTCCCAGGTTGCTTTCCTGTTTTGTTGTTGACCCCCCCCCCCATGGTATGTTGCCCCTGGGTTCCTGTGCCCAATATGCATAATTCTGCACTTTTGGGCATTGGAAGCCCAGTTGCCACACCCTTGACCATTCTTTCAGCTTTTTCAGGCCTTTCCTCACGTTTCCTACCCCCCCAGGTGTGTCCACCCAGCAGTTCCATGGCCAGTCTGATATCACTAAGAGAGCTTAGTTAGAGCTGAGGAGGTTCCATGACCTTTCCTGAAGCTGAGCTGGAGACAGAAGTCATACTTAGTAATATGGTTAGTGAGCTATGAAGCCACTAGTTTCTCCAGGATCTTAGCAAGGACAGATAGACACTCTATTGGCCAGTAGTTACGCACGTGAGACGGTATAGCATAGTGGATAGGGGCACTGAGCTGCAAACCTGGGTTTGAATCACGTCAGCCCCTAGCGGCATACTGTGTGACCCTGAGCAAGCCACTTAACTTCCCTGTGCTCCCAGATCGCACCCAGAAACAGGCTCCAACTTAGTGTGTCTTTCCTGGTTAAACAATTTCCCCTTCCCTTCCATGTTTTTGGGATCACCCATTCTGAGGGCAGGTATGACGCTGGCAACTTTCCATATATCTGGGACAATCCTAGATGTGAGGGAGAGCGCGATGATTTTTGTAAGTGATTCAGATATAAAAGGTGACTGCCTTTTTTTTTTAGCAATTTAGGTTACAGGCTATCAGCACCTGTACTGTTTCTTTGGGCAATGCCATTAAGTAGTTTCAGTACCTGTGATTCCCTTCCTCCTTAGGGCAGTGAGAGTGAGGTGAAAGACCTAGTAGTTTTAAAACAAGTAAACCAGATAGACTGCACAGCAGCTGAAACATAGGTACCTCTGACATCGCTTCCTCTTTTCATGACTGTTACTAGCTACAACATGCACTCAGATGTATTATCAACTTCCTAAGGCTGCCACGCCTGCCAGTTGCATAAACTTGGTTACTTCTATATCTTTTGATCAAAGATGCTGTCAGCTTCTGCTCCCCAAGCAGGCTGGGTGCAAAACACCAGGGATGTGCCATCCAATCATGACACTGAATGCCTGCAAAAACACTTCACGTGGTGGTTGCAAGTCAGCTGTACAATTAACAAAATGAATGCCACATGGAATGGAAAATATGTCAAGCAGTTAATGAAATCTACAGTAAGCTGCTAAGTGGTTGATTTAGAAGTCTGCTTAAGAAAATGAGTCCATGGTCAAAAAAGTGATAATTATTGCAAAGATCTGCCAAAATCGACCATCTCTGTTGAACTATAAAAGAGGTACAGGAGTTTAAAGAGCAAGTAGATGCTTAAATAAAGAGTTAAAAACTTAATATTCACAAAACGTTACGCTTATCTTCAGTATTTTCTAGTTCCCATTTTTGGCCTATTTCAGAAAATGCTGTGATTATTTTACAGTCTTTCAGAAAAACTACAGCTATCCCCTCTTAAGCTCCCAACTGAGGTTTGTGACATCACAGTCCATTACTATGGTAAGCACCATGTCATAAACAAAAACTTATACGGGGTCAGTTGTGGGCAAGTGAACTTTTTTTTTTGTTAATATGTACTTCACAGGCTACAAAAATGTTTTGTACGGTATACACACACACACACACACACACACACACACACACACGTCACCCCCTTACCTTGCCAATTTTATCAAAATTACAGACATTATTTTGCCACCCAAATTGGATGGAAAAATGTATTTTGTGATCAACCTTGGGCACAGAATCTACCTTTGTAGGTAGAACTAGACACAAAATCAGGTTACAAAGTTGCAAATATGGTTTACCACAGCAAACCCCACAGAAAGACTGACCTCCCAGATAAACTTAAGCTGAATCTTGCTTCTTGGAGGCCTATTTTTAGCATTAGAAACCAGACTTGTATGGGAGTATGTACAGTATGCATATGTGTGTGTGTGTGTGTGTGTGTGTGTGTGTTTGTGTGTGTACATATACATATTACACATACATATATATACATACATACATACATACATACACACACACACACGTGTTCACTAGTGAATTTTCGTAGCTGAACATGGCCTGTTTCTGCTGGCAATTTCATATGTTCACAGTGTCCTGTAAGACGGTGGGCAGTTTCAGGAGGGGTTGGAACAGGAGAAGGGATACTGGGAAGTGGCAGGAGGGGCAGCTGCATGAGGAGGGGCAGCTGCATGAGGAGGGGCTAGCTGCACACTCGGGCAGACTCGATACACCATGAGGCCGGTTTCTAATGGCAATTTCATATGTTCATAACATCCGAGCTCCCCATGCTTCAGTACTCTGGCAGTGAAGCTGGAAATGTGCAGGACCCTACTGAAAACTGGATTCTATAACTTGGGTTGGTTGGGCTGGCCTTGGTACCTGAATGGAAGGCAGGGACAGTATACAGAATGATGGTGGTTTCACATACGTGTTTGACAGTTTCTTGTGCTTACTGCTGTTGGCTACAGGTCTCAGTCAGACTGGATGGGGCTGGGGTTATTTAACTGAGGGTTAAAAACTGCAGCACTGGGGAAAACAACTATGGAATGCAATAGCTGCAGTTACAGATTTCCACCTTAAACTTGGTCCAAGTTCCATATCTGAAAACTATTAGCAGTTGTGGGATAATCTCCTGATGTTTTTAGTAAAAGCTGTCTATATTTTCTTAAACACTCATCCATTAAACAGTCAGTAATGTCAAACCACACAGTATTATGAATACAGTTCAAACAGCTCTGCCCCCCCCCTCCAAATATAGCCAGACAAGTGAGATAAAGTACTAGGTTGACACTTACTAGGAATTCAGTCAGAACCAGACTGCAATCACAATCAGAACGCGCACAGATCCAGAATTGTGAAAACCAGAATGCCCCACCCCAACTTGCCAGAATGGCCCCCCCGACCTGCTAGAATGCCCCCTCCTTCTCCATCCATCAGCATAGCCCCCCCCAACTTACTGCCCTTGTTGGAATGCCCACCCAACATGATCCCGACTGTCCAGCAGCAAATCCTCTCCCTCGCCCCATACCATGCCAACATGATCCCTGAACTATATCACAAGCATGATTTAATTAAAAAATGTATTTTATTTAACCAAGCTGCAAATAAAGTTCAGACGGTGGCCAGCTAAGAAGGTGAGAGGAAGGTTGTGCCAGCTACTGTGTTGGGGACTGGTAGACACCGGGATCATCTTGACATTGGATGGGATGAGGAAGGGGGTGTCACTGTTAACATGGGATGGGGAGAGGAAGAGAGGGTAACACCAGAGGCCAGGGTCTCTCTTGCCATGGGATGGGGTGAGGGATAGGGTTACTCTGGACATCACAGACTGCTGGTTGTCACAGGATGGCATGGAGATAGGGTGACTATTCTGCCAGGGGCCTCAGCTTGAGGGCAGGCCTTTTGTCATGTTGGGTTCTGCTGAGAAGTACGGAAACCTTGGGTGCACTGTGAGGCATGAGGAACAGTAGAGTGCCTTCAACCACTGGAGATGCGTGCCTATCTGGCACAACCAGACACCCACAAGATTGGAGCAGTCACATTATACTGAGATGACTGAAACACCACTGTGATGGCTCTCAGCAAATCAAAGTGCTAGGAATTTTTTCCAACAAGTTTAAAACAGGTTTGAGATTTTCGTCAAACATAGCAGGGTCAAAATTGAGTTTTGAGACACTAGCCAGCAGGGCTAGTCTCTTGGAAAATACACTAGCTCCACAGACTTTTCCACTGGCCTCGGTGAACTGATGAACTTATTGAAATGTTACCTTCTCCAGTGCAAGCCAGAGGGCTAGTTAAAGGAAAACCTTACTAGCCCGATACAAAATCTACCAGCATTTGGCTAGTGGGCCAGTGCCATTTAGAAACATGGTCAAGAACCATTCCAATCTGTGGTGATATCTCAGTTTAAAACCACTGCATTGAAAAACTTCCTGCCAATCATTTTTGTAGTTACCTGCAATCCATTTGATAACAGCAGTAATACAGTGCAGAATGTGTTTTATCATTTGGGATAATGCCGCTTCTTGCATGGTTGAGGGCACTCAGTTGCAACTCATGCCCCACAATGCACCTGAGGTATTGCGGTATCCAATGAGAATAAACACCCTAGCATGTATTATTGCTTGAATATGTTTACTAAAGAAGAAAATATTAAAATCTGATTGGGATTTCTCAAAAGTTTAAAAAAACACTAACCACAGGCCAGTTATCAGTGCCGGGAGTCAGTAGGTAACACACCTGTCTGTGGGGCTGGAAGATCAGAAATTTGTGTGTTCTAGCCCCACACCAGGCACGTGCAGCAACATCCATAACTGACACTGTAGTGCAGTACAAGGCGGGGTTCTGCCCTGTTGAGGCACTAACCAAGGTCCCTTCAGTCTATTCCTGGACACTGTCCAGGTGGAACACAAAAATAAATCATGGCAGTAGGGGCAAGAACAAGGGTCCTATTTGTCTGACTGACAGCTATACCCCTGTTGTCCCACAGTACCTTCCCATTCCTACCTAACTACTGCTGAATGAGAGGGCCCTTCAGGTTCTTCACCCCCACACCCTTTCTTAAGTGATCTTTATCATGCCTCTGTATCAGAACCACCACACAGGTCTGAATCCCCTCTAATTCTGCACAGGCCACCTCCTCTGGCAATCTATTCCATCCCTCCACAACCCTCTCCATGAAAAAGTACTGGGACTTGGTGAAAAACAGACCACCAAAACTGGAACAGATTAATAAAATCTGGACTGGCCATACTAGCTGGACCAGGCGCAAGTTGCACAAATTTTGCCAGTATGACATTTACTGATCTGGTCCAGTCTAGTTCTGTTTTCCCCCCGCCCAGGACTTGATTGAATCCGGACTGCCAAAACTGGACTGGCTCATTAACAGGAATGGCAATATGCGTCTGGTCCAGCTAGGACAGCCAGACTGGATGTTTAATTACTCAAAATATTTCACCAGGTAAACATACAGAGATTGAAAAACAATCTCGTTCACAGATGTGACCTGGGGAAGGGGGAACAAAAGAGCAGAACAAAGCAATCAATACATACAGGTAAGATACAGCATTATCAGATACCGAGCACGCAGAGCTGTGATTGCCACACTTAGGCCCTTTTTGGCCTCACACGTTGCCTTGTTGCCTTCTCCCTGCACCCTCGCCATCCTGCCCCCACCCGTCCATTATCCCACCCCTTCCCCCCTCCCTCTCTGTGCTCCCTCCTCTCCTTGCACTTCCACTTCAAACACTGCTCACAGACCCTGCCTGCCCTTCTCCCCTACCCCACTGTCCTCCCACCAGCCTCCCCTTCCATCACCCACTACATTCCCTCTTAACCCTCTGTCATCCCCCAATTCTCCACTTGCAATGTCAAATCCTGACAGCATATTTCCCTGCACTCTCCCCTCTGCACTCCTATGACAATGTCAGATTCCTGACAGCATCCCTCTCCACCCTTCCCCGTGTACCTCAAGTCCCGAAACCTACTGCACTTCTTACTGAAACTTAAATGTAAAAGTTTAACCATATTGTAGCTCTTGCTGTAACCTTAACTTTTATGAATGATTGTACCCAACTCCGTGTATCATGTATTCCAATTTCCACTTATCTTGTATTTAGCTCTCTGTTGTGTTGTCTTTACTCTGACGTGGAACCTTTGAAAAAGAGTCTTTGACTCAAAGGTACCGTAATCTGAGACTTGAATAAATAAAAATATATCAACAAATATCTGGTAAACACAGCAGCCGATGTCATTTGTCTTTATTTTATTTATTTACTGCAGTCTTTGGTGACCGGGTAAGGCCCACTAGGCACAAGTGCCTGTTTTCAGGGACGAACTGGGTGGTTAAGTGACTTGCTCCGAGTCACACAATATGGAAGTGAAGGCTGAGAGAATCAAACCAAGGTCTGGTCTGCTGGATGTACCAATGCTCGTTACTCTAACCTTTAGGCTATACTGCCAGCCCAATCTAGTCCAGTTACCGTCTTACCTCTCTTACATTTGCCCCACCCCACCCCACCCAGTTTGAACAATTCCTTGCCATCCACTTAATTTACCCCTGGAGGAATTTGAATGTTTCCGTTATGTGCCTTCTCTCATCCTTTTCGCCTCAAGCATGTTATACGCGATCATATCTGCCACCCTCTCCTGGCTCTCCTAACGCCACAGGTGTATAAGCAGACACTTCAAACCTTAACAGAGTAATACCGATTAGACTGAATGAGCACACAATGTTAAAAAAAATTAGATTCCGGTTGCAAGGCTATATTGCAACCCGACAGGCACTAGGACCCGGGCGAGCACCAGGACAAGGCTAGTAGCCAACGCCTTTTTTTGGTCAATGCTGCCCCTACTCTTGAATGAATGAATGCTTTAGCATTTTGCTACCACAACGTACACCGAGAGTTAGAAGTCAAACAGGAAGACAGCGTATAGTACATGCAGCCCCCAAAAAAAACAAAGAAATATGCCTTTAGAAAGTCCATCACACAAAACACATCTGGCAATTTGCAAAAGTTTGTGGCCTCACTTTCTCGCGCAGCTCGCGCTCGTTGTCGACCTCTCGCTGCAGCTGCTGGGCTCGCTCCTCTGCATCATCCGCCTGCTGCTGCAAAGAGTGGATTTTCCTTTTCACTGCTTCCAGGGAGTTGAGTCCTGCCATGATTCCGTCAAGTTGAAGAAAAAAAAACTGTGCTCCAACAAAAAGATCACAACAACCGGAAAGTGTCCAGTTAGTAAATTGCGCCTTTAGATGCTAAAGGTCGCTCACTGCAATCCCTTTTCAAATGTGGTGGGTATGGAGTATTACAAGGTGCACAAAGCTGATTTTTTTGAAAAAATCAAACGGTTGCTTGTAAAGTTTTGAAAAAAGGTGTGGTCGAAGTTTTCAAAGTGAAAAGTCAGCGCAAAAACAAGTTTTTGTTTTTCTTAAATTGAAAGTGCAAAAATATAATAAAGGTCGAGAAACAATTAAAGACTGAAAAAAGTTTGGTCCAGCTGAGTCAAAAAAAGTATGACGAGTTCCCACTTAATGCAACTTAGACCGCTCGAGCTGGTTGCTAGTCGGGATCGGCGGGTCCAGCTGGCAAAGGCTGCTACTGCTGCGATGGGTTCGAGTACGGATGGAGGACAGCTATAGAGAGGCAAAGAGAGAAGCCAGTCTCGACTGCAAAGAAGAAAGCTCGTCCGGGATGAGGTCAGAGTTTAGGGGGAGGAGGAAAGGGAGGAGGGTGAGGGTGGCGATCATGATTATCCTGATGTCGTCATTTCAGTTGCGGGGGCAGCCAGCTTACGTGAAATATGCAACTTTTTGGACTTATTTGGAAAAAAATGAGGAATTCTTCATCCAATGAAAAGCGGCCTACCTCGGTAACGTCCTCCTATTTTATTTATTTATTTACCGAAATTTCGGATAACACCTTTGAGAACAAACTCGATTCATAGGTTCCACGTCAGAAGAACAATACAAATATTGGAAAAGTATGAGACGCAGAACAAACAAAACAAGGAATTATACAAGGCATTACAACAGCGTATAACTATAGAAGTGCCAGTACATGTGGCATAGTGCAGTGTATGCCATGGTGCATATTTGATTAAAACTTGGAATTCAAAGGGTCGTATTAGAGGGGGTGGGGTCTTATGAAACGACCCTTTACAGGAAAATGACAACAGACTCAGCCTAATATCTTATTTATTTATTTAGTTTTTGTTAACCGGGTAAGTGCACTAGCCAGCAAGTGACTGTTTTCAGGCACGACCCGGGAGGAAAAATTACAGAACATAACTATACAGTAAGGATAACGAAAATACATGATGCACAGAAATACAGGAAGATACATATGGCAGGATACAATGCACGAGAAAGAAAAATACAAGGCAAAATACATTTCAAGGACATTTTCCATTGAGCGCATACATAAAGTGCATTGAAGGACCTAGGAAAGGGGAGAGGATAGGTGTAGGGGTAAGCCAGAAACAAGATGGAAAATGACAAAAGGGGGAAGGTGAGGGGGTGAGGAAAGTATAGAGGGGCAAGGGGCCAAAACGGGGGGGGGGCTAAAGAAATGGCTAAGAATATAAGGACAGAGAGGCGGTGGCAGGAATAGGGAGGTAGGAGGGAGTAGAGGAGGGATGGCCGGGAGAGGGGAGGGAAGGTTAAAAGAAAGCCGGCAAATACAGCAGCGGCGATACAAGGTTCCAACCTGCAGCCGAGTTGTTGGAGCCGAAAGACGGCAAGCGGAGAAAGGGTGACAGATGGTTACGGCAAAAGACGGCAACAGCGGCAAAAGGTAGCAGAATGCGGCTGGGCTGGTGGAACCGATAGACAGCAGGGCAAGGGTGATGATGCCGGTAAGAGGAGGAGAGAAGCGAAAGAGTTATGGCAGTAGCGGAAAAGGTAACAACGCCAAGCTGAGCCAGTGGAACCGAGAGAGGGCAGGGAAGAAGAGGTCGGTAGGAGGAGGTAAGTTTACGGCAAGTGGAGGTAATAGGGAACAATGCTAAACTGGGAGGGTGGGACGAGCGAACGGGCAGGGGTGACTCAGGAGGAGGTAAAGGCGAGGCAAGCAAGCAGAGAAAGGAAGGGGAGGCAGAGGGGAGGGGAAGGAGAGTGCAGGAGATGTGGTCGGGGAAGAGAGAGCAGGGAGTTGAGTGAAGGAAGGCTGAGAGGTGAGGGAGAAGAGAACAGGGATCAAGGGGAAGCCAAGTGGTGGCCGGAAGTAAACAACAACTTGTAAATGGCAAAAGCTAATATTTGGCATACAGTCAAACAGATTCAAGCAGCAATTATAGTAAAACACCACATAAAACAACCATTGGGAAAGGCACAAGTGCTAGCAATAAGGAAGTGGGGAAAACAGGTTAAGAGCAAGGGGATCAGGTAGGATCAAAGCAAACGCATATTTAATAACAATTTGATTCTGTATAGTGAGGTTTTACCTTTAATCGGCCTCCGAAGTGTTTAACAAGCGGATTTAAAAGTCACTTCTGGAGTCTTTGAGCCAATGGAGTGAATCAACTTCTTAATCTCAATTCGGTGTGTATATACCACAAAAACCCAATTGATCTTGGCCAATTCATGACAGAGATCAGTGATGCTTTAGTTATCATACTGTAGTAGTTACAGAACTCTGAATACTCTCTTTACTTTTTGGAACGGAAACGCACTTGAGTTTTGCCATTAAAACAAACCCACTTTATAGCTCTTGAACTAATTAGCCAGCAAAAACATCCTACTTTGTTTGAATAGCAGTGGGGTATGCCTAACATTCATTGGGCTGTTTTTTCCTGTATAGGTATTTATTTTCTATGGCCAGCCCCTCCTTGCCCAGACACTTCACTTATCCGGAGGGGATGCAGACAAAGCCCAAGCACAGCAGACATTGTCAGCTGCCATGTCTTTTTTCCACCTCTGTTTTTCTTTTCCCAGCCCATACCTCTCGACCCACCCATCACTCGCTGTCACAGTCACTGCACAGGTACCGTGATGGCAGTGCGCGTGCACTGCATGGCCATGCAGCAGGGGAGTGAGCTCCCCATCTCACTGCACCTTGTGGCAGAATATGGTGCCACCCATCCCAGGCTTGGATTTACTGTCAGCAACAACGCTTCCCCAGCCTTGGCTGCCTGAATCCAGGAACTGAGTCCGCTTCCGAACCCCAATTCCTGGCAGAGTTGCACAGTCTGCTACCAGTAGGAAATCACACAGCCCCCATTTTAGTTGTTTTTTTTTGTTGTATTTTATCCTTGCTGCCTGATCAGCCTCATAAACCCAGTCAACCTCCATCCCCAGGACATACTCCTAGATACTCCCACGACTTACATCTAGTGGGTGGGGAAGTTGGAGGGGCTGCCGTACCCTCTCTGAGGCAGAATCCTGTTGGGGCAGCCCAGCTGAGACCTAGGGGTAATCTGTAATCCCACCAGACAAGGGGATTTATTCCACCCATTTTCTATCCTGGGATGTCCAACATACAATGATGCAGTGCATCTGTCAGCATCTCATGCCCTTCTAGATCTCCCAGCTGCTGTGACACCCAGCTTCTGCCAGGTTTCAGGCACACTGCAGGGAAATGTGACCTACCCCATGAGACTAGCAGTCTCTCAGATGTGCACTTCTTCCACCCTGGCTGACTCCCGACAGCTCAGGTTTGTTCCTGGACCTGGCTTACTGATGCAGTGGGCGTGGCCCTTACTGCTGCACAACAGGGTCAGCGCCACTCCATTTGGTTATTTATAATTCTTTCAACTATTTATTTTCTGAGTCAGGGGAGCTTATGCTCCAAACTCCCAAGACTTTTCCCTATTCTGTGCGCCATCATTCTGTCTGCAGTGCGACTGCATCTGATCCTGGCAGTCAGGGTTAGGTTACAGGAAGTGGCTTTCAAGGTTCTGCCAAGTCCTGCTTATCATTTGGCTGCTGGTACAGGGGGAGAGGGTTGCATGAGAGTGACAGGAACCAGCTGACTCTCCCCAAGAAACAACCACATCATTTGCTGTCCACCTGCTCCCTACTGGCCCAGGAAACAACAGACCCATGATTGTTTCCAAACCCAAGTCTTCCACCTGGCAGTACAGCACACTGCTGCCGCTGTGCCACAGGACCAGTTCCCTGCAATAATTAGACTTTTAATTATAAGTTAATAGGGCCTTTAAGGGGTGTTTCTTACGATATAAGAGACTCTGAGCAGGAGGTTTGGGTGCGAGGATGGCAGAGCAAAGCTGAGTGGTTTTGTATGCCCAAACCATACTAAGAGGCGTTGTTTACCAGAAGAAACGCATTGTGTAATACCCCCAAGATTGGGATCCCCAGCAGTTCCCATGGTCCCCGGTCTCCCAATGTACTCCAGCAGAGGTGCCCCAGTAGTTTAGGAGCCAGGGTGGGAGCCTTAAGTAGTGCAGGAGCCCCAGAAAGAAACTGTATCCCTGCGGTTTAAAACATTTTTTTTCTTCTTTTGCTGCAGCCTGCCCAGCACTGGCATAAGCGTGTGCCATCCCTTTCCAGCTTGCGCCAGGCAGCTGCTTGCCTCCCTGGTCGCTAGAGACTCGGCATCCTGAATGCCAGGGAGGGTTCTGTGTGGCCAGTAATGGCTGTTTAAAAAAAAAAAATTGTTCAGTGTCTAGCGGCAGCAGCAGTCGGGAGAGTGCCCTCAGGCACCCCGATGAAGAGAAAAGAAGAAAGGGATGTCCACCGGCGGGAGTGTGAGGGAGAGAGGGGACATGGGTAGTAAGGCATAGAAAAGGACTTACATGTGGTCTGTCACTTCCCTCCATGCAGTGTCGGGTCCTGCAGTGCTCCGTGTGTGGTGCGGCAGTCCTGCGCCAGTCCCTTTCGTCCTGTGCTTGCATGGTGGCGGCTCAGTTTAGCCCCATATTTTATTTTTATTTGAAGTTCAAAGTTCTGCAGTCCCACGTTGGCGGCAAGAGAACAGCTGCATCCAGAGAGAGAGAGAGAGACCGTCAAGCAAGACCCCCCTAGCTGTCCATCATGTCACCTGCAAGAAAAAGTCCCTCCCTCTGCCAGCAAGCACCTCCCATCTCCCAAAGCAGCGTTTTTTTTTTTTTTTTGCAATTGTTTAATCAGGAGTGGCACGCTAAGCTGAAAGCTTGTTTACAGGTGTGACCTGGGAGCACAGGGAAGTTAAGTGACTTGCTCAGGGTCACACAAAATGCAAGTGGGGGCTGTGGGATTCAAACCCAGGTCTCCATATTTGCAGCTCAGAGCCTTAAACCACTGCACTATACTGCCTCCCCTTCCTCCAGGCCGGGGTGGTGAGTTGGTGGCAGCACAAGGAGAGTGCTGTCCGCCTGAAACAAAGTAAAACGTTTTTTATAATTTATTAAAAGTGCCGGTAGGGTGCAAGGAGGATCGGTCGAGAGGGGGGCGGGCCAGTGCACCAAAATTTAAATATTTAAATATTCTTTTAGGGCAGAGCAACGCCCACAGGAGGAGCTACATAGAGGCCCAAAGTAAAGTTTTAAATATTGATAAGGGGTGGAGCAAAGACAGAGCAAGGGTCACAAGAGAGTTAATGGGAAGGCCTTACTCAGGCCTATAGAAGACTGAAAGGGGCAGCATTAGGCCCGGAATAGTTTAAAGGGACAACGTAGGCCCAGTGTACTTAAAGGGTCCTAGCCAGCACAGTAAGCCCAGTAGCTTATTTAAAGGGGCAAACCAGGCCCAACAGGTTATTTAAAGGGGTCCAGCAGCCAGGAGGCCCAGTGCTTGAAGGGGCAAGTTAGGCCCAGAGATATTTTTAAAAGCAACCCAGTCCTGAGGAGCCCGCAGGTGTAACGGAGGCTCAGCCAAAGGGGTCTCAGATGTTAAAAGGGGCAATGCACAAAACAGTTAAAGGGGCTCAGCAAGTAGGCCCACAGCTTAAAAGGAGCTCAGGCAGAAACAGCCCTGTAATTTAAAGGGGGTTTAACTAGCTATATAGGCCCACACATGTTAAAGAGGCCTAGCCAGTCCCACTAGGCCAGTTGGCCCACCCCACCAGAGCAACTCACAGTCCTAGGAGGCTATTTAGTGGTTAGTAGCCAGACTACCCACAGTAGCAGGAAAGCCCGTTTTAACTTAGAGGGACCCCACTACAGTAGGTCCACAGCCAGTAGAGGCTTCACCAAGGAAGGTGACTAGATAGAAGCAACCAAGTGGCAGTTATTTACTATGATCTGTACATCCAGAGACTGTGATATCGTGCATAACTGTTGGAACTGTGGCTTCTAATTGTATTAAGCCAGCGTCTTGTGCCAGTGTGTGTTCGGATCAGTCTTCAGCAATCCTTCAGAGACATTTCACCAGTGTGTGTTCGAATCAGTCTTCACCAGTCCCTCAGAGGCAGTTCACTAGTGCATTTCAGAATCAGTCTCCAGCAGCCCTTGGTGAGGAATTTCACAAGTGTACCCCAGAATCAAGTCTGCAGCAGTACTCCTGAAGAGATGAACCGAGTCGTGTTTGCACCTTTGCAATGTCATGTTTGTTGTTTTCCTCTAACAGTTCCCAGTGTATGGCTTGGCCCAATGCAGAATCGGCCATCTGTTTTCTTATTTTGTCAACCACACCAGAGTGCTGTCCAGATCTTCTGTTCCAGTTCCCTGAGTCAACGCTTTGTTTACTGTTTTACGGTCACCCTTGGCTTGTCCAGCCTTGGTGCCCAGAACTCTGTAGTTCTTCAGCGTCCAGAGACTTCTTCATCATCATCTGGATTCTGTGTGGTCCTCCCATCATCTTTTTCACCTGGCAGTCCAGAAGCGGGCTGTGGCAGGGTGGTCTGTATCATCTTCACTCCGCAGTCCAGAAGCAGGCTGTGGCAGGGTGGGCTGTACCAGTGGGTTCTTAGCTGAAGAAATCTTTGTGCCTGTTCTTACATTCTGGTGACCCTAGAGAGGTGGACTGTGGCCAAGAAACTCATGGTCTGTTCAAAAACCCTCTCTGTATCCCCCTAGTTTCCCAAGAAGTCCTCAGAGTCGCACTACCCAGCCAGTCAAGTTGATTCTTGTTCCGCCAATTTCTTGGGTCCTGTTCATTGCTCGACGACAGAGAAAGTACGACCATGAATGAACTGCCATCAGTAATACATTCAGACTCTTGCTATAGTATGCAGTATGATTCATAGTGTGGAGTATGCCAGGTAATATGTCTTAGCTAGAGGCGCACCTCGGGTGAGTTAGAAGGTTATGTATAAAACACTCTTATAGTCAGTTTGTTAATCTTGTTAGTTTTGCCATACAGCATCCTATTACAGGGATTTTAGAAATAAAGAAACTCTTACAGCATAGCAGTTACAGCTGATTTGACGATTTTAGAGCTAGAGCCGCTCTTATAGCATAGCTGTTCCAGCCGATTTCTCCTTACAGTTCTCCTCATACAGAAGAGTAGAGATACAGTATAAGGCCTCTTAGGGCACTAGTAAAATATTTTAGACAGAGCTGAATGTTGTTGCACCCCTTTACTCCTGTTCCCTT
Organism: Neoceratodus forsteri; assembly: GCA_016271365.2. Lineage (NCBI taxonomy): Eukaryota > Metazoa > Chordata > Ceratodontiformes > Ceratodontidae > Neoceratodus > Neoceratodus forsteri. The sequence continues at coordinate 173,766,507 of JADMNL010000031.1, forward strand.
CCCAGTGGTCCGTTGCTCAATAATCTGGTCTTTCTCTTGAATCATGCCTCCTGGCTCTCCATTTTGGTGAAAGTAACAACAAGTAGTCAAATAGGAAAAGAACTGCCTTACCACCTAGTGGATTTACTTTGATAATCTGAATTCTGATATTCGTAATCAATAATATACATCCACTCTTTCTCTTACAACGAAACGACTCTCGGCTCACTTCAGTTGGAGGCCTTTTCTTAATGTAAGTATTTATGCTCCTTCTCTGGCTGCTCCCTTCTGTCCGCCCAGCCCCATTACCCGGTATCATGGGACTTATCTTTAATCCTGTCGCTGGGTGCAGAGCCTGCAGAGGATTGGGCATCGTCCTGCAGCCGGGGTATTTCCTCTCGTTCCCTGTTGCTGGGACTCACACAGCCAGACGTGCATGCATGGAGGCGCGCTCACGTCAGCAGAAGTCCCGCAGCACCCTTCCTTTCTCTGGTGCCCAACAGACCCACGCCACCCGCAGGCCACCCCCTTGGGGCAGTCATTCGGCAGGAGCGCCAGTCCTCCCTCCCTCCCCGGGAGAGAAGAGCTGTCCTCTGGACACTTGATCCTGTTCCTCCCCAGCCGACCCCCAGCAGCCCGCTCACTCGAACACGGGTTGCCGGTGTGGCAGGAGGTAAGGCACAGATGCCTCAGCCCTCATTGCCACTGGGCTGGTGATTGGAGGCCTTTTTAACTTATACATCACTTGAGTCACATGAAGTGATTTAGAATAACTTTTTAAATATTTTTTTTTATTATTATTCAGAAGTTTCATTAGTGGTTCTCCCCCCCCAATGTGAAGTGGAGTGCTCCACTTCTAACACCTCTGCACGGAGGATGAGCAGTATTGTGGCTCTGTGCACTGATTAACTTAAATCCTGTACTTGAATTATAATCTTCTCTTTTTGGGTGGGCCTGGCTCTCCTTCAGCCCATCCACAAGCCCTGGATCTCATGGCTATTGCAGACACCACTTGTCCCCAGATACCCGCTGTGTATCCTGTCATGCACTGTCCCAGACTTGTCTCTAGTTAGCAGGATGGTGGGGGGGGGGGGCTCAGATGTCACGGTGCTGCAACTAGGTGGGAGACCCAGTGCCACCATTCTTTCCAAGGGCAATTCCCACAGAATCTTCTTCCACCACTGCCAGTGCCCTGTTCCCGGCCCGTCCCAAGGATCCCCAGTCACTGGAACCACCCTTCAGCAGTCCAGTATCTTCTCAGATTGAGCCCTCCAAGGTTGGGCTCCCTATATGTCAGTTTCTTTGATATATATCTCCCCTCCATATCCAGCAAATACAAGTTGTTGCTGCAGACTTAGTAGATAAAATGAAGTAAATCGGGGGAGGCAGTGTAGCACAGTGGTTAAGAGCACTGAGCTGCAAACCTGGAGAACTGAGTTTGAATCCCATAGCCACCACTTGCATACTGTGTGACACATGGAAACAAGCTTCAGCTTAGTGTGCCTTTCCTGGCTAAAAATTGTAAAATAGGTAAATGAAAGTACCCCAACTTACAGATCATCAGCTCCAATTTTACTAATTAAAGGTGCTGCAGTGCCATACGGTTGTTTGCCTAAAATTAGGATGCCAAAAGGTGCAAAATTGCAAACTTCCAAAGTCAGGCCTCTGATAAACGTCCCATTGTGGCTGGTTTTTAGCAAATTGGGGTAGTGCCTCTTTTTGTCTACTAAATGTGCTTTTTTGTCCACTAAGTGTGCAGCTACAGTTTTCTCTGCTGGATTTGATTGGTTGGAGGCAACCACGCCCTCTAGCTACACCTCCCTCCTCCACCAAGTGCTCTGCCATTGTTTTTGCTTCTGGCCCTCCATATCCAGCCTGCAACTGGTGTGTGTGTCTTTGCATCTGGGGTAAGAGGCAGTGCCTGTGGTAGCTGTGGTGAGTGGACAGGTCATGTGTCAGGACACTATACAGTTCTGGCATGCCAGCCGCACCCGACACCTGTGCACATCTTCCCTCCTAAACTTGCAGTGTCTCAGCTGCACTTTCACCTGTGGTCACCCAGGTGGCAGTACTGCAGTGAAACACAAGACCCTCCCTCACTGGCAGAGGAAAGCATCTCATGGCATGCCCAGTTCTCCTCCATGACAGTCCTCTGGTGAACCAGGCTCGGGCCACTAACTTGGGGTCACCTTTGTCATTTAAGCAATAAGGCATGACACAGTATGGTCACACATGGTATAGGTGTCTCTAGCAGAAGGAAGGAGGTGGTGATGCCACTTTGTAGAATATTGGTGAGACCTAATCTAGAGCACTGTGCCCAGTTCTGGAGGCAGCATCTCCGGAAGAACATAGAGTAGAAGTGGTTCAGAGAAGGGTGAAAAAAATGGTGCAGGGGCTGCACCAAAAGTCATATGAGAGGAGACTGGAGGATCTCAACATGTATTCCCTGGAGGAGAAAGAGTGGGGATATGATAGAGACTTTCAAATACTTCAAGGATGTAAATAAGGCACAAGGGAGCATCTTTCAAAAAAAAAAAAGATGTTCAAGAACAAGGGGGAATGATGACAATAGAGGGGGGTAGACTTAGGGGTAACGTGAGCAAGTATTTTTTTCATGGAAAGGGTGGTGAATCCATGGAACAGCCTCTTGGTAGAGGTTGTAGGGGCAAAAACAGTAGGGGAATTCAAACACGCATGGGGCAGACAAAGGAACTCTAGCGATAGGAAAGAGAGGGTAGGCCGCAGATCATTTAGGATCTGCAGTATATGAAACAGGGAAAATGGGCAGACTAGGTGGGTCAAGCGTTCCTTATTTGCCATCAAATTCTATGTTTCTGTGACAGGGTGTGCATTATTGTGGGATAAGGGCACACCACAGGAGGTGACGCCAAGGGCTTTGCACACCCAAGAAGTGCCGTTATTCCTCAGTTACGCACACCCTGGAATGCATTATTGCAATGATAAAATGGCTTCCCTGATTTTTCGATTTTAGGACCAAGTGAAAAGGTTCAGAAAGATAAGCATTACTGACCTGTGCTGGATAACCGCATGGTCATGTGACTAGATTCCACCAATTACAGTACAGTATTTCTCTCACCCATTTTTATCGCCCACTATTATACAGTTAATCTCATCCCTCACTTTCGATTTACAAAAATCTTGAAAAGATTTCCAAATAGATTTTGGATGTACCTACTTTCCAACTGTTTATTTTTGCAGTAATCTTGCTTTGCTCTTTTAATGGCTACTTCACATAAATTTTCGATAATGCCTGCGTTTGTTAGAGGCTATATCCGATTCATTTTTTAAATTCCATTTCCATCAGTGATTTCTTTATCTCATCATTTTCAGTAAGTTAATATTTATCCAGGGACTAGCATAAAGGAATTCAGGAGGTCAGGGGGTTAGGGGCAACAGACTTCTAGGAAAACATAAACTGAACTTACAAGCTCAAATGGACACTGGGTGGGCCACAGGCCCTTATCTGCTGACACTGTCTATGTATCTATGTATTTCTAAGCTTTTTTAGTGGAGCATTTTTGTTCAGAATATTGCCAACATTTTATTAAAAATTTCGACTGCCTCACTGAGGAGTATAGTTCAGTCCAGTTGACATTTTTCACATCATTAATAAAATCCTGTTCGCTTGACATTTTATAGTACTCTATCTATCAGAGACACACCTTTAGTCTTATCATTTAGTGTAGTCACCAGTTAGGTGCACTGGGTCATGGTCTCTTATGGACCTTACCATTTTCTCTAATACAGTACTGACCAATCTAAGTTAAAATTGCCTAATATAGTGTGCTCCTTGTTTCCCTTATAAACCGCTATTAAGCTTTCAGTTGTATCCTGCCACTTGACTGCCATCCTCCTTTGCTTATGACATTACAGCCTGTTACCAAAGAAATTATTCTGATGTCAGAGTTAGAGGAGTATGCCTTCAGTGCAGGGAAAGCAGCCAGAACAGCCGAAGCCTAAGGGGCAACAAGACTGTTTTCCTTTTTAGTAATAAAGAATGTAATATCCTGAAATTCAGTTCCCCCCCACAAATACTTTATCTCCTGTCGTCCCTTGTCTTGACAGCATTGCCCCTGCACCGCCACTGGCCCATCTGGGGGACTTGCCAGTTAAGCGCTTCAGTGGCCTGCCCCATAGGGTCATACCTTGCCTGTGGGGGATGCCGATTGGGCCAGGGCATTTTCCTCTGATATTTGTTTTGCTTGGTTTTACCCAGGATGAAGCTGAGCGAAGGTAGTGTGCGTGCACATGTGTGTTGGCATGCGTGCGTGTTGCGTCTGCCAAGGCCTTGCTGTTTCATGCTGTCCCCACTGCCATCTGCCATCTGGCTTCTTCCAGGTGGCTGTCAAGTGACAGGACACGAAATATCCCCACTGCGAGGGAGGGAAGCTATCGTGGTTCACTCAATCCTCCCTCTCCTGCCCGGCCCCCTAGCGACCCTGGTCCATTCTCAAACTCAGGTCACAGGTATGGCTGGTGGTGTGGTGTCCAGCACCTCAACCCACCACGCTACTGAACTGGCTCTGAAATTTAATTTTATATACATTATTCCCCCTGACTCCAACGCTGCCCACTTCTGCCAGGCTAACTCTCAGCCCTATCTGTTCCCTTCTCTGTCACTTGCCTGGTAACCAGGGGGCCCATCAGGGGTGTTTCCTCACTTGCAAGCATTTCCTCTGTGGTGAGCTCCCTTGCGAGTGTCATCAGCTATAACCTGCTTTGGGCCCTTCTAGTGTTGGAGGAATAAGTGGGCAGTCATGAATGGTGGGGCCCAAGAGTGTCGGCTTCATGCAGCCATGCATTGGGACTCTTCCTACCATTTCTTTCTGGCCCTCAGCAAGTTGGCAAGAAGGGCACTCGTTTAACACCAGCCTGCCTCACACTGCCCCAGCTGCATTGCTATCTGCGGTAACCCAGGTGGTAGTATAGTAGCGGAGCCTGCATCCTTCCCAAGAGGAGGAAGAGGAATGCATCGGCTAGGATGTTTGATCTTCATACCCCCCCTTAGCTGGCCACCGAAGATCCAGGCGCACTGCCAAATCCAGATTGCTGGTGTACCGGGCCTGTGATACCACTTCTACTGTGCTGACATGTCAGACGAAATTCAGATTTTTGAGGAATGTTCTAATATTTGAATCTTGTCAATGTCAACTGCAAATTTTTTTTTCAGGAATTGGGAAGATCACTTTAATAATGATATTGCTATGTTGTTTACAATATGGTAAGGGCTTTCTTTTTAAATGAACTTGTGGACAATTCAGGTATCTCGTCGTGTGACTGGACTACAAGTTTCTCTACCCACATTGGCACCATGCACAAAAATACACACCATAAGGGTGGTGCACTGCACCTCAACAAATACTGCCTTCTACTCCGGTCTGCTGTGCAATCATCCTACAGTTAATAATGCAGACATTTGATTGCACAGATGTGGTTTACAGATTTATCCATTCGTATACAACAGCAAACTGTAAATGTCAATGACTTTTTCTTATGAGATTAGGAAAGACAGGTGTACAAACTAATCTGTGGTCTGTCTTTATTTATTTTATGTATTGAAAAGTTTCACCAGGAAGGCACACTGAACAACAAGTTGCTCGTCTCCCGGTGCATCCTGGGGAGAAAAGGGTAAGGGGAGACATGTATATGCACAGATTACAAATCACATATGGATAATACAGTGCATCTAAAATGATTAACTTACAATTACATTTGGGGACTGCACAATCAATTCATACAGAATGTTTTACATACACGTTAAGTTTTACATGCAAGTTAAAATAACAGTATACAATATACAGTCAAACTGGCAGTAACAGGAGCAGTGCATTGAGAATTAGAATGGTAGTTAAGTGCCAGTTTATTTGTTTTATTTATTTATTTGCTTTTGTTAACTGGATAAGCACACTAGACAGCCAAGTGCCTATTTTCAGGTGCGACCCAGGAGATTACAAGGTACATTACAAGGTACATACATGAACATCAGGCAAATACAAGTGGAGGATTACATTACATAGAATTAGTACAACAGGGACTTTACAAGCTTGTTTCAGGTGCTAGAAGCTGCAGTAAACGTGACACTGTTGCAACCAAAGTTGGGCGGTAGAGCAGTGCAGGGTGTGATAGCACACATCAGGTGCATAGGCAATTTGAGAAGAAAAAATTTGAGAGGATGACTGAGGTGGAGAGGGAAGATGGTGAGTGTCTGATTTGTGGTGGTAGTGAGTTTCAGAGTTTGGGGAAATAGTGGGAGAAAGCGGAGTGGCTGCCAGAGGTGAGTCTGGGGGAGATAGCCAGGGTCCTGGTGTCAGTGGATCTGAGTGAGTGTACAGGAGGTGAAGGGGTGGACAGAGCAGAAGAGAGGTAAGAAGGGAGAGAGAGTTGAACCAGAATTTAGAGGTGAACTTAGTAGTGTGGGAGAGGTGACAGTCAGTAAGTGAAGGGAACGTGAGGGAGTGGTAAAGATCGCAGTGGTGTGTGCGCAGAGGTGTGTCAAGTGCGAAGCAACAGAAGGAATTGAAGAGGAAGTCCAGTCTGGTTAAGGTGGACTTCGGGGCAGCACTATAAACTACACCACGGTAGTCGAAAATGGGGAGAATAATTTTCTGGATAAATTCACGCCTAGCCAGTAGAGGAAGACAGTTCTGGTTCCTGAAAAGCACGCCAAGCTTGTCTGTAGTACTACAGTTTAGAAACAAAGACTGGCACTCAGCAGTTTTTCCCTTGCACTAATGCCATCACTCACAGGAAATGTTTTTATATACGCGGTCTTTATTGTTGTGAGGTAGAATACATCTGGAAGGTGAAAAGCATCAAAACTGTTTGCAGCAGCCATGATGTTCACTGTCTGTAGCTGCTGGTGGTGTAATTGCTTATTGCTGCACATGAATAAAGACTGTGCATGTAAAAATAGTTCCTTTTCATGATGGTATTAGCATAATAAAAAAGGCGCTGTCGGGTAATCGCCTTCACTTTTGAACCTTTTTTGATCTGGACTGGCATTTCCTGGTGGTGTTCCCACCAGTTGTTTATTTACACGTTATAGTACTACACTGATCCGGGTATAATACTACACTGAAAAAGAATGAAGATCTATAGGCAGCTTCATTCAGGAAGGTAGAGTCCAAGGAAGCAAAAGTGAAAGCAAGAGGAAGGATCTCTGGGCTCGGAGGCAAAAAAAACATATAGTTGAAGACTAGTCATTGTGTCTAGCAAAGGACTTGCAAACTTGAGGAAGAACCTTGAGACCAGAGGAGAATGATCAGTAGAACATTGAGGAGGACCGCTGGTCTAGAAAGGAAGTGGGGAATGGAGGTGGGTGTGTGGGTGATACCCTTTAAAACCAGAGGATTGAGAAAGAACACAGCCTCTGATAGCAGAGCTTGGTGGCTATAAGTTACATATTGTTTTTACACTCATTGTTTTACTAAAGCAGATAGTCTATTGTTATTAATGAGGTAGTGACTATAAATTTATATCATGGAGGGGGGAATCCCTCGCTCCTCTCCCCCTACACTTTGAACAGGTGCAGGTATACCCTTTATCTCTGGCTAACTGGAACCTGTCTCCCCTTCTACATATTGTATCAACACAAGTTTACCTCTTCAATGACAAGCCCTTCAGTTCAAAATTAGCATTTCAACAGACAAATCCAAGATGTCAGAAATTTATCTTTAATAGGTAATGATTATGGCACGGGGTCATAATGTTGTATGATATAACAGCGCAGCAATGTACTGCGCTGTAATTACAATGGATACACTGCTGCCACTCAGACGTACTGCTGAAACACATTTCTGCTAAAGAAACTAGTGGCCTCTTTGTTTTGTGTGGGGGGGGGCTATGCCCCCCACCCACACTTCCCGTTACAGGGGGCTGTTCCCCCAAACACCACCCCTATTAATATAATCAACTCCGGGGGTCGACATTGGGACAGGAGAAAGACTGCCGGGGGAGGAAAAAAAGAAACCACACAATATGGTTTCGTAAAATTCTGGGACCGGGATTTGAGCCCTGGTCCACAGATGCATAGCACTCCTGCACTGTTGCAGCTGATCCCACTGAGCCACGGCAGCAACTCGGTGGACCCCCTCCCCAACAGAGGTCTTGACCTCCATGTCACTCCTCCTCCCCACCCATGCGTGGCAGGGTACGAAACCATGTGCAACATATGTGCCTTGCTGGGTTTTGTACCCTGTCGTGCTACTACACTTCGCTATATGTTCCACGCGGTATTTCATGCACGGTTCTGTATATGACATATTGACCCAGTAATGGTTACTGATGTAGAAATTATCTGTTTAATGAGGTTTCATACTCTTGACTAGTTCATTAGAACAGGTTTGACAGTTTTTCAGTTTGCCTGTTGTGAAAGGGATGCACTGATTTTAGAGTATTTGAGCTGATCACAGCTAGCACTCTGCACTGCAACTGGGCGCACCATGATCTGTGTTGGGATTTGAGTGGGGGTGGTGGGGGGGGGAGTGCATCATAATATTGAGGTGATTTGTGCCTTGCATAGCAGGCACACAGGTGACTTGGTCCTGAAGTGTCCCTCACTGGCAGAACGAGAGTTGCTGTGGTGGTTAAGGCCACCTCCACTGGCCCGTGTTCCTAGCCAGAGCCAAAAAGGGAGGCTATGGAGACCCCAAGAGATCGGGGTTGAAATGGGGGCCAAAACAATCTTAGATCCGAAATATGACCCTTAGAAAGACAACAAGGTACTCAAGAGATAGTAATTATGAAATTCATAACAGGCTCTGATATGTCTGTGGAATTGTTGAACAAATATAATTTCTAGACACATTTAAGCTTATATTTCAAATATCTTCTGTATCTTGCTTTTTCTGTTTCTTTATAACCATGAGCATTTACATGACAATGGAATCATTGTACCCTAGACGTTATCTGTTCTGGCTGTTTTTTCTACACTTCACAGTCCTCTGTTTATCACAGTCAGTCTGTTGCTGCGGCAATGGCTGTGAGGTCACAAGTGAAGGACTGTTATGTCAGGTATAGAGAAGCAACAAGAGCAGGGTAACGTCTAGGTCACAGTGATTCAGTTTCCATGATAATGTGCTTCGTTATAAAGAACAAGCGTTTGTAAATGCTGAATGTTTGCATGTATGGTGTGTGTGGCAGACATGTGTAGTGAGATGAGTACTTTGTGGGGAATCCTGAGTTCCTGCTATCTATATGTCTGTGCCTGTGCTGTTATTTATAACTGTCAGGCTCACCTACTTGTCCAGACACAATGTATGGGCCCATCAGGCCTCAACATGGAAGTCAGTCCCTTGTGACAGAAGGCTCCCCGCCCTGTCACAAGGTGTCGTGTGTGTGCCAGAACACTGCTTTGTCCCTCCACAGGCTGGGACCAGTGTCACATGCTGCAGCACCTTTTCCCCACCCGTGGCCCGTTCAGCCAGCTCACTGAGCTTACACACAAACTCTGGGCACTGGCATGGGAAGGCAGTGTGGTCCCAACTGGGCCAATGGCTGTCCCTGCAAACAATGTCACTTTATCATTTTTTTTTTTTTTTTGTGTAAGAAAGTTTGTTGAAATTCTGGGGTCAAAAGACCCCAGAATTTCAACAATCTTTGTATGCCCCCCACCTTCTGAATGTGACAGGTGTAAAATACGGTATGAAATGTCATTTTGTGCCACAAGTGTGAAATCACATTTTGGTTAGGATTTGAAAAATTACAGCTATTGGGTTCGTGGGGTGGTCTGAAAAATAGCTATGTTGAAAATTTAGGGTAAACATATCTAACATTACCAAAGTTATGAGTGAACATTGAAAAATGTCAGTGTACCTTCATGACTGTTGTTTTTTAATATTTTGACCTCAAATTTTCAACAGTCTTCTTATGACTCTACCTCATGAATCCAGTAGGTAAAAATGTTCAAATCCTGGCCAAAATTTAATTTTGTGCCACAGGTGCAAAAACACATTTTGGCCAGGATTTGCAAAACAGCTGTCACGTTCATAAGGTGGTGTGAAAAAATGGCTATGTTGAAAATTTGGAGTCAAAATATTGAAAATAACCACATTTCTGGACAAGGAATTTCAACATACTTTCATAACTTTTTTGATTTTTAGTATTTTACCCAAAATTATGAATTGCACTTCTTGAACCCGAAAGGTGAAAATGTTAAAATCTCACCCGAAAGGTAATTTCACAGTACGACTGCAAAATCATCTTTTGGCCTGAAGTTGGAAAAATTCACCTACACTGTTCATGAGATGGGGTCCCAAAAAGGCTGTCTTGAAAATTCTGGGGAAAATATTAAAAAATGACCAAGTCATGAGTACAAGTTCAAAAAGCATTAAAATACATTGACTGCATACCTGATTTTCTAAGTTCCTGGTCCTGCTTTGAAGAGTGAAGACGTGTCTCCAGTTCAGAGAGGATTATGGTGTTGAACTCCCGGTAGGTAAGTAAGGGGTAGGAGAGTGTGGGGTGGTGAGTGCTGAGTGGGTGGGTCAGGTGAAGGGGAGGATAGTGTCGTTGGCAACAGACATCAGTGGACTGTTACTTTATTTACAGGGATTAAAAAAAATAAAACCAAGAAACAGGAAACTGCATTTTGAAACCGATTTACTGAAAGCAATTGATCCTTGAAGGCTGTGTGTGTGTGTGTGTGTGTGTGTCAAATTACATGTCAAGGGTCATAAAGGCGATGGCAGTATGAATGGTATGATGGCATCAGCCAGCATAATGGAACACAGTGGGAGAGACAGAGCGCCCCCCTCACACTGTTCAACTGGTTGCTGGGTGGTGTTATGTAGATAAGAGTTGCCAGCAGCTGTCTGATAGGAGCAGCTGGCTCCTTTCAACTGTGAGAAGTTTCTTCTTAGCAAGCAGTGAGCAGTGTCATGACCAGAGTGCCTGGTCATTGACCTGTCACTGCTCAGCACATTGCAGCTTAAGCTGCAATGGGCTTGGCAGTTACACACCTCTGAAATGCCATTCTTTGTAACAGAATGTTTGCTGTGCACGCATACTTATGCAAACATAAAATGCGGGACGCTGAAGAAAGAAATTGTATGAAATAACATGCAGTATGTCTGCAAATTGTGTCTTACAACATTTTCTCTGTTAGGTCAGGAGCATTTTAAATGTGGTCCTTTATAACTGAAACTGGTGTGTGTGTGTGTGTGTGTGTGTGTATATATATATATATATATAGTGTATATGTGTATATATATATATATATATATATATATATATATATATATACACACACACACACACACACGTATATAGCAAAAATCTATGTTAATGCACTAGTTAGGGTTGATATCATGCCTTTCAAAGTATGGAAATGTGGTGTTAGGGTTCCCAACTCTTAACACCCCACCTCCCCCCCAACCGGACCACCCTCCACACACCAACATGCATTGGGGTGTGCCTTAGGTCGTCGGCCCTAACACTCACCCCATTCCATAAGTATATAAGCTGAGATGGACCCTAACGCTCACCCCATTCTCCTACACTGTGTCCATGTCTGCTTATTAACTCATGGAATGGGGTGAATGTTAGGGTCCAACCTGCTAACAGATATTTGGGATGGAACAGGTCCTTGCACTAATCAATAGTATTTAATGTAAGGCCAAACTTTCATGATTTGAATTTGTCTCTGGCTGGGTTTATTAATGGATTCCAGAAAGAGGAATATTCTAGCTAGAGTGGTGGGTAGTTCTTTGGGAGAACCAGGGCAGGCCTTCTTATAAACTTATGTTATTAGCTGACTTGGGTCCTTGGGCCGCTGATTAATCTAAATAAGAAAAATAAATTGAAGGAAGGGGTCAAAGGGTCAAAGAAAGAAAGTCCTATATAAACAGTAATTCCTAGAAATTGAGACAAATATGCTCTTTGTGACTCATTTACTATGTGCTTATTGAGTAATGTAGTTTGAAAGAAGGTCTATACTTGTTATTGAGGGACCTTAGGAATGTTCTGTGCATTGATTCATGTGTGGATTATGTAATTTTAATGTATTATGTTGTAATGTTGTTTAACCAATCAACAATAAACCTTTACTACTACTAGAGAACCCTGCAACAATATGTCTGGTACCATTAGCATTGTAACTCTGGCCTGCTAACAATAAGTATACAGAAAACAAACATATTGACCAAAAGCCTAAACCGGGCCTACTTGAATGTTGTAAGGAGGTGTGTGTCCTTAATAGAGGTATCTAATACCTAAGAGAGAGTGGCACAGGGGTAGGTTGCCACAGTAGAATAAAAGTTCTCCCTTTTCATCATGGCTAGGGACCCTAGCAGTTTTCAAGTAACATCTCCAGAAGTGCACTTAAAGAAAGGATTCCAGATATGTATGTAATCTTGGTGCTTATCTATGGCCAGGTAGCTGATCTGTGTACTGTTTGGCAGGGATCCCACTGCATGCTTCCCGAGGAAAATATACACGTTATCACAACACAATTAACGTGTGTAACAGTCACCTTATTACAGCATTATTGAAATGTCTTACACCTACTTTGCTACAATACAACTATAAATTGTAAATCTATTTTGTGTCCATCCTTATGTAATACATAAAACATCTTATAGCAGAGTCCAGTACACGCCAGAAATATTAACATTGTAGGGTATAGCAAGTTCATAAAGACCACTCGCCCTATGGGTTTGTGGCTTTCTGAGCTCATTAGGCTCCTCAATGGTATTTCCTTATATATAACGCTTTGCTATCAGACATATATAAAGATGTAATTTGCAAAAAAAACTTTGTTAATGCACTAGTTGGGGTTAAATCGACAAACGTAAGGAAATGTGGCATTAGGGTTTCCAACCCCAACACCCCTCCTCCAACCTGCAGGCAGCAACAGGAGAAACCATTGTGGTTTGACCTCTCCTGCATCTTCACAAATCCGATGTGGGGTGCGCCTCGATGTTGTCAACCCTAACACTCACCCGAAGTACGCAGTGTTTTGCAATGAATTTCCTTACCTTCTGAGATAGTATAATCGATCGTATCATCCTCTTTTGCTGGAGGGGAGTGCAGGGCCCACTGAGCACTGCACTCCTATCCGATAGATGCGTGCATGTATGTTCCTGTGGAACATTCACAACTGTCCAGGCCCTGCGCTTGCATTTGTTCCAAAACAGCAATTGCTTTTCTCACGAAAAAGGAATTAGCCCCATACAAAATAAGGATCCTTTTTCGTATAGGCTAATTATTTATTTGTTTCAAACATCTATCTTAAAGTGCCTACTGAGCATTCTTGGAACCAAATTTTAAAATCTTTATAACGCTGGAGCAGATTATTATTTTCTCACCAAACAAATAAATGACACTACTCTGGGCAAAGCCCTTTCTACCCAGAACATTTCAAACCAAAATTCCAAACTGTCTGGGTGCCAGGAGCCAGCAAAAAAAAAAATTATTTACACATTTTGCATTGTCTGGATCTCGGAAAGTGCACATCCGATTATAACAAAACTTGGCATATCAAGAGTCCTTGGGTTTCCAACAGTGCATGCAACATTTCATGCAAATCCCTTGAATGGCTGCGAAGTTATTAAATGCAAAATTTGGGGTTTAACATTAAACAGCGTACTGAACCCTAACTATAGTCGCGCAACTGCACCACTATAATATATATTACACGTAGACAAAGTATATATATATATATATATATATATATATATGTGTGTGTGTGTGTAGTATTTATATATTGCTACTAAGTGCCACTGGTGCTGATCAACAGAGGTGTCAGGAAGTAGGGCCTTGGTTGAGCCACGGATTAGGTCAGTATATATGAGATGCAATAGGGTGTTAAAGGTAAAGCAAATAAAACAAAACTATGTAAGAAACCACTGTGGTTCTCAAAGAAGTTGGCAGGGAAGGTTCGAGAGAAAAACAAAGCATTCAGGAAGTACAAGGAACCGCAGAAGGAGCAGGACAGAGAATTGTATCAGTTAAAGCAAAAGGAAGCTGGAAAGGCAGTCAGAACAGCAAAGGCCGAAACCAAGGAAAAGATAGCCAACTCAGTTAAGAAGGGGATAAAACCTTTATAGGTACATCAGGGAGAAAGCAAGACTAAGGGAGGAATAGTGAGGCTTAATGGGGGGCAGAGGGTGACTGTGAAAAGACAGAGGTACTAAACAAATATTTTTGCTCAGTATTCACAAATGAAGGGGGGGGGGGTACCTAAGCCAAACAATAGAAACACTCTGGATACAGGAGTTGATACCAGCCCATTCACAGAAGAAAGGGTTCTGAAAGAACTCTTAAAACTGAAGGTGGACAGAGCAATGGGGCCTGATGGGATTCATCCCAGAATTCTAAAAGAACTAAGGGAAGAACTAGTGACACCACTGACTACCCTTTTTAACAAATCATGGGAGGATGGGGTGGTATCTGAGGACTGGAGGAGGGCAGATGTGATTCCACTTCACAAAAGTGGGAGCAGGGCAGAAGCAGGAAACTACAGACCTTTTAGTTTAACCTCAGTGATGGGGAAAATTATGGAATCACTTCTGAAGGAAAGAATTGTTGAGTACCTAGAGGCCACAGGGGCACGGGGCCCAATGCAGCATGGATTCACAGCAGGAAGGTCATGTCAGACAAATCTAATAGATTTCTTTGACTGGGTGACCAAAGTAGTAGATCAGGGAGGGTCTGTGGACATGGCTTACTTAGAATTTAGCAAGGCATTTGAGACAGTCCCACACAAAAGATTAATATACAAATTAGCCAGCCTGGGAGTGGGTCCCAAGATGGTAGCCTGGGTAAAGAATTGGCTGGAGAACAGGACACAGAGGGTAATAGTAAACTGAGTCCACTCTGAAGAAAGGGGGGGTTACTAGTGGGGTACCGCAGGGTTCAGTACTAGGAATGGTCCTCTTCAATGTCTTTATAAGCGACATTGCAGAGGGACTGGAAGGAAAAGTATGTCTCTTGCAGATGACACAAAGATCTGCAACAGAGTTGATCACAAGGTGGGGTAGAAAGGATGAGAAGGGACTTGCAAGGTTAGAGGAATGGTCAAATGTATGGCAGCTTAGATTCAATGCTAAGAAGTGCAAAGTAATGCACCTGGGAAACAAAAATCCAGGGGAAGAGTACACAGTGGGGGGTGAGATACTAACAACAACAAAAATGGAAAGGGACCTGGGGGTAGTCATATCAGATGACCTAAAGGTGGGCAAGCAATGTGAGAGGGCAGTAAGGAGGACTGGGGGGATACTGGGATGCATAGGGAGAGGCATCACCAGTAGAAAACAGGAAGTTGTTATCCCTCTGTACAGACAACTGGTGAGACCCCATCTGGAGTACTGTGTGCAGTTCTGGAGACCCAATGTCTGCAAAGACATAAACAGGATGGAGGCAGTCCAGAGGAGGGCAACTAAACTGGTGCATGGTCTGCTCCAGAAGACGTATGAAGAGAGACTAAAGGAGCTTAATATGTATAGCCTCCAGGAAAGGAGGGAGAGGGGGGACATGATAGAAACTTTCAAGTACCTCAAGTGAATCAACAAAGTCCAAGAGGTAGCATCTTTCAGAAAAGAGGTGTGCAAGAACAAGGGGGCACAATTTGAAGATGGGGGCAGCTCAGAGGTAATGTAAGGAAGTATTTTTCACAGAGAGGGTTGTGGATGCATGGAATGGCCTTCTGGAGGAGGTTGTGGAGTCAAAAACGGTGGAATTCAAGAATGCATGGGACAGTCATAAGTCAATTCTAGGGGGTGGGGGTAGGAAGAAGTAGGCTATTGGTTAACTAGGATCTGCAACTTATCCATTAGGTAGGGAATGGGCAGACTGTATGGGCCAAGCGGTCCTTATCTGCCGTCAAATTCTATGTTTCTATGTAATCTGTTTTTTCTGTATACATGTGTAGTTTGTAGGCATGAACAATGAACGATTCCCTCTCTTACACCACCCTAATTTCATCCAAATTAAAATTTAAATGAAGTTGCTTCACTGTGTTCTGCCCTGGTGTGAAAATCTGTCTGAGGCTATTGCAAAGGTCATGACCTGACTCATGCAAGGTATCATGGTAGTTGATGGTGCGTAAATGAACAAGCCTGCAGAAATTCTACTTGGTCAGTTCTGTTGTATGTCTTCTGATCTGTGACCTTGTCTTGTGCTGGCCATCAAACTTTTCAAGGTAAGTTCTCTGCTGTGTTCTGTTGTTTAACGTGTGGCCGAGTTGGAAAAAAAATGCAGTTGAAAGGATGTTGGTGCTTGTGCCATTTTGTTATTCAACTGAATAATTGAATTATGTGCTTGAAACTTTGCTTCCTTACTGAGCTTGCAGTCCATTTAATGTCCTTATGCTTATCTCCTGCTGGCAAAAAACTTTGCTCTGCAAGTGATCTGCGTTTTTGTGGTTTTGTTTCTGAGTGGGTCTAGAATGTTTTAGAGGATGCTTGTGACATCGTACTTCTGCTTTATCGTAATAATAGCTGGTGCTACATGTCCCTTGTTTGCTCACTAAGCTTGCAGTCAGGGGTATAGTCAGGGATTTCAGATCTGCACACCGAGTGGAGTCACTGCTAACCCTCCCCTGTTAGGGTGAGCTACCCCCCCCCCCCGGGTGTAGCCAGACAATATACAAATGTACACCAGAACCATGTTTGTTGCCTTATTTGGCACAAAAAATACAACTTTTGCATCTCATGACAGTGGTTGTTGTCAGGCATGAGTAAATACAAACGCCATGCATTGTTCCCTAAGGCACCCACATACCGGCCCAGAGCCTGTAAATTTGTATTGTCCTTGGGATGCAAAGAGAGTATTAGTGACCAGTCCTTCTAGTTTTGACTCCTATGAATAAAATTACAGAAAGGTTCAGTATTTTATTTGTTAGTTTTCATGGAAAAAGGAAGCAGTTCAAAGCCTATTTGCTACCCCCCCTTAAATAAAATTGCACAACATGGAGTGCTTGGAGTATGCCTGCCTACACCCATGCTTGCAGTCTCCTTGTTCTTGACTCCTGCTGTCAAACAAACTTTTCAGCAAATGACCTGCTTTCTTGGTTTAAAGTGTGTCCCAGTTGGAAAAAAATGCCGTACATGATGTTTGTGTTTGTAAAGTTTACCTTTTGCTTTGTCGGGTTTGTTTTAAATTACAAGTTCTTATTTTGCAGACAGAGCACACAGTGCTTTTGTTATCAGTGTTCTTTTCCTGTGCCAGCTAACAAACAGGGTGTGGCAGAGTCTGAGGAAATGCTTTTAAAGGAGTTTTTGGTTTGAAATTCTACTTCCACTTTGGCAGAATAGTAGAACCTCCAAAAAGACGAACACTGTGTGAGCATCCCTCTGATGACAGGGTATTAAAGGGAAGGTACCGTATCTGTGTGCCCTCTATCCCCGCTTTATGGCCCCCGAGACATCCTCCAGCATGGGGGAGGGGTATGTCTTGGTTGTGTTTTGTGTTTGTAAGTACCAAGTGAGGAGGAGGATATCTGTGCTGAAAGCCTGGCCTAACACCTGGGGGGGGGGCAACTCTGTGTATGCCTTTGGAAGTGCCAGGATAGGGGGGAATATCTGTCCTGAAACCTGCTCTGGTAGTTATGTTGTTATGTGCCCAAACTCCTATTTAATTTTGTTTACACTAGTGCTAGCCCTGAAACTTAGTATCCAGAAACTGTCTGTAAAGTGCCTCAAACCACCTTCTTTTAGAATGTAGTTCCTACAGTTGATGTATTAATAAAAAGGGAGGCTATATATGATATGCCCTGCTATGTGCAGTGTCCCCTGCAGTCTGTGTGGTGAAACTCTACATACCTGCTTTCACAACAAGTGGGTCATGTGCCCTTAGATTTCCTGTGTGTGTATAAATGTAAACATTTTTTTTTCCAACTCAGATCCATGTTAAACAACAGAAAACAGTAGGTGATTTACCTTGAAAAGTGTGATGGCAGCACAAGACAAGAACACAGCTCAGAAGACCTACAACAAAACTCACTGAGAGTAGCACTTCTGCTGGCCTGTGCGTTTACGTATCGTCAGCTGCCATGATGCCTTGCATGAGTTCGGTTATGACCTTTGCAATGGAGTCAAAAGGTTTTTACACAAGGGCAGAACAGAGTGAAACAGCTTCATTTAAATTAGGATGAAATTAAGGTGGTGTACGAGATGGAATCATTGTTCACGCCTACAAATTGCACAGGAATACAGAAAATATGTTGAGGATACTGTTCCTTTAAGACCCGAGTTGCTTTCTTGAGGAAACTGTATATGTTACTTGATAGATTTTCAGAGGCAAACCTAGTTACCTAAACGGATGCGGAGAGAGCAGTAATAAACAACTTATCCACAAACAGTTACAATGTAGACACAAAATATACGGTACACCTTGTAACAGCCACCTTACTACAAAACTATTAACATGTTTAACAACTACCGTACTACAATACAATGTTATACTGTGGCTCTCAAAAATGCTTCCCTCTCATTCGTTTAAAGACGTGACCTGACCATGGATTCATTCTCAATAATCCATGGTTGCTGTTCGAAGGCAGTCGAGTAGGCGACAGTGGTGTCTTGTGGCACAGAATTCCCTCTATGTGCGCTGCAAACTGTGCTGTCACTGTACTCCAGTCATGAATTGCAAGACAGACACTATTTCAAACATTCATTACGTGTCAGCAGTGGATTGTGGCACACATAACCGAATCCCTGCTGTTGGTTTTTGTGACGGAATACCCTGGTGATGTACATTCCAAACAGCGGTGTACTATGTAGCGATCAGGACTTTTGAGGCAGACACTATTTAAAAATATGAGAGGGAGATGGAGAGTGTGTATAATAAAACTTCTAAGCTATCTTGTTGTTGTCCATCCTTATGTAATATATAAAATATCTGATCGCATAGACCCCTACACTCGTGAAATATTACCATCGCAGGGCATTACAGGTTCATAAAGGCCACTTGCCCAAGCTCATTAGGCCCTTAGTGCTGATATTTCCTTGTACAACATTTTGCAATCAGATATTCTCTCTCTCTCTCTCTCTCTCTCTCTCTCTCTCTCTCTCTCTCTCTCTCTCTCTCTCTCTCCCTCCCTCATGGTGTATTTACATATTGGCACTAAGTGCCACTGGTGCAGATCAATGGAGATGTCGGGGAGCATGTCCTTGCTTGAGCCGTGCTTTGGGTGAGTATATACACAATAGGGCCTTATGAGTTAAGTTGCTTTCCTGGAGAGACTGTGTATGTTACTGGATCAATTTCCAGAGGCAAACCTATTTACCAAAAGGGAAGCAGAGAGAAGTAATGAGTTCATTAAGATGAGAATAAGTGGGCGCTTTGTTTGCATAAGCAGCATAGCTGACATTCCAGAGCTGACTCAGTGCTGCCGTAGATCACAGATCTCCCGCTGCCTTGTCTGCTTCAAGGCAATAAAGAAGTGCTGCTGCTGCTGCTGCTGCTGCTGCTGCTGCTGGAGGGGTTATATTTATTCCACACTTAGGACAAAGAGAAAACCGAATGAATAAAACATAATCTCATTTAGGATAGCCGCCACCAGTTGGGCAAGGATCCAGCAAGGAAATCAATCAAAACTCAGCCTAAGTATCTCAGATTTATTTTAGCTTCAGGAATTTTTTTCACAGATCCAAGGAAAATACATATAGTGTTCTCAAAAAGAAATGTTAATTTGCTTTGCCATATGTCTTGCACAAATATTTCAATAAAATACAGTAACTTGGAATCCAGTACTATTATCTGCAAGAATGAAGACTGCAGCTGCAATGGAGGCGTATTATTTAGAAGTTATTTGTCTCAGTGGACTTGTTTCTTTCTAACTTTCTAATTACTTGGGAAATGGTCCTTAATTATGATGCAAAAAGTCAGGCGGGACACAACGGGAAGGTGCCCGTTCAGAAGTCTACTCCACCCATGTGTCAGCCACAGTGTCTAGACATTAGGTGTACTTGACTGGCGGTCACGAAAAGTGCAGATGTCTAGCCCAATAGGGACACTGTTGGGTCAGGTCAGGGAGTCACTGACATGGGTGTTTGTGCCCTGACATTGTAGCAGGCATGTTACAAGGAGGCAGGTGAAAAAGGCCCAGAGTGTTGCAGCATAGCCCTTTTAGTGGGTAAGGCCCTGATAGTCCCTGATGGGGAACATCAGGTTGGGGGGGGAAGGGAGGAGAACTTCCAGTCCAAACTCTTATCCTGGGATGGGCAGCTTGAAGCATATTGCAGAGGCAGTACATTTGAAGGGGCACTGTCAGCTTTGCCCTTCATATTTTAAAAAATGCAAGCAGTGTCCCTCTTAACATATATTTGTCACACGTGTTCTAGAACTCCTCTATGTATACCGAATTGCAGACTTTTTAGTAGTTTTCCGTAATTTAGACTACATATTTGGACGCTTGGTCCGACCGTCACTCACCCACGTCTTGGAAGTACAAGGAGGTCTGGAGCGCGCGTCTGCCCCGCTCGCTGTCCCAAAATGTGTCTTTTTTTTCAGATGCATACCCTAACAGTACACTGAGCCAGTCCCTTGTGTTTTAATAAAGCGATGTTGGTATGACGGCTTAAAAAATGAGCACTGCGAGGTGTTTAATTTCGATTTTAATATTACAGCCGGAATCCTGCACATGCATACAAACATCACACTCCAGCGCATGAGCGAGATCTTTGTTCATGCATCTCAAGCGCATCGCCGGGTTTCTTTTGTAATATTAAATTGAATTATACACTCGCAGTGCTAGTTTTTAGGGCGGTCGTACTAACAGCTTTATTAAAACACAAGGACTGGCTCAGTGTATTGTTAGGGTATGCATCTGGAAAACACATTTCGAACAGCGAGCGAGGCAGAGGCATGTTCCAGACCTCTATGTACTTCTGGGATAAGGTAAATTACGATTGGACTGCGCGACAAAATATTTCAGCAAATTTTTTGGAAAAATTCATAGATGAGTTCTAGAGCACATGTGTGACAGATATGTGCCAAGAGGCACAGTGCTTGCATTTTTTTAAAATACAAAGGGGCAAAGCTGACAGTGTCCCTTTAAAGGAGAACAAAAGTCAAAATTTACTAAAAAGTGTGTTGTGCAGAATGTATCGATTTGTAGGTGTACTCCATGTAAGCCCGTCCCTTTGCTGAAGGATTTTTTTCTAAATTTCCTGCTAGTTTTATGACCCCAGGGGATCTTCATGTTAACATTTTTTCTAAACTTGATTTTTAAAAACTTTACTGTCATACAGTACAGTATACATGAACTATAGGCAAGCATTATTACAGAAATAGTAGAAATATTGGAACAGAGAATACAACATTGTTGTGGTAAGGAGGCTTAATGCCCCAAACTCTGATACTTCACTGGAGGGTAGTCCATATTAAGATTAGTTAATACATATATCCATCATAATACACAAGGAGGCCATAATAGCCATAAGCGGGGATCCGGACAAACACAGCACATAGAAACGTCGCTCTCCTTTTTATAGAGCAGTAGGGCTTACCCCAAACTAAATACATTCCTAACAATGCCAGGCAACTTCTAATACAATTATGCAGTAAGCAAAATGCTAAACCAGAACATTAAACAGCTCTGGCATAGCTAATATAGTTGCAGGAATGTCTTTTCCCAAATGTGCACTGGACCAGAGGTGACAAACCTAAAAGCAATTTAGGATAAGATTTAATTACAACAACCATTAGCTGAAAACACACATGATACTTGCCCAGACCTTTCATACATTGGAGTATAAAGCATACTTTAACACTTGGTATAAAGTGCAGCATTAGTGGTAACTTTGATAAAAGTTAAATTGAAATTCAAACAGAACAGTCTTACATTTCACAAGCTGATGTAATACGATCCTGCAATGAAAAGAACAGTGAATAACCAGGCAGAGAAGAAGGGCTCCATATGGTGTCAATCACAATCAATCAATCAATCACTTTATTTAACCAGGCATAAACATAAACCGGTATGCTTCTGCACAATTGAAAAGTGACCTTCAACAGGGGCAAAAATGGCTTTCTAAAGTTGGAGAAGAAGGGAGGTACTGTCTATGAGTGGGAGTCTATGCCATGCGGCTCCGCCATCTTGCCTGTACTATTAGGAGGATGTAAGGCTTATTCAAACTAGCAAACATTTTTATTCAACATTGAAATTGTCCAGAGCCCTAGATCTGTTTCACCACTGACCCTCCCCAATAAACCACATATTTAGAAGTCAAAGTTCTCTATTAATAGTCCATACCACTGCATACTCTGGTGAACAGTTAAAGGAAGTTCCGAGAATTAATTGTCCTTAGCTTCCCCCTCAGATTCCTGCTCTCTGCTGGAACTCTATTTTTTCTGATAACTTTGCTGCTTCTTTTGGGTTAGAAAATTGGTAGTGTCTCTAGTCCGTAAGTTATCTGTAAGCTAGCAGGCATCAGGAGTACGTCGTGGACACCCGTTTGCCTCAGTAGTACATGTACCCCATTGAAGCTTCTGCCGTGTCTCATAGCTGAGATCCGGGAAGAAATATATTTTGCTGTTTCTCCATTCTGATGGCCCTTTAGGTTTAGCGTTGAGTAAAAGATTGTCATACTCCAGCACCGAACCCAGTACCGGTAATACCATTCGAGATGGCACTTCATTAGTAGGCAGATGACTACGACAGTCTCATGGAGTGACCCGGTAACTGTTAAGTACAGTGGGGACTGTGAGGGTAACTGGTAATGTTCTCTGAGCCAGTTTCAGTGAGTTCAATAAGGCTCTTCTCCTTGGCAACTTCGGTAGCCCCAGGCCTCTGACATGCGTTTCTCACATGTAATTCTCTAAATTCTCCAGTTTCTTCCATAGAAGCGTATTCTTCTTAGTTAGTCCCATGGAAACTGTAAGTGCTCTGTCAGCAGTCTGAGTAGCTTTTTGAGTGTTGGCTGACAGATTTCTATTTTATTGTCCATAGTTTTCAGCTGGGATAGGAATTCTTCCATATGCTTGTCTATGGATAGTATTGATTTCGGTAGCACAACACTGGGGTATTGGGAAGGATCCCCCTCTGAAACAGGCTTCTGTGAGTCTTTGCTGCTGCCCAGCTGGTGCTCCTTTGGCCGAGCTCCCTCTTTGCCTGCTCCTGCCTGTTTATTCGGTCTGACCATGCCGACTTCTCCTTTAGCAAATTGCAGCAAAAAAGGTATTACTCTGTTCTACTCAATGATCACTATCCAATGCTGGCACTCTTTTTTTTTTCAGTATGTGTACTTTGGAAGAGGATATTTGTAGTTTTAGCCACCAAAATTGCAGAGCCTCTAGGAGTTGCTGCTTCTTGCCTGGTGGCTGGCCATGCCCTCCCTCCCCCATGTTAGCATTTTTAAGTCTCTTCTTGTTCCTACAGTGCCTCCTGCTCCTTGTGACAGTGATGCATTCAGGATCATTAATTCAACAAGAGCTGGTTTTTGTCAAGTTTACAGTAGAAGAGGTGTGATTTTAAGTACCTCTCATTGTCCAGGGAGCTTGAATGAAGGCTACATTTACAGATGGCAAACGTCTGAGGGATAATTGAGTGGGTTACTTTGTAATGAAACAGCTAAAGTCTTCACTAATTATAACATTTATGACTTTGGGTTATTTGTGGGTTTTTTTTAATGGTCGTGTGTAGTCTGATGAAATGAAAAGTTTTAAAATCAAAATATTCACTTCTGCTGGATAGACCTAGACACGTACCTAGAGAACAGAAAAGTTTGGATTAGACTCAGTTATTTAGTTGAAGAAAGACTATCAGGCTCCTAAAAGTAGATTGCTGCAGCAGCTGTTATTCTCTGAATCAATGGTCCCAGATGCATCATTGTCACATGGGACAGGAGGCATTGTAGGAACAAGAAGAGTCATACAAATGCTAACATGGGGATCCCCAGGGACCATAAAATGATCAAGCAAATTTAGAAGAAAATCCTTTCAGCAAACGAAGGGAAGGACTTACTAGAAGCACACCGACAAATCAAGACACTCTGCACAACATTTTTTTTTTGTAAATTTTGACTTTAGTTCCCCTTTAATCTCTGAGGTAGGCAGGTTGACTGGCTCATTGAGAGAGCACCCCAGAGACTGAGAACACTAAACCTTGTTGTCTGACATGGTGATATTGGATTGCATGAGTGCAGAGTTTAAGTTTCCCCAGGGAGGCGATGAGCTCGGCTCACAGGCTCAGAACTGTTGGCCTTAACAGTGAACCTATTTTAGACTACCCTATCGGGGGGCTCAAGCCTAGAAGCCCCCAACTCTACACATATGTCATCTTTCACAGCTGCAGGGCCAGGTGAGGGTGGAGCACCAGACTGACTGGAGGAGTCAGGATTACAGGAGAACACTCCTTCCAGCCATCAGAGCTGGCTTCAAGGTAGCCTTCAACCTCCTGCCCTGATGAAATTATCCTAAATAGCTCAGAAGGAATCAATTAAGAAGGGGGTGACTCACAAGATTGGGCCAAATGCAGTGTGCTAGAAAGGTAAGCCTGGAGCCTGATGGTAGAGCAAAAACAATAAATACAACACAGATAATGATTTCTGTCCGTTCCCACCTCCCATTTATTGCACATTTTGGCTAGAGAAATAACTCAAAAGTACAGCACACCATTCTTGCAAAACACAAAAGAGATCCATACAAGTTTTAAAGAACATAGACAATACCAACAACAGGACACGGTCTGTTTTGCTGCAGTTTAGACCTTGTGCTGTTTGTAGGCTTGAAAATCTGACCTTGGCTGTGCCAGTGCCGCATCCTTTTTCAAAAGGGCCTTTTACTGGAACAGCTCTGCACCGTTGTAAGTTGCTCAGAGCAATTACAGCGTTACTTACATAGAAACATAGAATCTAATGGCAGATAAGGACCGCTTGGCCCACCTAGTCTGCCCATTTCCCTACCTAACGGATAAGCTGCAGATCCTAGTTAACCAACAGCCTACTTCCTCCTACCCCCCCACTAGAATTGCCTTATGTCTGTCACATGCATTCTTAAATTCCCCCACTGTTTTTGACTCTACGACCTCCTCAGGAAGCCTGTTCCATGCATCTACAACCCTCTCTGTGAAGAAATACTTCCTCACCTTACCTCTGAGCCATCCCCCCTCTAACTTCAAGTTGTGCCCCTTTGTTCTTGCACATCTTTTTCTGAAAGATGCTACCCTCTTGGACTTTGTTGATTCTCTTGAGTTATTTGAAAGTTTCTATCATGTCCCCCTCTCCATCCTTTCCTCGAGGCTATACATCTTAAGCTCCTTTAGTCTTTCTTCATATGTCTTCTGGTGCAGACCCTTCACCATTTTGGTTGCCCTCTTCTGGACAGCCTCCACCCTGTCTATGTCTTTGCGGAGATGGGGTCTCCAGAACTGTACACAGTTCTCTAGATGTGGTCTTACCAACTGTCTGTACAGAGGGACAACAACTTCCTGTTTTCTACTGGTGATGCCTCTCCCTATGCATCCCAGTATCCCCCCAGCCCTTCTTACTGCCTTCTCACATTGCTGGCCCACCTTTAGGTCATCTGATATAACTACCCCCAGGTCCTTTTCCATTTTTGTTGTTGTCAGTATCTCACCCCCATTGTGTACTCTTTCCTGGGTTTTTGTTTCCCAGGTGCATTACTTTGAACTTCTTTGCATTGAATCTAAGCTGCCATCCATTTAACCATTCCTCCATCGTTGCCAAGTCCCTTTTCATCCTTTCCACCCCACCTTGCGTATCAACCCTGTTGCAGATCTTTGTGTCATCTGCAAAGAACATACTTTTCCTTCCAGTCCTCTGCAATGTCACTTATAAAGACATTAAAAGGACTGGACCCAGTACTGAACCCTGCGTGCCCCACTAGTAACCCCCTCTTTCACTGTGGACTCCATTTACTATTACCTTCTGTGTCCTGTTGTCCAGCCAGTGTTTTATCCAGGCTACCACCCTGGGACTCCACTCCAGGCCTTTTGTGTAACGTAAAGGCGCACTGCACTGCTGTGGAAGTGAGTGTTCTGCTTCCATGCGTTCCCTGGTTTTCTGCATATGGGATGTGTTCTGGCCATTTTGCACCACCATGTAATCAGATGGCAGCGCTCACCTCGATTCACCTGCCCAACTCCACAGACGGCTCATCAGGCTGTCAGCTGGCCGGAAACATTGTCAGAATGCAGGAAGCACCTTCAGAGCGATGCAGGGCAGAGTCACGTAAAACAGAATGCCAGCAGCACAGACGGAGCAGAGCGAGCCGAGTCCAATGGCAATGGTACCAGGTAATGCCCATGAAGGGGCTTGAAGTGATGCTCAAGGACAGGCTAGGTTTTGGTAAGAAGTTATGTCCATCTGCTAAAGGTGCAAAAACTTTCCTGTCAGAAATATTTCCCAGCACAAATTGCTGCTCATAATAAAGATTGTTTTATATATAATATACTGTTCAGGGGCCACCTCAGCATGCAAACATTTAAATAGGCGAAAAGACAGAATGTGAATGATTTGGTAGAAACTACATCAGCTAGAAAGTACATATAGTACTTTATCAAAACAGGATAAATGAATGAACATCTGATAAAAAAACTGCAGTACTACCAAGAATTCAGGAAGCAAAGACAAATACTGATACAACATATTTTGCACACTTTAAAAAGTATATTTCCTGGTAACTAAAAATGTGTTTTTGTTACTTAAAACCCTTGTGAGGGAATAGCTAAACACTGAGAAGTAGGCTTTATTTTGTACAGTTTATATAAAGAATCAAGCATATACAGTTATACAAGCCAGTGGTATTTTACTCTAATAAAAGTGTTATCAGGCCTGAATGTTGTAACGACATGTCATCAAGTACATATCATAAATTGTGACATCATTCTTAGCCAAGCAGGATTGTTTATTTCTAAACATTACAGGTACTTATATAACCATAGGAGGTGTCTCATGTGCATAGTTCTAAAATTCTGGGGCAAGATATGGGGCGTAAGCGGGCACAAACATTTGCACCATGCTTGCACCTGCACCCGACCCAGTGGCTGCTATATGCAGTTGGATAGCGGACTGGCACTGTCCGACTGCATATCGGCCTGTGCTGAGTGCCAAGTCAGTCTACACTGCCCAAACATGGACCTGGGCTATATCAAACTGACAGGCAGTTGCACCCCAGGATCAGATAGTGCCAGGAGCCATGGCGCAATATTCAGCCGTACCATGCAAAGGAGCCCATTGGGCATGCAAGGCGCTAAGGGGCCACTGGCATGCCCATTATGAGCTTATTTACATGGGAAGCAGTGGCCCTTTTCCACCCGTCCTGTGGATGCCTGCCATATAATCCCTGGTGTCTAGCAGCACCCCCCCAGCCCTGAACACCTGTCCCATATCTGTTTTCTGGTGTCTGGTGGCATCCCCTACCCCCAATCACCTGTCCCATATCTGTTCATCTTTTCTCTGGTGTCTAGTGGCACCCCCACCCTCTGAAAACCTGTCCTGTAGATGTTATCCTTTTCTCTGGTGTCTAGTGGCACCCTCCCAGCCCCCTGATCATCTGTCCTGATTCTGTTAATTTTTTCCCAAGTGTCTAGTGACACCCCTACCTCCCCGATCACCTGTCCAGTCCGTATCTGTTATCCTTTTCCCTGGTGCCCAGTGGCACCCTCCACCCCTGATCACCCATCTAATATATGTTTCCTGGTGTCTTATGGTACCTCCCCACCCCTGATCACCCGCCCATGGATGTTAATAATTTCCCTGGTGCCTAGTGGCAGCCACCCTAATCACCCATCCCATGTCCCCATCCTGGTGTCCAGTAGTACCCCCCATCCCAACCCCATGTGCTGCAACAAATGGAATGGGGAGCATTGGCAGTCCAGCAGTCCCCCTCGTGCTCTACCAGCACCCCGAACATCGCCCATCCACCTGTCCTTACTGGTGTGTCCGGGGGTTGTGGGTTGCATCCCAGTATAGTGACTGGTACAGCCCTCCTCAGCTGCCTGCCGTATGAGCTGCAGTGTGGGCGTGTGCAGTATACTTTCGTGTGTATAATATTTTATCCATACAGAAAAATGTAACAGAATCTGCAGCGTCTAAATATATATAATAGGGGCACAGTCGTGCTCTTATAGTTAGGGTTGAGTAGCTTGTTTAGTGTTGGACCTCAAATTTTGCACTTTAATAACTTTGCAACCAGTCAATGGATTTGCACAAAATTTGGTATGTGCTGTCCTTTGGGGGTAGATCTCTTGACTTGGCAAATTTCGCTCGTTGGATGTGTGATTCTGAGATTCAGATAGTGCAAAACCTTAAAAGTCACCACTTGTTGCAGTTTTTCTTGATTGCCTTGTGCCCAGACGGTGTAGAATTTTGGTGTGATTTTATATGGTAGAAAGAACTTAGGTAACAGAACTGCTATGCTTTGTTTGGTGAAAAAATATTAATCTGTTGCAAAGTTACTCAGTTTTTAAGTTCCCATTATTTCCTTTGGGAAGATCCCTTTCTGGGATATAAGTAAAAAGGATTTGATCCATTCCTTTTTCATGAGGGGAAAAAAATCCTTTTTCACGAGCCGCCATGTTGTTTTTCATTTTTTCCAAAAAAACATTTTTGAAAATCCATGAAAATGAGGTGCTGTAGGGACACCAGGAACTGGATCTTGCTCACTGGAACTCCGTTAGTCAGATTCTGCAGTTGTCCGGTACCAAAATGATCCTGGAATGTGTTTTTTTTTCTACTTTTTAAATCCATTTTGTCGTTCACTAAGATCCTTTTTCGTGAATCTTTTTTCGTTCAAACGAAAAAGGATCACAAATCACAAAAAAGGATTTGTGACACACAGGAAAAAAAGCCTTTTCCCCAGCCTTTCCCCGTAATTCATTTCCGTAGTGTAATGCCTCCCACCCGCCCCCGGTCACCGATCCAGTTTCCATAGTATAGTGGTCCCTCCCCCTTCCCTGGTCACTGATCCCATATAAAATATAACTTTTCCATAATGTAGTGGTCCCTTCTCCCTCCCAATCAGCGATCCAGTTTTCCATAGTGTGGTGGTCCCTCCCCCTCCCTGGTCACTGATCCCATATGATGTTTATTCCGTAGTGTAGCGGTCCCTCCCCCCACCCTCCGATTGCCCTCCTCCAATTTCCTGGTGTCTGGTGGCATCTCCAACCTGCCGATTGCTGTTTCATTTCCCTGGTGTCTACTGGCAACCCGCTGATCGCCATCCTCATTATAACTTTTTCTAATCCCTGGTGTCTAGTGGCACCCACCATCCACCGATCGCCATCCTCGTTCCATTTTCCTGGTATCTAGTGGCACCCAGCACCCACTGATCTCCATTCATGTCATAACATTTAAAAAAAAAAAAGTTATTCTTTCTTTATCCACCCCCACCGCCCAGAACCTCTGCTCATCATGAACCATAGGTCCACCCCCACAACAGCTGCGCCCTCCAATACCCCCTGGATTACCCCCCCAGAGTGGGGCTGTGGTGCCTGGGCCCAGTGCCGCAGACAGCAGGACAGGTTGGAGGGACAGCTTGGGGGGCTAAATGAAGCCGTGGTGGGCATCATCTAGGGCGGCTGGCAGCTACTCTTTTTCCTGGTTTTCTGGGAGGTGAGGACATGCAGTGATGTCCTGCGTCTGTCCCACCCCCTGGATGTGCTAGGTGCCGGTTGCTGTGCAACCCCCAGCCTCCACCAGTCGTCTGTCGAGCACCAGACACACTCCCCACCCTCCCCCGGAGAAGGAGAGTAGTCTTAGGATGCTCCATCTTTCTCCCCCCGGCTGGCCCTCCAGCAACCTGGGTCGCTGGCATCTGCAAGCGGAAATCCAACCGTGCACTGACAGGCCGGCACCCATAATAACATTTTATAATCCCTGGTGTCCAGTGGCACCGCCAATCACCATCCCCATTTGAATTTTGAATTCCCTGGTGTCATTTGAATTTTAATTCCTGGTGCCTCGTGCGCCATTACTCTCTCACGTTATCCAAAACTGAAATAAAGAAAACAGTTCATTGATATCTCCCCCAAACCTGTAAGAAAAAATAGTCCTCATCGATCAGCTCCCCACCCAACCTCACACTCGGCACCCACCACCTCACACCCCAGTACACCCCTCCCCACATACACTCACTCAACAAGTCCCACTCTCGCAATTGTCTTGCTGCTGGAACTTGTGACTGCACTCTATGAAACTAAGGTAAATGCAGTTCAATGTAATTAGTTTAGTTTAGTTTATTGGTCTAGGAATTAATACCTTTGAGCCAGGGCTCTTTTACAAAGGTTCCACGTCACAGAGAACATCAAAACAATAACAATAGACATTACAGGTAATACAAAATGGAAAAGTTACATACTAGGTTTGCTATTTACAGTTTAAGGCAGAAAGTTATAGAGTTACGTAATAAACATGCTTTTAACAGTTTCATGGGAGTAGACAATTTGGAAAATAAAGAAACTTCCAGGGAGATCATTAGGATCCAAAGGAGGCAAGACAGGAGGGAAAGCGTGGGCAGTAAGTGAGTGAGAGGGACAGAAAAAGGGGGAAGGAGTGAGTTGGGTGGCAGACAGGGATAGTAGTGGTACGTGAGGGCTCATTAGACAAGGAGAGTAGGCCTTGGATGTGAGGATGGTCAACGAGGAGGAGTAGTTTTCATCAAATGCAATCACAGTTGCTAGTGTTGGTGAAATGGGCATAGAGCATGGTTTTGAAAGCTCCGAGCGAGGTTGAGGATAGAGTAGGTGGACTTAGAGCATTGAACCATGTTGGGGCCCTAAATGCGAACGATCTTTGTCCCTGTGTGGTCCGACATCTGGGAACCAGGAAAGGTTGGTGTACAGATCTGGTGGAGGGTCGTAAGCCAGGATTCGGATGGAGTAGGTTTTAGATACAGAATGGGGTCAGTCCCAAGATAGATTTTTTTGCCATTATGCAGGTGAGATATATAAGGCGATTTGATAAAGGCGATATTTAAATGAGGGTTTCAACTTTTATATATAACTTCACCATTTTTTAAGATTTGACCCCACATTTTCAACATTGCCTTTGAGGACTCCACCTCATGAACAATAGGACTGTCGTTACACAACTCCCACCTGAAAGGTGATTTTGCAGATGTTTGGTGAATTCACCTTTGGTGGATTTGGAATTTATCTGCTCTTGTTCATGAAGTGCAGTCATAAGCAGGTTGTTTTGAAAATCTAGGTCAAAATATAAAAACAAAAATGGCAAAGTTATGACCATTCATTGTAATTTCATTATGCATGCTTGTAACTTTGGAAATTTTAAATATTCTGACCACAGGTTTTCAACATAGACTTCTTATTACCCCACCTCATGTATATCATGGCTGTCATTTTTCAAATCCTGGCCAAAATGTGTTTTCGCACCTGTTGCACAGAATAGTGTTTTGGCTGGGATTTGAAGATTTGCTTACCGTGTACATGAGGTGGGGTAATATGATGGCTAGGCTGACAATTCGGTCGCTGTTGCCCTATAAACGGAAGCGCAGGGCCCAGAGGGCCCTGTGCTTCTACAGCTACATACATATACGCATCTACAGACGGATGGGAGTGCCGGACCTTGCTCTCTTACAGTAAAATAAGGATACTATTATACTATCTCAAAAAGTAAGGAAATAAGTTGAAAAAAACTTTGCTAATACTCCAGTTAGGGTCAAAGGAACTGGAAGTAAAAGTATGTCTCTTTGAAGATGACACAAAGATCTGCAACAGGGTTGATACACAAGGTGGGGTGGAAAGGATGAGAAGGGACTTGGCAAGGTTGGAGGAATGGTCAAATGTATGGCAGCTTAGATTCAATGCAAAGAAGTGTAAAGTAATGTACCTGGGAAACAGAAATCCAGAGGAAGAGTACACCGGGGTGAGGGGGAAGATACTAACAACAACAAAATGGAAAGGGACCTGGGGATAGTCAAATTAGATGACCAAAAGGTGGGCAAGCAATGTGAGAAGGCAGTATGGAGGGCTGGGGGATACTGGGATGCACAAGAGAGGCATCACCAGTAGAAAACAAACGTTGTTATCACTATGTACAGACAGTTGGTGAGACTCCCATCTGGAGTACTGCATGCAGTTCTGGAGACCCCATCTCTGCAAGGACATAGGATGGAGGCTGTCCAGAGGAGGGCAACTAAAGTGGTGTAGGGTCAGCACTGGAAGACATATGAAGAGAGAGACTAAAGGAGCTTAATATGTATATTCTCGAGGAAAGGAGGGAGAGGTGGGGACATGATAGAAACTTTTAAGTACCTCAGTGGAATCAACAAAGTCCAAGAGGGTAGCATCTTTCAGAAAAAGAGATATGCAAGAACAAGGGGGCACAATTTGAAGATAGAGGAGGGATGGCACAGTGGTAATGGGAGGAAGTATTTTATCACAGAGAGGGTTATGGATGCATGGAACAGCCTTCCTGAGGAGGTAGTAGAGCCAAAAACAGTGGGGGTATTCAAGAATGCATGGGACAGACATAAGGCAATTCTAGTGGGGGAGGGTACGAGGAAGTAGACTGTTGGTTAACTAGGATTTGCAGCTTATCCATTAGGTAGGGAAATGGGCAGACTAGGTGGGCCAAGTAGTCCTTATCTGCTGTCAAATTCTCTGTTTCTATGTCCTATGTTTCAAAGTGACTAAAGTAGGGAAATGAGGTGTTAGGGTTTCCCTGACACCCCCCCTTCTAAAACCAGACAGGAGAGCAGGTGTGGGATGTGCCTTGGGCTTCTCAAGCCTAACGCACACCCCACAATACAGTGTCAGTTGCTCAGTGGGTAGCACACTTGCCTCTGAGGCCGGGAGCCGGACATCAGAGGGCTATAGGTTGAGTTCCCACATCTGGCACTTTTAGTTAATATCCCAGTACTGACACTGTAGTGCAGCATGAGAGGGGTGCTGCACTTCTGAGGTGCCGTCTTTCAGATGAGACATTAAACCGAGGTCCCATCTGCCTTGATTGGTGGTAGTTCAGGTGGATGTTAAACATCCCATGGCACTTATCGAAAAGAGTAGAGGGATTTCCCCCAGTGTCCTGGCCAAATTTCCCTCATTCACCAGAAATACCACCACCAGCTTAATCTGGTTCAAGGTCAATTGGCATTGACCACGTTGCTGCATCACTCCTGGCTATGCTTTGCTACGCCATTCTTGAGGTCAATCAGGTCAACACAACTCATTTTGATAAATTATTTATTTGATGCTGGCCTGTTGCATATCCCCTGTCATAGTGCTGTGACATTTTCTACTGGTAATTTGTTTTGGATTATGACTTGAAGTATATGCATTAGATAGGAGATATCTTGCATTCTAAGTGGAGATATGGGGACGAATTTCAAAGGATGGACTTACATCCAGTTGGGCACACTGTCTGCATCTAGGTCCACCCATACATGTCTGCATCTTTCTATCCTATTTATACCCATTAGGCCATATGGCGCAGAACCATCCATTGCTTAACCTGACCCAACATGGCGGCATCAGACGGAATGAGTTAAAAAAAGATGGATCCGTTTGTAACAAAAAGTCACA
The DNA here is from genome assembly GCA_016271365.2 of Neoceratodus forsteri. NCBI lineage: Eukaryota > Metazoa > Chordata > Ceratodontiformes > Ceratodontidae > Neoceratodus > Neoceratodus forsteri. The sequence goes on from JADMNL010000031.1 coordinate 173,799,952, forward strand.
CTTTCTGGCAATTTGCACACATAACGACACCAATACGGTTTGCATCATGATGTTTTTCTCTCCTTCCTTGACACCAGGAGCCTCACTCTTTCAGGCACTCTCATTCTTGCCATTCCTCTGCCAGCCACACTTGCTCTCACTGCTGTTCTGTATCACACCCCCCCCACACACACACACACAGTGGTGTTCTCTGATGTCTGAATTAGATCTATCCCCCCCTTGGAGGCCCTCTCCTCATCAACATAGATAAGGAGGGAGAAGGAGAAGCATGCTGCTGAAGCCATTTTTTGAGGCACCAGGGGCTGGGTAGCGGGCATGCCACCAGTGAGTGCCTAGTGGCATGGGGGAGAGAGCATGAGAAGGCCACCACCCAAGACTGCCTAGTCAAGCTTTTTTCCCTTGTTCTGCCCACCCTGTCTCTGCTCTTCAGCACATGGTCACTCACATTGGCAATGGCCTCACACTACCTCCTGGTGCTGCTCTCCAAACCGCGTATGTCTCCTTCGCCAGGAAGAAAGCATTCTTGTAGACACTCTTTTGTGCTCCCTGCTGTCCTCTACTGCTGACGTCCTAGACTTGGGGCGTGAACTTGAGTTGCCAGAGCAATCCCTCGCCGCTCAGTACCATGGAGCCAGTGCATCCTGATTTTTGACACAAATTTGACTGCAAATCAGATGGACTGTTGGAATTGTTTGACCATTTAAAAGCTGACAGTCCCCGATGGGTGCATATGCAAGTCTCTAGTTGAAGGTGGCCTGACAGATCCTGCATGGATCCACATGAAAATCCCCCTCATGGTAATCATCTTCACTTGTACATCATCGTATTCATTGTGTCTAGGGTGTCAGATAACACTTAAAGGACACTGTCAACCCTCTTGGTCTCAAAGTGTCTCTAGTTTAAAAAAAAAAAACATGTATTCTGATTTGCTACATTCTGTAGAGACTGCTGATGTAGCTGGTAGTTTGATTGATTCTTTTTTTTTATTTCTTATTTAAAGTGAAAAACTGACCGCATACTATACTGGTGTGTTACCATACAAAACCATGTTTGTTTAAAGTCCCTGATTAGCTCCCACTGCATCTTTCCTGGACTTGGAAGACCCCCAGCACAGTCAACCCACGTATGATGCAGTAGGAGGAGAATAGACTATTGCATCCTGAGTGACTGCACAGTTTGGGCGTGTTCCTAATGTTCAGGAAGTATGCAGTGAGAATAGATCAAAGATTTGAAACCAAACAAGGCTGGGTATACTTACACCGTTAGCATGCCTATCAGTTCTGTTGAAAAACGAAACAGATAAAACAAGCGGCAACATCAGTGAATTTTGGAGATGGTAAGAAATCATAAAATGTCAATCAAAATCAATCAATCAAAATCTTTATTTATCCAGGCGGGCACCATTGAGCAAGGCTCAATTGCAAGGTGGACCTGGTCATGAATACATCAAAATACAGTACAGAAGCAGGTATACAAAAAGCAATAATATACAAGGAAGAAAAAGTATATACAGTGTATACAGTACAGTACAAGGTTGAAATAAAAAAAAAGCATTAATTTACAGTTGAAGAAGTCAGCAGACGTACAATCAGTCATAGGCATACAGGGGTTATAAGCAGAGATCTTTTGAGTGCGGCATCCGGCAACTACACATATAGGGGAAAGAGGCCGTGTATGGGGTGGCAGGTTAGAGGTAAAGAAGAGAGGATATATTACCGATGACTGGGGAAAAATTGGGCTAAAACCACAGAAAGTGACAATGGCTGTTGTACTTGTTTATTATGATAATGACGGGGGTAGATAATTGGACACTACTATAGATGGGGTGGGACTTTAGCCAGGCTGGAGCGGACAGAGAAGGGTGGGTACTGCAGGAAGAGTTAATAGGGAAGAGTAAGAGCCTGGGGTAGAAACATGGCGAGTGTCAGGATGGAAAGGGGGAGTTGTGGAATTAGTGGGCTAGTGGTGGGGAAAACATTTGCAAGGTGCTTTCATGTAGCGATCGTAGAGCGCCTTGAAGGTATTCAGGCTAACAGGGCAGCTCAGCTTCAAGTTCCTTTGTAAACCATTCCACAGTGTGGGTAAAGAGAAGCTTAGAGCAGCTTTGCCAAAATGAGTGTTGACCCTTGGAACTTGGAGGGCAATTAGGGAATAGCTCCTTAGAGCGTAGGTGCCTAACACACTCCAGGGAATACAATCTGAGACATATGAGGGGAGCTTGTTGGTCACTGCTCTGAAGGCCCATAGGGTGGCGTTTCTATTCCTTCTGTAGTGAAGGGAAGTCCAGCCTAAAGATGAGGGAGCAGTGGGGTGTGGAAAGTGGAAGGCCAGTAATGAACCTGATAGCTCTGTGGTAGAGGGTGTCCAACTTAGCCAGTGCAGAGGCAGTGCAGTGGCTGTAGAGCAGGTCCGCGTAATCTATTAAAGATAGGAAGGTAGCATGAACCAGTTGAATCTTGGTCTCCTTTGTGAGCAGGTGGTTAATTCTGTAGAATAGTCCTAATCTTGCTTTAGTTTCTTCTGTAGTTCTTTGAGATGGTTGGCGAAGGAAAGTTTATGATCGAGCCAAACTCCTAGATATTTAAATTTAGCTACATACTCTAGTGTTTCTCTAAGAACAGTGGTAATTTGTAGGGTAGCCCCTCCAAGCAGGAATTGCCGCATGCAAGAAGGGGGAGAAGAGCATGGCTTTTGTCTTTTCTCGCATTGAGCAAAAGCTTTTTGTTTATGAGCTGGTATTGTAGAAGGTTAAATTCAGCTTGGAGGTCTTCACAGGCTGCTTCCAGCATGGGACGGCTCAAGTACAGTACAGTGTCGTCCGCGAATAAGTGGATGTTGGCTTTTAAGATGGGGTCATTGATGTTGTTAATGTAGACTGCAAAGAGGAGGGGACCAAGGATAGAGCCCTGGGGCACGCCCAGCATAGGTTTTAATGGAGAAAGATCACCTTCAGCTTTAACCTGCTGTTTCCGCTTCCTCCGAGGTAGTCTGCAAACCAGCACGAGATTTATGGTCCAGGCCTAAGGTGCTTAGGGAGGAAAGAAGCAGGCTGTGATCGACTGTGTCAAATGCCTTACTAAGATCCAAGAAAACAGCACAGACATGCTTCTTGTTGTCAAGGTCTAGGAGCCAATCATTGGTCACCTTAGCTAGGGCTGTTATGGTGCTGTGCTTTGCTCTGAATCCAGACTGAACCGGGTTTAATAGGCTTCTGGATTCTAAGTATACCCCTAGCTGACCACACACTATTTTTTCTAGTAATTTAGACAGGATGGGGAGGAGGGAGATCGGTCTGTAATTATTGAGATCGCAGGGGTCACCTGCTTTTAATAGAGGGATGACATGGGCCGATTTCCATTGGGGGGGGCTACCCTGGGAGAGTGACATGTTGAATAGGTGGGTGATTGGCACCGCAGGCACATGGTAGGCTTTTCAACTAGAAATAATATGATGCAAAAAGGGTTGGCGGTGTCTTTTAACTTTTGTAAACCGTACTGGGGAAAATTCATAACTTTGTTTTGGGTGTTGCTTGGCAACAAACCTGTGTTTTGGATGAAATAAACTTTCAATTCCAGAAATAGGACCACACATTGCAACTGACAGTAGTTCCCGTTTTTTTTCTGTTTTTTTTTTTTAACAAAATGAAAAGTTGGTAGGGTTTTTTTTTTTTTTTCCCTTTTCATTTTGTGACCAGAAAGTAGCACATTTTTGTGATGCATTTGAAACCCTTGACTTGGTTCAAGCCTTGCCAGTGAGCAGGAGTTCTGGTGCCGGGGATTACGACTGGTCAACATACCTAGTCACAGCCTTACATTACACATATATGGGGTATTTGACACTCACAGTGGGAGAAAAGAGGCAGACTGTGGAACATGCCAAATCGTAGAGCTGGAGATTAGAACACTGGGTATTTTGTGCTTTCATATTCACAAAATTTTCTGTTCCTTGAGCAGTACAGACTAATATAAATGTTTGCTTTGAAATCACTGTGTAGATTGAGGGGACATCAGTGCATCCTGTCTCTCTGTGAGGCAGAGGACTTCTGAGTGAACAAGGAGCAGGGCTTCTAATGTTGGACAGCTGGGAGGCATGAAGGTAAGGAAGGGTAGAACATGTGCCCCTCCCCCACCTCGTAAACCCACCTCGTAAGCCACTGGCATATCAATGAAACAAATCTTTGCTGAATACTTTGTTGGAAACTTCCTCACTATGACTACACTTAAGTACTTTCAAACATCAGGTTAAACCTAAGAGACCTGCTTTAATTGCAAATTGTCCTCTTTGTGTGCTTCCCAATTGGAGTCCGTCACAAGCATAGTTAATTTTCTCAAGTATTCTACCTCACAATGGAAAATAATGCAGTCCCTTTCCTACCATTCACCTAGACCTGCTAGTACTTCTCTTAGACAACGCCTGGCCAGGAATAGATACTGGTGTATTCATTGAGATTTACATCCGTGGATACTCTGATGTACTCAGTTTATATAAACAGAGCGGGGAGCCTCCTGGTGCGGCTTGCAGCTGGGTAGCTGGGTATGTCTCCATAGTTGCCTTTTATGGTGGGTAAAGGGAGCTTATTTCCTGAAAGAGGATGCACTCCATGTGTGTGAGGCCTGGTGACACAGGGATGTGCAACGGCAAGACCATGCGCACCAGAACAGTCACAACTTCTTCACCATGACAAGGAAGAAAACGCCTCCTCTGTCTAGATGATGGAAGCACTGGCACTCTTGAACCCATCTAACATCTCCTACTCTATGATCTGTGGGCTTACTGGTGGGATGTCCTCAAACTGAGGGCCCCACTGCTGGGGGCATACCATGGAGGACATGGGCTGGTGTCAAGCTGAGCTGGGTCTGGGAGGCTTCTGGAGGCACCCGAGAGGTCTTGCCCTTGCTGATATAGCAATCCCCTGTTAATACTATTATAGTGAATAGTGACCCCTTGTTACACACAGACATCCATTGCAGTCAAAATGTTGTTGTACCACAGTTCAAAGTTCATGGAACACGGTAATACCATATTGTGATACAATGACATTCTATCTGGTTTTGAGAGTGCATGAGCCAGCAGTTTAACTAAAGGAAAAAATGCTGCGTGCATGTCTCAGAATTCCAACAGCAAATTTTCTGACAGGATGGTGGCTGCTTTTTTTTTTCCGAAAGTGGCAGACGGGCAGCTGGGGCGCATTAAATTCAAAATCATTGTTTTTGTTATGGAACTTATGGGATCACTATACACTATAAAAAAGAGTGGCTGGGCAAACTGTGCCCAACCAGCCTGAGTTGCCGCCTCAGAGTTCTGATTCTGTGTGACCTTTCAAGCTTCATTCTCGAGGTCTAACAGAATCTGAACCCCTCGGTGGCAGCACAGGCTGGTTGTGCACAGTTGCCCAGCAGCTATTCTCTTTATAACACTTTAAGAGACGTGTTGCTATGTCGCCACTCTCGGAGTGCACCAAAAGTGACAGTTAAACTATATCGATTGTTAGCGGCACCAGAGCAGGTACAGGCAGATCAACCATCAATAACACAAATGGTAAGAAAAATAATACACTAAAATGTACCCAACAGGCTGTAATGGAATCTCAGGATTCTGGTGACAAATATAAACCACACATGCTTCACATTTGTGGTTCATAAATGCCCCTAAAACTCCTTGATGCCATTGCAGCTGCACTATGTTGTATATTGTTCCTTATATTAGGTACATGTGTGTACTTTATTCCTTATATTAGGTACACTTGTGTGTACTTTATTCCTTATATTACGCAAGGTTGTGTGTACTTTATTCCTTATATTAGGTAAGGTTGGGTGTACTTTATTCCTTATTACACAAGGTTGTGTGTACGGTATTCCTTATATTAGGTAAGGTTGGGTGTACTTTATTCTTTATATTACGCAAGGTTGTTTGTACTTTATTCCTTATATTAGGTAAGGTTGGGTGTACTTTATTCCTTGTATCATGTACACATGGGTGTACTTTATTCCTTATTATGTAAGGTTGTGTGCACTTTATTCCATTATATTATGTACAGTGGGTGTACTTTATTCCTTATTATATAAGGTTGGGTGTACTTTATTCATTATATCATGTACACTTGGGTGTACTTTATTCCTTATTATGTAACGTTGAGTATACTTTATTCATTGTATCATATACACATGAGTGCACTGTATTCCTTACATTATGTATATGTGGGTGCACTGTATTCCTTATATTATTATTTGGGTTTCGATTACCAGGTAAGTGTACTAGACAGTAATATGCCTATTTTCAGGCATGACCCAGGAGAGTACAGTTACAATCAATAGTCGTAAAACATGTAGATTAAAGCAAAAATAATTACAATTAAACACGTAAATAGGTATCTAGTTACAATATGCAAACAGAAGATATTCATATTCAAAACAGTGCATGGATCTGGGTATCAAGGAGAAACCAGTAAAACAGAGACAGATATAACAACAGATACAACCGAAACAGAAGGTGCAACATTCGTGATGTGCATCAGATAATTAAGTAAGTAGCGCTAACACTAATCATTGTTACAAGTAATGAAAACTGCACAAAGAGCAGCAAAAAAAATGGAACAACAAAAGTTAGGATGCAGAAATAGACCAGCAGAAAAGTGTCAGGGTTAGGTAGAATAGAGTAAGGGATGGCATCAGTAGGTATGTTGGTCATGGAGACAAAAAACAGGTACAAGAGTCAGACGCAATGAGATGGTGGTATAGCTCCCTTTTGAAACAGGCATGAGAGGGGAAGAGCCAGAGGGCTACCAGGAGGGGGTCCAATAATTTGGGGCAAAGTGGGAGAAGGCCTGAAACTCCATGTTGACAGTACACATGGGAGTAGTTAGAAGGGACTGATCACCTGAGCAGAGGGGATAAGCTGTAAGGTGCCGCTGTATTATGCACTGTGTTTTAATGCTTGATGGCCAAAGTGAGTGTATGAAAGCTTAAAAGTAAGGTTTATAAAAAGTACAAGCCTTGCCGTCAGGCACTAGTTGAAACTGACATTATTTTGACCTGGTGTTGAGTACGTGATGGAAAGAGTGTACTAAACCTGTAAGTCTTATTTGTTTAATGTGCTATTTATTAGTTATCTGCATACCTTTTAATAGGCCATTTTTTAAGTTTTTAGCTTTATTTGCTTTTATTTGACTATTTGTATACCTTCTCTGGAAGCAGCTATTAGGCAGAGTGTACAATGTATATAAACTGGCTGAATTAGCCAGAGTTGAGTTGCAAATCTGGACATTTTAAGAACCTGCCGTCAGCTTCCAAGAGAACGGGCAATATTTATGCTTTATTATCTTGTAAACTATTGCCAGCTATATTTTTATTATAGTGCTTGTAATGCTAATGTCTATATGCTGAAATAAACCTTTTTTAGGTGAGAAAACAAGGGCCCCTTCCCCATTGTAGAGAAGAACAGTCCCTCTGTATATCTAATTAAGATGACCGGAAAGAAAAATGCTGTCATACTGATATGGTTTCACATTAATCAGCTGAAATCAGTAAACTAAGGAACAGATATTAACCTTGATGTTTTTATTGTAGGTGTACATAGTAGTGAAATGATGTGGGTGTGGCTACTCCTATATGTGTCAGTATCCACTGGCCTACACATACGGATGCCAATTCAAAACATCACGTGTAAGCCCCAGCAATCACTAACTTTATTGACTTCATATGACTGGGACCCTGAGGACAATTTATATGATAGGGCTTACTGGAATGTAACATGGACAAAGGACAATGGTACTATTATAGCAGATGGAGGACAGTGTGCGTGCTTAACCAAATGTCCGCAGAGAATCTCATGTACTTTGGGGTATAGCACTCAAGCCCCTGTCCTACTATATCGAAATACGGGGTCTTTAACCATTAAGAAGGCTCAAGTGACTGATACTGGCACCTACACCAAGCAAATTAAGTACTGTATACGGGCCACAAATTGGTCAGCGGACCCGGACTGGTGCCAAAAGACTACTTGGAATACTACTAAAAGATTGGTCCACATACAAGAGTAGCTCCTCAATGTCCTAATGTAATGCAGGGACCACCTAGTGGACTGACATCATCAGCAGTAAAAAAGACTCTAATTAACAATGTACAGTATATTCGATTATCAGTGGTGCTTAATTTTTCTGCTTCAGACTTAAACACCATTGAACAATGTACTCACAAAAATGTGTCAAAGTTTTTTGCTACCATGTTAGTAAATATGGTTAGCACTTTTCATGCCAAACAAATGAAATGGGATACAAAAGGTCCTGTACGTAGGAAAAATGTTAGTGAAAGTAGATATAGGAGGAAAAGGGACCGTGAGGATACATTACAGGTCTGTTTGGATCAGGCATAAGTATATGGTGTCACAACCCCAGTCAGCAGGTCAGCCCTCTGCTCCCAAAGTGCCAACCTCTGAGCGTAGTATTGTGAACAGTTAACAGAACAAGGTAACCCTCTTGTATGTTTTGTGGGTTTGAGTCACCTTGTCCCAAGTTCTGGAGGGATTCAAACTGATAACCTCTTGTTAGCTACCCAATTGTCAGGTTCAGATAATTCTGTCTTCGGGGGGCCAGATATCTTTGCCTACGGGCACCTAACCAGGTATTACAAAATGAACCATTAGAACTCTATGCAAGACCTAGAGAACTCTTACCTGTTTCCCAGTTTGGTACCGCAGTAAGCTCATGCAAGTGTCAACTGTAACCATCTGAGCTTCACTTATAAAAAAAGAAGTTTCCAGGCACACCAGGCAGTTTCTGTTTTTTAAATATATATCTGTACTTTAAAATAGGTAAAAATAGGAAAACAGTAAATATAGAACAAGATATCCCAACACATACAATCTTAAAAACAAAACAGGTTTAAAAGTGCAAATTCCTACAACCCATACACTCAGACTGGTCTTATCTAATGTATCCTTACTTTCTTAATCTTTCAGTGCTTTGATGTTCCTCTTTCTTAGTCAGAAAATGAATGTCTCTCTCTGTGACTCTAAGGTCTGTTCAGTATATTTAAAAGCAATCTTGAGCCGGCCTTCTCTCTGAGGTCACCTAACTCCACCTTGGTGTATTAAAATTTATATTTTATAACACAGGATGTCCTAATAAGATATTTAAAAAAAATTGGTGACATCAGTGAATCTCCTCTCTTCATGTGACTTCTCCAAACCAGTCTGTGATCTGCTTCACACAGATATCAAAGTCTCTTTGATGTAATTACTGGCTTCCTCTGACGACACTCCAAACAAATGCATATGCACCTTTCCTCATGACACCTAGTGCAAATCAAAGGATTTCCCTGAGGATGTCATACAATAGGATATATTAGTTCCTGGCTTCAAAGCAAACTGACAAAGCTAATTACATCCCAGATATCTGTAGTTTAACCTACGTCCTGTCCTTTGAACTATACCTGGGGGTTGATGTGTCAGTTTAGCAAGACAGTAGTTTCTCCTGACAGACAGTCCCCTACATATTTTATATTGCAGAAAAAATATCATAGGGTAATCGGAACCAGCTGTCCCAGTGTCACATATGGAACCGGGCAGACTTGGATGCTCTAACAGAGCATACTGCCCAGTCGCAAAGTAAAATAGCATGGAAAGCTGTATTGCCCCTGGCAGTTAATCAAGAGGGTTTGGCTCAGGAAAAATGCTTGACTGTATATAATATGTGTGAAATTGCTAACCTTTTTAAAGAAGTACAAAATAAGATTAATGAAATTATTCAAGATCATAATCAGCAAAAACAAAATAAGACTATAGCATCATCTAGTGTATGTACAGCTTATGGATCATATGTACTTACAACTATCACTAAGCTTTTTGAGCAACTCGAGCTGGGAAACTTCCAGATATGGTATCAGATGCCCAAATTAAGTTATGGTACTGTCCCATGATCAATAGAACTGACAATAACTGCTTAGAACAGTGCACTAAGCATGAGATGCCACCCATCTCGGTGATAAGGAGGCTTGCTACCACAATGCCTCACAAGCCTAGATTCAATTGCCAGCCTAGCTGCACCCTTTACCAAACTATGGTGGTCTCCTTCACTGTAAAAATTCCACAAGTGGATGTGCAGGCTCAAATATTCAAAAGAGTGGTTAAGATACATTCAGAGGGACGGTTACTCAAAGGCTATTATGCCAAGCGGGTTAACCCCTCTAAATTTGTGCTATGAAATAATAATGACACCTGGATGCAACCTAATCGCCACTGCTGCAGGGATCTTAAGGACATTTGGCTATGTAACTGTGATGTATTGTCATTAGCCAGTCCTGTCTGTGGGCTGGAACCACTAGAGGGGCAATTTAATGAGTCAGTCCTGTGTCCAGAGCAGTTGTCCAAATGGACTACTGAGCAGATACAGATCACTTGTAACGGTACCAACCAATATTGTGGGGTCACTAATCTTCCCTTTATGACTCACCAAGGACTTCAGTGTCCAATCCCTTATCCAAATATTTGCTTTGTGCCCCTTGAGGACACTCGGATAGGAAACCAAATCATACATCCTATAGTCAAATACTTCTCCACTTATTACATCAACAGCTCCGCCCCTAGACAAACCATGATGATTAAAGAATATGCCCCACCATTTGGAGTACCCATACCACCCTTAACATTAAATGTGCAAAAGTTACTTGATAGGAAAGATATCAATCTCATTCAAATTGAGAATTTGGCCAAAAGGGTTCAGGCCATTGCTAGAAAATTAATGCATGACAGAGATCTGGTGACCATGTTCTCCAGCTCATGGGTGACACTTACATTTAAGGGCTTACTACTATTACAAGTTGTATTGGTGTTCATTTTATTAATTTCCCTCTGCAAAATGCATATCATGATGAGACACATGAAAAATGAAATGTTTATAATCAGAGCTACAGGTATCACTCGCTCTGTGCTATAGCTTACGCCATGTGAAGGATCGCGTTCTGTCTTTCTCTCCTTCAAGTGGGGGACTGTAAGGTACTGCTGTATTATGCACTGTGTTTCAATGCTTGATGGCCAAAGTGCGTGTATGAAAGGTTCATGAAAGGTTCAAAGTAAGGTTCATAAAAAATACAAGCCTTGCGGTCAGGAGCTAGTTGAAACTGACATTATTCTGACCTGACATTATTCTGACCTGATGTTGAGTACGTGATGGAAAGAATGCACTAAACCTGCAAGTCCTATCTGTTCAATAAGCTATTCAGTAGTTATTTGTTCAATAGGCTGTTGATTATCTCTATTCATTAGCTAGCTGCATACCTTCCAATAGGCCATTCATCAGTTCTTAGCTCTATTCATTCGCTCTCATTTGAATATTTGCGAACCTTCTCTGGAAGCAGCTATCAGGCAGAGTGTAAAAATGTATATAAAAACTGGCTGAATTAGGCAGAGTTGAGCTGCAAATCATGACATCCTAAGAACCTGCCATCAGCTTCCAAGAGAACGGGTAATATCTATGCTCTATTATCTTGTAAATTATTGCCAGCTATATTTTTATTATAGTGCCTGTAATGCTAATGCCTATATGCTGAAATAAACCTCCTCCAAGTGAGAAAACAACATCCCACTGTGTGGTACTGCATTTATACTTCTCTCAATACTGGGATCCCAGGGTCATAAGTCCAAATGCTGCAAGAATCTTACAAAGCCAGGTCAAGGGGTTTCAGAAGGGCAGCTAAAGAGGAGGGGACACCAGTCCTAATTTTGTCAGTAAGGGCACCCAGAGCAAAGGAGCAGTTTGCCTCAAGAGATAGCCAGTTTAGTTTAGAGTAAAACTGACAGTGGTGAGTAAGTCAATTGGCCAAAACAAAACAACAGGGGCTTGAGTCTCAAAAAGGCCCTTAGAGTGACGCAAGCAGTGACAATGGCAGCTTGCATCAAAGTTTGGTGCACCAGGGGCCCTGCACTTGATTCTCTTACAGGTAGGGTCCCTGTGTCAAAGTCTCACAGCTTGCGAAAGCTGTGGCCATGTGCCAAACAGACGGCACAACTGTAGGGGACTGCAGAACAGCCAGATGGGTACGTGAAAATGTATGCTGTGACAGCAGAACTATATTATAACTAATCGTCATGACAACAACATGCCAGTATGTACAGCTGCTTCAGACATTGCTTATATGTACCTAACATGCAATGTCTAAGGCACCCGTAAATACTGTCAACTTGTCTTCTTGACGATGAGGTATAATATACAGTAGTTATGCTGCCACAGCATATAAAAGCATGTCAGTGTTTGGCTTCTGTGCAGTAACCACCCTAGTAGCTAGAACTGGAGCACCCATGGGAGGCTCACGGACCATTAGACCAGCCCTGGCTGGTTTAATGGCTGTTTGTTTGACAGCAATGTCCACTTTTGTGAACGCTGAAAGAGGGGATGGTGCAGCATTGTCCTGGCACATGCTTCCTTTCACCATGCTGTATCCCATTTTGTTCCACAAGGCTGGTGCAAGACCCCCCTGGTGCATGCAGCCTGTGGTTGTGAATTGCTGTCAGCGCAATTCCTGATGCAAGCCTCTTCTTATGTCATTCTGTATGATGCAAGCTCCTTCTATCATCCAGAATGCTTTGAGAATCAGGCCCCAGATGTTATTGTACATAGTGTCCCATTTGTGAATGATTTATTATGTACACTTGGGTGTACATTATTCCTTATATTATGTATAATTGGGTGACTTTACTGTTTATACTATGCACACTTGGGTATGCCTTATCCTTAGGCACATGTGAGTGTACCTACATAGAAACATAGACTCTGTCAGCAGATAAGGACTGCCAGGCCCATCCAGTCTGCTAATAAGTCCGATACCTGATGTCGACCTCTAACCCTATCTGATTGGTGGCTTCCCCTCCCTCTGCCCCACCTCTAAGGTTCCTTTATGCCTGCCCCAGGCACGTTTAAATCCCTCCACAGTGCTTGTTCCCACCACCTCCTGTGGCAGACTATTTCATGAGTCCACCACTCTCTCCATGAAGAAAAACTTTCTCTCACATTCTCTCTCAACCTGCCCCCCTCCAATTTCATAACATGCCCCCTCCTTCTTGTACTCCTCCTCCTGTACTGGAAGATGTCTTCCCCCACACCTTATTAATGCCCTTTAAGTACTTGAACATTTCTATAATGTCCCCCCCCAGCGAGTACATGTTGAGGTCCTTTAATATCGCCTCATCTTGTAGTGCAAGTCCTGTACCATCTTAGTCACCCTTTTCTGGACCACCTCCACCCTGTCAACGTCCTTACGAAGATGTGGCCTCCAGAACTGCACACAGTTCTGTAGGTGAGACTTGACCAGTGTTTTATACAAAGGCATCATGACCTCCAACATTCTGCTAGTGTTACCTCTGCTCACGCACCCCAGCATGCTGGTGGCCCTCCCTACAGCATTAGTACTCTGCTTTGACATTTTCCGGTCATCTGAAATAATAACCCCTAGGTCTCTTTCCTCCCTGGTGATTGTCAGCAATTCCCCAGCCCCCCCCCAAATCCTGTGAATCCTGCAGCTCTCTGGGAAAACTAAAGTAAGGTGCCTGCCTGGTGCCATGGCTTGGAGGGACAGGAAGCGCATCCTCAGGATCACTACAACAGCTGCAAGGGATTCTGAGCTGGACGTAATTGTCCACCTAGGGACAAATGACTTGGCTCATCATGAGGTTAGAGCAGTGCAGGAGGACATTGCAGAGTTGGGGAAGGGCCTAAGACAAGTAGCACACACAGTATCCTTCTCAGAGGTGCTGCTCGTCAAAGGCATGGGTGAGGCGAGGGTAATTGGCACCATGCAGTTTAATGAATGGTTGGAAAAATGGTGCGGAGCACAGGGGTTTGTCTTCATTGGGGACTGGGGTTCCACCTGAGGACACCAGCCTATACTGGCAGGATGGTCTGCATCTGTCCAGGAAGGAACAAGTCTTTTGAGCAATCGGTTTAAATGCTTCATTGGCAAGCTTTTAAACTAGTCAAAGGGGGAGGCACTGACAAGCAGCAGAAAAATTCCAGCCTCCCTACAAAACAGGGTACTAAATGAGAAAAAGACCAAGGTAGAACGGTCAGTGGGGATGCTGCAACAGAAGGTAAAGCCATCAAAAATGGAGAGCAGTGAGTACCAAAGCCGTAGTCTAGGTAACAAGCTTCCTGAATTAGTGGCCTTGATGGAGGAGGAACATCTGGATATCGGGCAGTCATAGAAACATGGTACACACAAAACCATGACTGGGACGTAAACATACTAGGATACACTATCTACAGGAGGGACAGGGAGGGTAAAAGAGGAGGAGGAGTAGTTCTTACATAAAGGAAGGAATAAAAGCAACAGAACAAAAGGGTAAACAGGGAGGAGAAAGAAGCACTGTGGGTAAATTTAGAGACAGGCAATGGCACCCACAATCCGCACAGGGTTAGATACAGACCTCCTTCTCAGGGGGAGGAAATGGACAAGGAAATGATAGAAAGTATACTTAGAATGGCAGAAAAAGGGGAGATACTGCTGATGGGTGATCTGAATATGCCAGATGTTAACTGGAGTGCAGTTGCAGCTGCCAGTTCGAAGAGTGCAGTTATTCTAGATGCCCTACAGGGGGCATGCCTTAGACAACTAGTACTGGAGCCCACTCGAGAGGGAGCAATATTAGACTTGATACTCTCAAATGGAGATGGAGAGAGGATCACAGATGTAGAAGTGGGTAGCCATCTGGGAACTAGCGACAGTCGAACAGTATGGTTCACAATAAACACAGTAATAGAGTCAAGCCATACAAAGACAAAAGTACTGGACTTTAGGAGGGCTGACTTTGCCATAATGGGTGAGTGCCTAAGGAATGCACTAGCAAATGGGCAGGAAGGAGGGGTGGAAGAACAATGGGGAATAATAAAAACTGCCATCACAGAGGTAACAAGCCTTTGTCTGAAGCAAATAAATAAAACAAGACAATATAAGAAACCACTATGGTTCTCAAAGGAAGTGGCAGTGAAGGTTCAAGAGAAAAAGAAAGCATTCAGGAAGTACAAGGAATCGCAGAAGGAGCAGGACAGAGAACTGTATCAGTTAAAGCAAAAGGAGGCTGGGAAGGCAGTCAGAAAAGCAAAGGCCCAAACCGAGGAAAATATAGCCAACCTCAGTTAAGAAGGGGATAAAACCTTTATAGGTACATCAGGGAGTGAAGGAAGACCAAGGGAGGATAGTGAGCCTTAATAAAGGGGAGGGAGGGTGGGCAGAGGAGACTGTGAAAGGCAGAGATACTAAACAAATATTTTTGCTCAGTATTTACGAAGGAAGAGGGGAGATACATAAAACAAACAGTAGTAACACTCTGGATACAGAAGTTGATACCGCCCATTTACAGAAGAAAGGGTTCTGAAAGAACTCTTAAAACTGAAGGTGGACAAAGCAAGGGGCCTGATGGGATTCATCCCAGAATTCTAAAAGAACTAAGGGTAGAACTAGTGACACCACTGACTACCCTTTTAACAAATCATGGGAGGATGGGGTGGTACCGAGGACTGGAGGAGGGCAGATGTGATTCCCTTCACAAAAGTGGGAGCAAGGCAGAAGCAGGAAACTACAGACCTGTTAGTTTAACCTCAGTGATAGGGAAATGATGGAATCACTTCTAAAGGAAAGAACTGTCGAGTATCTAGAGGCCAGAGGGGCACAGGACCCTAGGCAGCATGGATTCACAGCCGGAAGGTCATGCCAGATGAATCTAATAGATTTCTTTGACTGGGTGACCAAAGTAGTAGATCAGGGAGGGGCTGTGGACATGGCCTACCTAGACTTTAGCAAGGCATTTGACACAGTCCCACACAAAAGATTAATATACAAGTTAGCCAGCCTGGGAGTGGGTCCCAAGATGACAGCCTGGGTAAAGAATTGGCTGGAGAATAGGACACAGAGAGTTATAGTAAATGGAGTCCACTCAGAAGAAAGGAGGTTACTAGTGGGGTACCGCAGGGTTCAGTATTAGGACGGTCCTCTTCAATGTCTTTATAAGCGACATTCAGAAGGACTGGAAGGAAAATATGTCTCTTTGCAGATGACACTAAGATCTGCAACAGAGTTGATGCACAGGGTGGGTGGAAAGAATGAGAAGGACTTGGCAAGGTTAGAGGAATGGTCAAATGTATGGCAGCTTAGATTCAATGCTAGAGTGCAAGGTAATGCACCTGGGAAACAAAACCCAGGGAAGAGTACACAATGGGGGTGAGATACTAACAACAACAAGAATGGAAAAGGGACCTGGGGGAGTCATATCAGATGACCTAAAGATGGGCAAGCAATGTGAAAGGGCAGCAAGGAGGGCTGGGGGGATACTGGGATGCATAGGAGAGGCATCACCAGTAGAAAACGGGAAGTTATTATCCTCTGTACAGACAGCTGGTGAGACCCCATCTGGAGTACTGTGTGCAGTCTCTGGAGACCCAATCATGAAAGACATAGACAGGATGGAAGCTGTCCAGAGGAGGGAGACTAAAAATGGTGCAGGGTCTGCACCGGAAGTCGATGAAGAGAGACTTAAGGAGCTTAATATGTATAGCCTCGAGGAAAGGAGGGAGAGGGGGACATGATAGAAACTTTCAAGTACCTCAAGGGAATCAACAAAGTCCAAGAGGGTAGCATCTTTCAAAAAAAGAGGTGTGCAAGAACAAGAGGGCACAATTTGAAGATAGAGGGGGTGGCTCAGAGGTAATTTAAGGAAGTATTTTTTCACAGAGAGGGTTGTGGATGCATGGAACGGCCTTCCGGAGGAGGTTGTGGAGTCAAAATCAGTGGGGAACTCAAGCATGCATGGGATAGTCATAAGGCAATTCTGGGGGTTGGGGGTAGGAAGAAGTAGGCTGCTGGTTAACTAGGATCTGCAGCTTATCCAGTAGGTAGGGAAATGGGCAGACTGGGTGGGCCAAGCTGTCCTTATCTGCCGTCAAATTCTATGTTTCTATGTTTCTCTGCAGGGTCTCTTCGTTCCAGGTACATGATCTTGCACTTCTTAGAGTTAACTTTAGTTGCCACCCTTCAGACCATTTTTCAAGCTTGCCCATGTCGCTTTTCATTGTCTCCGTCCCATCTGGCATATTCACCATGTTACAGATCTTGGTGTCATCTGCAAACAGGCAGACCTTTCCTCCAGCCCTTCTGCAATGTCACTAATGAAGACATTTGAACAGGACTGGCCCAAGGACTGATCCCTGAGGTACTCCACTGGTCACCCTCCTCTTCCCCGATTGTATCCCATATACCACCACCCTCTGCCTCCTGTCTGTTAGCCAGTTTCTAACCCAGTTTATCACCTTATGCCCCATGCCTAGACTACCCATTTTGTTCATTAGCCTCCTATGTGGGACGGTGTCAAAGGCCTTGCTGAAATCAAATACTTCCTTCATCACCCAGTCGAAGGAATCTATTAGATTTGTCTGACATGACCTATGCTCTGTGAATCCATGTTGTCTCAGGTCCTCAGCACCATTGGATTGCAGATGTCCCCCAGTTCTTTCCTTTAGCATTGCCTCCATGGGCTTCCGCACCACTGAGGTGAGTCTGACCGGCCTATAGTTCCCCGCTTTCTCCCTACTGCTGGATTTGTGTAGCGGAACCACATACGCCCATACCTTATTTCTTGTATTATATATTGTTGTATGTTGTTCCTTATATTACATACACTTTGGTGTACTTTATTCCTTATATTATGTACATATGGGTGTATGTTCCTTATATTATGTACATGTGGGTGTATGTTATTCCTTATATTATGTACATATGGGTGTATGTTATTCCTTGTATTATGTACATGTGGGTGTATGTTATTCCTTGTATTATGTACATGTGGGTGTATGTTATTCCTTGTATTTTGTACATGTGGGTGTATGTTATTCCTTATATTATGTACATGTGGGTGTATGTTATTCCTTGTATTATGTACATGTGGGTGTATGTTATTCCTTGTATTATGTACATGTGGGTGTATGTTATTCCTTGTATTATGTACATATGGGTGTATGTTCCTTTTATTATGTACACTTGAGCATACTTTATGTTATGTACAGGTTGGTGCACTTTTTTTTCTAATTTACTCCCATTCCCCACCCCGGGCCACGGTGTACACATGCATGCATATATGTGCATGGAGTCGCATGCACCCACCAGGATCCGGTGGCCACTTCTGCCCCTCCTCAGACTTGTGTCACCACTCCTATCTGCCTGCGCTACCCACCGGACCTCCATCCAGTGGGAGTGGGCATCCACCCCGATGGAAGAGAGAGCCATAGTTCGATCTTGTTCCAACCCCCCCCAAGCCGGCACCCCAGCGGACCGAGGTCATTCCTGAACCCAGGTCACTGGCGTGATGCGAGGTAAGGTGCCAGTGACTCAGCTCTCTGTGCCACCAGGTCAGCCAGGTGAGTGCACTTTATATCAGGTACACTTATGTGCACATCATTCTGTATATTACATACACTGGGGTGTACACTGTTCCTTATGTTATGTACACTTGGGTGTACACTAATCTGTATATTACGTACACTGGGGTGTACACGGTTCCTTATGTTATGTACACTTGGGTGTACATTATTCTGTATATTACGTACACTGAGGTGTACACTGTTCCTTATGTTATGTACACTTGGGTGTACATTATTCTGTATATTACATACATTGGGGTGTACACTATTCCTTGTATTATATACACTTGGGTGTACTTTGGTCCTTATAGTGTATGCGCTAACACCAAGCCGCAGACGGAATACCTTGTTTACTCTTGCATGCTAGTTTTGTTTATTCTGAGCTTCTGTGTCAGTGTGCTACAAGTAACCAGCCTGGCACTGCCTTTCTTTACTTTGTGTGCCACTTTCTGTACTGTTTTATTCTGTGCTGTACTGCTTTGTTTTGTATAGAGCTGCTCTCGTTCTGCTCCTCGGGGGACAGTTTTATGCTGCCTACTGAAAAGTGATTTGGAGGATTATTAAAAGCTGTCTGCCATCCCAATTCCTACTTGCAGTTGTTCTACAGTAGGCTTGCCAGAGACTGCATTACTTATCTTTGGCTCTCGTATGGATCTGTCCTGATTCGCAAGGGGCAACAACTCTCCATGGAAAATTTGAGACTAGTTCGTCTATTTATTTATATATTTATTATATTTATTTATTTCAGTCTTGAGATTATTACCTTTGAGCCAAAGGCTCTTTTACATAGGCTGCACGTCATATCAAAGAACAGAAGCAAACAGTATAGTGAGAAAATGCATAGTGATCCTAGGAGTAAAGGTAACAATAAAATAGGCACATATGGATTTAAGTTATAAAAACAGGCATTTTGCAAACATACAGCAGTTAGGAGTAAGCTTAACTAGCAAAAAGGGCATTAGGGTTGGGATGCGGCTACAGGAGGAAAAAGATGCAGCTAAGTGGCATTGTCAGAGACAAAATGAGGGATAAACGACAACAACTAGGGGCACGGTCTTACAGGATAGACAGAAGCTAAGGGCTAGGGCCTAACATTGTTCCAGAGCAGGGATACAGCCAAAGGAGGCATTTTATGAGCGGGGGGGTACGTTTCCAGGAGGGGAATATCAGCAACCAGGAAAAATTACAGGACCGGCACCAGCACACTCTTGGACTGGATCCTTACCAGTCACCCATCGCGGATATCTAACACTAATGTCCTTCCTGACTCTCTCAGCGATCACTCTCCTGTTAGCTACACCTGGTCAAATAAATTAATCAAACAACTACCAAAAACAATCACCAGCAGGGTTCTACCCAGTGGTCACCTTCCTCGACTCAAATCCCACCTCCTCCACCAAGACTGGTCCCCTATCTTCAGTGCAACCAACGTAAACACTGCCCTTGACCACTTCATAAACATCTTCACTGTGGCCTGTGACACGTATGCTCCTATTAAAAAACGCAAAGTCAAATCACTGAGTAACCCTTGGCTCACAGGTGACCTCCTCAGGATGCTAAAAACAAGAGACCACCTATAGGAGCTGGCCAGAAACTCTGGAAAGCAAAACGACATCCAAAACTACAAACGTGCCGCAATGACTGCACCAAAACCATCTGGCAAATGAAGTCTGCCTACTATAAGCATGCCCTCACAAACTCCTGGGGCAATGGTCGGGAATTCTGGAAGAACATAAAGGAACTCACTGGGAATCCACCCAAAACCCCTCCATCAATACTCAACATCAACGGAACCACAACCCTCAACCCAAAAACCATTGTGGATACCTTTAACAAAGCCTTTACCGACCTCAGCGCTGTCCTACCTCAGGACTACTCAAAGATGGTGTAGCCCCCCTGTCTGGAATGAACACTACTCCCACCAGCTCCCCTTGCTTCTACTTCGAAGCAGTCAAGGCTCACCAAGTACGCAAATACGCTACCATAGCCTCTTGGTAAATCAGGTTTCAGTAATGACTCCTCAATCTCAAAATCCTGTCTCTCACACTTGATGAAGTGCTTAGTCCTCTGACCAGAATTTTCAACCTCTCCCTCAGCCTTAGCCAGTTCCCGGACAGATGGAAATCTGCCACTGTCACCCCAGTCCATAAAAGTGGTGACAAAACTGCCCACGATAACTACAGACCTATTTCCCTACTACCCCCACTCTCCAAGGCACTAGAACGCATCATCTTGGACCAGCTCACAGAATACCTGGATACGTACAACATCCTGCAGAAGCAACAACACGTGTTCCGAGGGTCACAGCACCTCCACAGCCCTACTTGAATCTCACTGCACAATCCACAACGCACTCAGATTCTGGTGAACTACTAGGCTCAATCTACATTGACTTAACTAAAGCCTTCGACACCGTCAATCACCGCCTCCTACTTGTCCAGCTTCAGAACACTGGGCTGTCAACCGACACCATTGGCTGGTTTAAGAGCTACCTTGAAGAACGGTCCCAAACAGTAAGAATCGCTGATACCCTGGACCCTAGACCGTCCGTCTGAGTCCCCAGGGCTCCATTCGGGACCCTCCCTTCAGCCTATTCTTAAACTCACTATTGGATAGCTGCCCAGAACAAATAATTCCTGCTACGACATTGCTGTGATCCTCACCTCAGACCCTGATCCAAACCAATACAAAATAAACTTCAGCGGCCTTCTCCTCCATCGAATCCTGGTTCCTAAATCATAAACTGCTTCTCAATCAGAAAAAAAACAAGTCTATGGTCTTTTGCGGCCCCCACAACAAAAACAAACAACTCCATCTCTCCATTGCTACCGAACAAGGAGCCATCCTAGAGCAAACATAATCGTTCAAGTACCTTGGCATCACCCTTGATCCCCACCTCTCATACGCTGTCCATATTAGCAATGTGGCAAAGTCTGCCAATGTGAGGTTAGGCATATTATTCCAGCACAGGAAACACCTAACCCCAGAAGCACTGTCAGTGGCCGTTCAAAGCTCCATTGTCAGCATCATAGACTACGGTCTTATCATATATGGGTCTGCAACTACCACTGCTCTCAAACGTATCGCGACCTCCCTGAATAAGGCCTGTCATCTCATCACTGGCTCACATCGCCATACCACACTTGTGACCTTTATTCTCAATCTGGATGGCTTCAACTGGACAAACGCATAAAATACCAAACCTGCATCATGGCCAAGAAAATCATAATGAGACTTGCCCCACCTGGTGTCTGTGCCCTCCTTAAGCCTAGACATAGGAATGTCACTACAAGGAGATCCAATTCCCATCTACTACATATCCCACAATGTCGCACAACCCAAGGACAAAGATCACTTGCCTATCAGGCATCCAACTGGCTCAACTCTCTTGGCAGTGACATAGTGACCGCTCCAACACTCTGCCTTTTCAAGTCCAAGCTGCGCCTCTCACTGCTTGTATCCTGCGAATGCCCATCTTAACATTTCCACCATTCCAGCTGCACATGCCCCAGAACCCAGCACTTACAATCAGTCTTTGCACCCCTAACACCTTACCTGGCATATTCTCTTGACAAGGCCCCTGGCTGCACTGTCTCCCACCCTCGCCCACCTCCCCCATATCTCCGCCCTGCCCCTGCCTCCCCACCTCCCACTCCCCTTACCCCTGCACCTCCTACCCTCGATCTCCCTACCCTCACTCCCCCTCTTGTCTTGCTCATAGCTCAAGTCTTTGTACTGGTTATTACATGTCTGTAATTCAGTGACGTTATGTTTGTAACTAAAAATGATGACTGTTGCACATGCTGACGTGGAACCTTTGTAAAAGAGCCTCGGCTCAAAGGTATTGTAATCCTAGATTGAAATAAATAAATAAAAAAATAAAAGATAAATGTGGGCTGTGTCATTCAGTTTAAGAGTGCACTCCAGATGGGCAATCAGTGCAGGAACTGATGATGCCCTCTATGGAACAGCAAGCATAGTTTTTTTTTTTTTTTTAACTTTCTTTTTATCCCTCCTAACCTGCCCTCATTGTTCCACTCCTTCGGGCCTCTCATACCATCCCCTGCCTCAGTCCTGGGGTCTGCCCCTAGAGTATCCCCGGCTACTCCACTGGTCCCTTCAAGCACCCGGATAACCTCCCGGGTGGGGTGAGGAAGGACCAACCTTCCTCCTTCTCAGTGGAGCACCTTCACACTGCAGGGACTGCCCATAGATCTTGTGGCTGGATGGCTCGGAGTGGCCGTCATCTAGGACCTCCGAGGGATGTTTTCTGATTTTTTTTCTTAGTGGTCCCATTCCATCCCCTTAGGACACTGGCTTGGGCGGGTTACGTGCTGATGCACTACGCCCGCCAAGTGCCTGACAGCATCCTCCCCAACTTCAACGCCCTAGGAGCTGCCAGTGCCCCCATAAGTTGGTGCTTCCATCAACCCTCAAGGACATCGGGTGCATGAAGGAGCCCCGGTAACCCTCCTCGAAGGAGGAGAGCATCTGATGGGACGCTTGATCCTCCTTCCCCCTGCCGACCTGGGCTCATTCCTGAATCCAGGTCACTGGCATGAAGTGAGGTGTGGCATCCAGTGCCTCAACCCTCAGCGCCACTGGACTAGCAGCAAGCATAGTTTGATGCTGGGGTTGGTTAATGGGGACCTTAGGAAGGCAGGTAAGTTATAGGGTAGAGTTTAACTGGGCAACCTCCCACTTCATCCATGAGGTAACCAGAAAGTAATAGATTTAGTAGCAGTTGCCTTTACTGGAGTGGGCTGGAGCAGATCCCAGACCTTCATTTTGGTTTGAGTCTAGAGGCAATAACCTTGGACATGTACAGACCTTAGTGGTGCTCCTGGGTTATCACAAACCCCCATATATCCATGCTTGTTAGAAGTTGAACCCAATACAGAGGGGCCAGCAGGAGGTGAATGAAACATGCAGTAGGCTCCTCTCCACCTCCTGGCAGGCTGGGTTGCCTTACTTGCCACATGTCTGTCCCCTGATGGCTCAGAGGAGGTAGGGACAGGTTCCCCAGCAGCATTATAGAAAGGGGGAGGTGTTGGCAATGATCGTAGCATCACTGCACTGGCACTGATATCTCCGACATGGGACTTAAAAAACAGGGAGAAACATAGAATTTTACGGCAGATAAGGACCACTTAGCCCACCTAGTCTGCCCATTTCCCTACCTAACGGATAAGCTGCAGGTCCGAGTTAACCAACAGCCTACTTCCTCCTCCCCCCCCAGAATTGCCTTATGTTTGTCCCATGCATTCTTGAATTCCCCCACTGTTTTTGACTGTATGACCTCCTCAGGAAGGCTGTTCCATGTATCCACAACCCTCTCTGTGAAGAAATACTTCCTCACACTACCTCTGAGCCATCCCCCCTCTATCTTCAAATTGTGCCCCCTTGTTTTTGCACATCTCTTTTTCTGAAAGATGCTACCCTCTTGGACTTTGTTGATAACCTTAAGGTATTTGAAAGTTTCTATCATGTCCCCCCTCTCCCTCCTTTCCTCGAGGCTATACGTCTTTAGTTCCTTTAGTCTTTCTTCATATGTCTTCTGATGCAGACCCTGCATCATTTTGGTTGCCCTCCTCTGGACAGCCTCCACCCTGTCTATGTCTTTGTGGAGATGGGGTCTCCAGAACTGTACACAATACTCCAGATGTGGTCTTACCAACTGTCTGTACAGTGGGCCAACAACTTCCTGTTTTCTACTGGTGATGTCTCTCCCTGTGCATCCCAGTATCCCCCAGCCCTCCTTACTGCCTTCTCACATTGCTGGCTCACCTTTAGGTTGTCTGAAAGAGGAATTATACAGTAACTGCTGGAAAGAAATGGGTTGCCTCCATGCAAGAGAGGATTACAAAGCAGCATAGATGGATCGCAAGACTAGAATTAAGGAAGTGGAGGGGGCTGAAAACCAGGATAGCAGTAGGAGCTGTGAACAACTCCAAAGATTTCTCCAAGTACATAAATGGAAAGAAGAAGGTGAAGGAAGGGTTTGGGCTCCTGAATACACATGTCATACACAAGCTGCATTGCTGCCTGTTTTGGGACAGGAAGCAGAGGGTTGTGATTGGGAGGCACTACTCCAAGTTGAGAGGGGTACTTAGTGGTGTCCCTCAGGGACTAGTGCTGGGGCCACTGTTGTTTACATTTTATCAGTGATCTGGAAGCTGGAATCCCCTGCACACTGCTTAAGTTCACTAATGACACTATACTGCCCAGGGTGGTGGTGGACTCCACTGAGAACAGGGACAAATTTCAGGTGGGCATAAACAAGCTGGCAAACTGGTCAGACTCCTGGGGCCAGATATTCAGAAGTTAGCACAGGTGCTAAGGGGTGTTTACATTAACCGGGTTTTGTGCCTGATTTTTGGGTGGTGTCTACATTCAGAGCTATCACAGCATGGGCAAAACCCATTAGCGGCCAAGCGCTAACTTACCACCGCACCCATGCAAATGAGGGGACCAGCCCCTGCATATGGGTGCAGCGGCAAATTCAAAGGTTTTCACAGGTGGTAACTGACACCCAAATGTGTGCAAGGTGCCACCTTTGCAAACCCCGATTTAATGGGATGTAAGGCATTGGTGGCAGTCAGTGTTACTGTAGCCACCTGCCCCCAAACCCCGGCCCATGTAAACTATGGAAGCCCTGGTGTCCAGTGGCACTCCCCCGATCCCCCAGCCCAATAAGTGTAGTGATTTCCCTGGAGGACAATGTCACACCCCACTGTCCGATTGCTGCTGCTGTAATGATTAAGATGTTTCTGGTGAGTAGTGCCATCCCCTGATGTCCTAGCCCCATAATGATTAAGTTGTTCCTGGTGGGAGCACGACAGATCGCTCCCGCGATTTCGCTCTGCGACATTTCGCTCCCGACTGTACGCTCCTGCGACAAGTCATACCGATCGGATCACACTATGGCGACAATTCGCTTCCGTTTCCCGACAATAACACTAAAGCTGCTTACCAATATGTTTCCTGTGTCCCGCACCTGTCTCATTGTTATGTATTTCTAAATTTAGTTAGTGCTTTCTTAACAAAAAGGGAAAAATATCGTAGTATGGCTGCATTATTGTAAGCTAGCAGCTGTCTCTTAGAGAAGTGTAAGTACAATTACAGTGGTTGCTCCTTCCTCTGACAGTGCTGTTCATCTGTGAGAGCTTAGGGACTATAAATGATTTCCGCTGGTAGATATGTGAAGACAACTAATTCTATCTGTGAACTTATGGAGCAGTGTAACAGCAGAGACAGTAGAAAGGAAGACAATGCTAGCCTTTAAAGTGAAACTGGAGACATTTCTGCAAAACAATTCGAGGGTACCTTGAGTTGTAAACTGTCACAAGAAGTGCAGCTGCACTTAAGTGATAACGGGGGCCGAAGAGGTAGATACGGGAGGAGGGAAAAGGGGAGGGTACCTAGGTAAGTAGGTCTACTCAGGGGCAGGCAGAGTTCATCTGGGGGAGCATAAGGGAGGTTATAAAAATGCTGGAGCATGATAGACCAGCCTCTTTGTTCCTCCCTCCAGTTGTAATTATCACTATTGCTATATGGTGCGTTAGCGGGAGCGAATTGTCGTATGATGGCCAGTGTCATAGGGATGGATTGACGCGGGAGTCTATTGTCGGGAGTGATTTGTCGCGGGGCGAAATCGCGGGAGCAATTTGTCATGTACCCATTCCTGGTGTCTAGTGGCACCCTCCGATCACCCGTTCCAGTACTAATGTCATTTTCTCTGGTATCTGGTAGCATCCCCGGCTTCTGAGCACCCCTCCCTGTACTAATGTCATTTTTCCTGGTGTCTAGTGGCACCCCCCACCCAGTGATCGCCCAGCCCCATAATAATTCAGTTTTCCCTGATGTCTAGTGGCACCCCCTGCCCTCCGATCCCTGCAGCTTCAGTGAAGTCACTGGTGCCTAGTGTTACCCTTACCTGCTGGGTAACCATCCAAGTGCCAGCCCTGGGTCCCCAGTAGCCATTGGCCCCCACCAAGTAGTCCACTCAGCCAGCCCTCTCATGCTATATAATGGTGCCATTCTGATAGCTAGATATGATGACTGCATGAGCTCTTTTTCATTCTCAGTTGGCTGCAATATGGGATATGAGGGAACATGCATGTACACGCATTCCCTGTCATCCCATATGGCGTCCAGCTGAGAAGGTGAGAGAAGGGCTGTGCCAGTCACCGTAACAGGCTGTCAGAATGACACCGGTTTAAGTAGGAACATGGGGGTTGGCTAGGTGGAGAGCTCAGTGCAGGTGGAGTGGGGGGGTACTGGCCACAGAGGACTCAGGGTTGGCACTGGGACAGGTGTCCAGCAGGTGGGGGGGTACCATTACATCAGGGACTTCACTGCAGCTGTAGGGACAGGGGCCAGAGGGCAGGGGATGCCACTTGCCACCAGGGAGAATGACATTAGTATGGGGACGGGTGATCTAAGGGTGGGGGGTGCCTCTCCACAGCAGGGAATTCATGGCTGTTACAGCGATGGGTGATCAGAGGGTGGGAGGTGCCACTGGACACCGAGGACATCACATACACTATGGTGGCAGGCGATTGGAGGGTGGGGGGGTGCCACTGGACACCAGGGAGGACATTTGCATGGACAAAACAGCCATTCAGGGTGGGGAGTGCGCTCATCATCATGCCTGATGTGGCGGGCAGACACAGGATGGGTGCAAACCTGCTGCCGCTTCACACGCAAATGAGTCCAGAATGGGCATGCAAAAGGCCCCTTAGTACCTTGCATGCCCAATGGGCTCATTTGCATTTTTTGACTCAATATCGCACCTTGTGCTCTTGGCGCCATCAGGTCTGGGAGCACAGTTCCTTATGGGCTGCATACAGCCTAGATCCATGTTGGGGCGGTGCTACTTGACTTAGCACTGCACCAACATAGCCATATATTCAGTCAATAGTGGTGGTGCGCTATCCCAATGAATATAAAGCCTCCTACTCGGGCCCAAAGCGTGGTGCAAACCGTTGCACTCAACTTTTGCCCACATCGGAATATCGGTCCCCTGGAGTCTTAGTTTCAAAGTAACCAATTGCTAGAGGCTACACTTGGAGAGAAAAAACAGAGGTAGGATCTGCACACTATTGGTCTCCTCTTCATACAGTACAGGAGGAAACAGACTGGGGGAGGGTCATAACAGGCAAGGGGCTGAAGCAAGACAAACCAGTGTGTGACTGCTGTCAAGAAAACTGGAAGAATGTTGGGGTGCATTTAAAGGGGGAGAATGGAGAACCAGCAGAGCAGGGGAAGTAATTCTGCTGCATTACAAGGCCCTCATCATGCCTCATCTGGAGTACTATGTGCAGTTCTGGTCTTCCCAATACAACACAGACGCAGAGGCAATTGACTGGTTAATGCTGGGCTACTGAAATGATCAGAGGTATTGAGGAGCAAAGGTATGATGAGAGACTAGAGACCCTAAACATGTTCACCTTTCAGAGAAGGATGCTGAGAGGGACATGATCTGCTCTCTGAATACAGAAGGCTATTGACAAGGTCAAACAGACATAGATCTTAGATCTAGTGTGCTCCATCTGGATGTGGGGACAAGCCTTGAAGCTCAAAGGTGGTACATTTGGGGGTAATGTTAGGAGACACTTTCTCTCCCAGAAGGTAGTGAACATATAGAATAGCCTACCAGTGAAGATGGTGGACATAAAGACAGAACTGGCTTTCAAGGTAAGCCTGGACAAATGACTGCTCGCCTCGGGAATCACAGGGCATCCTGGGTAGTGTGGTGGTGAGAATATCTATACATTAGTGCTTATGATGTGGGCAGGTAACATAATAGACACCAACCTCCCTCTGGCCTGAAATTTCTAGGTTACATGTCCTGGCTGGGCAGATGATGCTGCCTCTCTCCCTCAACCCCTACCTCACAGCATGTGCCTGAATCTCCACCTGTCATCTCGTGCATGTATTGAATCTTCTAATTGGTTAAAGAGTTAAGGGTCCATCTTTAGGGTGCAACAGCAGGATATTGGAGCCTATGGGAGAGTCAGCAGGATTTTGGAAACTGAAGGCCCAAGCATGGTGGGAGGGGGAAGGTGACACTCATGGCCTTGCTGACTTGAGATAGAGTTAGTCAAGCTTTTTAAATCCAAGTGAAGGACTGCACCATCAGGCTATAGCTTGGCATCTCTGTTGGCAGGGCAGAATACACAGCCTTGGAGGATCACAGGTGGGAGCTGGAAAGTTGGGATATATACCTGCCTGAAGAAGAGAAAGAGTAGGAGGTAAGGGGGAGGGAGTATCCACCTCTAGTATCAAAATACAAAGCAGTGTAAATGTGACCAGAACCAAACTTTGTTTGCGTTTGGATTTAATCTAACCTAACCTAACCTGTCCTGTTCAGGCTGGCTCAGCAGTTTCACAGAATGTTTGATCTGATCCTGACCATATCATTTCATTTCACTTTTATTTTTTACTGGAAAGGCACGAGGGCAAAAATGCCCGTTTTCACAAGCGTCCAGTTTTAGAGTTTTTACAGTGGTGGATATATATACACTTTATACAGACACATGGTTCAAAAAATACAAAAGACAAAAATGTATACAGGAAATTCAGTCACATACAAAACGACTTATATACAGCAGCTACAGTATTAACAGCAAGTCTAAACAAAATATACAAATACACGGGAGAAGGCAGGAAATACTCTAAAAGACCTTAAGAGGGAAAAAGAGGCATTGAAGTAGTGAGGTGGACAAGAGAGAGGGGGTTTAAGAGAAAAGAGAAGGAAAAATTTTAACCAAAATTGAGCAAGTGACCTAGGGATTGCTCGGGTCAGTGGTAGGAAAATTAAGATCTGCTACTTATGGCAGTTGCAGGATGGTTTATTGAATAGGTGCTCCTTTAGTTTGACCTTAAAGGTGCCAAGGAAGAGGCTGCTAACAAGGTTAGGGGGGAGAGTGTTAAAAAGATTGGTACCTCTGTAGGTAAACAGTCTCTGCCCCAGAGGTGTTGCAGTAGGGGACCCAAAAAGGGGATGAGGCAGTGTTCCTAGTAAGACGGGTTGGGCAAGCCTTCTTGAACAGAGAGGAGACACTGTGGGGAAGGAGATTGTTGAGGATTTTGTAGATAGACATGGAAGCCTTCCATGTGAACCTGTGCTCTAGGGAGAACCAGTGTACCTTTTCCTAGAGGGCACAGCTGTGGGTACGATGGGGAAGCCCAGTCACAAATCTGATAATGTTATTGTATGCCATTTTGATCTTATTGAACATGATGGAATTGCTCTGAGGTAAGTACGTGATGAAACCGTAGTCAAGGAGCGGTAGCAGTAAGCTGGAAGCCAGCCTGCTTCTTGATTCTGGGGTGCGGAATTGCCTGATCCTGTAGCGCAGCCCAAGTCTGGTGGATTTTGTTAATTAATTCGGTTACGTGTTGGCGATGGGGGAACTGCTTAACCAGAAAAGGCACACTGAGCTGAAGCTTGTGTCCAGGTGCAACCTGGGAACACAAGGAAGTTAAGTGACTTGCTCAGGGTCACACAGTATGCAAGTGGGGGCTGTGGGATTCAAACCCAGGTCTCCAGGTTTGCAGCTCTGTACCCTAAACCACTGTGCTATACTGCCATTGACAGAAAGAGAGGTGCTTGTCAAAAGTAAGGCCAAGGTATTTAAATTCACTGACCCGCTCAGTGACCGTGCCATTATTATCTAGGAGGTTGAAAATGAAATTAGAAGGTTTACGCGTGCCGGAGAAGACCATACATTTAGTTTTTTTTGCAGTTTAGGACCATACCCTGAGTGGAGAACCAGGAGTGGAGACTGAAAATCTGTTTGGAGAGATATTTCTTCAGCAGCAAGAAAAAGTTGAATTCAGTCTGAGTTTTCATCTTGCAGCAAAGCACTGAGTTACTACTGAAAAGTTGCCGGTGGATTTAGTCGCTTTTCTCTTGTTGATTTCAGTTTCAGAGCCGCTGAACCTGACACCGTTTTACACGTCAGGCTTTGTAGCATTCAAACGTTGTGAGATGATAGCCGGGTGCCCAGTAATCTGCTGCTTTGTATACAGAAACTTTGCCGGCTCAAACATTTCAGTTTTGTAGATTTAATGGGCAGAGACGCCATGTGTCACCATCGCCACTCCTTTCTCCTTGGTTAATGATCAGAACTGTTTGTCTGGAATAGAGTTCATTAAAACCAGACTGCTTCTGACAGAGGAATCATCAGCTCATTATGTCGATACTAACGACTTTTTATGGCTAAAGTCGATACAGTTTTCCACGTGTATGATGCTTGTTATTCAATGTGCAGGAAACTGTGTTGAATTTCTGTTGTGATAAATAGACCCCTTCCCCAGTAAAATATACTTCATTAAGAAACATGTCTTAGTGGTTTGTTGGCATTTAAAAAATAAATATTTTCATATCCTTCATTTGTATGTGTACTGATTTTCCAGCAGAGCAGTCAGCATGTTGGATGGACACTGAAAGAAAAAGAGTAGGGCATCTAGAGATGAAAACATTTCCTATCACCTTTAATTGTTTGAATTTAGTTACCTTTACAGTTTTTCTTTATTGTGTACGTTTTAGCCTGTAATTAACTATTCCTGCAGGACTATGTTAACCCATTGACTTCAGCTAGCCTCTCTAGGACCCCCATGAAAACGAGATGCTGCATCTCATGGGGTTATCCTGGTTGGAGTAGTTTCAAACAAACAGACAAACAAACAAATATATAAATATATTTTTCCCCGATATATCCTTCCAGTGGACACGTCGCTGTCTCCTGTGTCAGGACTGGTTGATTCCATCATCCTGTCATTTATTAATTTTGCTAAGCAAATAACAGTGTACACTTTCACCTGCATTGATTTTCCCTGAAACAGCTTGATAGAATGTCAGTCATGTAGCCAGAAATTTCAGGTTGGTACACATACTGTCCAACTGCTGCCCTCCCCCACATTGGTTACAAATAAAATAAAATTGTTACCAGTCCAGATGTGTCATATAACCTCTACAAACAGGCTGTATTCTCATATAAAAATGTCCTAAATTACAGAGGTTTCAACAAATAGACACTACTCACTGACCTTCAATACATGGCTCCAGCTTAGTATGATAATGGGTATGAAAGGGCATAGTGTTTGGTGCAGGTACTTAAACTGTACATTAAATGTGTACATTTAGTACAGCTGTCTACGCCCCTGGAATGTTTGCTCTGATATATGATTAGAGACAAGTGCCACACATCTTTCACATATGATACAGAAATGATGCAATCTTCTTGTGTGCGTCCCTCAGGACTCATAGTTAAAGGAGATAAAAAATCTTATTGGGACTATTCTGATGTGTTATATCCAGGTAGGGGCAGGCATGAGCTTTCTTTGGAGACAGGTCTCGTACCTCCATTCTCAATCAGTTTGCAGGCCTGCCACTTGTCAGGGATGGGGCAGAGCTGTACAGGCCCCGGGGTGGGGATGGCGGTGAGGGATCTGTGGTGGTGGCGTGGTGTTGGAATAGTAAATGTACGCTAAAGGGAGTCAAGTGTAAGAAAGAACAGTTCTTGAATGGGAAAACCTGGGGCAGCGCTCAGGGGAACAATCAGATAGAAGCCTCTACAACCACCTACCCCACCCCACCATCTTCTGGGGTTAATGATTTCCCAAGTCCTTATCACCTCGTACCCTTCAAGGGTGTGAGGAGAGGCGGCATCCACAGTTCTTGAAACCTGAGGTAAGTGACCACTCTTCCCTGCCACCATTCCCTCTGGAGCTGGGTCTTATCAACTGAGTTAAGTAATCCCTCTCCCATTTCATCACTTTCCAGTGTTGGGGACAGCCACAGTCAGTATCACCTGAGGGACTGCCCACCCTTTCCCATTACTTCTTTTGATGTTTCTTATCCTGCCCCCGTTTCAATGCATGCCCTGTATTTCTGCAGACACTTTGCAGCTCAAACAATTTCAATTTTATTTTTTATACTGGAAAGTATGTGATCAAAAATGCCCGTTTTCACAAATGTCCGGTTGCACATAAATTAGATGATACAGAGAAAAAGGTAAAAACAATATTTGCAAAATGTTGCAACATTTACAGTAGGGAACAATGTATATGACAGGATCATTTAGATTAAAAAAAAAACCAAAAATACAGAGCACACAATAATAGAACCAATATACCGATACATAGAAACTCTAAGGTAACTCGAGGGGATGGCAGACATTCAGGAGGGTTGCCTACCAGGGCAGGCACTAGTGGTGGCTTGCAGGAGGTGGTCCTTGAGAGAGGAGCTGAAAGAGCCAATTGAACTACAGGTCTGAAGTTCAGGGGGCAGTTTGTTGTAAAACTTAGGGCCCTTGTATGTAATGGAGTTCTACGCATGCTTGGTGTGGTAAAAAGGGGTGTCGAAGATATGACAGATGGCCCATGTTGTACTGCGCTTTGGAACCGATAAGGGGAAAAGGGAGTTGGCACTGATCGGCAGCAGGTTACGGTGAACTTTGTGTAGGAAAGAGAGCATTTTAAGTTGGAACCTGCCTTCAAGGGTGAGCCACTTGAGGGAGGCATAGAGGGTACAGTGATGGGTCATTCAGGAGGCAGGTCACGCAACATGCAATATTATGGTATGTAGTCCTGAGTTTGGAGAAAAAGGGGCATGTGTTGGGGGGTAGACAGTAGAGCCATAATGAAGGAGGTCAGACGTCAGTATGTGCTC
The DNA here is from genome assembly GCA_016271365.2 of Neoceratodus forsteri. Lineage (NCBI taxonomy): Eukaryota > Metazoa > Chordata > Ceratodontiformes > Ceratodontidae > Neoceratodus > Neoceratodus forsteri. The sequence goes on from JADMNL010000031.1 coordinate 173,833,029, forward strand.
CACCCTGCACACCCCTTTAGTATTTGGAAGGAACCGATTACGTTGGTAGTGGAATGAAAAATATTTTTCTAAAAAAAAAAAAAACTAGGTTTAGCTACAGTTAATAAAAATGTTAACATATCTGTCAGATCTACTTTTCTAGGAACCTCCCATGCTGTGCGCCATAAGTTGTTGTTTTTTATTTTCTCGATCCTAACCCTTACCAGGTTTACAATGGTACTGTGTCTCTAAGCCCAATCAGATGAATGTCTTTTTTGAGAAAAAACTAAATTAAAACATTTATAAAATACTAAAATGTTGGCGGAACTAGAACATTTGACCGCCAAAAAAAAACTGGAAGGTGACTGGATTCTTTTATGATGAAAAGAAGTTAGGGTCAAAATGTTTGCACAATTTTGTTTCACTGCTGCTTTGAGTATGTTGAATGTTTCCTTGTAGCTGTTGTCTTCTAAGCTATGTATCAAACTGCTGGACCTATACTGGACCCATTCAATCTTTTCAATGTCTTTTATTTACTGCAGTGACCAGAGCGAGGTGCAATACTGTAGGTGTGGACTGCTGAAGACCATATACAGAGGGAGGATCAGCTAGTTCCATGACTTGCTTCTTATCCTGTTCCTGGTGTATCCCAATATTGCATTTGCTTTCTTGACTGGGGCAGCATATTGTCTACATGGCTTCAGCTTACTGTCCACAGTAAGACCCCAGATTCTTAACTTCAGATGTGCTATTCACTGCAGCACTACAAAGAGTGTATATATCACCGGGAATCCTTGCCCCTAGGTGTAGTGCCTTACACTTACCCACATTCAGTCTGAGCCCCCATTTCTCAACCCATGTTCCGGAAGTGCACAAGTCCCCCTGTACATGTGCAAAATGCATTCTTGCTGAACAAAAATCTGTCTACTGGGTTCCTGCTGTTAACATTTGGGGCTGGCAGTATAGCCTAGAGGTTAGAGTAATGAGCTGTGAATGAGCTTGGTACATCCAGCACACCTGAGTTTAGGCGCTTTTACACCCAGGTTTATGTAACGGAATGACTGTTATGGAAACAGCATTCTGTTACATCCCTTGTGTGTAAAGTGCATCTGTTTCGTTCCCTTGGTGAATGTTCATCCAAACCACAATCTCTGCTTCTTGCGGTTTGCACTGATGTGTTCCGTTTCATCTGGCTGTGTAAAACAGCCATTCTGAAGTGGTGCACAAACAACTATAGAGCAGCAAGCTCTGTGGGGGTGCCGAAACACAAATGGAGGCAGGAGCTGCCGGAAAACTCGCGGAGTGTAGAAGGGATCCTAAGAATGCAACAGAGTACAACAGCGCCACAGGTAATGCTCATTTCATTTTAAAAACCTGTGTGTAAAAGCGCCTTTTGATTTCCATGACCTCCACTTGCATACTATGTGACTCTGAGCAAGTCACCTAACCCCCACAGTGCCCCCAGGTCGCCCCTGAAAACGCACTTGTGCCTAACGGGCCTTGCCTGGTTACCAAAGGCTTAAATAAAAAAAATATATATATGTTCTGTTTTCTTCTTTAACCAATTATTTTACCAGGTGAGACACACTAAGCTGAAAGCTTGTTTGCAGGTGCAACCTGGGAGCACAAGGAAGTTAAGTGACTTGCTCAGGGTCACACAGTATGCACCTAAGGGGCTGTGGGATTCAAACCCAGGTCTCCAGATTTGTAGCTCAGAGCCTTAACCCACTGCGCCATACTGCCTCCACTGCCTTCTCATTTATATCATTCAGGATTTATGCAAATAAATGCAAAAATTAAAAATAGAAGAAAGAGAGTTTTGAATACAGTTTCTGCTTGGCAGATTGCCAGGAAACTGTACTTCCCCTAGTTCCTCTAATTGAGAGGGGCTATCCAAATTATAGTATTACTGTGTAGTGTTAGGATGTCATGTATAGATCTGTGCAAAGTTTGCATAAGATAGGTTCTACATACGTCAGAGGCCTTTTTTTCTGCCAGTTCAAGTCTGTCTTGGGCATCTTTCAGACTTTCTGAGTATTTGTCTAGTTCATCTTCAGTTGCTTTCAACTTCTTCTGCATTGCCAACAGGTCATCCTCCAGCTGTGGGGAAAAGATTAAGGAAAACTGATTTAGCACAGCAGTTGTGGAGTATGACATTGCTGAACTGTCACTTACCAGGTCATGGAAAGGCTTTGCTGGCTAGGTAGCTGAAATCCCGATGTACCCCAGGGATGAAAAAATTAAAGTCATGGCATGTGAAGAAGACAAATTTCCAAGGAAAACAAAAAATGATTAATGTTGTTGGTATTAGGAGTAGAAATTAAAACTTCTCAAATGCAGGGCCCACCCAGCCCGGTGGTGCTGAGGGTTGAGGCGCTGTACGCCACACCTCGCTCCATGCTGGTGACTCGGGTTCATAAACAAGCCTGGGGGGTCGGCAGGGGAGGACTGGGATTGAGCGTCTGACAACTGCTCTCCCAGTCCTGGGGGAAAGGATGGGTTCCACACCGCGCTCTGGCAGTCCCTGGGGACGTCCGGTGGTACAGCAGATGCACGGGTGTCCGGGGGGGGGGGCACGGCGGACGTCTGCACGTTGGTGCTTGGACATCATTGCATGTCCTTGCTCCCATTGGGAGAAAACATGAAAAAGGCTGGGCGCGACCGAGCAGCTTGGTGGCCGCGCCTGCCATGCGGGGAGGACTGTTGTGGAATTGCGCTGTGGGGGTTCAGCGCCGGTCCAGCTGGCAGGGATGGGGGAGCCCTCCATCAGGTCGGCCATGTCCATGCTGGACCACCCCATCATGTGAGTGAGCCTGCTGCTCTCCCCGTGGGCAGGGCCGGTGGCTGGATGCCCCCGCCGGTAGGCGCCGCAGCAGGTGCATAAAGAAAAGATGTGATCAAATGCAGGGCTGGCCTTAGCTAGGTGCAAACTGTGCCCCTGCACCTTGGGGGTCCGTACTTTTATCTTGAGGAAGCAAAAATAATTTAACACATTTAAAAATGCCTACATTTTGTTATAAATGAAAATGTTTACCAGCAAATCAAAGTGGAAGACAACTGGCTCTGCTAGTGCTACAAAAGGTGGGATCAGCTTTGCTGCAGTGGAAAAGATTAGGTTAAGTAAGTGCTAATGGTGTTATAGGTCATACTTTACACCTCCCAGGTTGACTGCTTTTACAAACAAAGGGCTGTATTGACAAGATAACTTGTTTGTAACTCGGACATGTAGCTGAAACAATGAATGATATGACAAAATCTGTTTCAAAAGTATGTGAGCACTCAAAATCAGGGATCTACTGTATCTTAACATTGTTTTACTAGCCCAAACAGTGGTGCAAATTGTCCAGGGCTAATGCAGCAAACTCTGTACTTGTGCATTTTGCTTAGTGTAGATATTCATGGCTGTTAATGAAGTTAAAAAATTCTCTACTATAGCAGGTTCTAGTCCTCATGCTAATCTCTCTCTCAATGTTCCAGATGGCCTGGTATAGTTAACAGCTCATTAAGAGCTGCAATTATCTGGCAGTTCAAGAGGTGGATCCCACAAAAGACTCAATGTGAGTCATTATCACTCCACTGTTAGGACTTTAAACTAGTGTCCAGGGTGTGATTAAGGGTAGAGTGCTGTTAAGTCACTAGCTTCCAGTTTTCTGAATGTGTCTCTGTCTAAAAGATTGTCCCATATTATTAAGACCAGTGCCTCTCATTTCCCTACATTTTGAGTGTCTGTATACAATATTTCAGTGACAAAATCTGAGGAGGTATACAGGGTCAGCCCTGCAGGTGGTGGGTATATTATTTATTTATTTATTTATGTCTTTGTTTACCGGATAGGTGCAGTGGTCTGAGGGACCGTTTTCAGACGCGGCCCGGGCCATAAAAGATGGCATCGTTAGGCAACAATTAAAATCACAAGGCACAGGGATGTTACAGGTTAAACAGAGGTCAAGAACATTTTTACATACTGGGAATAATAAATACAGGAACAAATGGTAGAAATCATGGTACAATAGGGGAGACAATAAGAGGGTACAAACAAACCTTACCATTCCCACCTGATTCACCCCACCTTGAAAAGTCACATACAGACAGAGAGAAGAGAGATGGAGAGGACAGGAGCCAGAAACAAGCTTGGGGAGAGCAGCTAAGAAACTCCTGGAGGAGTCAGGTTAGTGCAGTATAGAGAGTGTTAGGTGTGGGGGGGGGTCTACCCCTTATAGGCAGGAGCAATTTACTCCATCCACAAGCCAGGATTTGTAGAGGGATTTGAAAGCTGAATTGGTGTTAGAGGAGCGGAGGGGAGCAGGGATCCCGTTCCACAGTGTAGGGGTAGCAACGGATAGTGCTTTCCCTCCCATACCAGTGGACACCCTCGGTACATGTAGGGGAGGGACAGTAGAGGAGCGGAGACAGCTGGGTAGAGTTCTGACCTTGAGCAGGGGGAAGAGAGGGGACATATTGGTGCTTCTGATGGTACTATCCACGATACAACCAAGGGTAAAATCAAAGCACCCTTGGAGGGGTAGCCAGCAAAGGGAACTATAAAGGTTGCAATGGTGAGTTGAGAAAGGTGCCATGAGAGCAAAATGGCAGGTTCTGTTGTAAGCCGATGTGAGCCTGGTTCTGAGGGCCGAGGATGTTCGAGAGTAGATGGGGGAGCAGTAGTCAAAGATAGGAAGTAGGTTACCCTGGACAATTGCTATTCGAGCCTCACCATACCTTTCCCTCTCCCTTCCAAATCTCTTAACTCTGTTCTTTCCCTAGACACCACTGCAGACCAGACTCTGAAATGACCATCCCCAGATCCATAGTTGCCCTTACTGGCAGGTGTAGGGGGTCCCCAGCTCTTCTAAATGGACCATGCCAGCCATCAATATCCATACAATCCCACCCTTATCCCACCCAGCATGTCCTTTCATCCTAAAAACAAAACTTTGGATCATGTATGGTTTTGTCTAGTGCACTTACCCGGTCAACAAAAACTAAATAAATAAATAAAATAAAAATAAATGGTACAAAAATAAACTTTAATAAAATACATAATTTGAGAGCTTAAAATAGGCATTTCTGGGGTACATAGATCTTCTTGTATAGAAATGGAGATAGTATAGCATTATGCCTGCGTACACTTTCCTACCTGGGCTGATGAAAGGATAACGTTAAAGAAAAATCTGTTATTGTTGGTGTAGAGCATATTAAAATCAATGCTTTTAAAAATAAAAATGGCATAGTTTTCTATTTCCCAAGCCCCTTAGGTTTGTGTAGCCCCCACCCCAAAGATATCTTAAATGTGGTCCTGGCTCACTTGAGACAGTACAAAAACTTCCAGAAGTGCAGGTCTCCAGTTGACTGTAGGGTGGGGGCTGAGAGTGTCTTTCTCTGCCTGACTCTGGGTATTGCCCTGTGGGTGGTGGTGACAGTGTGGTGAGCAGTGTTGGGTAAGTTACTTTTTCTATTACTTTCTATTACTTTTGGAAACTTGTTCCAGAAAGCTCTGTGCAGTCACTAGCAAGGATGGAGAAGTACTGGAAAAAGTAATGCACCTCACAGTTACAATTACTTATGTCTTTTTATACAAAAGTAATACGTAACTGTAACTGATTACATTTATTTAAAAGTAACTAGTAACTAACCTATTACTTTCAAATAAATGGCATCTGTTATAGTTATTATGTTTGTATTGTTTTTGTATAAAAAGAAATAAGTAACTGTAACTTACACAGAAACATAGACGTTGACGGCAGATAAGGACCGCTTGGCCCACCTAGTCTGCCCATTTCCTTACCTACAGGATAAGCTGCAGATCCTATTTAACTAACAGCCTATTTCTTCCTACCCCCACAAAATTGCCTTATGTCTGTCCCATGCATTCTTGAATTCTCCCACAGTTTTAGACCCTACAACCTCCTCAGGAAGGCTGTTCCATGTGTCCACCACCCTCTCTGTTAAAAATACTTACTCACATTGCCCCTGAGCCGTCCCCCCTCTAGTTTCAAATTGTGTCCCCTTGTTCTTGCACATCTCTTTTTCTGAAAGATGGTACCCTCTTGGAATTTGTTGATTCCACTGAGGTACTTAAAAGTTTCTATCATGTCCCCCCTCTCCCTCCTTTCCTCAAGGGTATACATATTAAGCTCCTTTAGTCTCTCCTCGTATGGCTTCTCTTGCAGATCCTGCACCATTTTAGTTGTTCTTCTTCGACTGCCTCCATTCTGTCTATGTCCTTGGAGATGGGGTCTCCAGAACTGGACGCAGTACTCCAGATGGGGTCTCACCAACTGTCTGTACAGAGGGATAACAACTTCCTGTTTTCTGCTGGTGATGCCTCTCCCTATACATCCCAGTATTCCCCCAGTCCTCCCTACTGCCTTCTCACATTGCTTGCCAACCTTAAGGTCATCTGATATGATTACCCCCAGGTCCCTTTCCATTTTTGTTGTTGTTACTACCTCCCCCATTGTGTAATCTTCCCCTGGGTTTTTGTTTCCCAGGTGCATTATTTTGCACTTTTTTGCATTGAATCCAAGCTGCCATACTTCTGACCATTCCTCCAACCTTGCCAAGTCCCTTCTCATCCTTTCCACGCCTCCTTGTGTATCAACCCTGTTGCAGATCTTTGTGTCATCTGCAAAGAGGCATACTTTTCCTTCCTGTCCCTCTGCAATGTCACTTATAAAGACATTAAAAAGGACTGGACCCAGTACTGAACCCTGCGGTACCCCACTAGTAACCCCTCTTTCTTCAGAGTGGACTCCATTTACTATTACCTTCTGTGTCCTGTTGCCCAGCCAATGTTTTACCCAGGCTACCACCCTGGGACCCACTCCCAGGCTGGTTAATTTGACTATTAATCTTTTGTGTGGGACTGTGTCAAATGCCTTTTAAAGTCTAGGTAGGCCATGTCCCCAGACCCTCCCTAGTCTACTATTTTGGTCACCCAGTTGAAGAAATCAATTGGATTCATCTGAGATTACCTTCCCGCTGTGAACCCATGCTGCCTTGGGTCCTGTGCCCCACTGGCCTCTAGGTACTCAACAGTTCTTTCCTTCAGAAGTGATTCCATCACTTTCCCTACCACAGAGGTCAGACTGACAGGTCTGTAGTTTCCTGCCTCTGTCTTGCTCCCACTTTTGTGAAGGGGAATCACATCCACCTTCCTCCAGTCCTCAGGTACCACACCATCCTCCCATGATTTGTTAAAAAGGGTAGTCAGTGGTGTCACTAGTTCTTTCCATAATTCTTTTAGAATTCTGGGGTGATTCCATCAGGCCCCATTGCTTTGTCCACTTTCAGTTTTCGGAGTTCTTTCAGAACCCTTTCTTCTGGTGAAAGGACTGGATCGCCCCTATCCAGAGTGCTTCTGCTAATTGGATTAGGCACCTCCCCTTCCTCCTCTTTTGTGAATACTGAGCAGAAGTATTCATTCAGTATCCCTGCTTTTTCACTGTCCCTCTCTGCCCACCCACCGTCCATTCTACTCAGGCTCACTATCCCTCCCTTTGTCTTTCTACGCTCCCTAATATACCTATACAAGGTTTTATCCCCCTTCTTAAATGAGTTGACTGTCTTTTCCTTAGTTTGGGCCTTTGCTATTCTGACTACCCTCCCTGCTTCCTTCTGCCTTAACTGGTACAGTTCTCTGTCCTGCTCCTTCTGTGTTTCCTTATACTTCCGGAATGCTATCTTTTTCTCCCTAACCTTCACCACCATCGCTTTTGACTGTCAGGTGTATTACTTTTTCTAGTACTTCTCCATCCTTTCTAGTAACTGCACAGAGCTTCCTGGATCAAGTTTCTAAAAGAAATAACAGTAATAGAAAAAGTAACTTACCCAACACTGGTGGTGAGGTGCATGATGTCAGCTATTGTGTGTGCGCAGAGCTAGGACTGCTTGATTGAACATTTGCTACATAGATACATAGACAGTGTCGGCAGATAAGGGCCTATGGCCCACCCAGTCTGCCCGTTTGAGCTTGTAAGTTCAGTTTGTTTTCCTAGAAGTCTGTTGCCCCTTACCCCTGACCTCCAGAATCTTTATGTCTATCCCATGCATTCTTAAATCCCGTGATTGTTTCAGCCCCCACCACTTCCTCTGGCAGGGTGTTCCACTTGTCCACCACCCGTTCTGTGAAGAAATTCTTTCTCATGTTTCCTCTGAATCGTCCTCCTCCAACTTCATCCCATGCCCTAGTCCTGGAACATATTTTTCGCTTAAAAATAGTGTTTTCCTGCACCCTGTTCCTCCCTGTAAGATACTTCTATGTCTCTCATCATATCCCCTCTCCTCCTCTCCCTCCAGGGAGTACATGTTCCAGTTCCTTCAACCTGTCTTCATAGGGACTTGTGATGCAATCCATGCACCATCTTTGTTGCCCTCCTCTGAACCTTCTCTACCCTGTCTATGTTCCTACGTAGGTATGGTCTCCAGAACTGTACACTGTACTCCAGGTGAGGCCTCACTAGTGTCTTGTATAGCGGAATTATGACCTCCTTTTCCTGCTGGTGATGCCTCTACCTATACATCCCAGCATCCTATTTGCTTTACTCTGCCTTGTCACACTGTTTCCCTACCTTGAGGTCATCAGAGATGATAACCCCAAGATCCCTTTCCTGCTTGGTGCATGCTATATCCTCGCCCCCAACTGATATATTGTGCCAGGGTTTTGTGCCCCATATGCATTATCTTGCACTTCTTTGCATTGAATTTCAACTGCCAAACCCCTGACCATTCTTCAAGTTTCTGCAGGTCACTTCTCATTCTGTCTACACTCTGGTGTGTCTACTCTGTTACAGAGCTTTGTGTCATCAGCTAACAGTGAAATTCTGCCTTCTAGGTCCCAAGAATGTCACTGATGAAGATGTTGAATAAGACCGGTCCCAGCACTGATCCCTGTGGTACCCCACTGGTCACTCTTCCTCTGTGGAGTGACAGCCATTTACCACCACCCTCTATGTCCTGCCACCCAGCCAGTTACCTACCCACCACACTACTGTCCTGCCCACACCCATATTCCCCAGTTTGTGTAATAGTTCTATGTGGCACGTGTGTCAAAGGCCTTGCTGAAGTCCAGATAGGCCATGTCCACCCCTCCCCGATCCATCTCCCTAGTCACCCAGTCAAAAATTCAATGAGGTTGGTCTGACATGACCCCCTGGTGAGAAACCATGCTGCCTTGGGTCCTGTGGTCCATTGACAACCAGATGTTCTACCAATCTCTCCTTCAGTAGTGCTTCCATGATCTTCCCACTACCAGGTGAGGCTGACTGGTCTGTAGTTCCTGCTTCCTCTTTGTTCCCACTTTTGTATAAGGGACTACATCTGCTGTCCTCCAGTCTTTGGGTACCTCCCTGTTTCAGTGATCAGCTAAACAGGATAGCCAGAGGTTCAGCCACCACCTCTCTAGTTCTTTAAGGACCCTGGGTGCACCCCATCTGGCCCCATTGCTTTATCAACTCTTATTACTTCCAGTTCCTTTCAGGACCCTTTCTCGTGTAAAGGGACTTGTGTCCATTTCTGCACCATTCTCACCCTTGTACTCCCTTCAGACCCATTACCCTCCTCTTCCTCCAGTAAAGACTGAGCAGAAATACCTGTTCAATATGTCAGCTTTACTGTTGTCATCCTCCACGTGGCCCCCATCCTCCCCTTCAGTCTCACTATCCCTCCCTTTGTCTTTCTTTTTCACTTATGTACCTGTAAAGGTTTTGTCCTCTACCCACTGATTTTGCAATGTGCTCTTCTGTCTGAGCTTTGGCTTCCCTTACTGACCTCCTGCCTCCTTTACCTATCCCCTTCTGCCTGTGTCTTTTGTATTGCCTGAATGCAATCTTTTGGCTTCGCTTTCTTTGCTACCTCTTTGGAAACCATAATGGTCTCCTCTTCCTTTTCCTCTTGCTAACCTGCTTAATGCATAATTCTGTTGTTCTTGTAATCCCATTTAAATACTTCCCACTGTTCCTCAACCCCTGATTCCTGTCCCATTCCCTTAATGCCTCTTTCAAGTATCTCCTCATTTTCCCAAAGTCTGCCCCCTAAAATCCAGGATACATGTTTTGTGTGGTTTGGTTCTGCTCTTTCTGTGATTTCAAACCACAATGACTGGTGGTCACTGTTTCCCAGGTGCTCCCCACTGTTTACCCCATCACACTGTCCCTGTTTGTGAGCACAAGGTCCAGTATTGCCTTCTGCCGAGTTGGTTCCATGACCAGTTGCTTGAGGAAGGCACCCTGAAGGGAGTCCAGGATAAATCTGCTCTAGTTAATGCTGCTGCTGGGATGCTCCAGTCCACGCCTGGAATATTGAAGTCTCCAACCAGTACTCACTCACTTTGTCTGCCATCCTTTGGATGGCTAGCATCAGCTCCCTATCTGTTTTTCCTTCCTGTGCTGGTGGTCTATAGACCACACCTGTGCGGATGGCTGTCCCCATTTTCCTTTCCAGCTTAACCCACAGTATCTCACCCCCATTTTGTTCCTCCTGGATCTCTGTGGTCTCTTATGTCATTTTTCACATAGAGTGCCACCTCCTCCTTCCTGCCTGCTCTGTCTCTTCTGAATATGTTGTAGCTAGGTATGGCCAATCTCCAGTCGTGATTATCATTTGCTGTTGTGATATCCACTGGTTTGTGTGTGTATATATAGTGTGTGTGTGTGTGTGTGTGTGTGTGTGTGTGTGTGTGTGCGCAAGAGAGAAGAGGAAGAGAGAGGCCATGGTACAAAACAGTGGGGGGAGGGCTCACTGTGTGTGATGGCATTGCAGTCTTTTTTCTGCTGGGGAGCAGGATAAGTGTGCAATCAGAGTAGTCTTGGCTTGCATTGTTTCCTGTATAAGTGATCAAAATTTACCATTATAATTGAGGGCTAGTACAACCATCTACAGACTAGTGCAATTTTGAATCAACTTGTCCTGCTGGCTAGTGCAAACTTTTTTTTACGGTTGACCCCTGCTCACAATGGCTCAAAAACCTGACCAATACAGAGCAAAATTGAATTTCCAGATAGGGACCCTGAAAATCTGATCACCAGGTAAAAAACCTGACAGGTGGCCACCTTACGAAGTGTCCTGTGATTTTATTTATTTTTTTATCAGGAGAGACAATATGCTGAAAGCTTGATTTCAGGTGCAACCTGGGAGCACAAGGAAGTGACTTGCACAGGGTCACACAGTATGCAAGTGGGGGCTGTGGGATTCAAACCCAGGTCTCCAGGTTTGCAGCTCAGAGCCTTAAACCACTGCACTATGCTGCCTCCTATGATAATCCTTTCCATTCTCTCTCACGCCTCCAGAAAAGTTAAGCTGTTTAACTTGTTTACAAATCAGAGTATCTGAGGTATGAGTGTCCAGTGATGATGCCCCTGTCCTTACAGAAATTAATATGGCAGTAGTACCATACTTACTTAAGTTCTTGCTCCAGGCTCAGTCAGATTTATTTGCAATGGTGAAGTCAAATAATTCAGTGCAGTCAATGGCACTAATTAAAAGATGCTGGTTAAACTAGTAGACCTGCTATTGCTTTATTAATACAGGACAGGAGGGTTAGTTAGGTGCAAATGTTGGATGTGTGGGGGGCCATGAATGGAGTGGTAGGCCTGGCAGGGGGCTGCACAGGGCCCAGAATGATTAAGGCGGCCCTGCTCAAATGGGCTGTGTACTGAAACTGGTTTTGGGAATGTGTGTTGTGTCTTTCACTAAAGAGTCTCAGTTTCCCAATACCAACCAGAAATTGGTCTGAGAATAGAGCCCAGGCCTTGCAACACAGAATATCTCAACTGCAAAAAAACAGGAGAAGTGCAACCTTGAGAAGGCATGAATAATCATGGTGGCATTGAGGGGGTTTGTGTGGCAGCTTTAGCTGTTAAGTTCCACAGTCTGGGCAGGTTCAGTAGAATTGTTAAAGGAAGAACTTCAGTGATTGGAATGGTGTGTGTGTGGGGGAGGGGCATTAGGGACTTGGCTAGTTATGAGGTGAGCTGCAGTAGTTTATACTGACATAATTATAATAAGGTGGGTTGGGGCTTAGGTTAAAGAAACAGGGCTCGGTTTTTGAATGGGCCCTTAGATCAATACAAGCTGCACTAAACAGCAGCTTGCATCAGAGCCCAGTGTGCCAGGGACCTGCGCCTGATTTTCATACAGGTGGGGTCTTGGCGGCAAAGTCCCCAGGTTGGCGCAACCGCTCCCATGTGACAAACAGAAGGTGCATGGGAGAGTAATGCCGCACACTGTAGGACAGCCTGGCGCCATGCAGCCAGTGCCAGGGACCTGCTTCCTGTGTGTCATAGTGGCTGGCAGTGGCTGTGGGGGTGTCTGGAAAGATGGGAGGGAGGTACCACAGACCCCTGTCCATGTCAGCTGGAGATGCTGTGAGTGCCAGGACCATTAGGGCTGACCACAACGATAGCTGGGGGGGGAGTGAAGGAGCAGAGGGAGCTGCGGTGGTTCCAGCATGCCTAGGCACAGGTATGATGTTGGTGGTGGTAGGTCGTAACATGGGTCTCCAGCAGCTCAGTGCTATGCCCTACTGCCAGGTGCATCATACATGCCAGCAGCGGCAAGCATTGACATGGCACTGTGTGTTCGCTGACGTGCAGGTGCTGTCCGCTAGGGCATGTCCCTGTGCAGCAGTGATCTAGATGGTTGGCCAGACAGTGGCTTTACAGCTGTCCCCTCAGGTCATACCCTGTCCGCATACCTGTGCCAAGGGATACATCTCGGGCTACACCATGGGCTTTAGGTGCTGTTGGTGTTGTCCTCTGGGTCACAGCACAGCTGCATGGACATTGTGCTCCTATGCAGTTGGCAACATGCATCAGCCTGGGCAGCTGCCAGTGACGTCTGTGCCAGCACTGCACACGTGACCACCCACTCCCCATTGTCTGGAGGTATAGTAGCAATGCAAAGGGCCATTAGATCACCTCCAGCTGGTCTAATCTCCAGCAAGCCTGCAACCAGCAGGGGGGCTGTGAGAATTCCAATGAAGGGGATACTGCGACTTTGCTGCAGCACACCCCCCCTCTGCCATAGCGCAGCTGTGCTCCCACCACAAGCATGGTGCAATTCAAGCTGGTGCAGGCAGTCCCCCAACTGGTGCAGGCTGTGTTAGAAAATTAGGAACGATGCACATTGCAGAGCAGGGAGCCCCTTGTGTCATTTCTCTTTGATGCAGGCCCCTTGCATTTATTATTCCCGATGCTTTGAAGATCGGGCCCAGGGTCCCTATGGCCTCCAACATTTAAAAGATGTAATTTCAATGCTGAGAAACATCAGGCCAAATTTCCAAAGCACCAAAGCTCACCTTGCATCAAGGGCCCCTTTTAAAGGGTCTGTCAGTGCCTTTGGACACATGGCCCATGCCTTATGAGGATGTTCTAGGATTACATGATGGGATTTTATTTTTTTTTTTCCAATTATTTAACCAGGTGAGACACACTAAGCTGAAAGCTTGCTTGCAGGTGCAACCTGGGAGCACGAGGAAGTTAAGTGACTTGCTCAGGGTCACACAGTATACAAGTGGGGGCTGTGGGATTCAAACCCAGGTCTCCAGATTTGCAGCTCAGAGTCTTAAACCACTGCGCCATACTGCCATACATTTCATGTAGGCAAGATATGTACTGAATTTTGTATAATGATATTTATATATGTGTCTATGCTCAGGGATTGTTAGTAACTTGGGAAGTACTAGCAGCACCCTATCAGGGGTAATGCTGTATAGAGGTCAGAGGACAGCCCTCTCCCACAGCTCCTGCTGCAGAGTTGAAGCCATAGGGGTGATTGGCCTTAAGGGAAAGCCCAGAGGTAATGCAGAGCCCAGGTTTGATCAGGGTGTATCCCTAGGCAAGCAGGATATATCTCTAGGATGAGTGTAGTCAGGGCAGGAAACTGCTCCATGGGGGGGGGTGGAGATAAGACTTGAAGTGGTGTACAGACTACTGAACTAGAAGTAGAAAGGAAACAGGGAATTACAGGAGGCTATCAAGAAGGCATGAGCCAAAGTGGAGGTGGTGCTTGTGGGTGATCTAAATATGCTGGATGTGGACTGGGAAATCCTGATAGCCAGTAGTACAAGGCGTCTGGTGCTGGTGGATGTAATGCAAGACTGCTTTCTCATGCAGTGGATCAAGGGGCCGACTAGAGGGGCACCCTTGATTTCGTTCTGTCTAACGCTGAGATATTCAGAGAAGTAGAGGTGAGGGAACTGCTTGGTCCAGTGATCACAATACAATGCGGTTCAACATAACTACAGGAATTCAGCACCGCAGTTCAGAAACTGTGATCCTGCACTTCAGAAGGACAGATACCGGCGAGATGAGGGATATGTTGAATAATAAGCTGATAGGCATACAGGGAGTGGAAGTGGCAGAAGCCAAATGGAATGCCATAAAGAGGGGTGTAACAGAGGTGACAGCATCATGCATGAGACAGGTCATAAGAACATAAAGCCACTTTGGTTTTCCAGAGGGATGGGAGAGGAAGTAAGGGTAAAAAGGGTAGAATTTCAAAAATACATGGGGGAACAGAGCAAGGCAAACCAGGAGGATTATCTTAAAAAGTTGAGAGGCCAGAATAATGGTAAGAAAAAGTAAAGCAGAGATGGAGCTGAAAATAGTGGAGATGATCAAAGGGGGAGAGAAACCTTTCTCTAGGTACTGTACATTACGGGAAAAATAGGAAAACTAAAGGGGGTATTATCAGATTAAAGAAGTAAGGGACAAAGGTGGAAGAGGCTAGGATTAAGGCTGATATACCGAATGATTACTTTTGCTGAATATTCACCATGGAGGGGGGAGCTGGTACCAGAGTGTGGACTGCAAGCCAGAGAGGCATGTAGGAGAAATGGAGTTAGGACTACTCTTTGAAGAAAGGGTGCTCAGGGGTCTCAAAATTCTTAAGGTGGACAAACTGTCTGATCCTGGCAGGTTGCACCCTGGAGTGCTGAAGGAGGTGGGGCAGATACTGGCAGTGCCTCCGGCAGATCTATTTAATCGTTCTCTGGAGATGTTGGGGGCGGGGTTCTAGCAGACTGGAGGGTAGCTAATGTGTTGCTTCACAAGAGCTGGGGCAGGGATGACCCACAAAATTACAGCACAGTCAACCTAACTTTGATTGTAAGCAAGCTGCCTAAAACCAAACCAACACTAAGGAACAGATAGTGGAATTCTTCGAAGCAAATGATTTGCTGGACAGAAGGCGGAATGGGTTTGTAGCAAGGAAATCTTGCAAAACTAACGTGATCAACTTTTTTGATTCAGTTGCAAAAGCAGTTGACAGGGGCCATCGAAATCTGGGCAACATGGGTGGTAGGGGACAAACTGACCAAGTGGATAGGCCACTGGCTTTGGGGGAGCAGGATGCAGAAGGTGGTTGTCAGTGGGGTGCAATCAGAGCCCAGAGGAGTCATGAGTGGGGTACCGCAGGGGTCACTTCTGGGACTGGTGCTCTTTAATATCTTCATTTGGGACATATGAGAGAGGATCCAGGATAAGGTGTGTCTCTTTGCTGATGACACTAAGGCCTGTGTTGTTGGTGGCTTCAGCCCAACTGGACTTGGTGGTGTTCGGGGAGACCAGAGCCACACTGCCAGGACTAGGGTGTGACCGTTCCAGGTTATGCCTTATTCAGAAGAGATGGGGGCACAGGGGAGAGGGGCTATAAGTAGAGTGGCTGCTTTAATTTCCCTCTAATATTGGATAAAGTTACGAAAAACGGCATTGCGAAACTACCCTCATAGATTTGTATGGGGCATGCCCCAGTACTCTCCCTGCTAAAGAGCTGCAAAACTTCTGAGTGCGTGGGCAGAACATGCAAACCTGGAAGTTGGAAGAGATCGGCTGCCTGGGGCTTCAAAGGCAGATACCATCCCTTCACAAACTAAATAGACCAAAGTTAAAACGTTTACTTTTACTTGCAATCGGCTAATGCTGTCATAAGGTATTGGGCTTCAGTATTGGGCTATGAAGCCCAATACCATATGACAGTAGGTCGGAACATCACTTTAAGAAAATGAATGTTAGTCGGCCTGGTAGCGCAGAGGGCTGAGGCCTGGTGCCTCACTCCCACGCTTGCACCGGTGACCTGGGTTTGGGAATGACCTTGGGTCACCGGGTGCTGGCTTGGGGAGGTGGGCTGAGATTAAGCTACGGCTCTCCCTCCAAACAGGTTGATGTCCGCCCGCCTGTAGTCCTGCTTCTACTGGGTGGAGGTCCGGTTGGCATGTAAGTAAGTAAGTAAAAATGTATTTGTTCAAAGTGCCCTTCCTAAGCTCAGGGCACTTTTACAATAATTCAAACAGTTTTAATACAAACCATATAAAAACAATATATATAATAACCATAAGTAACCCTTAGTTATCAAATCCCAGAGAATGCTTGGTTAAAGAGGAATGGTTTTAACTGTTTTTTAAAACTTTCCACAGTCAGGCAATCTCGTATCTGACAAGGCAGAGAATTCCACAGGGTAGGTGCCACATAGGCAAACGATCTTCCTCCAGATGTCTTTAAATATACCCTGGGTCTCTCTAGCAATCTCTTGTCAGAGGATCGGAGTGAGCAGGAGGGGCAGTAAGGAACCAGGAGTTCTTTCAGGTAGTGAAGTCCCGAATCATGTAGGGACTTATAGGTCAGCAATGTGACATTGAAGGTGATCCGCCACTGTATAGACAGCCAGTGCAGTTCACGCAGCACAGGTGTTATATGGCTAGATCTAGAAACTCCCATCAACAACCTGGCCATCGTGTTCTGCACAAGCTGCAAGCGGCGGATATCCACCCCTGGCAGCCCTAGATAGAGGGCATTGCAGTAATCAAAATGACTCGTGACAAAGGCATGGACCAGGGTAGGAAGATCTTCGGACAGAACCAAGAGTTTCACCCAGGCTATATTCCTTAGATGGAAAAAGGCAGACTTGACTACAGCCAACACCTGCGCCCTCAGGGTCAAGCCCTCATCAAATATCACGCCCAGGTTACACACTTGGCCAGAGGCCATAAGCGGGCCTCCCTCCCAAAATATAAACCTGAGGGTTTCCCCACCCAAACCCCTGTTGTCCCCACTCCAGGGTCCACCATCAATACCTCCGTCTTTCCTGAATTCAACCGAAGCCAACTTGTACTCATCCACTTCTGTATCTCCAGCAAACAGTTATTAAACACTGTGATAGAATCAGACTCCTGTTCAGGTGAAAAAGACAGGTAGAGTTGAGAGTCCTCAGCATAACAATGAAAACTCAACCCATATTGTCTTCTAATGCCCCCCAATGGAAGCATATACAACGCAAATAACATGGGGGACAGCACCGAGCCCTGTGGAACCCCACAGCGCAGCCACTGAGGGGCCGAGGAATAAATCCCCAACGCCACTGTCTGTGTTCTGCCCTCAAAGAAGGATCGAAACCAGCTGTGGACTGCCCCCCTCAGTCCACATAAAAACCACAGGCGGTTGAGCAGCATCCCATGATCCATGGTGTCAAATGCTGCTGAGAGATCCAGAAGAACCAAGATGGAACGAGTTCTCTGATCTCTCGCCATCAGCCGGACTGGAGAGGGTCACAGATATTGTGGCTGGTCAAATGATCCTCCAGCTGCAGAGTGACTACCTTCTTAATAACTTTCCCTACAAAGGGTAAGTTAGAGACCAGTCTGTAATTTGCTGGGCAGTCAGGGTCAAGAGATGATTTTTTCAAGAGGGGGCATACTACTGCTTCCTTTAAGGGATCCAGAAAGATCCTTCTGTCTTATGAAACCACCACTATCCCAGCCAGGACCGGGCCGATGACATCTACACACCCCACTGACAAGCGAGTAGGGCCTGGATCCAACTTACAGTAAGTAGGTCACAGAGTCTGGATGATCCTTACTATATCCATGATTGCTGGTTGGCTAAAGGTGAACCAGGCAGCTGGGCATTACTACCACCTGACTGATCAGTGCAAGGCCCAATGGACGGACATTGGCAGATCTCATCCCTGATGGTGGATACCTTGTCAGTGAAGAGTCTCGCAAACTCCTCACATTGTATTTTTGATAACGCTCGACTGGCCTGTAGACAGGCTGGATTGCACAGTCTGTCCACAGTCCGGAAGAGCTGGGCTGGTCTATTTCTCACTGTAGCAATTTCCCTGGACAGGAACTCTGCCTTCTTATGGGAAATTGCTAATTGGTATATCTTATAATGTTCTAACAATCCAAACCTATCCACCTCCAGGTGAGTTTTCCGCCAATGTCTTTCCAATCTTCATCCCCGCCTCTTCAGCTCACGGACCTCCCCCTCGAACCAGGGAGCCCCCAGGTGAAGAGTGTGAGGACGAACACGAACTGGAGCAGTGACATCTAGGGCCCCTACCACAGCCCTATTATAGGCCAGGACCAGGGGTCCTGGGTCAGTGCTATCCATTGGAAATCCTGAGAAGTCCAGCTCCGTCATTAGGCCTTCTGAGGTAACCCCTCTCAAAGGATGGAACTGCACTAACTCCTTAGGGGCAGGCCTATTTCGCGGGGCTGTAAATCTGAACCTCAGGGCGTGATGGTCAGACCAACTGGTTGGCTCCACCTCCACATCGGAGGTCTCCATCCCCAGATGGAACACCAAGTCCAATGTGTGCCCCCCCCCATGGGTTGCAGAGGTAATAACCTGTGACAGGCCCAATGAATCCATCAATTGGAGGAGGTTTTGACCAAATGGTGAGAGTTCATCGTCGACCCAGGCATTGAAGTCCCCCAGAATTAACCATCTGGGGGACTCCAATACCATTTTGTCGATGAAGTCCGCAACCTCCTTCAGGAACTCCCTCCCATCACCTGGTGGATGGTAGATGAGAAGGGTCCTGTAGCCTGCACCTACACCCACTATACACTCAAAGGAGTTGGTGTCTCCAACTGGCACCTCCCTGAGATCCAGATCGTGTCTAAAACAGACTGAACCCCCACCCCCAACCCTCCGGTCCACTCTTGCGCGGTGAATCATTAAGAACCCAGCCAGAACTGCAGATTCCAAAACAGGACCCATATTTCCATCCAGCCAGGTCTCAGTGATGCAAGCCAGGTCGACAGAGGAAATAAGATCCGTAATCACTGCAGTCTTGTTCCTAATCGACCTGGCATTGCTTAACACCGCCCGAAAGGGATGGGAGTCCAAGGATGGCCTCACTTCCTGCCTGACACAATCATGTAGGCAGTATGGAGCTGTGATGAAAGTCGGGAAGGGCGGAAGGGACCACCAGATCCTGGTGTACGTGCTCCTCCACACATGTACACACACGTGTATACCATGGCCTAGGTGGTGGGAAAAAATGTGAAAAAAAGAAATAAAGTGTACATGGAAAAAAAAGAAAAACAAACGGAAATAGAAGTGCATCATAGTAAACACACAGCAGTGCATGTTACATTAAAAACTTTGACCTGTACTTGTGTATTCTGTTTTAGATTGCCAGTGATATCTTGTCTTGTATGATATCTCTCCCCCCCACCTCCATTTTGAGTCTGACGTAGCACTTTTTTTACATTTAAATAATATAAAGATCGCTCATTTTAATCTGGCTCAGTCCCAGTTTTCATCAGTATTCACTGTCGTTTTTGAATGCCCATTGTTTAATGTTGCTTTTCTTGTAACAAAAATGAGCCAACATGCAGCAGACACTGCTCACTAACCTTATGAAACAACAGATGTATATAAACAGTTGAGAATACTGATGAAAACTGGTCTGAGCCATATCACATAAAGGATAATGAATGGGTAGGTGGTTATAACGAGGATTGTACACCCTTCAAGGTGTGGGATGCCACATAAACTCCAGCGAGCAAAGCTTGAGGGGCTTGTTAAGGCATCCCACACTAAGGGTGTGTGTAAAATCTGAGTTTCGACCACTCATTTTCATGTTTTATTTTATATAATTGCTGGAGATCTTTTTTCACCACAGCAATTATATAAAATAAATGGGTATCTTTACAGAGTCGAGCCATGGACCGTTGGTGTTTCAGCGCAGTCTGTAGCGACCCCTTTAACAAAAGCAGTGTTACTTTTTGTTTATTTCATTACTGGAAATTAAACATATTTTTATAGCCAATGATATTTTCTAGTGTTACGAACTGTATAGCACTGAGGAACGGGTGGTGGATGGCACACAGAAGAGGAAGATCGTGGCTGGCGTATGCGCCAAGCTAGAGAAATGGGGCGTGTGTTTGCCATTATAACCAGCTTGCTATAATGGTGAAATTACAACCTGGTTTCCCCATTGGAAAAAATGAGACCCAGTAATTATACATTAAATAATTGCCAAAGCAGACTCGAAATGGGTAAAGAAGGAGATAGTACAAGACAGGAGGTAAGGGGCAATCTCAAATAGAATAAAAAGTGCCCTGCAGGTCACAGTTTTCATTGTAACATGCATCACTGCTTTAATAACCTGCAGACATCAATGCAATGACAGTACTTAAGGGGAATTCCAAACAGCAATGTTTGGCATCTCTAGAATGTGACCACACTGTGAGTCAATGGCCTTAATTGTGCTACTGAGAATTAACATACTTCATGCATCAAGGGCACTTTGGTCTAAAGCTTATTCTCTCCAAGGGTTTACTGTAAGCAGCCTTTTAAAGCTAGTATAAGTGGGCTTAACTGGAATAAATACAATGCTTCAGTAATACAAAATCAAAATTACATTTGAAACCACCTAAAAATAGAGATAATACAGTGACTACCCACACTGTTGAGGAAGTTTGTTTACCAATATTGTGTGAAGGTGGTGTTTTGCTACAGAGTGGTACCTTCACTGGTGAATGAGGGTTGGGTAGGGGATCATAAAACATCCTTTTACCTGTCCAGGTGCATTGCTACTTCACTGCTTGTATACCCAAATTTGCCCATCTGAGAGGCAGCATCTGATTTTCAGGAGGGTCCAGAATCTTTCCCGTTTTGAAGTTGTGTGTGATCTGAAGCACAGAGATGTTATGTGAATTGTTAAGGGTTGCAGAATAAGTAGGTAACTGACCGCTAAGTATCATGGAAAGAAGTAAGTGGCTGGATCACTTAGTGTGGTGGACTAAAGTTCGAAGGCAGTATAGCACTGTTGTTTAGGGCACTGAGCTGCAAAGTTGGAGACCTGGGTTTGAATCCCATCAGCCCCCACTTGCATACTGTGTGACCCTGAGCAAGTCACTTGTTCCTTGTACTCCAGGTTGCACCGGAAACAAGCTTCAGCTTAGTGCACTTTCCTGGTTAAACAAGTCCCCCCAGTTTCCCTAAAATGAGTTGTGGCTGAACCACTTAGTGTGACAGGAAATGTATCTATTTTAATTAAACGGAGCTGCACCTGTGTGCTCGGCTACATACTGCACACAGTCCTGGACCATTGCATTAGAACTGCTTTCATTAAAAAGGAGAATGTTGACTAGGACATAAGGATGCAATCCCCTCTAATCCAGGCAACTGCCACATGCTGGCAGACGGAACCTCAGTGCGATGTTTTGTTTAATAGCTGGTATCTCCAACAGAGCAGCAATCTCTAGTATTGCACTGCAGTGTCAGTTCTGGGTTCAAGCCAAGTACCCAGTGTGGGTCTTGAACCTATGGTCTTCTGGTCCAGAGGCAAGATCAAAACCCCAGAGTGTCACAACACTGTTCTCCCATCTATAACCTTTGTGCATCACACTGCGAGTTCTGTTTCCCCACAATATTACGAGTTTCTTTGGAGTAGCTTTTCTTGAATGATACAAAGTCTGTAATTATCAGAAGGTAGGACTATGTAATCATTTGATTCATAAGCGGGGAGGCAGCGTGGTCTAGTGGTTAGAGCACCAGCTTACAAACCAGGAAATGGCAGGTTCAAAGCCCACTAAAGACAAATACTCACTGCATGACCATGGGCAAGTCACTTAACCTCCCAGTGCTTTAGTACACCCAGCTGTGGAAATGGAAAAAAGCAGGACCCTAATGACTTTCCTCGATAACTAAATTGTAAAACAAAAACAAAACAAAAAAAGAATACTCTCAGTAGACATCCACTTACTGTATCTGTCCTATACAGGCTTATATAGGAGAGACTAGGACAGCCATGTCTTCTACTGTTTCCAAGGACTTTAAAAAAAGCAGTGTACCTCATTATGGATGGAGTGCATACATTTGCCAGGACACGTTTAAACCCATTATTTGCAACACTGGCAGCCTTGTGCATTTGCTCTGCCACACATGTTCCATGGCCAAGGGTAAGGATTATCAATAGAGTGATGTGTTTGGGGAGCTAATGGAAAGTCTCCAGTGTCATCCTCCCTTACTCAGCATAATTTCCATGTGGCATGCCTTTTTGGTTTATTAGGATAACAATTTTAAATAGCATGGAAACTCTGTCTACTGCCTTGAATTACCTATGGAAATCAGATCTGAAAAATACTAATTTACCAAAAACTATTTTGTGACATGGAAGGCTTGTGCAACAAGAATTTATATTAATTATTTTTTTTTTGGTAAAGTGATCCAGCAGTACAACAGTGGCGGTACTATCCCGGAAACCTAGATTCAGAAATGTACTCGGGTAACTAGGGTACCTACTGGGGGAGGGACTATTGAGTGTGCCATGTACAGCTCTCCACCTTGGGAGGACACTGCATTCTGCTGCTTGCCTGCCATCTGGTGGTGGCCAAATGGCAATACAGTGGGTACAAAGGGGAGGGGCTGCCATCAGATGCCAGCTTGCATGCTTGCCACCACACGCCTGCCACCCTTGGGCTGAAAAACTAGGAGGAAGTCCTCTCCAGCTGGCAGAATGACACCCCCACCCTTGCACCGACCATGGCACCCACTCACCAGATATTGATATACCTTGCAATACCTTTTGGTGTACGGCAGCTGCCAAAAATGCATAGATGATATACCCTCAGAATATAAAACACAAAGGGGGTTACCGGCTTTTTAGTGACAGCAAAATGGCCTTTGCACTGGCACACAGAAAGGGGAGGGGGCTGGAGAACTAATAAAATGCTGTGCTAGGCACAGTTGTTTCCTTCCCCCAGTTTGCTGCCAACTTGCACGGGGTTGCCACAGGTGTGCTGCAGGTAGAGAGATGTCACTGAGGTGGTAACATGGGACGAAGATCAGGTAGAGAGACATCACTGAGGTGGCAATGTGGGACTGAGATCAGGGAGAGAGCCATCACTGAGGTGGCAATGTGGGACAGAGATCAGGGAGAGAGCCATCACTGAGGTGGCAATGTGGGACTGAGATCAAGGAGAGAGACATCACTGAGGTGGCAATGCGGGACTGAGATCAGGGAGAGAGACAACACTGAGGTGGCAACGTGGGACCGAGATCAGGGAGAGAGACATCACTGAGGTGGAAATGTGGGACCGAGATCAGGGAGAGAGCCATCACTGAGGTGGCAATGTGGGACTGAGATCAAGGAGAGAGACATCACTGAGGTGGCAATGCGGGACTGAGATCAGGGAGAGAGACAACACTGAGGTGGCAACGTGGGACCGAGATCAGGGAGAGAGACATCACTGAGGTGGCAACGTGGGACCGAGATCAGGGGGGGAGAGAGAGACATCACTGAGGTGGCAATGTGGGACCGAGATCAGGGAGAGAGACATCACTGAGGTGGCAATGTGAGACTGAGATCAGGGAGAGAGAGACATCACTGAGGTGGCAATGTGGGACTGAGATCAGGTAGAGAGACATCACTGAGGTGGCAACGTGGGACCGAGATCAGGGAGAGAGACATCACTGAGGTGGCAATATGAGACCAAAATCAGGGAGAGAGACATTACTGAGGTGACAATGTGGGACTGAGATCAAGGAGAGAGACATCACTGAGGTGGCAATGTGGGACTGAGATCAGGGAGAGAGACATCACTGAGGTGGCAACGTGGGACCGAGATCAGGGAGAGAGACATCACTGGGGTGGAAATGTGGGACCGAGATCAGGGAGAGAGACATCACTGAGGTGGCAACGGGGACCGAGATCAGGGACAGAGACATCGCTGAGGTGGAAATGTGGGACCGAGATCAGGGAGAGAGACATCGCTGAGGTGGAAATGTGGGACCGAGATCAGGGAGAGAGACATCACTGAGGTGGCAACGTGGGACTGAGATCAGGGAGAGAGACATCACTGAGGTGGCAACGTGGGACCGAGATCAGGGAGAGAGACATCACTGAGGTGGAAATGTGGGACCGAGATCATGGAGAGACCACTTTGGAATTAGCACTGCGTGTGGGAACAGGAATAGAGTGGGGAGGTTCACTAGACCACCAGGGAAGAGATTTACATTTATGGATGGAAGGGGGGGGCACTGGACACGAGGGAAGAGGTTTACATTTTGCACAGTCGGGGGTCACTGGACACCGGGAAGAGATTTACATGGATGGACTGTCAGTTGACCTCTGGACTGCAACTGAAGAAAGTTGAGGGTCATATAAATTAGACATCACAGCAGCCCGCAAGTGGGCCATAAGATACTGATTGGGGGGTCAGTGTGATGACTGAGGTGGTAGCACCTCAAAGCATGCACAGTTGGGCATAGCAACTTGCCATGCAGTTGGCACACTGCCATGCTCAACTGTCTGTGGGTGCTGCAAGTCCAGTGTTTTCGCCACAAAACTCTGGCGTCCTTGATTCACATTTTTGCTTAGTCAGGGAGAGACCTCTTCAGTTGCTATTGAAGGCTTGTGTATATAGTGTGTGTGTGTGTGTGTGTGTGTGTGTGTGTGTGTGTGTGTGTGTATGTATGTATGTATGTGTATATATATATATATATATGTATATGTGTGTGTGTGTGATATATATATATATATATATATATATATATATATATATATATATATATATATATATAATGGTAGTACGGTAGTGCTACCATAGTTAGTGTTGAGGAGCCATTTACATGTTAAACCCAAATGTTGCTTCTTAATAACTTTGCAACTGTTTGATGGGTTTGCCTGAAAGTTGGAATACGATCAAGACCCATACGCCTTAGGATCTGCCAAGTTTTGTACAGTTGGATACACGGCTGCGGGTTATTAGCGTGATCTGCACGTGCGCGCTTTTTCTTGAATTCACGGTCGTTACTTCTACAGGCCGCACGTTTATGTTGACCGCCCAAATCTTCAGGGAATGCAGCTGGGGTCCCCGATGCCTTTTGAAGATTTTGAAAAAATATTAAACTGTTCAAACGTTATGGCAGTCCGAACTTCTATTTTTTCCTATAGGATAACATTACGACGTCACGTTGAGGGGCTCAGATCTCGAAAACGGTGCGAGATACGGAGTTTTGTCAAAAATTATAGCCTCTTTTTTATATATATAAAGCTAGCCAGGAAAGTGATAATACATACGACTTTTAAATTTTTTTTCTATGTTGTACGGTTACTGAGATATAAGCAATTTCCTATTACAACTACTGATTTTTGTGTTCCGAGAGTCATTATTTTGCATACATTCTTTCCACTCACTGTCTTTCTCTATACAACTTTTGGGGAAAACCAGCCAGTGCGCTTACATTACTCTTACCATTACCGTTTCTGCTTGCGGTTCCTTACCTGTTTCACTTACCGTTTACGTTTACGCTACCATGTGCGTTACCCTTTGTGATTTCATTTGCGGTTGCATTTCCGTTGTTTTTAACATTTCTGTCTACAGTACTGTTCCTCTTTCTGTTTCACTTTGCGTCACCATGCGCATTACGATTTGCGTTTGCGGGCACAATGTTACAATATGACAAGACATCACCCCCGCGCTTCCGCCACTGCATTACATTCACTATTTCTCATTATCATTCTCAAAAAGAAGGCAAATTAGCGGCAAAAAACTCTGTTTGATGCATCAGTTAGGGTTGTTCCACAGCGACAAAAGTGAGGAAATTGGATGTTAGGGTTGAAACCCCTTTGCACCTCCAGCCCACCCCAACTGGAATTGGGTGTGCATTGGGGTCATCGGTCCCAACTGTCACCCCATTCTCCTATTCCTCAGCTTATTTCCACATGTGATGGGGTGACACTTAGGGTCGAGTGACTCTCAATGCGCACTTCGATTCCAGTTGGGGGTGGGCTGGAGGGGTGCAAAGGGGTTTCAACCCTAACATCGATTTCTCACTTTTGTCGCTGTGGAACAACCCTAATTGATGCACTAAACGGAGTTTTTGCTCTATATATATATATATATATATATATATATATATATATATATATAGCCACAGGGTGACAGTATATGGAGCCTCTGTGCACCCCCAAAGCCCACCACTCCTTATTGGGACTGTGTATGGGGCCTCAGGTGTCCAGCTGTTCCATGGAGGTTGACTGGCAGTGTTTGATATAATATTGACTGCTGCATCAGAAGATTTCACCCAGGATGTTGGTAATTGGGCCACTTTGTAGAAATCATGTTAGACCACATTTTGACTGTGCAATTCAGTATTGGTTCTCAAATCTGGAGATGGACAAGAAAAAGACAGAGTGTGTCCAGCATAGGACTATGAAAATAAACGGAGATGAGGGACCTTGATTACCAGAATAAGTTAGAATGTGCCAATCTGGGGCTGCTGTGCTTCCACGCTGGTGGCTTGGGCTAGTAGTGAGCCTGGGTATGTCAGGCTTGGGCAGCCAAAATGGGGAGTGCTTCTGAGGGGGGCGTGAACCAGCCGGGAGGGAGATGGCTGGGACCTGGCACAGCAGCAGCTCCTGCGGTGAGCCAGTGAGCTTGCTTCCTTACGGGCAGCGGCATCAGCCCAGTGTGGACTGCTGATGTCCAAGGCCACTAGATGCTATGCTGAATGTCACGGGGTGGTGGGAGGGAGCAACATGGGGAAAAAACATGGAAAAAGCCCATGTGACTCAGCTGTCAAGAATGATAGACCTGGAAGCCCTTGGGCCCTGCACCATGTGGACCCCGCCAGCCAAGATGGTGGGGGGAGTGGCAGTCAGAGTGGTGGGGAGCCAAAGAGAGGCACAGGCGGTGAATGAGGGCCAAACAGCTAAATGGAAAAAAAAAAGAATGTACCAACCTAATGGACACTGAGAGTAGGAAAAGAAAGGGGGGGTCTACTCTTACTGTTTCGATGTTATGCGTGTCATAAATAGGCATAGAACTCAAATGAAATCATGTACAGTAGGAGGCACTCAAAACAAATCAAGTTGGGGATGTTTCTGATTGGAAGTATTTTTTCGCCCAGCATGTGGCAGGACTGTGGAATAGCCTCCTACACAGCGTAATTGAGAGCTCTAGTAAGACCGTAAGAACAGTATTGAAGAACGTATTCTGATGAGTTGCTTCCTGAATGCTACCACTGAGAAGTGATGGGCAGTCTAGATGAGTCATTGTGGCCATTTTCTGCCGTAAAGTCTGTGAGTAATCCCAAGCAGAGATACTAGGGGTATTCTGTCATGGAAAAACACACTCTTCTTTTAATTCAAGAGACTAAACTTAAAGGGGAACAGCTAACACTAGCAGCCTCACACCCCAGTGTCTGGCTGGTCCCAATTTGCACTTTGTATGCAGATTTTTTTAATTTTTAGTTATTGTTTAGTGCAGTAAAGTTGATTGTATCAGACTGATTCTGCTGACTTGCAAGCTAACATTGTCTGTAACTACAAATCTCAGAATCCTCTGTAGCTGACATCAGAGAAGAGCAGGGATTTATTTAACTCTAAAAATTGATCAGCGTTTTGCTCATAAAAGTGCTAAATCTTTGTGAAAATGCATAACTCTTGCCTCACTGTGTTTAACAAACACAGCACTTCTAGAAAATCTATATAAATACTTTCTGTACAGTTAGTATAGTCCCAAGAAAAAAATGCTAATCAATTATTTAAAACCCTGAAGAGCTACAGCAGTAAGTTATCCAATAGCCTTCAGTGCATATTAGAACTTTTATCAGCTCCAGTCAGATGTTTGCCGATCCCGTTGCTCTCCTGAGGCTGAGTATAGTCCTCTGGGACTGAAGTCAGCATAATCAGTCTGATACTGTCTACTTTACTGTAGTAAATAGTAAGTAAATTAAGTAAAAAAAAAAAAGTTTTGCCAGGTGAAATTGGGACCAGCCCCACAGTTGGATGGGGGCTCTTGTGTCACTGTTCTCGATATATGAAAGAGCAGACTTGACACTTCTTGGATGGGGGTGGATAAAGATTTGTCCCCACAACAAAATTGGCAGATCATTTGAAATATAATTATCCTGTGGTTTGCTATTTATGGGTAGAAATTACTGCTAATCAGTGAACATTATCTAGTGACTTGTACCCTTCATAAACAGAGAAAGGAAGGCAGCAGACAGGCCTTCACCTACAGGGCATGTCATGGCTCGAACAACTAAAACACAAACATACCAAGACCTGAAACTCTAGCACACTTCAAGTACTTTGTAAAGCATTCCTAGAAACTTGAGACCCAACACACCTGTGTGAACTTTAGCACTTTGTGATGACAGTAGCTTGCAACTACCCAACTCATCTCATTGGCCTATATTATTTTTCAGTGGCATAAGAGAGATTTTTTAGTATCATTTTTACCTCATTTTAATACTTCTAGTATTACGTCACTCCTGATTCAGTAGTGCCAGTCACACTTTAAATGTCAGTTTCAATGTAACTGTGGGTAGGTAATCATTAATTACATGCAACAGGTATAATTATACTGTAGTTACATGTTTGTTGCATGTAACTGTATTGCAATTGCAGTGCAGTTACAATGTAATTAAGGAAACTTAAAGTGTTACTGCAGTGCGTTTTAGGATAGCCGTAAAACAAGAAGAAAATTCAGATGCATCAAAATGTGGAGGAAAACTGCTACATGTGTAAAGGGGAGTTAGACCCAGAAGCAAATGATTTGATACCTTTTAATGGACCATCATAGGTGTAACAACAAGAACAAAGTGCTCTAGCTTTCGGACCAACCGGTCCTTCTTCAGAAGGGGAGTTAAGAAGATCAAAATATGCAGGCCCACCGGCGCAGTGGCATGGCGTCTGCCTGCGGCACTGATGACTGAGTTCAAGAATGAGCCTGGGAGTCAGAGGGCTGGCTGGAGGGGGAGATTGAGTATCCCCGGGGACTGATCGTATCCTCTGGGGGGAGGGAAGGGTCTGCCACTGGTACTTGCATGTCCTCTAGTGGAGGCTGGGAGGGCTGCAGTGCCGGAGCACATGCAGGGAAGGAGCAGGCAGACGCTGACATGCTTGCATGTCATGGCATCATTGAATGCTTGCCACTCAGGGATGAGGGGAATAAAGGAAAAAACTATGCTAGTTGCAGTAGGCCACCTGGCCCCAGACCCCACACATGACAGGTTGGGCAGCTGGTCCAAATACTGGATCCGTTGTATGACTAGAAAAGGGATGGTCCTGCCAACCCTACCAGGTGGGGTAAGTTCTGGGAGTACGGGCCGGTATGACCTGGCCAGTATCGAGGGGATGGGGGTTTGGTGTCAGGTCTGAAGCTAGTCATGGCACGGAGTTCAAGAAACAAATTAACTTTAAAAAAAAACCAGAAAATCAAAATATGAACATGCGAACATGACAGCAGATAAAGTCCTTAAAGTCTAGCTAGTCTGCTCGAACGTGCAGGTCCTTGAGGACTGTCTGTTATTAAATTAGAATGCTCTCTTGTGGAGCTGTTTGGACTAGAAGATCGCAGAGTGAAGCTGATGGGTTCCACCATGTCCTGGTGAAAAACATGTTGCCAGTGTTGATTATGGTGCTGGCAAAATGCTGCCTGGCATTACAGTGCTAGGCATTTCTCTCCTGGGAGGTACAGTGCCAAAGCGCCATCCTGGGAAACAGTTGTTTTTTGAGGGGGACTATGTCCCCTGCACCCTCCAGTCTTTACATATCTATCTCCGGGGAGCATGACCATGGAGCTAAAGGCAACACTGAGAGCGGGCAACCAGAAATCACGGTTGCCTCTCTCAGTGTCGACAATCGGGAGTCACTGTAATTGCGGCAACAAATTTATGTCACCCTCCAAAAGAGATACCAAGCTGAATAGTTCTGTTAGCCCTACACAGCACAAAAGAATGGTCTTCGTCAGTAAGAGACACCCCTCACTGCGCATATAGATGTATTATAAATCACCTTAGTTGGCTAGAGATATTTGTGGTACTTTTTTTATTTTTTTTTATTTGTAAAACTGAATGTAATGCTCCTACCACGCTTGTAAAGTGAAACGCTCTCCTTTAACATTCCGTGACAAGATGGCCACTATACTCAGGATAAGAGCCTCTGCAGTCCTGAGTGCCGATTGGCTGAAGTCATGCACAGTAATTGTTTTATCATGAATACAAGTTATTGTCTCTTCAGTACTGTTTTCTTTCAATTCTCCAAATATGTTTCCTAATCCTAACCCGCAGCATCGCAGTCAAATGTTCCTTGTGTGCTCTGCTTTGTTATCAGTGGTTTAAATGTGGAGGTGGGGGGTTGGGGCTGTGGGAAGCCAGTTCAAACAGTGTGTCTTGACTCTGTTTTAGGAGTAAAGGGCAGGGTTGCTGCTGTGTAAAATGTACTCCCTAGCTACATGAGAGTGTACCAGACAAAAGGGAATTTTGAATGGGCTGCATTATGCCTAGATGCAGTGTACAACTGGCACAGTTTACACAGATTTAGTCCCAGTGTCCATTCTTGGGTGCAGTCAGGCAGGGACCATTTTTTAATGTCTTGCTGGATTTAGTCTCAGAAGACAGATCTATCTGGTGTTGGATGCATGTTGCAGGACAGCATGCCCAATTACCATGCATCAGATGTTTCAAAAATTCCCCACCAGTGGCGGAGCTGGGGGGGCGGTCGCCCCTCCTGGCTGCCCCAGTGTGAGTAGTGGCACCCCACCACCATCTTTATTCCCTGTTTAGTGCCCATTGTGGAGTCCATGATTGACTGAATGGCCCCCCTGGCTCCCAAATGCTCCCAAACCTGGTTCCGTCACTGCCCCCACCCCATCTATCTGGTTGAAGGATGTACTGGTAGCCTTCCAGAGCCTATCCTTTGGAAAACCCAGGCCTGAGTTTCAATGAGCAAGTATTCTTAGATCATTCTTTTTCAGTAAATAAATAAGTAGATAGATAAAAGATAGATAAATAATTTGTAACTCAGCGAAGTTCAGTCAGATTTAAGTGATAATGTGCTAGCTGACTCACTATATAATAAAACATAATACAACGCACAAGGAACAATTAACAGTGAGGTTGAAAGGCAAAGTTAGGAAATATGTCTAAAGAGCTGAAAACTTGGTGCCATTGAGACAATGAGTTGAGCTGCGTAGATGTGTTAACGATTGTCACCACAAGGAATTTAGATAGTATGCAGGTGCATTGGGTCTCAGATTTCCAGGAATGCCTTACGTAGCGCTTGAAAATTTCTGGGAGTTCAGACATTGTGCGTTTGAGTTTCATTGTCCCAGTCAAGACATGCCCTGTAGACAGACACCAGCCTTACTTAGTCTGTTTATGAAGCCTACAGCTCACTTTCTGTTTCTCTGCTTTAAATGTAATGGGAGGAAGCATCTTGTTTTTCATTCAGAGAGTGGTAAACCAATGAAACAAGCTCCCGAAGACGGTTGGAAGTCAGGAGTGTTAAACCTTTTAAACTTATTTTGGATTGGTTTCTCATGGTGAACAACATAACTGGGTACATCGTTTACTTCGCTGGAACGGGAGGGCCATGAGTAGTGCACATTATCATGGCACAATTGGCATGGCCCCTGGAATTGTGCTGTTCCAAGGTCACAGAATTTTCCATATGTAGTGCCACGGAATTAAGTCTTCTTGATGATTTTTTATTAAAATTTAGGGTTGTCTATAGAGCCTAGTTCCAGCCCCTCATTGTTTATCCTGAAGCCCCTCCTCTATGCTCAGCCTGTTAAGTCGACAATGACATTGTATCATATTTTAGCCAATTGGAGGACTGCATTCTGCCACAGACATGAGGAATTCATGCCAGAGGGATGGACAGATGCTACCACAGGAACCTAGGAGCCCTGCCGCAGAAATTAAGAAAAAAGTACCATGGACAAGCTAGGGGCCCTGACAATTACAATCAAATAGAAGTAGCACCATTGCCCTCCTCCACCCCCAAAACAAGCTGCTCCAAAGCCTGCAAATAATTTAATTTTCCACTTTCTGTCTTCATTTTATCATATTAACACTTTTTTACTTTCTGTTTTGGTCCCCACTTTTCTCCTCACCAACTACTAGGGCCCCTTTCCACCTTCCCAAGCCCTTCTACCAATCATAATCAAAATTACTTTAATTGATGTTATGTGTATACCTGTAAAGTATATGTATATTTTAATGTATTCTGTATATTAATTGTTTGTGATTGTTATGTTGTTGTGACGTGTCATCTGTGAAAATAGGCAGTTAAACTAATCAGATTTACATGGTATAAGAAATAAAAATGAAATGAAAATTCTACCCGCCACAGGAATCCCCCAGTGTCCCAGCCCGCCACCAGCCTTTGCTTGACAACCTCCCAGGATACCCAGACCATAACCCACGGTTTATCCCTGCAGGCAAGACCCCCGATTCCCCTAAGCTGTGATGAGGATTCTTCATTCAATGGTTGGGCCCATGAGGAAGACCAGCGAGGACGAGGAGAGTCAGACGGACCCTGCTGTGGCATGGGGCAGGATGGCTTCATCTGCCCAGTATTGCTGGTTGTATTTTTTTCCCCCCTCCCCTTATCCGCCCCCAGGGCATGGTCCTGAGAGGCATCCCTGTGAATCGCCTGTCAGGGCCGTCAGAAGAGTGGGTAAGCCCCACCCTACCTTTGATGCTCCCCTGTCAGCCCACTCTGGGTGGGTGATGGATCCAAGTCACCTGCCAGGCAAGTGGGTACGTGCCAATGTGAAGTCACCCCAGAGGGATCACTTATTCCTTCCCACACACCCCCCCCCAGGTCACCAGGGAGAAGTCATGCTATGGAAGGAGGTGCCCTCCCTTCCTGAGGCAAGAGGCACCCGATAGATGCCTGAACCCCACCCCACTGATCGACACCAGACATACCAGACTCGGGATATGAACCTGGGTCACTGGTCTCAGCATTCGACTGAATCATGCTTAGCCTGACCACTGACGGAAAGGTGATCCCCTCATAGGTCAGGTACCTAACTTTACATTTTAACATGCTAATGTGAGCTGAGACTCCAGTGCGATCTCTCTTTTTCTTGTGTGGGAACTGCTGTCTGGCTACATCTTTTATACTGTGTGCTGACAATTAGTAAGCCTGGAAGGAAGAAACAGATCTCATCTCCTTGGGTTCTGAAAGGTTTAAATTGCCCCCCTGGCTGTTGTCCTCTCCATAGTGCCAAAGTCCATAAAATGTACTGCTACAACTTTAAATGAAAGCAACGGTGTGCACATTATAGTGGTGCAAATTTTGACCTATACTTATTTATTCCATTTTAGAATGCCTCTTACCCCCTGTCTTTGTACGATATGCTTCTTTCCCCATTTTGTGCCTGCTTTAGTACAGACTGCAGCATGCCAGTTCAGGGTAGTCACAATAAAAGTGATGATAAACAGTAGCCGTTCAAAAACAACAGAGAATACGGAAAAGAACCTGGAATGACCCGTATTTAAAGGAACGTTCCTTTTATTACTTCAAGTGTAAAAAAACAATGTGCTCAAGCAGACTCAGAATGGCATTGAAGGGGTATCATACAAGTCAGGAGAGAAGGTGCACTTTAAAATAAAATAAAATATTCATCAGCATTTTCAAGGCTAACGTATTGCTACTCTAAACAGTGGCCACTGCTATTTCTCATAATATTAAAAGGGAACAGTCAGTACTAAGAAGCCCCACACCCAAATCTGGGGCTGGCATAGTCCAAATTTGCACTTTGTGTGCAAAAACCTTTTCTTTTTACTTACTGTTTACTGCAGCATAGTGGACTGTGTTGGGCTGATTTTACTGACTTCCCAGCTGACATTTTCTTTAACCAGTAATCCCCTGCAGCTGATGTCAGAGCTGGGCTGCAGCAGTGTGAGATTCAATAGTCTGCAGTGAATGTTAGAGGTTTTATAAGCTCAGATCAGATATTTGCCAGCCCTAGGGTCACCACCTTTGGATGAGGTAAAAACTGGATGGTAAACCACACCCCAAACTCTGCCTCTGGCTTCCCACTTTTTCTGACTTACAATCATATCGCTTCTTCTCCAAAGCCATTTGTAACATCAGAATAGACATAAATAGTGATAGGAAATCATTTTATACTGTTATTTATTTTATTTTTATGCTTTGGCAACCAGGTTAACTCCCATGGGCCACAGGGCCCATTTTACAGGAATGACTCAGGATCTCAGGAAGGTTAAGTGACTTGCTCAGGGTCACACAGTATGCAAGTGGAGGCTGTGGGAATCAAACTCAGGTCTGCTGAATGTGCCAAGTTTATTCACAGCTGATTGCTCAAACCTCTGTTAAGCACTCTCCCATTTTCCTTTCCATGTCAGTCATGTATTCTGATATATGCTTTGACCAATTTTTGATAAGTTAATTATTAATGCTTGTGGTACCCTCAGTAATGCATTGTGTTCCTCTTACCTCAGAAGCCATACTGTTTCTTTTCATATTTCTAAGACATTCCACAATTACAGACACACCATTCCATGCTATTTATCTGAATGGCCTGTAAAAGCGTAGCTAATATCATGGAATGTTCTGGTAGTACAAAATGAGAGCAGTAGCTATCTGTTGAGGACTCAGGAGAAAAGTATTCAATGTAGTAATAAAGGCAATAAAACTGTGATAATTAATTTAACAAAAATGGGTCTAAAACGTCAGAATACAGAACAAACAAGAAGAAACACATGAGAACATATAAAGGTGCTAAAGCTGTTTCTTGTCAGCAGTAAAAGACCATACTTAAAATTCAGAGTGGAAAAGATTAGGTTAATTTACTGCTAATGGCCATACTTTACACCTCCCAGGTGGACTGGTTTTACAAACAAAGGCAGGTCTGTATGACAGCAGAACTTCTCTGTAACCTGGACATGCAATGAAGCCAAATCAGTGGATGATTTGCTACATCAGTTTTAAGAGTATATGAGCACTCAAAATTGCCCAAAAAATGGACTATATTTAATCAAACCGGATGACTGGATAAGGACCCTAAAAAACGGATTATCCGGTCTAAAACCAGACAGGTGGCAACTCTAGCCAGCCCCGTGTTTTCTGAGGGCTAAGTACAGTCCTCTGTAACTGTACTTAGCCTGGGGAGGACAGTGGTACAAGCCCCCCCTCAAAAAATTGAGCTTATAAAAGCACTAGCAAGCACTGTTGACGGTTGGATCTCCTACTGCTGCAGCCCTGCTTTGATGCCAGCTGCAGAGGATTCTGGGATTTGTAGTCATAGCAAATCTTAGCTTGAAAGTCAGCAAAATCAGCCTGACACAATCTGGTGCCCTGCAGTAGACACTGTAAAATGAAATGTTTTTAAACACAAAGTGCAAGTTGGGACCAGAACCATGCTTGAGTGTGGGGCTCTTAGTACTGACTGTTTCTTTTTAAATGCTGTAGCTGGTAGGAGGGGAACAAGATGGACTTAAAGGTGCTGCACTCTCAGAGGTTGCAATGCAGGCACAATTCACAGTTTTGGGCTGTGCTGCCAAAGAAATCCAGCCAAACATTTGAAAGCTGTTTTCAGACATTTTGGTAGGTTTACGAGTGTTCCAGCAATTTGTGGCAGCTCGTAAACTGCCCGTGCAGCACTTTTTTAGCAGGACCAACAGTACTGTCGCAAATTGCAGCAACTGTGCCCGAACGTTAGGTCACCTTGTAGGTGGTCTAACTTTTGAGTGTGAATTGCACAAATGTGGCAGAATCGTGCCACAAAGCCCAGTGAGGGCTTCAAAACTTTGCTCTCAGTCTTTTTTTTTTTTAAATCTGGCATTTCTTATGTTACGCATTGAGAAGCCATTTCTAATCCTATCTGACAACCCTAATTTTAGGAGACTCGTTTTTCACATAATGTGATGCTTTTTTTCTGGAACCAAACCGTGAATTGTTCCCAAGGAATATGTCACATTTGTGTTGTTTCCTGAATTTACTCACAGGAATAATTAATCTTCTATATTTCATACAATGGAAGAGCCCCATTTACATTTTCACAGCTTTTATTTATTTGTTGCATCCAGTGAAGTGACAAAACTAAGAAATACCCACAACCAGAAAATGAGTTTGTTTTTATAAACCTACTTACTCTTCCTACACTGTTTAGACTTGTGGACTCTATGAATATGTTCTTCACCAATTCTGGTGATTGTAATCGAGGAGCCTTCATTTAGCCTTTGCAGTGCCTTTCGGATCTTAACTCTTGTTAAACAGAGCATTCAAATGTTAGTCTGAGGCTGATGTGGAACCTTTGTAAAAGAGCCTCGGCTCAAAGGTATTGTAATTCTAGATTGAAATAAATAAATAAGTCTGAGCCAGCCTTAAAAAAAGACATGATGTACGTTGAACACAACCTGTGTGTTTTTGTACTTTTCATTAAAAATAGCAGGTGTTCTTTGCACTTGTTCTGCTGTTCATAAAACAGACAAAACACAGCCCAGGGCCCATGTGAGATGACAGCTACTCCACCTTATAAAGTGAAGATCCATTACGTGAAACAGAGGTCAGACATGATATTCATTTTGATGGACACTCATTGCCAAGAGGCAAAGTCGGCTACACCTGAGACAGTAAGTTCAATGACACCTGGAGAGGTTGTCAATGTTGCACTCTTGGTGATGATTGGGGGATGGGGGGACTACCAAAAGATTAAAGTTAGAAACAGCCAGGTGTTTGTGGGATACCTGTGACCCTAGTGAGTTAACTGGTAAAATGCTACAGTAGCTGGGGGAGTGGCTTAAAGCTACAGAAGTTTTAAGGTCCCTGAGAGTAGAAATCTGGTTAATTCTACTGGCCAGCCCACTGCAACCTATGTGTCGGTGGGGGCAGATTTTCAACCTGCTGAAGCATGGATTAATAAGTATTCACTTTCCTGTGACCCCTGACCTACAGCCTGAACACTTGAGGACTAGTTTGCCTTACAGACACCACACAAGATTTTTTGTTGTTGTTGTAAAATCAGCCTATTCACTTCCTGGCTGGACTCCAAAGAGAGATTACAGTGCAATTACTTATTTATTTCTCCTCATGTTTTTTTTTTTGCCCATAGCTGCTGCTGATCTATTCTGAGCAGAACTGGAGAAGAAACCAAATTTTAAATAAACAAAAAAAAAAAAAAAACCTGCAAAGACCCACAGTATGAGACTGAGCCAGGATGAGCAGCCCCCAAATAATCTTTTTTTTCCCTCAGTCATGACATTTGAAACATTCTTTTTTCATTTCAACTTTTTTACCTAGCGAAAAAATGAAACAAGTGGTGATTTGTGCTGTTGTGGGTAGAAAAGATACTCTCATGTTCTTGCTCAGGTACTCATTTATGTTGCCTTTTTGACCAGGAAAGGCTCACTAAGCTGTGATACCTTGTTTCCAGGTGCATGGGGGCATACTTCTCAACTCTCCCTGTTTTCAGGGTGTCCCTGATGTTGCCGCAATATTTTCCTCTGTCCCTCATAAAATTTGTGTTTTTGGGACTGAACAGTGGGGACTGTAAGCATAAAATGATGTCAAACATTAAAGTTACAAACTTGTTCTTCAGAAAATGCATTTTACACTAATCCGCTTATTTCTATCAGCCTTACTAATCCGCTTGTTTCTATTAACTTTCTGAGTGAATATCACCAATTTTTTTTATCACTCTCCCTACCTGAACTCTCTCCGGAGGGTCTCTCGGTGCCTGCCGTTATCCCACCTGCCTGAAGCTCTCTCTCTCGCTCCTCCTGGGCCCAGCCCTCCATCCATTACCCGGCC
The DNA here is from genome assembly GCA_016271365.2 of Neoceratodus forsteri. Lineage (NCBI taxonomy): Eukaryota > Metazoa > Chordata > Ceratodontiformes > Ceratodontidae > Neoceratodus > Neoceratodus forsteri. The sequence continues at coordinate 173,870,820 of JADMNL010000031.1, forward strand.
ACCCAGACCCCCAGCTCTGAGTCCCCCAAGGTGGGACTGCCAGATTACTCCTCCTGGCACTCTATCTAGAATCTAGATGGGCGACCAGGCATGGAGAAGAGCAGAGGAGATGAGAGGAGAAGCCCAATATTGGTCGTGGTTGGCCGGCCCCCCTGACCCTCCTTTGCTTATCAGGAGGCAGAGGGTTTTTACTTGTGTTTTTCTCCTCACCCTCCACCCTCCCACAGAGTTCAGACATGCAGTGATAAATAAATAGTAATAAATAATAAATAAAACTTTATTTATTAAGCACTTTTCAAGCACCATGGTGCTGTACAAATGAATGTTAAAAGCAAAAATACACGTATAAAGTCAATATTCTCAGCAACATCATGGCCAGCATCCGCCGAGCTCTGCCTCCCAGTGCCATACGGCGGCGACGCGGATTCCAGGTCACTTCCGACTACCTCCAGGGGTCGCTCAGGAGCAACGTGGGCCCTACTCCCTCCCCAGGAAGGGAGAGCTATCCTCTGGATGCTTGATCCCTCCCTACCCCTGCCGACTCCCGACAGCCTGGGCTTGTTTCCGAACCCGGGTCGTCGGCGTGGTGCGAGGTGAGTCCTCTAGTGCCTTAACCCTCAGCACCACCGGGCCAGCTAATATTACCAATTTTTAAGATGAGTCGCTGATTTTGGGTCCTTGTCTCTGATTTTTTTTAAGCATTGTCCTTGGTTTATGAGGCAAGAAGCTGTGAGGTATGTGGTGGTGGGGGGTTACATTGGACTGTTTATTGACAGATATATCCCAAATGAAAAGCACACACCATGTAAGTGATGGCTGAAATAGATCTAGAAGTAAATACAAATCCTTTATTACATTTTCATGATAAAGGCTTCTTAGTTACTTTTCGATTTTTGTGAAACAACTTCTACACAGCGTGTATCTCTAGTTTATGGAGATGTGTGCACCTGGGTGAAAATACCTTATGAGTGTGTTACTTTTTCAACAATGGATGGCATGTTAACACAAACACCACTTGTGATGTTAAAAATGTCTTAGTCCTTTTAGAGGGCACCTTGACTCACTGGTCATGTTTTTGCATATTCTCTGTTTATGCCTCACTTCATTACAGCCTAACCCCTGTGGCTGGTCACTCCTGCTCCACCTGCTGCCATCAGAACACTGGTCTGTGCTGTCCTACCACCTCTCCAGACTGCTGCCCTGATGGTAACACCATCTGGGGAAGCCCCTTCCCCCATTGGGACCCAGGCTACCTGGGGCTCAGTCCGAGATGCAGATATGTTCAGCACTGGGGTTGGGTGGGAGGTGGTACCAGTTTCGGTGACATGCTAAATGGAGGGGGTCAGTCATCATTCAATAACAGGGAGCTGTTTTCACCCCCGTGTGTCCCTCCCACCTTGCCTGATGTAATTAACATCAGTGCCCCACCAGCATCACTCTGGGAGGGGCTCGATGTTTGATGATTATCTACAACATCAAGACCCCTCCATCCTGTTGGAGGTGCAGCTAGAGCAGTCAGATTCAGTCCTTCCTCCTGCTTTGCCTGAGCACACAGTCTCTGCTGGAAGTCCTGGGCTCCACTGGCCTGAGGCATGGAAGTCCTGTTGCGAGGTGGACCTGGGTCTCTTGTATAGAAGTATAATGCACTCTGATAAGGCCGGGTCATGCTAGCTAGCTTTTCATTTCTGTTTTTTTTTGGTTACATGTAGCACAAGTACATCCCAGTGTAAAAACATGAAAAGATCTTGGCTGCAGCTCTAGAGTCTGCACATTGACACATCAGCCTCGCACAAAGTGACGCCTAGACTACTGCAAGGGGCAGTGCCTGTGGATTGCTGTTTTTGTCGAATGTTGCATTCTCATCAGGATCTGCTCCCCCTAAGTACATTGTATCATAAAATGAGGTGCAGTCAGTTGGCCCAGTGGCGTGGTGTGGTGTGCAGGCCTCATTGTGGGACAGTTCAGGAGCAGAAAGAATGGGACGGAGCTGTGGGACTCCTGTGGCATGTACAGGCCTCTACACACACATGCATTGATGAGCTATGGAGAGGATGAAAAAATCAAGAGGAAGATTTAAGGGTCTGGGCTTGACTGTGTCTCAGCAATCCACCCCATTGCTGTGGTCCCAGAGTGATCTGAATGTGTGTGTTGGGGGGAGGACGGCCTTCTCCCCCTCCTGCCCCACTGCGGGGGGGGGGTCCATGGGGGAACTAGCTCTCGGACCAAGAGTGAGGTAAGGGGCAACTGTGAGCATGGGGACATGGCTGATAGCCACCCAGATCTGCTAGGGAGGATAGAAACCTCTGTGGAAAACAAAAATGAAGTGCAGTCATTGGTGATTCGGATGAGACATTAAACCAAGGTCCCATCTGCTTGGATTGGTGGTAGTTCAGGTGGATGTTAAAGATCCCATGGCACTTATCGAAAAGAGATGGGGAAGTTTTTATTTTTTGGGGGGAGGGTCAATGGAGGGGAAGGGTGGAAGGGAGGGGCAGGTGCAGAATAAGGGGTGCTAGCTGCACATTTGTGCAGACTTGATAGACCTCTAGGCCTTTATCTGCTGGCAAATTTCATATGTTCATATGATCTAGCCTGTGGCACATGGCGTGCTGATTTAAACAGTTAAATAGATCTAGGAGGTCTTTGCAGTTATGCTGAAAGTTTAACACAAGCTGATTCAGCCACCAACAGCTGAGGACACATGCTAGGAAAAATAATATTTATAGTAAAAATCCCATGGAAGCAGCCTATTTCCTGTTCATGCATCTATTGGACTTGCCATAAGCTGTGTGGTTTCAATCAAAGTATGATGAAAGCACCGACAGCTTGTAGTCGTTCATTCTGCGTCCTTCCAGGCACACAGAGCAAGTTGCAAAAATGTACACTTAAAGACACTGCAGTCAATTAAACGGACGAGACAGGAGAGGCACAACAAAGGTGAGGAAATACTTCTTTACAGAAAGGGTGGTAGAAGCATGGAACCCAGTTAGGGTCTGTGGAGGTACCATAGGTAGGGAACTCTTGAGTCATGCTTGGAATAGACACAGGCATATTACAGAAACAGGGAGCAGGGATGGTCCCCAGAGATCATTTAGTGTCTATGGAAGTACAGTAGGCAGGGAACCCTTGCGCAGACTGGGTGTGCCTAACAGTCCTTTTCTGATGACAATTTTCTCTGTTTCTATAACACACCAATACAATTAAAAACAATAAACCATAATGAAATCTGAGGGCACCAGTCATTCAAGCCTGGTTATTGAGGGCAGTGTGGTGTGAGAAATGCCCCTCAGCCCTGTTGATTATTCCTTCTAACGTTTTACTGGTGTTCATTTTGCAACATTTACTTTCCAACATGCCCATAATCTGTACTGCTTCCATTATGGCTGCCTCACTGCCTTTCTGCCAACACTGCTAACTAAGCTGCAGTAAGCTAAATGCAGTGCAAATGATAAAATCTCATTTTGTTTTCATATGCATTTTTTCTGTGTCCCTGCCATTTGCAAAAGGGATATACCCTGTTAAAGGATATACCCTGTTAAAGGGATATACCCTTTTAAAGGATATACCCTATGAAAGGATATTCCCTGTTAAAGGGATATACCCTGTTAAAGGATATACCCTGTTAAGGGGATATACCCTGGGCAGGCTTATTGCTGTCATGCAGACTGCAGAGGGATTTTCTCCTCAGATTTTCTCCCCTTAACAACTCTCCTCTGTCTGATCTGAGCTGTGCCCTACAGCCTTGGACCAACAGCATGCCCCCCGTGGAAGGAGCAAGCTCCCCAGTCGACCTGCAGGGGTTGCTGCACCACTGGAATCTGCTGCCTACCCTCCATAGATGAGGTGCATTGCCTTCTGGCTGCTGCCTGCAGCCTGGCCTACCTCTCACTGCATTGACTGACATCTTCTCCTGAACACTACTGGTCTGCAACAGTGCAGCACGCTGCTGCTGGGTCACCGGGGCCGCCATTCAAATCTCATTTTTGAACTTTGTGCTAGATGTTAATGATTCACACATAAACACAATTGGTTTTACGCTTAAGTCTCAGTGTAGGAGCAACTTGTTTACCACAGTTTCTGGGTACCGGGTTCCAGATGGTTTTACAGGTTAAGCACTCGCTGTCAATCTGGTAGTAGGTCAAATCGCAAATCCTTCCTGACTGAGATTGTTTAAGAGCTAAAAATTATATGACCAAAAATGATTATTAAGAATTATACTTCTAGAATGGCAGCAAGTGAGGAAATAGTACACATCTTTTTTGAAAACACATCTTTTTTGGTCCTGTCCTAAATTGCTGGGGTATTGGGAAGACGTAAGAAGATGTAGGTGCCTGCATAAAGGATATTTTCATGGTCCCGTATGTTCTCCAGATGTAACATGTTGTACTTTTCCCAAGGCGTGGGGGGGGGGCAGGGTGAGGGGTAAGACAAGAAAATGCTTGTATAATCTTACAGTTGCAGCCTGTAAAGGCATAATGCTCAGATGGCTAACCCCCTCCCCCCCAAATTCCTTGTAAGGAAGCTTGGATCCCAAAATGATAAGAGTTACAAACAATGGAGCTAATTACTGCATGGTCGCATTTGAGAACGGAACAATATCAAGGCGTATGGTTACCGTTCATGTCATTTCTGGAAACAGAGGAGGGAGTTTCAGTCCTGGAACAGTTAGCATGATTAAATAACCAAATTTTATTTTATTAGTTATAGGTCTGTTTTAATTTATTACTGTCTCAGGACCTTAGTTAGCAACCAGAGAGAGAGAGCTATATTCAACATCATGTCATACTCCTAATTTTTCAGTCCCTAAGCCAAATACGCATGGGCGGGAGCCCTCCACCTGTTGGGTGTACTAGGCCCATTTAACCCTCCCACTTTATAGTTCAGATATCCATGTGTTATTTTTCCGTAATTGGGACACCAGGGTGGGGGTGCTCATAACCCAATTTGGTAAAATGACAAGAACAGGCAGTGGAATATTTTGCTTGGTGATATAGCAGCTTTAACTGACTATATGGAGTTTAATGTATATGTACCATTATGATGTCTTGTACCGTTACTTAAACTTGTTTTGTAAATTTCTTGTGCATGTTGGGCCTCAGTTTATGCTCTAATAAAAAGAAAGTTAAAAAAAAAAGAAGTTACATTTTCCTGTATTTCATTACATTGATTGATCGTCCTATAGCAGCAATGGAAATGCTGCTTAAAAACTGGGCAGCCTTTATTATAAGCAACCATATTTGTGTTAAGCAGCTCTGGGTTGATCCAGCACTATCTTTTCTATTCAAATTTGAACTGACTGTACTGTACCTGAGCCACTGCCTCCTGTGGCAATCTCCCCTACATTCCTATTCAAATTCTAAAGGCATGCTTTAAGTCAATTCGATTCCGAATCCAAAAATGTTCAGAATGGTTTGCATTTTAGAATCTAACAAGTTGCATATGATTTACATACAGACAGGATGCAAAATATATGCCTCTTAGCACATTCACATTTCCAACTACTTCAAGTCTTTTTACCCCCAAAAAAAGTCGAGGTGGTTCAGAAATTTGCTGACCAGCCTGGTTTATGTTGGGGGGTGGGTGGTCGATTTCTTCAAAATTGTTTCCTATATGCTGGTCTCCAGCATTATATGCTGATCTCTACTATGCACTATTTTATAGTTATTTACATCTGTATATTAGTACATTTTGGTACTGTATTTTTATGTGCATATCATTTACAGTTTTATGATTGTTTACAAGGCAAATCTTTATTTAATGGGACAGTCTCTGCAGCCTTTTGCTACAAGACCTTCCTGTAAATAAATTACTCTAGTTAAAGTACTAAAAAATGAAATGTATCCCTCTACAGTCAGCTCAACCCTCACTTCTACAAAGGTGGGTACATGGGTAGCACAACAGTGGGGCAGCACATGGCCTTATTCTGTGCAGTTTATCTTCCCTGTATAATGAACAAAATGCTGGCAGATTTGAAGGAAAAGAAAGGAATTTAGGTTTATATTTTATAGTGCCATTCGTGCATCTTGGAGTTTGACCATGTCAGATCTCGGAAGCTAAGCAGGATCAGGCCTGATCTGTATGTAGTCAGATGGGAGACCTCCAGTATAAGTTGATGGGTCCTATTGGAGGGCTTTTATGGATATAATGGTGTCACCTCATGTGTTCTTGGGACCAGAGGCATGTGAACCAAAGGTGAGCAGTTCTGTGGTCCGAAGGATGCAAGACGTGTTACTCTTAGAAGCATAAGAGGCTCTCCAACCAGACTCATAATGTTATTATAGATTGCTAACTTTTAAAATAAAAAAAACAATTTTTAAAAAATTTAAAACACTTATGGCATGAGCAGTCCATGAGAAACCCATTGCAGTGGCTCAGTGCATGAGATACTCTTACGGTAATAAGAGTACGTCATGTACAACTGAAGGAAGCGCTGTGATGGGTTGTGGACACTCCACAACCTATGATGAACGCCAGGTGCTGCAGGAAGTGGTGTTGGTAGGACTGCAGGGGGTGCTCTTCCTATTGGTTATAAGTAATCATGCCGATGCCCCAGCATGGTGTTAGATGGGTACAGTTGGTTGTTTAGGCAGTCGTTAAAGGAAAACTGTCCAAATATGCAGCTCCCCCCTTCAAATCCCCCCCCCCCGATCAAGCTGTTCACAAGGAAAGGCCTTTCTTTTAAGTGTTGGAACTTACTTTATTTTTTGATCCAGGAGATGGCAACACGTCAGATGCTGCGTGGTTGCATTTAGTGTGAAAATGTGGTGCCGCACCACTCGCTTCAGTACAAAGTGTATTGAAGCGAGTGGTGCGGCGTTGCACTTTCACACTAAATGGAACTGCGCAACATCTGACATGTTGTCAACTCCCGGACTTAACAGCATTAAAATAAAGCAAGTTCCAACACTTAAAAAAAGGCTTTTCCTTGCGAAAAGCTTGATTGGGAGGGGGAAGGTTTGATGGGGTGAGCTGCATATTGGGACATTTTGGCACATCTCGACCCAAGAGTACGGGAATTTTATTTACAAAAACAACAAACCACAGCAAGGAAAATCAACACAATCAGCATAAAATAATTACACAAAGTTACACGTAGAACTTCTTCCCCCTAAATGAAAAAGAACATGCATATCTTGCATGTCACTTAAATTCTTACATCCTTCTTAAACAGTTTCTACTATACAACCAAATCTGCGATTTAGAAAATTAAAAGCAAAACTATCCAGAAATGAATTATCAAAAAATGAGTTACATATGATATCCCCATTCAAGGAAAATACGGGAATAATTACTTTTATTACACATCACAAACTGAAATCTATATAAAAGAGAAACCTTTCCACCACCGTTTTACTTTCTCTTGCAGATGATACAGTAAATTTTTGCCATAAGCCTCTTTGCATGCAGCTTCACATAATTTTCCTATGGAAATATAAATTATTCTTTGCTGATGTAGCACTAATCTACATCTTGCTTGCCATAAATACATTTTTTTAGGCAAGCAAAAAGTACTGATAAAGTACTATTATTAAACTTCCATAATCCATGATAAAAATCACCCAGAACGAGACACTCATAGTTAAGTCTTTTCAACCAAGGAAGATGCCATATAAGAGCTAAAAATTTCCCTAAATTAATAGAAAAAATACATTCTAGGGACATGGATATGTTGTTCATCCACACTCATTGGCAGTATCCTTGCCGCTTTAAATCTTGCCGGAAGGTCTTCAAGCTTGCTCCTCCCACCCACCCGGGTGGTATAACTCTCGGCTCCGCCCCATGGCGCCAGATCTTCCTTACCGCTTGAAGCTCAGGTTCCCTCCTTAACGCTCTGCGTTTGCGACTGGTTCCTATTTCTCCGTTTGGCGGTTTAAAAATAAAAATTTGCAAAAAGACTTCAGTCTTCGATCCCTCGCGGCTGCGGTGGACAAATCGACTCCCGGATTTCGGAGATGCCCATGCGGGCAGAAGATGTCTCGGACGGATCCACACTCCACGTGTGTCTACTGCTTAGGCCTTGAGCACGACCCGCAGGCTTGCGACCTGTGCTCATCTTTCTCGGCCTACGTCCTCGAAGACCGTGCTGCCCGATTGCAACTGGGCCGTCCCGAGAAGCGTTTCCCTCCGGTGAAGTCCAAGGAGGCCCGGTTGGCGGTGTCAGGCGGTTCGGCGGATCCAGCTCGGCGGATGGTCGCCCTCGAAGAGGCGGTAGAGCGCGTCAGATCTTCCTCGGCGCGGCATTTATCCCGCTCTCTCTGGGTTCTTCCTACACGGCTTCCTTTAAGGAGCTTTGTCTGTCCTCTCACTAAAGAGAAGGGCTCGCGCTCTGCTGGACCTTTTTCTCGGTCCAAAAAGAGGACAAGGGTAAGTCCTCCGTCGACGCTCTTGGGAGCGGAAAGGTCCCTCTCCCGGCCGTCGACCGTCGGCGTGGTCGACCGCTCGGCTCGCCACTGGCCTCACGGTGTCCCCGTCAGGTCAGTTGACCGAGTCTCACTGATGAAGTCGAGATTTTTCGACCCATTGGACGGGCTGTCGCTTTAGCAGCCGAGATTCCCTCCTCGGTTCCCCGGAGGAGTTGAGGATCCCGTGGCTCCTGTGCCTCCGGTTCCGGAGCCTCGGATGGACCTTCCGAGCGCAAGGAGTGTCGGTTCCGCCGACACCTCCCTGCACCGACCTCGAAATTCCGGGACTCGTCTCGGTCTCGACTCTTCGCGGGTCCAGCTGCTCCACCGCCATAGGCGGTCTCGGTCCCCGCATCAAGCGCGTCAGCCGTCTCGCCCCTCCTCTCGATGAGGGAGGCTTCGGAGAATTACGTCCGACGGTACGAGACCTTATGTTGCAACAGCCCTCCTGGCCGGAATAAGCCGACCCGCCTTCCCCGCCATTAAGTGGCTGTCACCGAACGGCCGACACAACCCTCGACTTGCCCGAGGAGCCTATACCCAGGCCGTTGTCGGCTAAAACCAGCTGCTCCACCGATTCGGTGGAACCTCCGCCTCCACAGCCACCATTATGGGGTCCGACCAAGGATTCTCGGTCGGCTAAGGGTTTACCCCATCGGTTGTCAGTTACCCTCACTCCCGACCGACCTCGGCAGGTGAAGGGTGGCTCAGGCCAGAGGCAGCTTTTCGAGGACTCTTCCGAGTCCGAAGATGATTCCTCCTTCTTCAAGCGACTGGACTTGGAGTCTTCAGGAGGTCAGCCAATGGACGATAGCCCGTCGTCCTTCCTAGGACTGCTTCGGCTCATCTCGGAGTCTACCGGGATGGAGCTCGAACCCGTTTCCAAACGGGCCAGGTATCCCCTCACGGAGATTCTGGACCGAGGGGATTCTCCGACGGAGGCCTTTCCGGTGGCCGAGGCCATAGTGGGTCCAGCACTGGAACTTTGGCAGCGCCCTGCTTCCTGCCCTGCGCCTTCGGCCAGGATGGCCAGGAAGTATGCGGTCCCTACCGGTTCCTTGTCCGGTTTTTCGGAACACCCCTCTGCTGAGGGGTTGGTTACCGACAGCTTGCCGCGCCACTGGCAACTCAGGGATGTGGACAAACCTCCTGACAAGGAGTCCAAGAAATTGGACTATGTCGGCGGAAAGTCACGCTGGCCCTCTCTCTCGCCTTCATCAGGCCAGTTCGCCGCCCTCATGGCACATTTTTTCTCATGCCCTGTTGGGCCCCTGGATGAGGTCATCCCTCATCTTCCCGCCGATCTGCAGACTACGGTTAAGCAGGTGCGGGACCAGGGCAGGGCAGTGGCCAAACAGCAGCTCCAGACTGCTTTGGATGTAGGGGACTCATGTGCCAGATCGGTGGCGGCCGCAGTGGCTATGCGTCGGCGGGCTTGGCTGAGGATATCCACCTTTACTTCGGATACCCAGCACAAGTTGGCGGATGTTCCCTTTTTGGGGACTGACCTCTTCGGCCCTGGGGTGGAAGGTCACCTGCAGAGGATCGAGAAGTCCAATGCCACCTTGGACTCGGTCTCTTCCGCTCAGAAGGACAAAGGCCGCAAACCACAGCCTAAGCCCTTTCGTCCTTCTGTGCCCCCGGCGCGCCCGGCCCAGCAACGTCAGGGCCAGCAGGCTCGGCGCTTGCATCCCAAACCCAAGCCGGCCTCCTCTAACAGGAGGCAGGAGGAAAGGGCCCAGGAGGTCCCTCGGCCGGTCCCTCCTCCAAGCCTGCCCAGTGACGTGGCTGAGGGGTGTCGCCCCCATCCCGTGCACCTTACCTGGGTCCCTCTGGGGGACGGCTCCGCACTTCTCACCTGGTCCGCTGTTACCACGGACAGGTGGGTCTTGGAGGTGGTGGGAAGAGGCCTGCCTCTGGAATTCGAGCAGGCACCACCCTTCAGAGCCGCCCCTCGGGGGCTTCGGGATCCCAGCCTCACTGGCGGCCTCGAGCCGACATCACTCTCCTCCTCCAGAAGGAGGTGGTAAGAGAGGTGGTGGACCCTCCTTCAGACCCCAGGGTTTGTGTCCAGGTACTTCCTGGTTCCGAACGGACGGGGCTGGCGCCCATTCTACATCTGCACGACCTAAACAAGTTCCTAAGGTCTCAACCTTCAGGATGGTCACTCTGGCTCAGATAATACCATCCTTGGAACGCGGCGTGTGGTTCTGCTCTCTGGACTTGCAGGACGCGTCTTTTCACGTCCCTATCCGTCCGTCTCACCAGAGATTCCTTCGCTTCCGAGCGGAAGGATCTCTTCGAGTTCCAAGCCATGCCCTTCGGCTTGTCTCCAGCTCCCAGGGTCTTCACCAAATGCATGGCAGTGGTGACAGCATTCCTGCGGCGCCGAGGGGTCCGGGTGTACCCTTACCTGGACGACTGGCTGATAGCAGCTCCCTCCAGGAAGGAGGCGGAGTGGTCCAGAGATCTGGCCCTCCAGGTCTGCTCTCAACTGGGCCTCCTTGTCAACGAGGCCAAGTCGGAACTCGAGCCGAAGCAGGTGATTTTATTCATCGGGGCGCAGCTCGACTCTCTTCGAGCCAGAGCGCGGCTCCCGGCGGACAGGGCCGAGGTTCTTTCCTCCTTTGCCCGATCATTTCTGGTTGGGCAATTGCGCCCTGCCCGGGACTTCCTGCGCCTCCTGGGTCTCATGGCGGCCTGTACCAGCGTGGTCCGTTGGGCCCGCTGGAACATGCGTCCCCTTCAGTGGGGACTGGCCAGCCAGTGGTCACAACGCTGCGATCCCTTGGACCAGCTTGTGTCGGTGACACAGGGGATGTGGAATGCTCTCCAGTGGTGGACCGTTCCAGATCAATTGCAGGAGGGCATCCCGTTCGTCCGCCCCGAGCCGACGGTCTCTCTGTCGACCGATGCCTCTCTGATGGGTTGGGGTGCCCATCTGGGGGAACACCGGGCTCATGGCCTCTGGTCCCCGCGGGAGTCCCGATGCCACATCAACCTGCTGGAGCTCCGAGCGGTCCGCCTAGCTCTCACCGCCTTTGCTCCGTTCCTCCGGGGTCAAGTGGTCCGAGTCCAGACGGACAATACCACGACCATGTACTATCTAAACCGCCAGGGCGGGACGCGCTCCATGCTTCTATGCAAGGAAGCTCTCCGCATTTGGTCACTCGTGCGCAGCCTGGAGGCGGATCTCCTAGCCATTCACGTGGCAGGAGCCTCCAACACCCTGGCCGATGCCCTGAGCCGGATAGGGGCTGCATCCCACGAGTGGTCTCTCCTGCCGGAGGTAGTACAGCATCTGTTCTCCCTTTGGGGCACACCTCAGGTGGACCTGTTTGCCTCCACGGAGAACGCGAAGCTGAGTCTGTTCCATGCCCGCCCCCCTCAGCAGGGCTCGCTGCAGGGGGATGCCTTCTCGAGGCAATGGACCCCGGCCTCTTTACCTTTCCCATTTCCTTGATCCACAAGGTGCTTCTCAAGGCGAGGAGGGACAAGGCGAGGTGATTCTGATAGCCCAGACTGGCCTCGCCAGTTCTGGTACCCAGATCTCCTCAGTCTCAGCTCCAGGACTCCACGGCAGCTTCCAGCTCGCCCGGACCTGCTCTCAGTCAATCAGGGAAGGTGTTCCATCCGGACCTTCAATCCCTGCACCTGACGGCCTGTCCTGGAGCTGCTAGAGTTCCAGGCTTTGGGTCTTTCCGACGAGGTCCTCAATGTAGTTGAGGCGCCCCTGTAATGAGTCGATCAGAAAATGTTATGCCTTCAAATGGAAAAAGGTTTTCCATTTGGTGTCAGGGCAAGGGCTTGACCCTTCCTCCTGTTCCTTGGCAAGCATCTTGGACTATTTATGGTCCCTTTCTAGTCAAGGGCTTAGGTCGACGACCCTAGGGTGCACCTGGCAGCCATCTCTGCTCATGCAGGAGCGGGCGGGAAGCAGTCGGTGGCGTGAGGGAGAAGTGGTCTGGCGCTTTTTCAAAGGCCTTGATCACATTTCCTCCAGTGCGGGAACCCCACCCCGTGGGATCTACTGGTTGGTATTGGCAAACTCATGGGCAAGCCATTCGAACCTATGCACAGGTGTGCTCTCTCTCACCTGTCGTGGAAGACCGCCTTCTTGGTGGCTATCACGTCAGCCAGAAGGATGGGAGAGCTCCAGGCGCCCATCGAGTCTCCTTACCTGGTCTTCCACAGGGACAAGGTTGTCCTGCGCCTCACCGAAATTCCTTCCAAGGTGGTGTCGGAGTTTCACCTTAACCAGGTGTTGACTCTGCCGGTGTTCTACCCCAATCCACACCTCAGGCCGAATATGGCTCCATCACTCTGGATCCCTGGGGCGCTCAAAGCATGCCATAAAGGCCTTGCGGCTGAGAATTCGGGGAGAGGTTAGCCAGCTGTTTGTCACCACGCTGAAGCCGTGATCTGGCAGACCTGCAGCCAAGCTGGACGATAGGCAGGTGGTAACCTCCGCATAGATCTCTCGCTATAAGTTAGCGGCATGGAGCCTCCCAGAGGGATAAGAGCTCATTCTACCCGCCATACTGCTGCAACGGTGGCTGCTTCCAGGGACGCCCTATCCAGGAAATCTGCAGGGCTGCTACCTGGAAGTCAGCAAACACCTTCATTACCCACTACCACATCGACCTTGAGTCACGCCGGATGCTGGTTTTGGGGCCTCGGTTCTCAGTCTCTCTTCCCAAGTAAGTATATGGGGTGTATGCGTCTTGCCTCCTCCTCCCGAGAGAACTGCTAGAGTCTGCCAATGAGTGTGGATGAACAACATATCCATGTCCCTAGAAATACAGGTTACTCACCTGTAACAGGAGTTCTAGGAATGGTATATGTTGTTCATCCACACCACCCTGCCCACCTCCCCGGCTTCGACAAGACAACCTGAGCTTCCAGCGGCCAGATCTGGCGCCATGGGCGGAGCTTAGAGTTATACCACCCGGTGGGTGGAGGAGCAAGCTTGAAGACCTTCCGGCAAGATTTAAAGCGGCAAGGATACTGCCAATGAGTGTGGATGAACAACATATACCATTCCTAGAACTCCTGTTACAGGTGAGTAACCTGTATTTACAAAAGAAAATGCTCCATTGTTTCCACCATAGCAATACACTCTGGGTATGGACACAGTCTTTCCTGTACTGACGTATGTTTATTAGTACCCCTGACATTCAATGTTCCGTAAGAACTTAGCCATATGATACCCCGCGCTTTAGTAGGTGCCCTAGTATTCGTTAACTGGTTTATTACTAACATAGTTTTTCCCATCTGCATAACTTAAATGTAGGTTCTTGTGGACCACAGTTCCCCTCATTCACAAAAAAACTACCAGCAGTTTAATCTGGTTCAGTATCAATCAGTACTTCCTGTATTCCACCCCCCCCAACCCAGGACAAGGCTAAAAACAGGAAACTATTTCCTAGCACCCGCCCCCCCCTTCCGATCAACAAAAACAAGCAAATAAATATTTCATTCTGATGCCCTTTTTAAGTACCTGTAGATCAAGGGAGGGCTCTTGAACAATAAGAGTTTTGCTTTCCTCTGCACGACACACTCCTACTCTATAAACTGTTTCATGTACATAAGCCTTAAAATGGGTGCATTCAGGGGAGAGTTTTAAAATGTTTAACACACAGTTGGTCCACCTCGATCAATAATATAGTAATATGGCCGCTGAGACCAAGCTTACAGTATAGCACAGTGGTTTAAGGCTCTGAGCTGTAAATCTCGAGACCTGGGTCTGAATCCCACAGCCCCCACTTGCATACTGTGTGACCCTGAACAAGTCACTTAACTTCCCTGTGCTCCCAGTTCGCACCTATAAACAAGCTTTCAGCTTAGTGTGTTTCTCTTGGTTAAATAATTGGAAAGGTACAGAACCAGCCACCTTTGGTTCGTGATTCTCAGATGCTAAGAAAGCATGGGAGACCGCGCTTACAAACATAAGAGTGGTCTCAGACACCCTATTAAAGCTGCAGTATTTGTTACTTGGCAAAACATTTCACTGTATAGTATTTTGGCAAAAATGTATTTCTGACAGCCTCAGATTCATCCTCCAGTTTTTTAATTTTTTACTTTCTTAGATATTTTAAAAATAGCTTTTATAGCTAATTTTCCAATTAATGACTCCTGTTATTAAAGATGGCCACCACTCACAATTATGAAAAATCTCTTCTGTTGATGTTACTTGTTGAATGTACATACTAGAGTCATACTGTGAATGTATAAGGATGTTGCTAATACATGTTTCTGATAGGAAACAGCACTGCACCGTACCAAGATATTAAATTTTTACCTGGCAGGCGGGGCACAGGAACTTATAAAAACTTTAAAATTACATAACGTAGTTCAGGAATGGAAGAAAGCAAAAAGAAAAATGGTAAATTGATGATTTTTGCCAGAAAAACATTATTGCTGAAACAAACCACACTGTGACTAACAAATACTGTGAGCTTTAGTACAGGATCAGTTGCTTCAGGCAAGCACAGGCAGGCTATGAGACATAAGAGGGATGTTAAGTACAGTAAATCTCAGGAAGGTTTTATTGTGTTTATTTTGTTTTTTCATCACTGGCTGAGTACATTAGGCTGAGTAGCATAGCTTATTTTCAGACAAAACCCAAACACATTTATTTATGTATTTGTTTATTTCATTAATTTACTTATTTGTTAGTAATTTTGGACCAGGAAAGGCACAGTGAGCTGTGACAGGTTGTTTCCAGGTGTGTCCTTGGGCATATACCATTGACAGGATGCCATGATTATGGTGCCGTCATTAGGGCCCCCAAATGAAGGCAAAACTGATCCAGGCGCTCGGGAGTTCTGGGCACAGTTCTGTATGCTGCCTATACCCCGATATGCCGGAGTAGAGGTGATTATATTTTTTAAGGAGGGTGTAGTGGGTGAAGCTCCCAGCATTAATCCCCAAAACCATCAGCACCCTGTGTGTCTGTGCTGTGGTGCTTGGCCCTAATTGATGGTGCCCCATTGCCTGCGCTCCGGTTTCTCAGTGCTTTTACGAGCGCAGTGCTGTGGGTGAACCATCCTTGGGATGGGTTATAGGGCCCTGCTTTTTATTGAGAGGGGGAATATTAGCCAAGCACATCAAGACAACAGTTAAAACAGTTTATATGGAGGTAATGTGACATGGTTCACACTGAACAATTACATTCCGGCATACATTGCTGATGTTACTTTAACACTATTCTAAACTGCCTATAGCTTTAAGTGTTTCTCACAGATGTATAGGTAATGAAATCCAAAATCTGGGTGCAAAGAAGGCAAAATATTTCTGTTCCAGAGCCAGCCTGGTGGCAGAGAGGGTTGAGACACTGGACGCCACACCTCATGCCATGCCGGCGACCCGGGTTCAGGAACAAGCCAAGGTCATCAGAGGTTGGCAGGGGGAGAGGGAGAGGATGTGAGTCTAGCCGCTGGCTGGCAGCTCTCCACCTCGGGAGGGAGTTCTCAGCACTCTCAGAGCTTGGCCGCCCCCTGGTGGAGGCTGGAGGGATGGTGCTGCTCTGAGAAGCACTGGCGCTAGGCTGAAGGGAGGGCAGATGAAACCTGGCACTGGAGCTGCGGCGTGCATGTCGTCTCCGCCTGTCGCCACTGCTTCTGGGGGTCTGAGTAGGTCACTGGGGGTTAAACAGAGAAATCACGGGGCCGTACATGGATGAAGCCTATGGGCTGGGCTCTGGGGTTCTGCCGGGGCATGCAAGGTGCTACAAGTCCCCGAAAGACCTCGAGTCCCAGTAGGGTTGCAGACAATCAGAACAACCTGCCATCGGAGGATAAAAAGAGTTCAAAAAAAATATTTCTGTTCCAATGTTGGTAAATTCCCTTTGTACCTCAATCAAGGATTAACCATTGCTTGGGAAGAATCAAGCATGGGAAGAATATAAGAACAGAGCACGGGAAAGTAAAAAATGTGTAAAGAGAGCCAAAAGGGACTTTGAGTTACATCTGGCACATCAGGTCAAAGATAATTATAAATCCTTCTACACTTACATAAACTCAAAAAGGAAAACTCACAAAGGAGTACTTCAACTCAAGTGGGTCCTCTAGTTGATGAATTAGGTGCTATTATTAAAGAACAGAAACAAATGGCTAAAGTACTCAATGATTATTTTATTGTGTGTTTAAAACAAAAGTAAATCAAATTAGCCACAGGCAGAAAGATTCTAACTGTCCAAAAATATTGGTAAAGGAGGATGGTGTAAAAAAATGCCAGGTAAATCCTGATAACGCACCTGGTCCAGACAGTTTACATCCCAGAATTCTCAAGGAACTGGCTAATGAGTTAGAGGGACCTGTAACAGAAATGTTTCAACTATCCCTGGATAGCGGTACAGTTTTGAATTGCTGGAAAAAGGAGAAAGTGATTCCACTGTATAATAAAATCTGGTTAGATCCACCATGGCTGCATAATGAAGTTAGTGAGGTTGTGTGGAATTGTTAAGGAGGTATGGAGAAACAACACAATGATTTGTAAGTAGTAAGATTTGTTTTAGTTTCTGTTCTAAGGAAGGCATACATTATTAGGAAAATATATGGAGGTGTACATTTTAATGGAAGGAATAGGAAGCTTACAAAAGACCCCCAGAGCAAATGCCACTGATGTATGTGTTATCCCGGACGATATTGGCCAGACAGCCACATTTTAAAGAAAACATAATTGCACATACCCCAATAATGCAAAGCATCAAGGGAAACATATGCAAGTCCCCATGATGGTACAGAAGGTGGCAGTACAGGAAAAAGTAATGGCTGACATATGTTCAGCCTTGGGATTAATTACACAGTTTTTTTTTAAGAGACACAGGGTTGTCCATGAGGTGATGTAAGTTATATTTAAGCAATGTGTTGATGTTAGGAAGTCCGGTGTAATGATGACGATGGACTGCTACAGAAAATGTGATATTAACTTTCAGAGGGACTGGATGGGCCTTGCGGTCCTTATCTGCCGTCAACTTCTATGTTTCTATGTTTCTATGAGGGGGTCACTTTTGATAATGGCAAGGTAGTTATGCTTGTGATAATGGGGATATTAGGAAAATATGAGGTCTACGCAGAAGTGGAGTACAAATATGCACAGTTTCATAAGTATGTACTCAGAGTGCAGGCAAATGTGATATGCAGGTTTGTTTTAGAAATAGATAAAAATAGTGATACATGCAATTAATAGAAAGATAATTACATAGACATATAGATAGAGAGACACAGACAGGCAGGCAGGCAGAATAGGAATGGCAGTGAAGTATTGAAGTGACGCCAACCCCACCCCCAACCTGCAGACATGGACAGGCATTGGGGTGTGCCTTTGGGTCATTACCCATAACGCTCACGCCATTTCACCTCACCCTACCCTGCAGACACAGACAGGAGTCGAGGTGTGCCTTGGGGTTTTCACACTTTACACTCGCCCATTCCATAAGGAAATACGCTGAAATGGGTACAGTATAAGAGAATGGAGTGAACTTTGGGGCTGAAGGTCAAAGGCACACCTCAATACCTGTCACTGGCTGCAGGGTGGGGTTGGGGGTGGAATGGCGTGAGCATTACTGTTGACAATCCCAAGTCACACCCCTGATGCCTGTCAGTCCCTGCAGTGCAGGGTGTTATGGTCAGAAACCCTAATTCCCTGGGCATTTCTTGGTATTTTCACTCCAAGTTTTCAGCATGGGCTTTTTGTGACCCCACCGCATGAACAGTGACACTATCAGTTCATTTGCTGAAAGGCGATTTTGCACAGCAACTGTGCCATTTGTCACCACAGGTGTAAAACACGTTTTGAACAGGATGTAAAAAATGACAGCTATACACTTCTTGCTTCATTAACACAAACACACACACGAGCACGCCAGAACATAGCAGCAAAATGATTCGATTTGTCTACAAGCACCATTTTCTATGCAAGTTGTAGCATGGGGGCGGTTAAGGCTGGAGATCAGTTATGGTCTATGACATAAACACATGGTAAGAATATTAAATATTTTAAAATAAACATAAATGCTTAAGTAACCATTTCAAGAAGGAAATGCAAACTGTGATACTTAACAGTTATAGGGTAAGTTAGCACATCTGGACTTATTTGCTGCATATGCATCTCAATTGCTAAGGGGTGCTGACCATGTTCACCCTTCCTCAAGCCAAGCTAGCTACAGTATGTCAAGCAATAACATGGATGGAAAAATGATGCCATATTTTCAACAAGAAGTTAGCGTTTTAAAAAGACAGTGCCGTAGACTGAGAAGCAACTTGTGTAGGTGCATTCATCATGCTAGCCAAGATATGTTCTGGTTGCGTTCCATAAGGCTAACCAGTGGGAGAAGTAGGGGAAAAGGAAAGAAATCTAAAATAGAACCATTTAACCCATTTGTGATTTAAAGTTGCATGACAGAAATGCGACTTCCAGAACTGGACACCATATTCCAAATTAGGCCTCACCAGGAATCTACACAGTGGCATCACCACCTCCTTCCTTTTGCTGGTAATACCTCTCTCTCTATGCACCACAGCATTCCGCTGGCTCTTCTCACAGCTTCGGTACATTGTTCAGCCATCTTTAGGTCATCCAGTATGATCACCCCAAAATCCCTTTCCATTTTGATGACCATCAGCCTCCCCCCATAATCATTCCCTGGGTTCCTGCAACCCTTCCTTATTCAGCAGGCAGTTAGTGCATCTGGACTTATTTGCTGCATATGCATCTCAATTGCTAGGGGGTTCTGACCATGTTCACCCTGCCTCAAGCCAAGCTAGCTGCAATATGTCTAGCAATAACATGAATGGAAAGATTATGCATATGAAAACTTGTTAATTATGCTGTACATAAGACTCAAAGTGTGTCTCCTTTGGCTGCCATAATGTCTGTGGTTAATTTGAAACAAAAGACAATGTAACAAGACACTGGCCCCCACTGGAGATATTAAACAATCGAGCAAACTGCACTCTGGGAAGATTGCCTGGGACAAGATGTGATAAAAAAAAAAACCTGAATAGCAGGTTCCAGGGAGTATAAAACCACCAGGAATATTAGAAAAAACTACCCCTCCTCACTCATTCCTAGGTGTCAATGTATATATTTGTTAACCATGCTGGTTCATCTTCTTGCTTCCCTCATAGTAACAATGTGAAACTACATTTGTTTTATTTTAAATGAGTGATAAATGGCATGTCCAAGGGGATGGCAGCTCTGATAGTTGTTCCAGTCTTACTTTTTTCCTGGCTCTGTTTATATCAGTGAAAAGAAAGTAGGGGAAAAAAAACACCCAGCCTTTTGTTTCTACAAGTAGTTGTTAATTGCAGCTGGTAATCCTAACATGTGCAAGGCAACTCCACTTCTCAAACTTAAAAGAAAAAATACACTTCATCAAAGGTCTCTATTTACCAAGTACTGTGCCCATGATTAAAATAATTTGAACCCCCTTCCCCCAAAAATGTGCCCTCACATGAAACTGCATGATTAAATGTAAAGACAGTTAAAAAATGTATTTCTGAATGCATTACTAACACCAATGCTTTCAAAGTTTTGAAACTACTAAAAAGACAAACTATATATATTATGGTAAACAAATATTGTTAATCCTAAAAGCTGAACTTTATGTTTTTAGTATATAAATGCTTAAGAAAAACCTGTGGCTCTTTCAACCAGAATGCTGTGTCTATTGTTTTCCTTGGGAGCTGTAGTTTCAGACACTTCTTAATTACTCTTTCCTTTTCAGACTCCAGGTGGCTCTGATAATCATTTGTTCCAAGGGGTTTTAAGTTAATTTGAAGGCATTAAGTAACTTCTGTTCTGTTAGTCCTTAATAAAATGCATTGACTCCACAGACTTGTTCTTTTCCTTGGTCCAGATCCCAAACTAGTGTGTCTTGTTTCAACATGATAGATCCACCGCATGCCCCTCCCACATGAATAAAAAAAAAAAAGGTGGGGGTGGATCTTTAGGAGCTTCTCGGATGGAGGTGGGGGTGGATTTTACTCCCCCCCAAAAACAATGCTGCCTCCCACTACTCAGGTTCCAGTTCTTGTACCGCCCATTTAAGAAAGAAAACAGTACCCTGCAACCATTGACTAACATGAAAGCATATTTATTTGAGGTAGAAAAACATTTCTTGGAGGAGGGTAAAGCTGAAGGAGACTATTTACATCTTCAGTCAGTTCCACGGACAGAAAACATGACATCCTCCTTTTGTACACATACAAAACGTCTGCAGGCTCCGCCTACTGCAGCCGTAAAAAGGGAGCAAAGTCTAATTGCAAAAATAATAGGCCTGTGAGCCTTACCTCAGTTTTATGTAAACTTTTAGAGTGAATAATTACAGAAGAAATATTTTTTGGGCAGAAAATAATCTAGAAGATATGTCGCAACATGGATTTAGAAAGGGTAGATCATGTCAAATGAACTTGCTATTTTTTTTTTGACAGGGTTAGTTGTGCCCTGGACCTGGGTAAGCTTGTGGATATTATTTACCTGGATTACAGCAAGGTGTTTGACACCATTCCTCACCCAGAGCTGATTGGTAAATTGAATAACATGGGATTGAATAAGAGAGTGGTAAACTGGACTGATTAATGGTTTACAGATAGAACACACCAAGTCACATTGAGGGGTGTTAGCTCAGAGTGGATACCTGTGACTAGTGGGGTGCCACAGAGATCAGTTCTGGGACCTTGTTTATTTAACATTTATGTTTCTTCTATGACAAGTATGGAGAATGTGTGGCTTGCTAAATTTGCAGATGACACAAAGGTGGGCTCAGTAGTAGTGTGGCTGAAATACTGAGACATAGGAGGGAACTGGAAAATTTGGAGAAGTGAGCACAGGAAAATGGGATGAACTTTAATATTGACAAATGCTCAGTGATGCATTTGGGCAGAGAATACCTCAGGAGCACAATACATTTTGAAAGGTCAGGTATTGAGAGTTTTGACTGAGGAAAGGGACTTGGGAAATTACCATGACAGATGACCTGGGTTTAAAAAAAAAAAAAAAATTCTCTCAGACTGCCAACATTTTTATGGTACCTTGGGAAGTATTCATGGACATATTAATAGCAGAAACACTGGAGTTGTGTTGCCATTGTGTACTTCTCTGATCAGACCACACTTGGAGCACTGTGGACAGTTTTGGTCACCATGCTCTAAAGGTGATTTAAAAATATTGGGAGGCATACACTTTAAAGCAACTAAAATGCTTAATGGCGTGCTAAACCGGCTGGAAAAGCTGGGCCTTTTCACCGTGGAATACTGTCAATCTTGGGGTGATCTCTGTCTGATCTACGGAGCTTTAAGTAACCCTGATTTATGGGACTGCATTGGATTGGAATTAAAAGCCTTGTTTACACCACCCTATTTGCAGCGCATTAACCCATGGGCAGAGGTTAATGGGCTGCAAATGTAACCATGTTGACACTCACTAGACCGCCTCATGATGCCTTCGATCCATGTTTTTGGAGCGATGCAGGACAGGATATCAGATTCGTATCGAGCGCATTTCCCCAGAATGTAAACACGATTGTGCGCTCGATCCACTATGCAGTCCTTTTTCCTGTCCTGCATGTTCACTTCTGGAATCTAGTAAGAGTAACCATGTGGCGCAATTCACGGCGGAGCAAGGGAGGGTCTGTGTAAACTGAATGCAGCTTGTTGACACACAGCGCAGTGGATGTGGAGTGGCGGTGATTTTACATCACAGCCGCGGTGTAAACACGGCTAAAAACTACTGATTACGGTACAAAATTCCGCATACTCTGACTAAAGGGAGAACTACCACGCATGAAAAAGAGGGCAATGTGAATTTCACAGAGTGTAGTGTCACTTTGGAACAGATTACTGCTAGATATTGTGGCTAGTAGCACCGTGACAATCTTTAAGGCAATGCTTAATGACTACCTTACGTGAAGTAATGTAACAGGACATAATATTTGAGAAAAGGCAAGCATTTAAAGGGCACTGTGTAATTTTATATTTTAATATATGGATTGTCAAATTAATACCATCATAAAGCATATCAAAAAATCCTGGTAATAGTGTAGCTCCTGGAGCGATAATACCACTGTTCCCGAATGATAATACTATCGTTCAGGAGCCGTAATACTATCGTGCAGGACCTGAACGATAGTATTATCACCAAAGATGAACAGTGCAAGTGCAAGTCTATCTCACCACGTCTTTCATGCGTACCTTCCAATTGGCCACTTTTCCAGCCGAAACAGTTTGAAAAACATGGTGGCGGATTCTTGCTTAGCGAGATGAGAGTATGCGGAGTCCACAGTGATGAAATGTCACCATTTTATTCCTTTTTTCAGCGTATATAGAACCAAAAATGTATCTGGCTGATCCTGTGCTCACCCACCCCCAAAAATAAAAAGGTAAAAGAAAATGAAATGTTTGCCATGCATGTGTGGGAGTGGGGGAAGACAGGCAGACCAAGCTAGACAGTGTGACAGGCTGTGGCAGTCAGCTATGAGTGCAAGATTCCTTTAGTTAACAATCGACCCCGCAGCAAAATGATAAAAAAGAAAGTGGATCCATATATTAAAAATAATAGAGAAATAATAAATAATAATATTATAGAGAGCTTCGCCTTGAGGTCTGTGATGTGTCCAGAACTTCTCGATGGTATTACTCACCAGTAATACCCAGTTACCTATTCATTATTCTATTTGTATTCCTGTTTGATGTTTGTACCTATTATTCCATTATTACTGTACTTGTGTTTTGCTGCTGTATCTCTGTATCTGTATCCTCATTCCCTTTCCCCCAGGATGCACCTGGAAACAAGTATTCACTGCTCAGTATGCCTTCCTGGTGAAACATTTAAATAAATAAGTAAATTGCCTACCTATTCGTACACAACCTATGAAACCTATTGGACCATAGGTCATGGCTATATTGTTTAGGGTGTAGAAGGTCAAATAGTTTTCTAAGGATTTTGATTCTTAGCAGCTAGTCAATCTAGCAGCCCATAGTGAAAAGTCTTGGGTATGGTGGGGGGATTGACCAATAATACAGTGTACAGTGGTGGGTTCTGTGGCTTGCCAGCAGCCTTAATAATAGAGAAACATATAACTTGTCTGCACAGAAAGGCCCCTTGGCCCATCGTGTCTGCCATTTGGTGCCTGTCTAATGTGGAATGCGAGAGCCCTAGAGGTTCTTCACTTCCTCCCCAGTGCCTCTCCCTTTCTGATAGGTCTTTACCAGGCCCCTGTATCTGTCCCACCCATGTTGGAATCCTCCCACTGATTTTGCATAGACCACCTCTTTCGGCAGCTAATTCCACCCCTCCATCACCCTTTCCATGAAAATGTTTATCCTGATATCTCTCTTCAACTGGCCTCCCCCCTTGACAGCTTAATGGAATTACCGCTGCTGTTTGTGTTCCCACTCAATCTGAACTGTTCCCCGCTAGCCCCTTTATTTACCCCATGCAGGTATTTGTATGTTTCAGTCATGTTCCTCTCTCCTGCCTCGCCTCCAGTCTGTGCATGTTTAGAATGATCTGTCAAGCTGTCTTTGTAAGTTATTTCCTGCTGTCCCTGAATCATACTGGTTGCCCTCCTCTGTACTGCTTCCACTCTGTCCTTGCCCTTTAAATGTGGACTCCATAACTGCACACAGTGTTCCAGGTGAGAGCGAACCAGTGATCTATACAGTGGTAGCAGCACCTCCCATCTTCTGCTGCTTAGCCCCTCCCTATGCACCCCAGCATGCTATTTGCCCTACCTACCCGCCCCTCCCCCCGCATTGCATTGTGCTGATGTCTCTAGATTGTCTGACATGATTACCCACAGGTCCTTTTCCTCAGTAGTGCTTTCAAGTACAACCTCCCGCAACCTCTCCCATTCTATATTCAGTGTTAGGATTTTAGGATTCTTTGCCCCAATGTGCATCACCTTGCCATTTTTTGGCATTACATTTTAACTGCCATACTTTTGACCACTTCTCTAATCTACCCAGCCCCTCTTTCATAGAAACATAAACATAGAAATTGCCAGCAAATAAGGGCCGCTAGGCCCATCCAGTCTGCCCGTAACCCTATACTTGTTTGTGCCCTCTGACCTTATCTGGTCAGTGGCTTTTCATCACCCCCCCAAGGTTCCCTTATGCCTAACCCTGGCATGTTTAAATCCCTCAACCGTGCTTGCTCCCATCACCTCCCATGGCAGACCATTCCATGCGTCCACCACCCTTTCTGTGAAGAAAAATTTTCTCACATTTCCCCTCAATCTACCCCCCTCCAATTTCATATCATGCCTCCTTGTTCTTGTACTCTTTCTACATTGGAAGAGGTCTCCCCCTGCACCTTGTTCATGCCTTTGAGGTACTTGAAAGTTTGTATCATGTCCCCCCACTCCTTCCTTTCCTCCAGTGAGTACATATTTAGGTCTCCTCATATGTTTTATGGTGCAAGCCATGTACCATCTTTGTTGCGTTCCTCTGTTCCACTTCCACTCTGTCAATGTCCTTGCACAGGTATTGCCATACCTCCGACCAGCTTTCTACATAATTCATAATTTTGACATGTTCATCACTAGCAGTGCTGACCCAGCCAGAGATCTTTGTATCATCCATGAAGAGCCATATCTTGCCCTTTATCCTTACTTCATGTTGCAGAAAAAATGTTGAAGAGGACTGGTCCAAAGACCGATCCCTGTAGCACCCCACTGGTGATCCCCTGATGTCTGAGAACTCCCATTTATTACACCCATTGTGTTCTGCCACTAAGCCAATCTCCCACCTATCTAGTGACTTTGTCCCATACCCCAAAATTTGGCATTTTCTTAACCAACACTCTGTACAGGACTGAATGGAAGGCTTTACTGTAGTCAAGGTACAGTATGCCCACCATCTGTCCCTTGTCCACTGCCTTTGTCACCCAGTTGAAGAAAGCAATCAGATTTGTCTGACACAACCTCCCCACAATGAACACATGCTGTCTTTTGTCCTGCAGCCCATCTTCTTACTACCCTTTCCCCATATTATGGTCTCTAGTAGTGCCATGTGGAATATGGAATTTCACTGGCAGAATTGGCACAGAATGACCATTCCGCTGGTGGAATTTCTGTCAGAATTTCGCTAGCCATTCTGTGGAATTTCACCTGCTGTGATACACCGAATATACTTTTTCCTGCAGAAAATCATTCTGTGACCATTTCTGCAGAATATATTGAGATTCACGGAATTTAATTCTGCAGCAATGTAGTGGAAAACCCATACCGCATTATTTTGCCATTGAATCACGCTGTTCTGCTTCTGATGAAATTTTTTGGAATTTCACGAAATTCCATTCTGCTAGAATTTGAAAATTCCACACACCACTAGTCTCTAGTAGCTTACCCCCAATAGACATCAAGCTGACAGGTCTATATTTCTCTGGTTCATCCCTGCTCCTGCCTTTGTGCAGTGGAACAACATTCAGTGACCTCCAGTCCCTGTTTACTGTCCCCATCTCCAGTGAGCTGTTGAACAACTCAGCTAGCGGTTCAGCTAGGACCTGCCCCATCTCCGTAAGCACAGGAGGGTGGAGCCTATCCGGGCCCATGGATTTATCCACTTTCAGTGTGCTTAAGTCCTCTAGTAATCCTATTTTTCTGGAATGGGATCTACATTAGCTCCTTCTACCCCCTGCCCTGATGACACAATCAGTCACTGTCCCCTTTTCCTCGACTGTGAACACGAAGCAAAAATATCTATTGAGGATGCCCGCCTTTTCTTTATCCTCCTCTTCACAGTCTTCCCCTTTATTCAGTCTATTCCTTCGCTAGTTTTCCACTCTTCCCATATATAGTGAAAGTTCTTGTTTCCCTTCTTCATACCCTCCGCTATTTTCAACTCCATGTCAGCCTTACCCCTTTTTCGCTATCCTGTTGGCCTCTTTCATCTTGCTGTGAAACTCCCTCCATCCCCCTCTGCTTGGTTCTGTATTTTTTAAATGCTTTTCTTCTTTGCTCTTACAACAGCCCCTGTTTCCAGAATCGTAGTGGTTTCTTGCCACTCTTTTTTTCCCCCCTATTACCCTCACATAGAGATCTGAGATTTTTTTATCCCATTTTATATCAGTCCCCACTTCACTTCCACTCCTCTGTCACAACTTTGTCTTGGACTGATTTATTTCTGCTTCAAAACTGACGTTAACCCAAACTGCTGATGGCAGCTGGTTTCCAGTGGGTCTAGCGCCATGACTGCCCCAACCCTGTCCCTATTGGTAAGTACTAAGTCTAGAATGGCTGCCTACCTAGTAGCCTCCTCCTCCTAGTCTACTCTCTGGACTTGGAATGCATCCTGAGAGATTTCTACCAGCTGTTGGCTTTCTTGCAGGGCTACTGGGATCCTCCAGTCCATGTCTGACATATTGAAGTCCTCATTTAGCAGCACCTCCCCTTGTCTTCTTGTCCCTTTAATCTCCTCCACTAATTCACCATCAACATCCTCCTGTTGAAACTGTGGTCTGTATACCACCCATATTTTGATATTTTGTCCCCCTTCTGCTCATATCTGTACCTATATTGTTTCCATCCATGTGTCTCTCCTCCCCAAATTCCTTATCTCCAAAGCCTTTATCCTGCTCCATATATATAATATCACTGCTTCTGCTCTCTTTCTCTTTGTACACTTCATGAACGCGGTATACTTCGGCATGATCGTGTCCTAGTCGTAGTACTTGGTTGTCCATGTTTCCGTGATTGCAGCAGGCCACCACTGCCTCCACATCACTGATCTTGTTGTGCAAGCTCATAGCATTTGTGCACATAGCCCTAAAGTTCACCTTCTCCCCCCTTTCAACCTGACCCATTTCCCTTCCCCACAGTCTCCTATCCAGGCTTGCCCCTGCCTCCCTTCTCCTACCTTGTATCTGGATTCACTATCACTTTCTTCTAAAACTTTTCCCAGCTCCCACTTATTCATTCTCTCTCTCTCTCTCTCTCTCTCTCTCTATCTACTGTTGCTCTATTCTTCTTTTCTAGCACTGGGGGTGGTCATCAAGGCCCCCCTCTACTTGAGTAGGTACCCCTATCTGCTTCCATTCTGCCTGCCTTCTAGTTTAAAGGGCTGTCAATACACTCTTTAAACCTGTGCCCTAGCCTCCTGGTGCCCTACTCGGAGGGCTGAAGGCCTCCCTGCTTGAATAGCCTTCTATCCCTACAAGAGTGTCCTCATCCCCTAAGGTATGCCTACCGCGCCTCTCTGCGTCAGTCCGTCAGCCATGCATTGAAGTTAATGATCAGAATCTTTCTCTTCTCTCCCCTGTCCCAAACTGGCAGGACCTCAGAAAAGGTCAGTGAGGCTGCTGCCCATTTGAGCCTTCCCTAACTTCCTAAAGCTATATATATCCAGGGGTCTGTAAGACAGGTCACTGGTTCCCAGGCAGAAAACTATGTCAAACTCACTACCTCTTCCTGCGCCTCTGGCTATCCTTTCTCCCCTGTCTGTATCCCTCCCAACTGAGGCTCCTGGCAAGCACCCAACCATGGTGTCCCCCTGTCCCCACTACCCCTTCTGATCCTCTTATGATAGAGTCCCCTGACACAAGTACTTTCCTAGTCTTCCCCTTTCCCTGGGACTCCAATCATACGTCAGATGTTTTCTTACCTATTGTCCTGGTGCCCTGGGTGGCTATAGGCTCCGGCCTTCACATTGTGGAGACTGGAGCAACCAATCACACAGGAGTACAAATCTATTTACTGTGTCTCCTATAAATAGCATAAAGGGGTTAAGTGACTTGCTCAAGTGATACAATGAGTACATGGCACTGGTGGGATTCAACCCCTTTCTCTAGATTTACAACTCCAAAATCTAATGATTAGGTTACAAGAGGGGCCAAAGAGGGTGACTGCCTCTCTCATCATAGTGAGGAACTTAGCACACCTTAATGTGTTAATGCATGCATAGTTTGAATAGTTTTCACAAACTTAAGGGTTCACTAACTGTCTGATTGCTAGCAGCAGGGACTTTTTCAGTAGTGCCAATGGGAAGGGAACAGTATAGGAAAATATTGATCTAGTGCAATGACATGTAAAATGCCCCCCTACATTGTTGAGGTCTGTGTTTGCATTTTTTTTAAGAAGATTTGAAATATTATAATTGAAAGAGCGCTTCTTTAAGTATGTTTTTAAACACCCAGGAAGCAGAGATCTTTCATGTACCACGCCTCTTCCTGGCTCAATACCCTGCCCAACAACATCCCAAATGCAACAAAGTTGGGACCTTTTAAAGTTAAGCTCCAACACCTCCCATCACTTGGTGTATGTGACTGTCAAATCTAAATGTCCATGTGCATTTTTCCTGCTAATCTCTTAGAGACACTTAGCATGTAACTCATGCTTAGTAATCTGCCTCAGCTCACTCCCCCCCCATACCCTCCCCTACCACCTTCCTTCCTCACCTTACTTGCTACTTTTCCCCCTTCCCACTACCTTCCTCTTCCTCTCCACTCCACCTCTTCCTGCCACCTTCCACCCCCTCTCCCCTCCTATCCACTCTAAACTCTGTCGCTGAAATCCCACGCATGCACGAGAGTGAGCTCTCACTCATGCATGCGCAGGATTTTCGACGACAGAGTTTAAATTCATTTTGCAGCTCAAGGAGTACTTGGTTTTGCATTAATGTAAAGCAAATGGCTCAGTATGCCACACTCTTCTAGAGTAAAAGCTGGGTCCAATGCGGATGTAAAAAATTGATCTTTGGGACGGTGCTCCACGGTTGAGGCACGTTCTTGGCACCAGTGTGCTTCCGGGGTACAGGGGATTTACTTGTGGCCCACCCCTACAGACATTAAGTCAAAATGCACAAATGTAAGTAAACTGGTTACTTTGATGTTAGACAGTGGCATTATATTGTACTTGCTTCATTAGTATGAACCTGTGGGGACACTGCTTCCTTTTGAGACAGAAAGAGGGGAAAAGCTGACAGTGCCCCTTTAATAGAATAAATTGCATCATGGCAGCAGACATTTCATGGATTCTAGAGACATTAATGTTACGGAGAGGCACGCTGTATGTTGTTAAGCACAAGCATGCGCTTCGGTGACATCCCTTTCTGTCTCAGGATTTCGTGAAGAGGCTGCTGCCTGGATTTAGTATACTAATGATTTAGATATTTATTTATTTAAAAGTTTAACCAGGTAGTGCATACTGAGTTGAAAACAGTTAGTTTCAGATGTGTCCTGGGGGAGCGGGAGTAGGAGATAACTAACAATAACAAAAAAATAACAAGGTAAAATACAATAATATCATTTTACAAGAAGAATCATGAATATTACAGGCAGAATAGTAAGTGAAGGTATCTAGAAAATAACACAGACTCTGATATATACATGAAGGGAAAATAGAACATTAAGAAGAGGGCAAAAGTAGAGAATGGTGAAAAAGATGAAGGGTCACAAGCAGTTGCAGGTAGGATGACAAAAGTCAGAAAGAAGAGACTTTAGGGAGGAAGGAGAGGAGGCAGAATGAATAGGAAGGGGAAGGAAGGACCAGCGTTTTGGAAAGTGGTAAGAAAAAGAAGCTTGACCAATATATTTTGTAGAAGGAAAAGAGAGAGAATGAAAAGTATTGTTGTGGAGAAGGTAGGAGGAGGAAGAAAAAGGAGGGGAAAAGAAGGGTTTTGAGATTAGAGGGAAGAGTGCTGAACGAGAATTTGGATAAAAGAGAGACACAATGGGAAAGGCGCCTAGCATCAAGAGAAGGGAGGGAAAGAGCTGAGTAAAGAGAGCAGTGGAGAGTACGAGAGGCGCAATCCAAAGCAAAGCGGCAGAAAGAATGAAAAAGGGGGTCCAGTCTGGCAAGGGAGGATTTAGGAGCACTACTGTAGACTAAATCACCGTAGTCAAAAATAGGAAGGATCATTTTTAAGACCATTTCTCGGCTGGCAGGGAGCAGTATGTTCGCTCTATCCCTGTACAAAGCAACAAGTTTAGGGTGAAACTTTTGGTGCATTGCATCAATGTGCACAGAGAAATCAATATGCTAGTCAAGGCAGACCTCGAGGTACTTAAAGGAGGAGACATCCTCAATATTAGCACCATGAAGGGTATTAAATAGTAGGGGAGAAGTACGTTTGGCAAGCCTCTGACAGGTACCAAAAGTCATTGAGACCTTTTTTTGGTATTAAGAGACAGTTGGATATTCTTGAACCAGTACTGAATGTTGTCAAAATCCAACCGAAGTCAGGAGGTAAGGTCATGGGGAGAGGAGCCAGATGCAAAAAGAACTGTGTCATCAGCATATGTATGAATAGACACAGATGAACAGACAGAGGGTAGGTCGTACTACTGTATCTCTCGTGACCCCTGACCACTCCAGGTAAGCCCAATGCCTCATTTGAAAGATCTTTTCATGAGCTTTCAGAATATAAAGGGAGCCAGCCAGCACACCTACCTTTAAGTAATAGGTGTTCAAAAACAGCGGAGAGCAATGTAATATTACAGTATTTCAAAACTGGAAAATTGATGCTAAAGATGATTCCAACTGAGGGGAAGGGCATTATGCAATGCAGGAGAAAAGGGGTAATCTAAAATAGATAAAAATGTTATGGGTACGAACGTCTGAGCAATAAGACATGACAGTGTGCATTATGGTGAAATAATCGCACACTTCAGGTGCGTTGTTAGGCACGAGGCACAGCCGAGTGCCGTTAAATCACCTGAGATGTACGATTATTGCACCATGATACACACCCTGGAGTGTCTTATTGCTCTTATAAAATGGCATTTAAATACATGACTTAAAAAGAAAGAAAATAAGAAGAAAGCTTTTAAAAAGATAAAAATTGGATCTTTCATTGAAATATGCTTCCGTTTTAACTCTGAATACAAAAAATAGTCCCTATTCTGGTGACTGGCTTAGCTAAAAACATAATGAAATCTGTGTGGCACACATTTTTATAAGACAAAAATATGCTACCTTGCATTTCAAATCAATACAAGTCCTGTTTCTTAATAGAAATGTGTTCAAAACTTTTATTTAGTATGTGTGTGTTGGGGGGGGGGTAGGTTTCACCTGAAAACACCCATATATGATTCAAATGTACATTCTTTTATAAACTTCAGGAATGTATTTGAGCAGTTTGGGTCTGCTTGTATCTATGTAACTGTGTTTTCTCACCTTTTCTCTTTGTTTATGAAGTATTATTGCCTGCTTTCTTCATCCTGTTTTTTTTCTCTGTCTTCCCCACATTCACGATATGGAATGTTTAGCATGGAACACAGAAATTCTAAATTTTGCTCAGTTCCACTGGCAGAATTTTCCTTCTAGCATGTTGTACACACACACACACACCCACAACAACAAAGGCCTCTTTTATTTGTATTTACACTTTTTGTCCTCCTGCTGCCACTGCATGACCATCAGCCCAGTCATGGACTCCGACCAGCAGCTGCGCATATCTAACCATCCTCCTGAACCCCTTGGCTTCCCCAAGTAGTCCTGCACCTGGGCTAAGGGCGCGTGACTTTGAAAGGCGGAGTCGGCCTGGATGCCAAATACGGCCGGAGCGGGCTTCATTTACTGGGAGCAGGAGTGAGTTTTTTTTCCTTGTTGTTGCGGGAGGCAGGGACATGCAGTGATGACCCGCGTCCGCCCGGCCCTGGATTACTGTTAAGCTGGTCACCGCGGTACTCCCAGCCTCCACCGGGGTCCGCGTATGCGCCGACGGTGTCCCCACCCCCCACCCCCGGAGAAGGAGAGCAGTCATTAGGATGCTCCATTCTTTCTCCCCTCGCTGGTCTCTCCAGCGACCCAAGTCCGCTCCTGACCGGGTCGCTGGCCGCAAGTGGAAACTAACCGCGCGCCGGTGGTCGCTACAAGGCCCTTTTAGAGCCACAGATTCAATTATCTCACTGTCAGGAGAGTAGAAGAGATTTCCCTGATGAGCAGGTAAAGATAGAAGGAGGATTTTTCATTGTCAGCAAAGAAACAGTTGTAATAAAAACTATGAACAATACTTAATGTTTTTGATTTGTTTGTGTGTGTGTAAGGAGAGTGTGATGATCAGGGAAACAACATTTAATTAATTTGTTTTATTTTTTATTTAAGGTATTTTTTTTGGAGGGGGGGCCCAGTTGAAGGTTTTTGCAGTGTAAAGGTAGCAGCCATGTTTCTGATAAAAGATCATTTCTGCTTGTAGGGGGATTGATGGGAGATAGTGCTGGTTGTAGGAGGATTGATTTGCTCATTTGTGATGTGGTTTAGGACCAGAATGACTGTGCATCATGCTCTAATAATGAACAGTCACCTGACTGGTTTTAGCCAATCAAAGTTCTTTGATTTTTATACTCATTTTATAATTCACCTTAACATGCATTGCGGCTTTGAGTTTGAATTATAACGCTGTCTTCAGTAATAATCTTTAAAGGGCTGCTACGCACCGCCCTCCTTCCAGACGGCCTCTTCGGTATTCTGACCTCAAGCATACTTTTTGTTTATTTCCAAGGTCTTACCAGGAAGGACATACTGAGCTGGTAATAGCTTGTTTTCAGATGCATCCTGGGGTGAAGGGTAAGTGGAGTATGGAACAAATAGATAACAATGTGCAATATAATAAATACTGTAATATGAAATAAATAGCAAGTTACAGCTGTTATGGAAAGGCAAATATAAACATGGAAAACATTCCATGCCCAATGGTCAGATGCATTGAATAACATTCGGCACAAACCATGTGCGAAATTACATGATAAGTTGATGTGTGATAAGGAGGGGTGTTGGCTGTTTAGAAGCCAGGTCAAAATACAGTCAAGGGCAGTTGTAGGAGTCAGTAGGGACGTCATGAAGAAAGGATTTGAGGAAGAAGAGGGTTGAAGCAGAGCAGATAGCAGATGGGAGAGAAGATGAGAGCTTAAGGAATCGAAAGGAGAAAGCGGCTTGGCCCACAGAGGATTTCATGTAGGGGAGGGTGAGGGATTGAGGGTCAGAGATCTTACTTCAAGGGTATCTCTTGCAGCAGGCCATCACCAGTAGGACTTAGCCACCAGGTACTAGGACAACATGGAAACCTTCTAGCTAGCAGTCTACCAGAGGGGGCCACCCACCTCCGACATCAGCCAATCTTATAAAGGTGGGCAGCCCCCACACCCTCCTTAGTTGTTTCCCGCTGTTGACCAACGCACATCAGACCACTGATACCAACGCAGCTACAATTGACAACCATTTTCCCACATTTAATCGCGTTTTATTATTTTTTGATTTTTAGTTAAACATCGAAATTTCAGTGTTCTCACCTGATGATTTATGTCTTCAAAACCATCCTCATCTTATGACTGCTCAACAAAGTATGCCTTGGCAAACAGATCCCGGACAAGGATGGCCATTATACCTGTGTCTTGTGCCTAGGCCCAGACCATGATGTCCAAGCCTTCGAGGCCTGCCAGAAGTTCAACCCAGCCACCTGGAGATGTCGCCAGAAGATCCTGGAGAATCACCTCCTTAAGCAGAAGATTGCCTTGATGGAATGGGAGCTGCAGGCCAGGAGCTCCTCTGTTTCCCCAGCCCGGTCCTCGGGGTCTTCTTCTTTGAAGTCCTGGGACAAAACTACTGGGAAACCATAAGCATAGGGACAAGGACTGGGACTGATCCCGATCTGCCTTCCGTTCGCGATCCCCACACAAGCAGTGTTCAACCCCTAAACAGTCTTCCTCCTTTGGGGGTTGACCACCTCGGCCCCCATATGCCCTAACTTCCACAGGGCTATCAGTGTCCCCACCACCTGCCCAGGTCTCTCTCACTGGTTGCAGATCCTTGGGATGGGCTACTCTGTATTCTGCCCTCCAGCCCCTGTTGTTCCAGCCCTTATTCTCCATGGACTCACAAGCAGCTCGGCTGGAGTCTTTTCAGCCAGCATGGGTGCAGCTAGCACCAGTCTCCCAGCTGTTGCCCCCTCAGCACCCACACCACTTACGCCAGTTTCATCCTCTGGGGCTGCCACCGGTTGTGCCCCTCCTTCTCAGGGGCGGATGCTGCAGGACACTGGCTCCTCTCTGGGTCCAGTCTCTCCTCAGCCTTCACCCGGGGTCGCCCTCCACTCTGGCACCTGTCTCCTTACAGCCAGTGCCTGCAGACCATCCTCCAGCTACCTCAGCTGATGCCCACCCATGCCAGCCCTGCGCCCTCCACTGGCACCTGTGGGCCCATAGCCTGTCTTTCTGCCACCCACTCCAATGGGTTCAGTGCCTATCCTGCTGCAACCTACACCAGCAGGACCTCAGCCTGGGTACACTACATCAGCTCCTGATGGCCCGGCATCTGTATACTCCTACCCTGCACTGGTGGGGCCTATGCCGGGCTACTCATTCCCGACTCATTTGGGACCATCACCGATCACCACCTACCTGACACCTGGGAGACTGACACTGGCCCTTTGGATTATCATGGTCGAATTTTGGCCTTGTGGTCCTTTATGTAGACACAGATCCTGGCCCCATGGGTGCCGGCCCTAACCACCCCTCAAGAGCCTTCCTTGGGATCCATTTTCCCAGTTCCTGTGTGGCCGGATCCTAGTGCTCCTTGCATGCCCAGGGATAGGCCTGACACCTTGTCAGCCGGACACTTAGCTGATCATCAGCCCAAAGACAGCAGGGACAATGATGCAGAAGATGCTGACCAGAGTTTCAGCAGTGAGTCTTCCTCCTTGGGCCCAGAGGATTCCGAAGGGGAAAAGACACCGAGCAATGTCCCCAAACCCCTCCCCTCAGATGATCCCACATTCATGGTCATCATGAGGGACATTCAGGCCACTATGGGGTGGGAGATATAGGAACAGGATCCAGAGAGGCGTTGGCTGGCCATCTACCTATGGCAGCCTGACGCCCCTCCCCTGGTAGTCCCCCAATTATCGACTTTATGAGGACATTACCCGACTGCTTGGAACTGCCCCCATATAGTCCCGGCAATGTCCAAAAAGGCCGCAGGCTTTACCACACCCAGGCTGGCAAGTCCTACTTTGGACAATAGCCCAAGGCTGATTTGATCATTATCAACATGGTGCATGACCGCACCAAGAGACTGACGCACCTAAGCTCCCTCCCCTGGGCAGGGAGTCTCACCAGTTGGACCAGATGGGCAAGTTTTGCCTCTGCCACTTTGGCCCTTCAGGCCATCGATTATTTGGCCCGTATGGTACAATACCAGAATCTACTTTAGGACCAAGCTAGAGAGGCTATCCTAGCCATGCCAGATGACCCTTCCAAGCAGCAGACCTTCTAGGCCCTCAAAACTGGCTCAGATGTTGGTACCCACATCCTCAAGGCTGCCTATGGTGCAGTAGATGCTTTGGGCTGGGCGGCAGTCATTGGCATCTGTATGAAGTGCCACTCCTGGCTTCATGTCTCTGGTTTCATGCCGGATGTCCAATCTAACAGGCTTTTGGGGGGGAAA
The DNA here is from genome assembly GCA_016271365.2 of Neoceratodus forsteri. Taxonomy (NCBI): domain Eukaryota; kingdom Metazoa; phylum Chordata; order Ceratodontiformes; family Ceratodontidae; genus Neoceratodus; species Neoceratodus forsteri. The sequence continues at coordinate 173,906,604 of JADMNL010000031.1, forward strand.
TGTCCAGGAGAAATTCAAAATTGTGCACTGTACAGCGCTCAGTTTTTCCACGGAGATACCAGTAATGTTTTATTTCAACACGAGAAGCAGGCTTATTATTCTATCTCGGTTTCCGTCTGAAAAAAAAATCACTGTTTGGGACAGCGCTCATGCTAGAGGCGTGTTCCTGACCTCATTGTGCTTCCGGGACATGGGTGAGTTTTTGTTTGACCAAACGTCTGAATATTTTTGCACAAATGTCATAAACCGGCCAAAAGGCTGTAAGTTTGTACGTGTAGGGGCATTGTGGGGTGCATCTAGGATAGATGTGTACCAAGAGGCACACTGCTCACTTTACTCATAAAACGAAGGATCAAAGCTTACAGTGCCCCTTTAAACCACTGCTCTATACTGCCTACTAGATACAGACTGCATGTAACCATTTGTGTGCCATAAAGAAGTAGAAACTAGGAAGAGACATTTTGTTTGGCAGTTTCACCATGCAGCGGCTCATGTTGCGTAAACAGTGAGCTGGCAATGTTTACCTGCAATGATTTCAGAGGGGGGTACTTCATGATAGCTTGGCCTTACTACACTCAGCATGCTGCATTCCAAGGTAAAGGCTTCAGATGGTTAAGGAATGCTTCAACTGAGATAAACACCCTTGGATCATAGTTTATGTTAGATATTCAAAGTGAAGGGAACAATGTGAAGAATTGTAAAACATTTAAACAGAAGGTGGCTGCTGCTCCCAGGGGCTGAGCAAGAATTTGTTTAAGGGATGGCAGTTTTGTAGGGTTGGTGCTTGGCTAACATGAGTTTTAACGGGGAACATTTTACATTTTTGTTCCCCTTTAAAACTCATATTAGCCTAAAACAGCAACTAGGGGATATTTATTTATTTCAAAAGTTTCATCAGGAAAGACCTACTGAGCCGTAAACAACTCGTTTCCAGAAACATTCTTGGGGAGAGGGAGAAATATATATCCACACAGCATAAAAATATTTACAGATAATGTACATTCATCTTAAGGCAGACTTTTATACAATATATCATGAATTAACATCAAGTAATATACAGTGAATGTACAAAAGAATATGCATAGGGATTATTTGACAGAAAATGCAGCAACAGTAGTAAGTAACATTTTCCTACAAGAACAGGGGATGAACCAGGTTAGTGCAAGTGGCTAAGGGTAGTCCAGCAAAGGGTGAAGAGTAGAGAGGGGGAGGAAAGAGAAGGTAGATCGTAAGAAGGAGACAAGGGAGATCCAGAATTAGGGTGGGTAGGTAGAGGAATGGGGGGAGGGAGAAGGTGGAAGGGGAGATATGTAGTATGAAAATCAGGAGGGTGGGGGAGAGAAGGGGTGGAGAGCTAGGAAGAGGACGTTATAGGGGCAATAGTGGAGGCAGGGGTGTAGCTACTGATACTCCAAGTAAGCCGTGGCATACAAAGTTTAGTAGCAGGGGGTAGCAAACAAGCTGGCCAGCATCGCTCTGCCCTCTCTAGTCCACCGCATTTAAATTCCTTCTTTTGGCTTCGCAGGCTTTTTCTTTTCTCATTCAGCTTTGTTTTGGGGAGGTGGCGGAGTAGACTGTGGACGTTGAAGCTGAAAGTCTCAATTAGGTCCTCATGGTCCGCCTGCATAGTGATTGGCTGCGGCATCTGGTAGGGGGTGTGGCAAGTCTGGTGCAGCGAGTTTAAATGACTCAGCAAAGTTAGAAACCATACTATTAGTTCAATTGTACTGGGAGCAAGAGAAGCAGTAGAAGAACTGAGGAGCAGCAGATGGAAGAACAGACTCAGAGCCAGCTAAAAGAATGGAGACTGCATGTGGAGTGGCAAGTGGAGTGAATCTGCCTACCTGCGTGAGAGAGAGAAGAAATTTCTGCTGTGGCCTTGGACTCCTGGTGCAGTCAGTAGCATTTACCAGTGGGCATGAGCACCACACTAGTAGGGGCAGACAGACAGCAGGTCCAGTGTGGGTATGAACTGATCGAAGCCAGGATCCTCGGACTTAAGTCATGGGGGCCAGGCATGAACAACAGTGGAGGAGGGGTAGATGCGCAGGTTGGTATACAAATCTGAAATGCCTGGCTACACTCTGAATCGGGGGTTGGAGTCGGGGCAGTTACAGGAGGGGTGGAGTAATCGTGTATAAGACTGGGGAAGCGGATGGAGGTAGCAGAACGAATAGGGCCAGGGAGGAAGTTCCAGAGTTTGGGAAGGCGGAAAGAGAAAGCAGCTTGCCCAGCCGAGGTCTGCCTGGATGGGAGAGTTAGAGAGCGGAGGTCAGAGCCACAGAGAGAGTAGGAGGGGTTTGAAGGGGATGAGAGAAGAGACACAAGGTAGGACGGGAGGAAGCCCAGCCAGTACTTAGCAATAAGGGAGGAGCAATGAACAAGCAGCCTGGCTTCAAGGGAGAGAAAGGAGAGAGCGGTGTAGAGGTGGCAGAGGTGGGTCCGGGGCAATCCAGGGCAAACCTACAGAAGGAGTGTAAGAGTGGATCTAGTCTGATCTGGGTAGACTTGGGAGTACTAGCATAGATACTGTTACCGTAGTCAAAGAGGGGAAGAATCATTCTCTGCACAATGGCTCTGTGGGCTGGCAGAGGGATGCACCCTCGGTTCCTATACAGCACACCAAGTTTAGGGTGAAGCTTTTTGTGTAAGTAGTCCACATGAGTAGAGAAGTCTAGGTGACTGTCAAGCCAAACTCCTAGGTACTTGAAATTTCTGATGTTTTCAAGGCTAGTCCAATCCAGAATGTGGAAGGAGGGCAGGACTGACAGTTTAGAGAGTTTTTACATAGCTGATCCTTGTCTAGGGCTGTTGCATATTTGGCCCGTCAGCTGCCTACTCGGAATTTATGGTTAGCTCACACTGTGGTTAAATTGGAAATGTTTAGGTGGGGGAACTCTCACATCTAGGTGACGGAAGTGTCATTTCTAGGTGGTGGGGCTCTCCTATAGAAGTCAGTAAAGAAAGATGACAGAGGTGGTGAGCTGCCATACATCTTTTCCAAAGGTGGTGGAACTGAGTTCCTGTGGGCTCCTGCCAAATTCAACCCCCATGTGAACTAGTTATAAGTACATTACACCCTTCTTGACTGCTGTATCATCAGTGGGTTATACTGTGACATTCTTACTCATAAACATGACGTTTCCAGTTAATGGCAACCAGATATACTCCTGTGAAATGCAATTAAGTAGCTTTTTTTGAGCTGGTCTATTTGGGTAATCCCATGGTGCCTGTTTATAACCCAACCTTTCCTATAACAGCTCACTTAGTCTCTGTTATACAATAGGAGTGAGCAGATAACCCATTCGGTAAAAGCTGCTATTCTCACTGCAGTGTGATGACTCCAGATATCACACAGTGATGACATCCTCACAGTGTGATATGTAAGCAATACTACCTGACAGAGTGGGTGGCCATGTGCTATACTGGACCACCCAGGTGTGTAATGAGGCCCGACGCCGCAGGTGGAGGGCCTTATAGCCCCTGGAAGGTTTGGTATAGCACAACACCGCCCACCCAGTCGGGTATTATTGCGCTTAGAAAAATGGGTTTCAGTTGAGTTAAATACAATGTTTTAAAAAACATTTTATAACACTTCAAAAAAGATGTATTGGGCTGTAGCTAGCCATTCTACTGAATGCAGGAGTCCCTGCCCACACACACACAGTCCCATGTATTGAGCATGTTTGCAGCCCATTTTTTTTCTTTCTTTTATCATCTTGCCTGTTTTGTTTCTTTCTTTATTGATGTGCAGTCCTATGGGAGATCCAGCTATTACCTCGAACGTGCCCGATGACGTGACTCTCTGAACTACTGAATGGAGGGATGAGGAGAGGCGGCGGAACATTAACTATATTTTATTTTAGTTTTTATTTTAGAATAAACCTGATGGCTTGCCATTCAGTTTGTCATTTATCCCTGTGCTGTGTATGTGAGCAGATGCTGACTGCATGAGCCCGGAAGTATGTGGGTGGGGGGCCGCGGCAAGGAGCAGTGTATTCCTACTGACATTACATAGAAACACAGAAACACAGAATTTGACAGCAGATAAGGACCGCTTGGCACACCTAGTCTGCCCATTTCCCTACCTAACGGATAAGCTGCAGATCCTAGTTAACCAGCAGCCTACTTCTTCCTACCCCACACTAGAATTGCCTTATGTCTGTCCTATGCATTCTTGAATTCCCCCACTGTTTTTGACTCTACGACCTCCTCAGGAAGGCTGTTCCATGCATCTATAACCCTCTTTGTGAAGAAATAATTCCTTCACGTACCTCTGAGACGCTCCACCTCTATCTTCAAATTATACCCCTTGTTCTTGCACATCTCTTTTTTTGAAAGATGCTACCCTCTTGGACTTTGTTGATTCCCTTGAGGTATTTGAAAGTTTCTATCATGTATCCCCTCTCCCTCCTTTCCTCGAGGCTATACATCTTAAGCTCCTTTAGACTTTCTTCATATGTCTTCTGGTGCAGACCCTGCACCATTTTGATAACCCTCCTCTGAACAGCCTCCACCCTGTCTATGTCTTTGTGGAGATGGGGTCTCCAGAACTGTACACACTACTCCAGATGTGGTCTTACCAACTGTCTGTACAGAGGGCCAACAACTTCCTGTTTTCTACTGGTGATGCCTCTCCCTATGCATCCCAGTATCCCCCCAGCCCTCCTTACTGCCTTCTCACATTACTGGCCCACCTTTAGGTCATCTGATATGACTACCCCCAGGTCCCTTTCCATTTTTGTTGTCAGTATCTCACCACCCATTGTGTACTCTTGCCCTGGATTTTTGTTTGCCAGGTGTATTACTTTGCTCTTCTTTGCGTTGAATCTAAGCTGCCATACATTTGACCATTCCTCCAACCTTGTCAAGTCCCTTTTCATCCTTTTCACCCCACCTTGCGTATCAACCCTGTTGCAGATCTTTGTGTCATCTGCAAAGAGACATACCTTCCCTCAGTCCCTCCATAATGTCACTTATAAAGACATTAAAAGGACAGGCCCCAGTACTAACGAACCTCGGTACCCACTAGTAACCTCCTTCTTCACTGTGGTCTCCATTTACTATTACCTGCTGTGTCCCATTGTCCAGCCAGTGTTTTACCCAGGCTACCACCCTGGGACCCACTCCCAGGCTGGCTAATTTGTTTATTAATCTTTTGTGCGGGACTGTGTCAAATGCTTTGCTAAAGTTTAGGTAGGCCATGTCCACAGCCCCTCCCTGGTCTACTACTTTGGTCACCCAGTCAAAGAAATCAATTAGATTTGTCTGCCATGACCTTCCTGCTGTGAATCCATGCTGCCTTGTGTCCTGTGCCTCACTGGCCTCTAGGTACTCAACAATTCTTTCCTTCAGAAGTGATTCCATCATTTTCCTTACCACTGAGGTCAAACTGACAGGTCTGTGGTTTCCTGCCTCTGTCTTGCTCCCACTTTTGTGAAGGGGAATCACATCTGCCCTTCTCCAGTCCTCAGGTACCACACCATCCTCCCATGATTTATTAAAAAGGGTAGTCAGTGGTGTTACTAGTTCTTCCCTTAGTTCTTTTAGAATTCTGGGGTGAATCCCATCAGGCCCCATTGCTTTATCCACCTTCCGTTTTAAGAGTTCTTTCAGAACCCTTTCTTCTGTGAAAGGACTAATATCAGACCCCCTTATCCAGAGTGCTTATATTGACTGGATTAGGTCTCCCTCCCTTCCCCACTTTTCTATTGTGAATACTGAGCAGAAATATCCGTTCAGTATCCCTGCGTTTTCACTGTCGCTCTCTGCCCAACACCTTCCTCTTTATTCAGCCTCAGTATCCCTGCCTTTGTCTTTCTTTGCTCCTTAATGTACCTATAAAGGGTTTTATCCCCCTTCTTAACCGAGTTGGCTATCTTGTCCTCTGTTTGGGCCTTTGCTATTCTGACTGTCTTCTCTGCTTCCTTCTGCTTTAACTTTCTCTGTCCTGCTCCTTCTGTGTTTCCTCATACTTCCTGAATGCTATCTTTTTCTCCCTTACCTTCCCTGTCACTTCTTTTGAGAACCATAGTGCTTTTTTTCTTTCATTTTGATTTGTTTATTTGCTTCACACAAAGGCTTGTTGCCTCTGTGATGGCAGTTTTGATGTTTCCCCATTGTTGCTCCACCCCACCTTCTTGTCTGTTTGCTAGTGCTTTTCTGAGGCACTCTCCCATTTTGACAAAATCAGCCCTCCTGAAGTCCAGTACCTTCACTTTTGTGTGGCTTGACTCTACAGCTAAGTTTATCATGAACCACACTGTTTGGTGGTTGCTTGTTCCCAGATGGCTACCCACTTCAAGATCAGAGATCCTCTCTCCATCCCCATTTGAGAGTACCAGGTCTAAGATTGCTCTCTCCCGAGTGGGTTCCAAAACTAGCTGTCTGAGGCATGCCCCCTGTAGAGCATCGAGAATGGCCCTGCTCTTGGATGTGGCTACAGCAAAGGTGCTCCAGTTAACATCTGGCATATTCAGGTCCCCCATCAGCAATATCTCCCCTTTCTCTGCCATCCCAAGGATGCCTTCTATCATTTCCTTATCCATTTCCTCCCCCTGAGATGGGGGTCTGTATACAACTCCTGTGTGGATTGTGGAACCATTTCCAGTCTCCAGGGTGACCCACAGTGCCTCCTCTCCTCCCTGTTTACCTTTAGTTCTGTTGCTTTGATCCCTTCCCTTACATAGAGAGCTACTCCTCTTCCTCTTCTTCCCTCCCTGTCCCTCCAGTAGATTGTGTACCCTGGTATGTTGACATCCCAGTCATGGTTCTCTGTGTACCATGTTTCTGTGACTGCCACGATATCCAAGCATCCCTCTTCCATCAAGGCCACCATTTTGGGGAGCTTTTTACCTAGACTACGGGCATTGGTACTCATTACCCTCCATTTTTTATGGCTTTATTTCTTTTTGCCCCATCCCTGTCCTTACTGCCTTTGTCTTTTATTCCATTTACCCCTGCCCTTATCTCTATCGACTGCTCTATCTTGGTGTTTACCTCACTAACTACCCTGACTTTTGTGGGTGTGGACTAGGATTTCCCTTCTCCTTTTCAGTGCCTCCACCCCTTGGTTAGTTTAAATGCTTGCCAATGAAGCATTTAAACCTATCACCTAGGATCCTGGTTCCCCTCCAGGATAGATGCAGACCATTGCGCTTGTATAGGCCTGCATCCCTCCAGGTGGAGCTCCAGTCCCCAGTGAAGCCAAATCCCTGAATGCTGCACCAGTTTTTCAACCAGTCATTAAATTCCATGGTGCGGAGTACCCTAGCCTCATCCATGCCATAGACAGGTAGCACTTCTGAGAAAGTTACAGTGTGTGCTACTTGTCTAAGGCCTCTCCCAAATCCACAATCTCCTGTTGCACTGCTCTGGTCCCATTCTCAGCCAGGTCATTTCATCCCTAGGTGGATAATGACATCCAGCTCACTCCCCTTGCAGCTGCTTCGGTGATCCTGAGGATTAGTTTCCTGTCCCTCAAGCCTTGGCGCGGGCGAACACCTGACCTCCCTTTAGCCCTAACTCCCCAGTTTCTACCCTCCTAACATCGAGTCCCCCACAGGAGTTGTTTCCTTCCCCTCTGGGGTCCTGTGCCACCCTCCTGTGGGTCTCCATTGTGGAGGTTCCCAGCATCCTCCTTGGTCACCACTGCAGGTGCCTCCATAGATGAACCATGCTGCGTTACTAACAGTCTCACTCCCCTCCCTACTACAATTTGCACACCAGTTGTTTTTTCTCACCTCATTTTCAGGGTAGAGTGATTGCAAACTGGTGAACCATAATGCGGTCAGCAGATGGATCGTGAGCGGGACCCAGAATCTGGAGAAATGATACAGATGACCGTTGCAATGGATTTGGCAATCTGGGAGCTGGCTGTGCTTAAGGTCAGAGGTAAGCACACTCTGTCCTACTGACCCATGCTAATTTTCTTCTGGTGCAGTACAAAAGTAAGAAAGAAAGGGGATGTGACACACAGTTTGTGGCAATACTGGGGGGGGGGCTGTACCTCTCGCTAAGTGAGAGAAAAAAAATGGTGGCTATTCAAAACCGAAAATTCGCTGGCCACATTAGTATTCTACAAATCAGGTAATTTGACACTAGCACTTTTTTTTTTTACCGGGCTCTGTTGCCTGACAGATGCCCATCTTGCCAGGGGTATCAGCCAATCAGAGCCCAGGAACTTCTTAACCCATTTTCTAACTCCAGATATCGCACTGTGATGACATCATCAAACAAAAAACAGCACAATACACAGTCCTATTGTATAAAAAGAATACGTGATGGCTAGGTGTGTGATACAGAATATATCTGAACTCATGGCAAGTGAGCTCAGGGAACCATCACTCGTAGCTCCGCTCCGCCCTGCCATTTGTGATATTCCCCAACCTCACTTACCACTCATTCGTAGATATATTCTGTATCACACACCTAGTCATCACATATCTCCTTATTAATATCTTCACCCCACATCTCCAGGGACTGGCTATCTGTTTCTAATCAGTGACTGGGGAGAGGGCACCTGTTATCCAGTTGAAGCTTATCTCCTCTTTTTTCACCTATTTCATCTTGCTTCAGCCAGCAGCTGTATTCTGTCATTATTTTAATCTTCTTAATGTTCTACCCATTTCATGACATATTATTTTATCTCTTTCATACATTTGACTGGTCATTGCTTCCACTCAGAAAACAAAAAAAAAAACTTCAGCAAAGGTTATTCCAAATCTTGAAGGAAAAAAAAAAGTCATGTCACATGAAACCAGAAATCTCATCTGGGAAAGCAGTGCATGGTTGTTATGTATGCTAACTCTTTGCTGTAAATGGTGTTTTGTTTGTTTTCTGGAAGACTTTGTAGAGGGCTAAAGTCCATCTGTAGCTGGTGTGTCTTCTACAGAGAAAGCTGGGATCATGAAATTGGTCAAACATGATTGCCTTTTCTGTTGGCAATATTTGATACATTACATACGAGTGTTTTTCCCTTGCTGGATATTCTAGGGCTCCATAGTACATGTACTTGATGGTACTCAGGATGCTAATGTGCTTTCTTCCATATATAGGCACTTCTGCACGCCTTGTTGCGCACTAGTTAAAAAGTGTTATGCAGCTAAGCTTTAGGTCGTGCCTGCGTGCCACCACTCAGGTGTTACTGTTTTTGTTTAAATGTGCAGTAAGGTGCCACCTCTAATACCGAACTCAAGTGGAAGAAAACGTGAAACAAAGCAGCTGTTGCAAGGTCACTGTGGCTGTGTTTACATTAGTGGAAATTCAAACATTTGTGTGATAAATTAGCTCCATGGAAGCTAATTGCCGGCAGTGTTTTATATGGAAAATATACTGGGTGAGAATTTACCTGCTCCGAGTGAATTTGTTGGGCATTTTTATCTAATTTGAACGTATATTGTAGTCATACCTCTCAGCCTCCTACCTCATAAATCAGGGACCAGGCTAGAAAATATCAGGGACAAAGGACCACAAAATTGGTGATACACTCTCAGGAAGCTGGTACAATAAGGGGCTCTGTGTAAAATGTATTTTCTAAGGCAGTGGTGTCCAACCTCTTCAGGGTTGAGAGCCACATTTAAATTTCTGAGTAAGATATGAGCCACAACAATGTGTGACCCATACCATACCCAATGTGCGGCCCTTACCATACCCATATTTAGTCATATTTAGGAGCTAAAATAATAGCATAATCATAGCAAATAGTCAATAATCAGATTTTATTAAGTTACAGTATTCTAAAAATAACTTGTAATTTTAAAATAATTATTTAGAGCAACTCTGGAGCTTTAAATTGGCTTGCAGGCTTAGTAAAATAGCTTCTTGAGCACTCAAGGCACTTTTCATCTCCTGTACTTTGACTTTTCTCTAATTTAAAAGACTGTGCTGAGTACTTGACATGTAATTGACAAACCCCTCAAGAGCCACAGCAAACTGCTTCAGGAGCAACATGTGGCTCCCACGCTACAGGTTGGCCACCCCGTCTAAGGAATAATAAGTCTGTAACTCCAGTGTCTGATATTGTTTTATGTTTACAGTCCTCGCCGTTCAGTCATGGAAATGCCAATTGTAGGTGGGACTGATAAGAATTCTGAGGCAAAATCAGGGATGTCCCTGAAAATTAGGGACAGCTGACAGGTACAGTTGATTTTGTTTTTTGAAGCAGATCATTTTTCCCCTGCCTCCGCTGATTTGTTTTCTGTTATATTATATTATGGACACGTAAAAGGCGCACCCTCCCTTTTACGTGACCTTTTTGTTTTCTGTCCCACACCTGCTCATATGAAGGTTTTTAATGCTTCGCCTCACCATTAATGATGTTCTATGTTTCTCGTTTCAGTGGCTGTACTTTATTCTACTGCATAGTTCCCTCCCAAGCTTTTATTTAATTCTTGCAGGATTTAAACATTTTTTTTGTTTGTTTTCTTCCCATACCTTGAGCATGTACATTGACAGATAACCCATTCCTTGGCCAGTGCTTAGTCCTATACTGGGCGGAAGCCTTCAGCACAAAGGCGCTTCTCATCTGTGGCATTCTTGTATGATGGCTACTAGGTAGAGGCATGGGCAGCAATCCCTTCATATATTATCACCATGACACATATTTATAATGTGTTTGTGCTTGTAATATGTGCGTTTTCTCAAAAAACAATAAAGATATTATTCTAAAAAAAAAAAAAAAAAGAAGCTTTCAGCAGCCTCACCTGTTTGCACTTTTCCTCTGTTGCCTTTTGCTCTGCTTCAGCCTGCTCGGCCCGGTCGATGGCATTCTCCTTCTCCAACTTCAGCATCTGCATCTTCTTCTTGATGGCTTCCATGGCTGCTAAAGGATGGGGAACCCACACTCGGCCAAGAACCAGAACACAAGTGTCTGAACTGTTTGCAGGAGATTAGCCAGGCAACAGGCTGAGCACAGAGAGAGAGGCGCACAGGAGGAGTGTGAGCACTTGGGCAGCTTCAGAGAGCTTTAAACTCCTACAGAACCTTTCAGCATGTTTTGAAGCTACCCAGGTCCCTAGTGGCCCTCCAACCCAGATCATTCACTTACAGCCTTTCTTAGGAATGACTTGGACTGGATTCACTAGAAAATCTTCAGCACTCAGCCAATCTCCTTATTTGGATCTGTTGCGTTTTCTGAAAGAAAAAGGTCCTGTTTCATTTTAACCTCCTGACTGAGCAAAACCTCTGAAATCTAAACAATCATTTAAAACAAAAGCACATTTGTGAATCTGGAAGCTTTGAGAAAGAGTAAGACGGACTCTTGCAATGTGCACGTTTGTCTACAAATATGACACCCTTATGCAAATTAATGCTCAGAATGGGACTGCGAGCCCCTGTCCCGAATCTCTTTGTTGATGAGTCCCAGACACTGTTTTTCTATAACAGGACACTCCATAAAAGCAGGCTCACACTAGGTTTGCAGAACTTGGTTGGATGGTCTTTTGTTTCCAGACTTCCATGAAACAATGAAGACAGCCTCAAGGGTTTCCTCAGTGGGCATTTACAACTATCTTTTTTATGTTTCAAGGACAACTGCAGTACAGTCAGAATTCACAAAAAATATGTTGTACAGTGTGTTTTAATTTCTGTGTGCAGTCTTAGTGTGTTTTTTCCTTTGTTGTTAGGATTTTTTTTTCTAAATTTACCTACTTGTTTTATGGCCCCTGGGCATCTCTGTACCTGTATTGTTTCTTGCCTTTCCTTCTTCCACTATGCCTCCTGTCCCATGTGACAGTGATGTGTTGGAGACCATTGATTCAGTGACTGCTGACTTAAGGCATGTTTATACGAACCTTGCTGGTGTGCTGCAGTCTGCAGCACTCATCCACGGCTCAAGCTACAATGCTACTGGCTGCGTTTACGCACCCAATGGTGTTCATGGTTGGAGGAACACTTCCTGTGTTCTATCAGAATTTCGGCTGGGGCTGGGCTCGGGGTTGTGGGTGGGTAAACTGCTGGAGTTGCCGGAGGGTAAACCATGAATAAAGTAGGTCTGCAGGTAAGTCACCGGGAAAACAGCCAAGTCAGTACAAAGGACAGCATAGCCTGAGCTCAGCAACAGGGGTTTAAAACCCTGACAGGTCTAATTTATTTTTTTACTTGCCGCAGGGTGCAGTGGGGGTACACGCTTGCAAAAAACACCTGTACTGGTACATGATCCCACCAAACCAGAGATTGCAGTGTGCTGCAAGAGGGTATCTATAGTGCTCCACAGATTGTTTATGCGACCTGATCTGTGCCAGTGCAACTCATCAGTACTGCTCGCAATGGTGCAGATCACGTCATGTAAATGGGTTTAAAGTGTTCTGTCTGCAGCAGTGGAGCTGTTGTTTTAAAGGGAAACAGTCAGCACTAAGAACCCCACACCCACCTGTGGCCTGGTCCTAATTTGCACTCTGCAAAAAAAAAAAAATTACTTACTGTTTACTGCAGTATAGTACATCATATCAGGCTAGTTCTGTTGACTATACAGCGAGAAAAACGACTCCATTTAAAGTTGTGCCTTGTGCTGAAAAGTTAGCAACATGTCCAGAAAAGCACGGCAGCAACCACTGAAATAAGTGCAGAAATTGTTTATTACTTACAGTTCTGAGCATACAAACATAAAGTGCTACACAGTGCACAGTGTAGTCCTCCTCACACTACAAAGGCCTTTGTGGTGTGAGGATTACACTGTGCACTGCGTGGCGTTTTACGTTTGTATGCTTGGAAGTGTGAGTAGTAAACAATTTCTGCATTTATTTTGTGGGTTGGTGCCGTGCTTTTCTAGTTCTGTTGACTCCCAAGCTGACATTTGCTGTAACCAAAAATTCCAGAATCCCCTGCAGCTGATAGCAGAGCTGGGCTGCAGCAGTGGGAGAGTCAGTAGCCTGCAGTGCACTGTAGAGGTTTTATAAGCTCAGATCAGATGTTTGCTGGTCTCACTGGCTCAGTACTGGCCTTAGTTATCCTGGAGCCCTGTGTGAATCCCTGTGCTGGGGCCCCATATCAGAAGTTGGGGAGCACCCAAGGAACATCCTCATGCCTACCATGGCTCCCTGTGACTGCTTCCCTGGCTAGCTGGTTGTGAACCTGAACTGGGCCACTCCTCAGCTGGTGCTGTGCCAGTATGCTCCTACTTGCCTTGTTTGTTTTATGTATCACAATTTTTGTTTAATGCACCCTGGTTGTTACTTGCACACTGTGCCAACTGTATTTAAAATGTACCTTTATTGTACCAATTATACATCAAATTCCCTCCGCAACTTGGTCCCCATCTCTCACAAACACATCTGTCTTTTAAGGGTGAAACATAGAAACATAGAATTTGATGGCAGATAAGGACCGCTTGGCCCACCCAGTCTCCCCATTTCCCTACCTAATGGATAAGCTGCAGATCCTAGTAACCAGCAGCTTACTTCTTTCTACCCCCACCCGCTAAATTGCCTTATGACTGTCCCATGCATGCTTGAGATTCCACCACTGTTTTGACTCCACAACCTCCTCCCGGAGGCCATTCCATGCATCCACAACCCTCTCTGTGAAAAATACTTCCTTAAATTACCTCTGAGCTGCCCCCCATCTTCAAATTGTGCCCCTTGTTCTTGCACACCTCTTTTTTGAAAGATGCTACCTCTTGGACTTTGTTGATTCCCTTGAGGTGCTAGAAAGTTTCTATCATGTCCCCCTCTCCCTCCTTTCCTCGAGGCTATACATATTAAGCTCCTTAAGTCTCTCTTCATATGTCTTCTGGTGTAGACCCTGCACCATTTTAGTTGCCCTCTCTGGACAGCTTCCATCCTGTCTATGTCTTTGTGGAGATTGTGTCTCCAGAACTGCATGCAGTACTCCAGATGGGGTCTCACCAGCTGTCTGTACAGAGGGATAATAACTTCCTGTTTTCTACTGGTGATGCCTCTCCCTATGCATCCCAGTATCCTCCCAGCCCTCCTTACTGCCCTCTCACATTGCTTGCCCACCTTTAAGTCATCTGATATGACTACCCCCAGGTCCCTTTCCATTTTTGTTGTTATTAGTATCTCACCACCCATTGTGTACTCTTCCTCTGGGTTTTTGTTTCCCAGGTGCATTACCTTGCACTTCTTAGCATTGAATCTAAGCTGCCATACATTTAACCATTCCTCTAACCTTGCCAAGTCCCTTCTCATTCTTTCCATCCACCTTGTGCATCAGCTCTGTTGCAGATCTTTGTGTCATCTGCAAAGAGACATACTTTTCTTCTAGTCCCTCTGCCATGTGCTTATAAGGACATTGAAGAGGACCGGTCCTAATACTGAACCCTGTGGTACCCTACCCCTTTCTTCAGAATGGACTCCATTTACTATTACTCTCTGTGTCCTATTCTCCAGCCAATGAGGAAACAGTTCCTTGTATCCTCTGTCTGCAGTGGGTATATGACAAAAGACTGAAATGCGAAATCTTGAGTTTCTGGAGACTGAGAGCTCGAAACTCGTTATCCCGACACTCGGTAATTGCCCGTGGCAGAGGTTTTATTTATGTTTTGGGGGGCTTCACCCCAGTTACTTTAGAGAGCAAAGTCCACCGCAGGCAGTTACAGAGTGTTGGGACGAGTTTTGTGCAATCAGTTTTGGTCTCCTGAAACTCGAGATTTCGCATTTCGATCTTTCAAAATACTCCTGTCTGGAACCGCACCTAAATATTGTTCTTACCCTGTTAACTGTGTATGTTTCTTCTGCTGATCCCTCTGGCAGTATCTTGGTGCTCCAAAATTCCCCCACCAATTCAGAACTAACGTTATTGAGTCAAACTTTATTAAATTTTTTGTATATTACTTGCATATTTTGATATTAGCTGTTTGTTATTCATCTGTCTATCTATCTATCTATCTATCTGTCTATCTATCTATATATCTATCTATCCTATTTACTGTAAAATATGTTCATAATTCTATTGTGTTACCTGTATTTCCTGCTTAGATTGTGCATTGCAATGCAAACGTACTTCTCCTTGCTTCATGTTTTGTAACCGTGCCTTTTGTTGTATTATCTCAAGCTGTACCTGAAAATGTGCATTCAGCTCTCTAGCATACTTATCTGGTTAACTAAAACCAAACAAATAAGTGCTGCTTTTTCTGTATTATGCATTACAGGTCATCTTTTGTACTCAAGCCTCAGGACACACTTGAAAACTAGCTCTCACTGCTTAGAGTCTACTCTTCTGGTTAAAATGTTTCAAACAAAATAAATACAATGTGAAAATACTAATTTGCTATGCTTCTTCTGAAACTGCACAGTTTATCTGTATTCCATGGGAGAGCAAAACCTCTAGGGCTTACATAGTTTTTCATTTTTTAACTTTAACTGAAGATACCCCAGAGTTCCATCTTTTCAACATTTTTTTATTATAAATCAGACACTTCTGCAACAAAGGACCGTCTCCGTTATCTCCGCTGTGGGCAAAATGGAACTCAGTTTGAATGCTTCAGTGCAGTTGGAAAACAAATGGTGGTATTAATTACTACTGAAACTGCGACGTCAGAGTCTTTGTATCCAAAGAATGTGCAGTATAAACAAAGTCAGGTTTACATTTCTAAGTGGCACTGACATTTCAAACCTCCAGTGCCAAAAAAGGGAAAAATTTATTAATGCTGACAGCATACTTTTCAGCAAGGCAGCACAAGGTTTTAGCATTTATTTACCCAGAATAGCCTAGCTGAGCAGCAGCATCTTACTAGCAGTGGGGTCCTGCTTCCACTCAGTTGAAGTGCTGCGTGCCGACTTTCTCATGGACTTAGAGGTTAAGTATCATTTAACCTCTAACCAATATAGGTGGGGTGTCGGTTGCACAAGAGCCTGCCAACGGGGTGATGGCATGGGATGGAGTGCAGTTTCCCTCCTACCTCCCCTTTTCTCTCTGGGGTGCCTGACGTGCAATGATGGCAGGCATACGATGACATGCATGTGGGTTGGGCATCTGTCATGCACCCCTCTCACTTCTGGTGCTTCCAGTTGTGCTTCCATCTGGTCTCCATGAGGTGGCAGTGACGCAGTAGAAGCAGCATCCTCCCCCTCCCTGAGGAAGCACAGCTGTCCTTAGGATGCTCAGTCCTTTCTCCCCCAGCTGGCCGGTGGCCCTCAACAGCCCACACTCAGTCCGGAATGTGGGTCACCAGCATCATGAGGGGGGCACTAACATGGTGCCGATGGGCCAGCTTCCATAGTTAAGTATTGTTAAGGTGGTACATACCAGTTTTGGTACTTTTTTCATATAGGTTTTTATGGTATTTTTGTCTTTTTCTCCCCGGTCCAAGACCCCTACCTTGGATGCATGCGTGCATGTTGCATCTCAAGGTGCCCTCCCTTCATGTCACCCCCGCTGTCTACGCTAACCACCGGACCTCTACCCTGTGGCAGCGGGACTACTGGGGGGGGTGGGCGGCGACCACTCCCAGGAGAGGAGAGCTGCCTTTCTGGCTTGCTCAATCCTGCTCCAACCCTTCCCCCCCATGCCGGCTCCCCATCAACCTGAGTCCATTTCCGAACCCAGGTCACTGGTGTTGCATGAGGTAAGACGTCCAGCGCCTCAGCCCTCAGCACCACTGGGCGGCCACGTTTGGTACTTTTATGGGAACTTTGAAAGCAGACACAATTAGTGACCTGTATTTTATTCCTTTCTACATGTAGAAATTCTTCTCCACATCTGCACTACCTGACCTCCCCTCTACAGCCCACTCTGATCCACCCCAGTTCACACTCTATGGCCTCCTCCAATCCCCCATTTCACACTCCCTCAGTGGCTACCACTCCCCCCCCCATCTCTCAGCAAGAGGTCTTCTGTGCACTGTCAGCCCTAAACCCAGCCAAAAATAGTGCAGATGGCATGGACCCTAAGTTCCTATGTATGTCTGCCCCAGTCATTGTCCTCCCACTTATGCACCTGCTAAACCTCTCCAGCTCCTCAAACACTGTCCCTTCAGCCTGGAAAATGGCCAAGGGCCTTCAGAATCTCCACAAGGGTGGTGACCCTTCCAGCCCCAGAAACTACTGCCCTATTTCCCTCCTCCATTCCCTTGCCAAACTCCAGGAGTCCTTAGTCCTCACTAGGATTGCTGATTTCCTAACCATGTCAAATACTCTTTTCCTGTTCCAAGTGGGTTTCAGGAAGCACCATTCAACTGCATCCTCCCTATTACGTGCCACAGACTCCATTCTCTCAGGACCTGGGTCACATCACCACCACCATTTTCATTTACCTGGTGAAAGCTTTCGATTCGGTGTATCACTCCCTCCTGCTAAGCAAGCTGTACTCAGCTGGCCTTGCAGCACCAGCAGTAAAGTGATTCTGCTCCTACCTCCAGAATAGATGTCAGACAGTTCAGGTGGGCTCTGCCCTATCATCTCCCCTCCCCATCCTAACTGGGGTCCCTCAGGGCTCCATCCCAGGCCCCATCTTATTCTCCTTCTTCATCAATGACTTCCCCTCAGTCTGTTCACATGCACATATACACAGGTACACTGATGATATGGTCATCTTCACCTCCAGCCCCTCGACCCTGACGTGGAGGCTCCTCTTCAGGAAGACTTCAACAACATACTCAGTTGGTTCCAGGCAAACAAGGTGAGGGTAAATAAATAAAAAACAGTCTCCATGACATTTGGCTCGAGACAAAAACTCACAACTATCCTGTCCCATCTGTTTTCAAGACCCCTGATGGTTCCTCACTTGAGGTTGTCCCAGCCTATAAATACCTCGGAGTCTGGCTAGATAGTAAGCTAGACTTCTTTATCCATTTAGACTCCCTGCACTCAAAACTCTGCCCAAAACTTGGAGTCATGTATCACAACAAAGAATACGTGCCTCTCTCCTCACGTGTGGCAAGAACTGGTCAGTAAAACTACCCTCCCTGTGGTTGACTACACGGACATTGTACTGTATATGGTACAGCTCCTGCCTCATCCCTTTCCAGAGTAGACACCCTGCTAATTGCGTTCTGCCATTTCATCACAAACTCCCCTTTCTGGACCTACCATTGCTCCCTCTACTCCTCCCTATCCATCCCTCCCCTCTACCAACATCGACAGACCCATTCCTTAGCCTTTAACGCAAACTACTGGTTTGGACTTCTTCCTTCCTATCTCGCCTCACTAGTCTCCCCAGTTATTCCTCCTCAGACCCTACCCACTCCAGGGAGTCCCACTCCTTCTCTCTCCCCCACTCAGTATCTGCTCAGTCTGCTTTCTCCTTTCATCTACCGTCCCTCTGGAGCAAACGCTCATCTGACTGCCATCAAGCCAAATCACTCCCAGAATTCAAACATCTGGTCAAACTTTCTCCTGCCACACCTTACCAATGCTTTTAGCAACTCCCTAGCCTTGCTTCAGGTTTACTTTGAAGTCCTGATTTTATATTTCTAAATGTTTGTACAAAAGTTATAAATTATAGTATGTTTATATAAAAATGTTGTAAATTAGAGTATGTTTATATAAAAATGTTGTAAATTATAGCAGGTTTGTATAATCTGTACTATTGTGTGCCAGAACATGGTAAAATGCCTTGCTGTTTCCTTACCTAATTGTTATTATATTTCCTGTATATTTTTCTCTGTCTATTTCCTTTATATATATTGTTCCTACCACCCATCCCCCCCACACTTGGTCGCACCTGGAAATGTGCCCTGGCTCAGTGTGCTTTCAGTTATCAATGTTTAAATCAAAATAAAGAAAGAAAGAGTACAACTCTGAGTACCGAAGTAGTCATATTGTGGGTAGTGTGCTGTTATGAAAAACTATGTACGGTATGTGTTATCTAGAGTTTGCCTCATCAAAAGATTGTGCAATAAACTTTGAATTGAACGGAAAAAGTCATGCACATACAATACATGGAAATCACTCAGTTGCACTGGCGATGACCACTGGTCTCAGACTCGCAAATACAGTACATCAGATCCTGACCTGTCGTCACACCTCTTAACCTCTCAGCATTAAAATTCATGGAACTGGTCTTCAAAATTCAGAGCTAATGGCCAGAAGATGTAGCACTTTCCTATTGTAAAGAATAATGTGTCAACAAATAGTGGACCCCATATATTTAGAGTTGAAGAATGTTTTTATCAAGTTAGTTCAATGATTTAATAGTTTGTGTGCCCAGAAGTAGCTCTAACATTAATTAAGAACATCAGTAAACTTCGGTAAATTCCAGTGTAAAAACCATGGCGCTATGCCAGATTTGTAGCAGTTGATAGGAATGCTTGTCGTGTTTCAGCTCAGTGCAATAGAAGGAACAGGTCCTCCTGTTTAGCCAGATCTGTGATATCATTAGAGACCTGCTGAGAGAAATTGAGGACAAATCTAATGCATCCCCTGTCTTGATCTGATTTGAAACATTGTTACACACCATTTGTACTTGTGCAAGATGTTTTACAGAGGAGTGCCAATGAGTTAACAAAACAGTTCATGAGCTTTTTTTTTGCTTGTTATGCTTTATATATCCAGTGCTTGCCTCCTTTAGCTTTCCACTCTGGAAGCGATCCCCAGTGTCTTCCATGCAAGTGTCCCCGGATCACCCCCAGGGCGGAGCCCCCCGGCGCTTACTCTGGGGGTGCCAAGTAATGGATGTGGTGGGTACCCAGGGCCATGACAGGTGGGCGGCATCACTCACGCGTTGGAGGATTTTTTTTCCTTGTTGGTGGAGGGTGGGTCTAGCGGATGCCATGACACGCCACGTCATGCATCTGCCCTGTCCCCCTGTGCCACTAGTCAGTACTGCAGTGTGTCCCTTGGTCACCCGGGACTACTGAAACGGGATTCACTGTACTGCCCCTTGGGGGTGGAGTGCATGCAATGGCCACTCAGTCCACCCCCGCCGGCCCTCGAGTGTCCTGAGTCCATTCCCGAACCCGGGGCACCCACATTGCAGTGGTAAATCTTTCCACTGTGCTGATGGGCTGGCGCACAACTCATGAATTTGCTCAGGCAAGATTTCAGAGCAAGCAACAGATTGGGGTCATCTCAATGCCACCTTTTTAGATTTGTTTTTAAATTCTGCCTCTTAAAATGTGCTTTATTCTTGCACGATAGACATGGTCACCTTGTGTCTACCTTTACAAAACAATATCAACTGGCCTGTAACAGATTACCAAACATTTATGGATTTACACTAAATGTGAACTGCGACAATCTGCCCTTTATATTGTGGAGGTTAAATACAGTTTCATTGTACTAAAAAAGCTCTTTTTATGTTAAATGTTTTTAAAAACAGTGCGTGCTTGTCAGCTTTGGCTGTCTCAGTTGATTAGCTGGAAGTACTGAAGCCTTGTACCTCTAGATCACTTCTTGGATTCCAACCAGGTAGGAACTGGTAGGTAGGCATTACTATGAGGAGATATGATAGCATCTTCATATTGGTGAAAGGAGTAACACTCTCTGATCAGGTATCGCTACTATCTAATAGGGACAAGCAGGACTGAGTCTAAAAAACCAAGACCACATTCGTGGCTAGCCTGTCAGGGTAGCACCAACATTGCTACTTGTGATGTCAGCAACCCAGGTTCGCATTTGAGCCAGGGCATGAAGTGGCTGGTGGGAGGAGGAGAATTGAACATACGGAGCGAAAACAGTTAACCTCTGTGATGACAAGGAATCACTCTGTGTAGAAACAATGTAATTGTAATATATGGATACATCAGACTAATAGCATCCAAAAACATACAGGTAATACCACTGTTCAGATGTGATAATACCATCATTTCTGTGCCGTGATACTATTGCTCAGCACCCATAATCCTATCATTCAGTGCTCTGAACAACAGAATTATTACAGAAACAGAACAGCACAAGTGCAAGAATGGCTCGTACAGAGCGGGAGCCAGCTTTCACTGTAACCATCGTGGACAGTAAAAACTGACTAGCCACTCACCGAAATCCCCCAGAATCTCACCTGCATCCACATATCGCAAGTGGCAAACTAATAACAGTCAGTCTCCTGCTAACTCCAGTTCCTGCACTTTCAGCGACTGGATGGCTCGCTCTCTCAGATTTCTTACATAGAGATGCCATCATTTTTCCTGACATAATTATTCAAAAACGCACATCTAGAAATGAGCTTCATGGCTCAGTATTTCTTTCCTGGTAAATCTTTTGTAAATAAATAAATAAATAACACAGGAAGCACCGATAGAAACAAATGCTAGGTGCTTCAGAAGTGTCTACATGTTCTGGCATCCATAGCAATGCATGCCAAGCAGCTCATCTTAAAGAGCCCTGCATAGCCTCTTCACAACTTTGACAGTGTTGTACCACATTTCTGCAGAGCACTGAAAACTCCTTGGATCCATACATTATGAAAAATAAGAGACAGGGAACTGCAATTACTCGGCTGTAATACAGTCTCGAGGTTCTGGGGACATGGGAGCCTCTCAATGGTATTATAGCCTTATAATACACCATTCCCTGTTTACTATTCCATTTGTGTGTGATAAAAAGATGCACTATCTATGTTGGAAGAGTCATCCTCAGTGGTTACAAGCGATCACTGTAGAAACAATACACATCAATGATGACAGCAAGGGATCACTTTGTAGAAACAATACACATCTGTGATGACAGCAAGGGATTACTTTGTAGAAACAATACACATCTATCATGATAGCAAGGGATCACTTTGTAGAAACAATACACATATATTATGACAGCAAGGGATCACTGTAGAAACAGTACACATATATGATGATAGCAAGGGATCACTTTGTAGAAACGATACACATCTATGATTACAGCAAGGGATCACTTTGTGGAAACAATACACATCTGTGATTGCAGGAAGGGATCACTTTATAGAAACAATATACATCTAGGATTACAGCAAGGGATCACTGTAGAAGCAGTACACATCTATGATGACAGCAAGGGATCACTTTGTAGAAACAATACACATCTATGATGACAGCAGGGGATCACTGTAGAAACAGTAAACATCTATGATTATAGCAAGGGATCACTTTGTAGAAACAATACACATCTATGATTACAGCAAGGGATCACTGTAGAAACAATACACACTCTACGATTACAGCAAGGAATCACTTTTTAGAAACAATACACATCTGTGATCACAGGAAGGGATCACTTTATAGAAACAATATACATCTAAGATTACAGCAAGGGATCACTCTAGAAACAATACACATCTATGATTACAGCAAGGGATCACTTTTTAGAAACAATACACATCTATGATGACAGCAGGGGATCACTGTAGAAACAATAAACATCTATGATTACAGCAAGGGATCACTTTTTAGAAACAATACACATCTGCGATCACAGGAAGGGATCACTTTGTAGAAACAATACACATCTCTGATTACAGGAAGGGATCACTTTGTAGAAACAATACACATCAATTATTACAGCAAGGGATCACTTTGTAGAAACAATACACAGCTATGATGACAGCAAGGGATCACAGTAGAAACAATAAACAATTATGATTACAACAAGGGATCACTGTAGAAACAATACACAGCTATGATTACAGCAAGGGATCACTGTAGAAGCAATGCACAGATATGATTACAGCAGGGGATCACTGTAGAAACAATACACATCTACGATGATGACAAGGGATCACTGTAGAAGCAATACACATCTATGATGACAGCAAGGGATCACTTTTGAGAATCCGTACACATCTATGATTACAGGAAGAGATCACTGTAGAAACAATACACATCTATGATAACAGCAGGGGATCACTTTGTAGAAGCAATACACATCTGTGATTACAGCAAGGGATCACTTTGTAGAAACAATATGCATCCGTGATGACTACAAGGGATCACTTTGTAGAAACAATACACATCTATGATGACAGCAAGGGATCACTTTATAGAAACAATACACATCTATGATTACAGCAAGGGATCACTGTAGAAACAATACACATCTATGATGACAGCAAGGGATCACTGTAGAAGCAAAACATATCTATAATGACAGCAAGGGATCACTGTAGAAACAATACACATCTGTGATGACAGCAGGGGATCACTTTGTAAAAACAATACATATCTATGATGACAGCAAAGAATCACTGTAGAAACAATACACATCTATGGTGACAATACAGGATCACCATAGGAAACAATACATATCTATGATGACAGCAAGGGATCACTTTGTAAAAACAATACATATCTATGATGACAGCAAGGGATCACTCTGAAGAAACAATACACATCTATGATGACAGCAAGGGATCACTGTAGAAACAATACACATCTATGATGACAGCAAGGGATCACTGTAGAAACAATACACATCTATGATGACAGCAAGGGATCACTTTGTAAAAACAATACACATCTATGATGACAACAAGGGATCGCTTTGTAAAAACAATACGCATCTATGATGACGGCAGAGGATCACTTTATAAAAACATTACACATCTATGATTACAGCAAGGGATCACTTTATAAAAACATTACACATCTATGATTACAGCAAGGGATCACTGTAGAAACAATACACATCTATGATGACAACAAGGGATCACATTGTGGAAACAATGCACATCTGTGATGACAGCGGGTTGCATTGACCTGTTTTATTGGCAATGAGGTGATCACTTTGCTGAAGTGGTCAGGCTTAATCATGGTTCAGCTGTATAATGAGATGAAGAACCCCTCCAAAATGTATGACAAGTAAGAATATTGGAGTTACTTTAAAACATTTGCTTTGATGCAGCAAAATGGGGTGGGGTGGGGAAGAGCTCTGGTACTGTAACTATATACTTCTGTTTGGGCACACGCCAGGTGCCACCCCACTAATTGTACTAAGTTGCATTGTAAATGCAGGGGTTGAGCTTGCCAAACCCCTATACTGATTTGAATGCAGGAGAATTGTGGCCTTCTTCTTATTGGTGAGCTCCCCATAAACACCTGTGAGCCTTTCATTGGCCAGAGCACACTATTTAAGTAATGAAGCCAGGAGAGTGGTCTATTCATTAAAAATAGAGAAAGCAGGGAGACCTTAGCTCTGATATGGCAAGTTAAAATGTGATGCTTTTTATCTGACCGATGGAGGTGGTCACTTTGCCGAAGTGGTCAGGCTTAATCATGGTTCAGCTGTATAATGAGACCAAGAACCCCTCCAAAATGTATGAGAAGTAAGAATATTGGCGTTACTTTAAAAAATTGCAGGCTTTAATGCAGCAAAATGGGGTGAGGGTGGGGAAGAGCTCTGGTACTTTAACTATATACTTCTGTTTGGTCACATACCAGCTGCCACCCCACTAATTGTACTAAGTTGCGTTGTAAATGCAGGGGTTGAGCTTGCCAAACCCTTTATACTGATTTGAATGTAGGATAATTGTGGCCTTCTTCTGATTGGTGAGCTCCCCATAAACACCTGCGAGCCTTTCCTTGGCTAGAGGACACTATATTGTAATGAAGCCAGGAGAGTGGTCTCTTCATTAAAAATAGAGAAAGCAGGGAGACTTCAGCTCTGATATGGCAAGTTAGAATGTGATGCTTTTTACCTGACCGATGGAGGTGGTCACTTTGCCGAAGTGGTCAGGCTTAATCATGATTCAGCTGGAGTATGAGACCAAGAACCCCTTCGAAATGTATGACAAGTAAGAATAGCAGGCTTTGATGTAGCAAAATGAGGGGGGAGGGGCCCTGGTACTTTAACTATATGCAAGGAAAATGTTGGCCATGCCATCTAGGAAACTCCACAACTCCTCTGACAATGGGCAGTTTGGCAGGTTAGTTGCCAGTTTGTTCTACTACAGAAGAATATACATGTTAGAGGTTTAATGGAAAAATTGAAAGAGAGGTCATGACAATCTTTGAAAGGGAGAATAAAAGTCTCCTACGTCCTGTTATGGACAGTTTATGGAAACCCGCCCCTGTGGAATTGTCTGAGATAAAATATGATACTTAATGATACAGTATATTACTACATTTACTTTTTTCTTGGTAGTGGTTTGTTTGTTTTGACTTGTTTTTTTCTCCCCTATTTACATGTGGATAATTAAATAAGTGTTTAGTTAATATATTGTCTGTTGTATGATTTTCACTTGTAAATTTTGGTTTGCACGACTTTCTTAATTGTTGATTTATTTTACAAATAAACAATTTCTCTGCTTTATGTCGATAAGTGCCATGGGATCTTTTACTTCCACCTGGACCGTGTCCAGAGGTGGGCAGAAGGGGCCTTGGATTTAATGTTTCACCCGAAGGATGGCACTCACAAGTGCAGCACCCGCCTCGTGCTGCACTACAAGCATATCATATGGTGGCAAACTGAGTACTATTTAACTGCTTTTGATGAAATAGCTGAGAACCCAAAACCAATTTCACATGTTGCGGGAGCCAGGACTCTGTGGCAGGCAGGCAGGCAGCAGTGAAACACTGTGCACTAATTGCTGGGTCGCTTTTTTATGGAATGCTTTAAAGAAACTCATATTTCAGTCAGCAGTCGCTCAAGAAAAACTCTGACAATTAATATGGTCTCTAAATAAAAGGAACATCACTTCCACCTAGCCTGTCTACACTGGGATTTAAACCACGATGCACTAGTTTTGATCTTCTGTTGGTCTCACCCTGGAATGAAAAAAGTAACGTAAGAAATGTTTGGGTGTTTAGGTGCAGAGTCTGTGAATTCAAGGGAGGAGAACTACATTTTAATGAGACATTTTTTCCTACAGCTAACAGTTTTGAAATCTTGATGTTTCTTCACACGGATGTAGTTTTGATCTCTTGAACCCAAGTAAGGTCTGGAAAATGTTCTGTCGCAGTGGAAAAATGTTTTTGTAAAAGAACAAAATTCCTGTAGGTTGACTTGGCAGGCAGTGATTGGGCAAGTTTCTCTTTGGCTTATAGTTTATTCTAAAAATTACATTTTTCTCTGGCCTGTTTCTGATACATTAGACCTTAACCCCAGTAAATTCCCCTAGCGTAGTGTTGCTGTGGTGTTCTGTTGACCTTTTTGTTAAGTGGTTTGTGTTTATCACCGGAGCTCAGAGATAGATTCATTAAATTTTTTGTATATTTCAGGTATATTCTTTTTATAATACATGGTGCTTAACTGGGTGTCTTTCTTTGGGTGTAGGGCCCTACTTACAGACATGTAACTTAAAGAGTCACTGACGCCTCAAGAAGAACTTTGGAAAACAGTGTACTTTGACACAAAGCAGCTTATATTTTTAATCATCTCTGTATTTCTTATTCCCATTATTTATTACTGAGGTCATTTGCATGAAAACAGGATAGCTGTTCCTTGAAGATTCATCAACTTATTTTGCTTTTTCCCCAACCTGATGTCATAATAATCTATTTGTTATATCACAGTTATTCCCATGGCAACATACTGTGATATCACAACAGAGCATTATACTTTCAAGTAGCGAGTGAGCTATAGAGATTGATGATTTTCAAGGGATAAAGATCTTGTTCTTGCAGGAATTTCTTCAGTAATAAATAATAGAGAGGAGAAATCTATAGAAAATGTAAGAAATAGATGCTGTCTTGTGTCCAACTATTATGTTTTCCAAAGTTTTCCGTAAGGTGTCAGCTGCTCTTTAAGGCTGGTTACCTATTGTCCACTTGACACTGATGTAGCACTAAATATTCACAGCTTTATAAATCGGTGCCACTGGCTCTGTAGGTAGCACACTCGCCTCTGGGGCCAGAAGATTGAAAGGTCATGGGTTCTAGCCCCACACCAGGTAACTGGGGTGAGAACCACACCTTACACTGTAGTACAGTATAATAGGGTGCAGCACGAGGGTGCAACACTGTTGAAGTACTGTCCTTTGGATGAGATATTAAACCAAGGTCCCGTCTGCCCAGCTCTGATAACTGCCCAGGTGAAAGTTAAAAATCTTGTGGCACTTACTGAAGAACAGCAGTGGAATTTTCCTGGTGTTATTGCTAATATTTCCCTGCCAATAAAACAGGCCCATGTAACCCACCCTACAAGACACAGCTGGAAGGAAGTGGACTTAGTGATAATTGTAAGCATCTGTGCAGCAGTCCTTGGGAATAATGGCACTGGGCACTACAGATAGTGACCTCTGCCTCCGGCCTCAGTTTAGGTCTATGGTCCCTACTGTCATTATTTCCTCTTACACCCTCCAAAGCCACTCATGATCCCAATAACATACCCATCTCAAGGTGCATCCTCCCACGGTTTCATTCTCTGTCAGAGACCTCCCTGCCCTAGCTTCCAATAACTGGCTGTCTCACACATAACTGAGCCCATGGAGCAGGGTCTGAGAGTACCACGTATCAAGCAGATAAATAAAAATTGATATATTTTAGTGTAACAATAGAAAAGAGCATCAAATCTTTTCTACCATCAGGGCGGAGTAAAAAAAAAAAAAAAAACCCAGTGGTCACCCAAATTACTACTTGATGTTTTAGGTGTCCAAATATCAGTTTAGAGAAGGGTGACTCTCACATACAGCATGTCCAGATCTTCTTCAGAGATATCTCATTCATAAGGTCACACCTGTGGAACTTATAGCCATCAGACACTAGGACCACATGGAAGCTTTTCTAGCAGTCTAGTAGGGACCGCCCATGCTGATATCATACCCTGATGTCCCTGCATATATAAGTGTGAGCGGTCCCACTCCCTCCTCAGTTCTTTCCTGTCATCAACCATACTCACATAGACTCTGTGGAAGCTTCATCATTTAGTCTACTGCCAATTTTCTATTTACCTTTTCTTTCTTTTGAGTGTCAAACCACTTTACTTTAAAGTGATTTCTTTGATTTTGTATGTCGAGAATGAAAGAGTCCTCCAACTTTTTCCATTGCTGTGACTGCAGAAAGAAGATTTACTGCAAAGACTAGCATGGTCTCTGTGTGCTGCTTCCGGCATAGCCACGATGCCCTCGTTTGCAATCTGTGCCTGAAGTTCAACCTCGCTACTCGGCAGCACCTCCAGAAAACCCTGCCGTCCTTTCTTCTGGAGCGAGAACTAGCCAGGATGGAGCAGGGACCTTCAAGGAATACTCACTCCCAATTGCTGGCTCACTCTTTGGGCTCTCAGGCCACTAAGGCCTGAGACAAGTCTTTAGGAAAAGACTCTCACCGGGACAGGGAACGTAACAAAAAACATTCCCCTCAAAAGCCACTCCCAGTCCCTGATTGCTACTGCCTCTTCCTCTGGGATAGCACCATCAACCACTTCAGCATCGATCCCTTCTGCCACCCAGGCCTCAGCTCCCTCCATGCCATCCCCGGCACTGAGTTCCACTAGCCTTTCTATGGCACGTGAAGGGTCGTCAACCTCAGGCTCGCCCGGGTCATTAATTACAGCTCTGCTGCTGCGACCTCTGCAACCGCAAGGTCCACTGGCCCTGGGCCCCACTGGCTCTGCTTCGGCAGGCAGTGCTTCAGTGATGCCAGGGCCTTTGCCTCCTCTGTCGCTGCCATTGGCACCTATGTTGCCTTTTCCTGCCGTCAACCTAAACATGGTGCTTTCCTCTATTACAATGGCACTAATCCAGTAGCTCATTCCCCGGCCTGCGCCTTCATCGCCATCGCCAGGGGTGCTGTCTCTGTGTTGATGCGAGTTTGGCCTCAGCACTCAGTGCCCTCTCGGGCATCATCAGCATCTTTGCCATCGGTCCCTACCTCAGACAAGGTCAACATCGAAAATGAATTGCGTCCTCCCTGATGAGGAGGATAAAAGCAAGATGTTGGGTGTGATTCCTCAGACAGATCCACTGTTTCATCAGGAAGTGAGGATTCCTCCTCAGTCTGAAACCCCACGGTGGCCTGAAGTTGCTTCATAAGGGAGCTTTCCCCAAACAGCAGCAGCGTCAGCTTTTAGGCATGGAGGCCTGTATGTCTTCCCTTATCTGGATGACTGGTTACTGAAGGCCCAGTCCACGGATCTCCTGCTACTCACTCTGGAATGTACCAGGCAGCTGTTCCAGGATCTAGGGATTACGGTTAATCTGCCCAAGTCTGTTCTGACCCCATGCCTTTGGTTGTAGTACATAGAGGTGGTTCCAGACATGGTCCACGGCAAGGCCTTCCTTCTCCAAGACTGGGCAGAATGCCTCATAGCTCAGGCGCAGTTGGTTGCCCAAAGCCGGTATGTCACAGGACATTCTTGCAGTTCTTGGGCCTGATGGCTGCAACCATTGTCACTGTACCTGTGGCCAGGCTGCATATGCGGATCCCCCAGTGAATCCTGTGGGTCCAGTGGGATCAATGCACTAACAATCTGGATCAGCAGGTTCTTGTCTCCTCCCCTGTATGCAAAGTACTATAATGGTGGATGGACACCCATAATCTTCTAAGAGGGGTACCCTTTCTTATGCCTTCTCTTCATCAGATCCTCACCATGGATGCCTCAGGCCTGGGTTAGGGGAGCGCACTTGCATACCTTAAAGTCCCAGCCGACATGGTCTGTGACAGAGGCTCACCTCCACATAAATGTTTTAGAAATGAGGGCAGTTCTGCATGCCTTCTGAGCCTTCCAGAAGCATCTCTCTCTCTGGGTCCCCTGCTGGTACAATTGGACAACCTCAGTGTAGTTTATTATATAAGCAAGCAAGGGGGGACTTATTCCTAACCCCTGTGCAGAGGCGATGAAAATTGGTACTGGGCTCTAGATCAAGGTCCAGATCTAGATCTATTGGCTGTCCATGTTCCAGGTGACCAAAACACCTTGGTGGACAACCTCAGTTGGTCACAGTCCAGAATGCATGAGTGGAAGCTGCTGACATTGGTCGTACACAACCTGTTTGACAGGTGGAGTCATCCAGAGCTGGCCCTTTTTGCGTCCTCAGTTAGCCCAAAACTGCCATGTTTCAACTCGCTATATCTAGGGCTTGGAGTTTTCTGGAGAGATGCATTGTTCTTTTCCTGGAAAGGAAGTTTCCTCTGTGCCTTTCCTCCCTTTCCTCTGATCCAGAGAGTGCTCATCAAGCTCCAAATAGAGGGGGCCACCTTAATTCTGGTGGCATCATTCTGGCCTCATCAGATCTGGTTTTCATTACTACAACAATTGGCTGTGGAACCTCCAGTTCTCTTGCCCCTTTGCAGGGACCTGTTGACACAGGTACAGGGGACCCTGGTCAATCTGCACCTCAAGTCCCTCCATCTGCATGCATAGCTCCTGAAGACATTGCTCAGTTTGGGGTGTCTCAAAAAGTGGCTGGTGTCCTGGTGGCCACCAGGAAACTCTCCACCAGGGCCACTTATTTGATAAAGAAGAAGCACTTTACTATATGGGCTGCTTCCCATCACCTGGAATCATTATTTTGTCCAGTGAACCAGGTTCTAGAGTATCTCCTGTCCTTGTCAGATGCAGGGCTCCAATATTCCTCTATTAAGGTGCACCTGTCTGTTATATCAGCCTTCCATGTGCCCATTGATCGCCATGCTGTGGCCCAGTTAGATGTGGCCCGTACTTTTCTGTGAGGCATTCTCTACTTGAAGCCTCCTAGCCATACTCTGGTCCCGGCTTGGGACTTGAATTTCATTCTAGAAAAGTTGACTTTGCCCCCTTTTGAGCCAGCCGCATCTTGCAAGCTGCTCTTTCTGTCACAGAAAGCATTCTCTTTAGCTGCTATTACTTCTGCTCGAAGGATTTCAGAGCTACAGGCTGTCACGTGTGAGCCTCCTTATTTGATTTTCCACAAAGACAGGGTGTCTTTGCACACTAACCCTAAGTTTCTTCCTAAGGGGGTGTCTGAGTTTTACTCGAAATCAGCCTATCCACCCACCTGTTTATTACCCAGAGTATGCCTATCTAGGGGAAGTATTGCTCCATACTCTACAGGTGCATGGAATTCTCAGGTACTATACACACCATACCAAGGGCTGCAGAAAGTCCTCTTAGGTATTTGTTTCTTTCACCCCTGGGAAAGAGGGTGTTCCAGTTTCTAAGCAGTGTTTGTCCAAATGGTTGGCAAACTGTATTTCTTTTTGTTATAGGAAATACAGCAAGGATCTTCCTGGATTTGTTCATGGTCACTCCACCCGAGGTATGGCCACCTTGGTTGTCTATTTCAGAAACGTGCCCACTGCCAAAATCTGTGACGCTACCACTTGGAGTACTCACCACACTTTCACAAAGCAGTACAGTCTGGATATCTCTTCCAGAAGAAGGGCTGGCTTCGGCCTAGCTGTGCTTCAAGGCCTTCTTTCTTAGGCCCTTGGCCTTCTGCCACCCATACTGTCTTATTGTCTGTACTGCTTGTGACTCATTCTATAGATGTGACCTGATGACAGAGATATCCCCAAAGAAGATAGAGCAGTTATGTAAGAACCTACCATAACAGTAGATCTTCAAGGGAATCTTTCATCAGGTCATGCTGACCCTCCCTCCCTCCCCTGGTCTCGGTGTCCAGACTGGCTTTCTTGTTACTCCAGTCTCTCTTATAGCTGGGCACCTCATCTCTCTCTCTCCTTGGTTCTCTAGAGGGAGGCTTAATTCAGCGGGGAACTGAGATGGGAGTGGGAAGGGAGTCGGGCCGCCTATGCTTATATATGCAGGGATGTCAGCATATGATGTCAGCGTGGGCAGCCCGCACTAGACTGCTAGAAAAGTTTCCGTGTAGCCCAAGTACCTGATGGCTATATGTTTCATAAGTGTGACCTGATGAAAGAGATTCCCTTGAAGATCTACTATTATAGTAAGTTTTAACGTAACTGTTCTTTCTTATTATGACCATAACTTTGGCTAGCATGTATTTTGTACTGGTGGCTATCTAAAGCAGCAGTATTTGTTACAGAAATTTTCATTATATAATATTTTTTAGCAGTGATATATTTTTATATGTAATTAGATTTATTAGTGTTATTTTATTTCTCTGATGTTTCTGAAATAGCTTTTATTAATAATTGTATGACTAAGTTATTTAAGATGGCCACTATTAACAGTTTAAACAATCCCTTCCCTGGAGGTTATGTTTTGAGTTTACATACTGGATTCATAATGTGTATATATTAGGAGGGTGCTAACACACATTTCCAAAGGTAAATAGCACAATGCCTTACTAAGATGTTTAATTTATTCATAGTGAGTGTGGCCGGTGAGCAATTAGATGGCTAGAGAGACAGAGACAGATAGACATGCAGACTAGATAATAAAATAGATATTCCTAGAGAGAGAGAGAAGGCAGAGAGAGAGACAGACAGACAGACAGAAAGCAACAGAGAGATGGATAGACAGACAGATACATGGATAGACAGACACATTGATAGAGATAGACAAACAGACAGTCTGATAGACAGACCGATTAGAAGATAGATAGATACATAAAAAGACAGTAATAAAAGATAAAAAAAAAATAAAGATAGTGTCCTCCCATGGGGGGGTCAACATTTGTAAACCCCACCAACACCACCACTGGGCAGCCAAGAGTGGCATTAGTGTAACAGTGAAAGCAGTCACTTGCCCCTCATTGTTTTTGGTGAACCGATGTAGCTCTGATGGCCCCAAATATGGGAGGATGGGGAAGAAATGAAAACAAACATCTATTAAGTAATTTTTCTGTGTTCTTTACTAGTTTCCTTTTCCCTTAAAAAAGTAAGAAACCTGTGTATCCCCAAAGGCTCGTGTACTATTAAACTCCAAGTCAATCCAGTAAAAAGATATTAACGCATTTCAAGAGTTAAAATCTCCCCAAATGGTACCAAAATATGTTGTTTGTCTGACACAGTCTTAATTTTTTTTAAACATTTTATTGGCACCTCTCATCTGATAATCATCAGTTAATATTTATTTACAGTGCTTTTAAATCAGTTGCATTTCTTACACACCCCATTTCTCACCTGCATTTTCCAGAATATTTTTAATATTGATTTCTTAATATGTTTTAGACTAATAAGACCTCTAACAGCAACTTCCCAAGCAAACTCTTCGGACTCGGTCTTGTGTTTGCTGCACAATGAACACCAGCCCAGATCAGTTTGCACGGGTCAGTGGAAACGTAATCTCCCTATCTATGTTAGGTACCTGCCTATCCCTTCAAGTTTGGTTAGCTGTTGTAGAAAGAGTCAGGCGGTTGCCACTTGACAGTCTCCTCAACAGAGCACCAGCTGTACCTGAGTTAATCATTTCCTGAATTCCAGAGAAGTCACATGGTCTTCAGCTGAGCCAGGAGTTGCAGTTCAGTCCAAATAATGGTCCCCATCACAGACCCTGGTGTGCGGAAATCTTAGTGCAATAAACAACCACAGTTCCGTGGTTATTACCACCACCAGAGAAATGCTATCCAGGTAATTATTATTGCCCAGTGATAGCCCTTGATGTTACTCAGGATCACTGCAGGATAGAGACTGCAACTTTAAGTTGAGGTTCTGGCATGGTAACCACTTAAAGACAAAAAACAAGGAACAAGAGGAGGTGCTGATTGATATGGTGTCTCATACTGTGCTGATAATCCTGCAGTGATGTAATGTGTAAGTGATGGTGCCTGCCAAGCATGAGTCATCATCTGTTCAAACAAATATCAGACAGAAAAATCCCCCTTTCCAGGAAATACTTGTGGTTGAATACACAAAGTACAGGATATGACTGTGAAGGAAGGTTCACTGCAACTTGTAATTTCTAACCTTCTGAAATTACAAATATATGTGCCCATTTTCATTACCATTTCTATTGGTGGGTACTAAAGACAAGCAGAACATTTTTTTAACTAAAAGCTAGATAGTTCTAAAACTCTGAACCAACCTGAACCTCTGCATGAAAAATACAATTTAGATCATTATAGATATGTGCAGTCAGTGTGAACCTTTTGTTTTAGAAACCATTTAGGGATCCTGCAGGTAGTCACTTTGTCAGAATTTCAGAAGTTTAGTGGAGCCAGTCTCAAGCAGAATAAACTGGATTCTGTGAATGGGTCGACTGCTCTGAGCCAATAAAGTCCATGGCATTCAAACTTCAAGAGATCTACTAAGTTCGAAAAATATAG
Organism: Neoceratodus forsteri; assembly: GCA_016271365.2. NCBI lineage: Eukaryota > Metazoa > Chordata > Ceratodontiformes > Ceratodontidae > Neoceratodus > Neoceratodus forsteri. The sequence goes on from JADMNL010000031.1 coordinate 173,940,513, forward strand.
ATTTGCACCACATTTAGTGGTACCTTACCCCGGCGAGAATCATTTGGTGCAGATGACACAAAAAAAAAACACTGTAGTATTCTTGTAAAATTGCAGCCACCAGGTCTTTCTTATTTCCTGGTATATAGCTCCGCCCACGCTCTGCCCCCACGCACAGCCATGTTATGATGTAAGAGCAGGGAGAGCGCGGGGACATGCTCCATTGTGGCCTATGGGGGCTACTTTTCAATTGATTTTGTATATTGTAATGGTCAACTGGTGAGCAATCAAGGGCACCGATCCACTAACAAGGCCCTTGTTAGTCGATTAGTGCCTTTAATTGATCACCAGTTGTGGTGCAAGGCATCAGATTAGTGAATCTCTTTCAGTACTGTCTTTTTATTATTTAACAACCCCTTTTGTTTTAACCAGAATTATCACTCCAAATCAACTCTCAAATGTAGAGTCCCTGATATATGGGAAACTAAGAGTGCCTAGTAACTGTATATTAGATACATATAAAACACATGCCCCGAAATATGTCTGAAAATCTTTTGTAAGTGTTGGAGTTTTGTAAATGGCTAGGCCATCCAGCTGGAAATTACAATACCCATTTTGGGATTTGTAGTTTGGGTTTGCAGCCAAGGGCAGTGAAGTTTAAGTGTACTACTGTAAGATCCTAGGTGACAGACTACAGGCCTGCATCAATTCTATGGCTAGGTACCCAGTAACTGTTAATATTAAGGGAACTCCCTATTTGCACTGGGTTGCATACACTGGTACCACTGTGGGCAGTGAGGTCTGGACTGTACAGTTGGGCAAGTGGGATAGAAGTGGGTGCTGTGGAGGCAGGCTACCACATATTGAGATGAGCCTAGGAGGACATTCAAAGCACAGACAGTGGATTAAAATTTATAAAATGGCAAGGGTAAATTCAGAGACCTCATTGGATGATAGTCATCACCTGACTGTACATTAAATTACTAATGATACACAGTCAGAAACTGGATCTCATTATGAAGACTGGAAAACCTCATTACCTACAGGCTATTTTATAAGCACAATAAGCCACTTCAGAATGTGAATTAAATTATTAATGATGCATTTCTCATGGGCGTAAGAACACTCAGCCTTCAGCCTCACCCCTGGGGCATGCATTGTTAATCCTTTAATGCACACCGCATCGTGGCTTATTTCTTTACATATCTGGCTGTGCCTAGATGTGCGATGGAAGTACAGTCAAATCATTCAATATAGGCTGGGCCTAGACGAGCATTGAAAAGACCGGCCAGGCCATATTGTACTGCTGTCTCATTTTCCCTAAGGCCTAACCCGAATAAAGTCCTTGTTATTTTTCATCATAAGTACTGCTTGAGCATATATAATTTTATAGTGTTAAGCTGCATGCTTTGTGGGGGATGTTATTTCTCTGTGTTGGGTCATGGGTGTGTTGATCCTGTGGAAAGGTGGAGAAGGTATTACATTTTTACCAAACCGACATAAACGTTTCTATGGGCAGAGGCAGTGTACTTTTTAAATCTAACCTTGGGTACATACCCCACAATCAGGAGTTTAATGACTCGGGGGGCCCCTCAACCTTGTCCGAGCCCACATGATAGAGGTGGTAAGTGTAACATCAACGGTAACCAAGATACCAGTCATCAGGTAAACTGGATGCAATAAGACTCTTGAAAAACGTCCTGAACTCTCTTAGAGTCATGATGAAATATACTAAAAGGACGAATGTATATATCCTTTTAATAGCATGATGTGATTTGCATGTAGAAGTTTTATTGCAGACGTGTGAGAACCAGTAGGCAATGACTGGCTGCAATCCCATGAAGGGCAGTAAACTCTTAGTGGTAAAATTATTGATACTGAGCAAAGATTGTAGCAAAAAAATTTAAATGTCTGAACACCACTGTAAATCAGAAAAGTGAAACTGTGTTGTAATGGATGACGTGTATGGGAAAATGTTACCTTTTTTAAGAATATGTTTATTAAAATGTAATATTTCATAATGGATAGTACAATATATTCTGCTGGGAACATTCTGGCTTCACATAGAACCTGACCTGTACTTGAATATGCAAACAATCTAGTCTCCACTACAGCCCTTTAAGTAACTTCACACATTCTGTTCCATTCATGATGAGCTGCGGGGTTGGGACAAAGGTTAGAACGTTGTTGGCGGAAATCCACCCTGGACGCCGACTGTCTTAGTTTGATGGAGCATTATCAGCTCTACCAATCAGCGATCTCCCGTAAGAAGGCAGAGTTCCTGTCCAGGGAGATCGCTGTTGCTCAGAATCAACCAGCTCAACTCTTACAAACTGTGGACAAGTTGTGCAACCCAGCCTGTCTGCAGCTCCATCGAGCTTTTTCACAAAAGGAGTGTGATGAGCTTGCTCGATTCTTTGTGAATAAGGTGGCCAACATCAGGTCGGAGATCCGCTTGACTCGCTTTGTGGGGGATGCTGTTGGTCAGTGCCCGCTCACTATACCTTGTGCTTCCTGGAGTACCTTTGACCTGCCGAAATTCGGAGATATTATGCAGATTGTCCAGGGGATGCAACCTGTGTGCTGTAGTTTAGATCCGGGCCCAACTTCACTGATTTTGTTTTGTGGTGATATCATTGGCTCAGATTATCTGGTGCTCCTTGGAATCGGGTGAGCTTCCAAGCTCCCTGAAGGAGGCAGTGGTGACACCCTTTCTGAAGAAAGCTTTGTTGGACCCGGACACTCTAGCTAACTACAGACCTATCTCGAACCTTCCCCTTGTAGGAAAAGGTAATTGAGAAAGTAGTGACAACTCAACTGGAGAACCATTTGACCATCCATAGTATCTACGAACCTCTCCAGTCTGGTTTTCATAAGAGGCATAGTACTGAGACTGCTTTGGTTTGGGTGCTCAATGATTTCCTGATGGCAAGAGATCAGAGAAATCGTTCCATTCTGGTGCTCCTTGATCTCTCCTCAGCTTTTGACACTGTAGACCATGGGGTGCTGCTCGAGCACCTGAGGTCTATCTGTGGCCTGGCTAGTACAGTGCTCAGATGGTTTACATCTTTCCTAACTAGTAGAACACAAAGAGTTGTCTCAGGGATTTTTTCTTCCGATTCTTTCCCTCTGTCTTGTGGGGTCCCTCAAGGCTCAGTGTTGTCCCCCATGTTGTTTGCAGTGTATACGCTACCCCTCGGAGACATTGTAAGATGGTATGGGCTGAGGTTTCATTGCTATGCTGATGATACCGAGCTCTACCTGTCTTTTGCCCCTGACCAGGTTAGTGCTCTCTCAGTATTTAATAGTTGCCTCAGTGAAATCCAAGACTGGATAATTTGAGCTGGTTAAAGTTGAACGCGGGTAAGACCAAGGTTATGGTTGTGGACCCAGGGTGCTGGATAGATGGGTTGAGGACTGATCAGCCCTCTGGATTATTTCTGGGGGGTACTCAGATTCTTAAATCAGAATGGGTGCGCAACCTGGGAGTGGTGCTTGACGATGGGGTGACCCTTTGTTATCAGGTATCAGCGGTCAAGCGGTCATAAAGTCAGCCTTTTATCATCTCAGGAACATTACCAGGATCAAACACCTTGTTCCATCCAGTGATTTGCCTGTGTTGGTCCACGCCTTTGTGACCTTGCACCTTGACTACTACAACTCCCTTTACTTAGGGCTTCCTGGGGTTAATATCCTCCGCTTGCAGCTAGTGCAGAATGCTGCTGCACGATTATTGACAGGGGCATCTGGGAGATCGCATATTACCCCAGTGCTGCGCGATCTGCACTGGCTGCCGATTCAGTGGCGAATCACCTTTAAGGTAGGTTTATTAACCTACAAAGCCCTACACGGACTTGGCCCTGACTACTTGAAAGAGCTTCTGATTCCTTACACCCCTGTGTGACAGCTCTTCTGGGCTGACGAGGGGTTGCTGGAGATTCCAAGGGTTACTTTGAAATCTTCTGGGGCCCGTGCTTTTATGTTTACGGCCCCAACCCTCTGGAATTCTCTGCTCTGTCAGCTTCGGGAATGCGTGACCATGGGGAGCTTTAAACAGGCACTAAAAACTTTTTGTGGAGTTAGGCTTTTCATGACTTGCTATGATTTGTCATTGTTGTTTTAAGAATCATGTTTTAATACTGTAAAGCGCCTTGATATTTGAAAAGCGCTTAATAAATAAAGTTATTATTATTATTTACATAAATTTAAGAAGGAAAGCACTTCTGGAATAAAATGTATTAGAGCTAGCCCATCCTTAATTTAATAACTGGTGTAATCACTGGGTGACTTATTCCATACCTGAACGCACCAAGGCCACTGTTTGTATTGGCAAGGATCCTAGTTATTAAGGAGATGACACATTACAAGTTTTGATCTTACTACCACATTTAATGTATACATTTCATAATATACACTTTATTAAGCATGCAATCAGTTCTAGTGTCATATTCCATGTGCCAGTTTCAGATATAGCGAAGGTATGAGAGTACCTATTAACTTCCCGATATCAGGGCAGTGTGCCTCTTTGCCACCCCTCCCCCGCTGCAGACATGCCCATATTTGTTATCCTCATCCCCTTTACACACCATATTGTACTTCAGAAACGTCATAATAAGAGCAAAAACTATAGCAGTACTAGTTTTATGTGTGATGCTTGGCCAGCTGGTTATGATTATTGTATGAAATTTGTAATATAAAAATGTAGTGCGTGATTGTCTCACATAAGACAGCCTGTGCTCCATGGGTACCTCCCCCAAGCTACAAGATATATTACACTGACCAGGAGATCTCTGTAATGTAATTAACTTCCTTGAGAAATTGCATTTTATGGCCTTTTTTATGACCTGTTGCTGCTTTGAAGTTGGGGAACTAAATATACAATTTATTACAGGACATGACATAATTTAGCTGATTCCTGTCAGGCTGTCTCACACCTGGGTGATGGCATTGCAGGGTTGTAAACTTAAAAGGAACTGGTGGACCACATACTCATAATTTGGGAAATTATTTTTTGCTGATGTCACCTCATTTAGTATACCTCCTGATAGGACATCATGTTTGTATAATTTTATATTCTAAAAGGAGGAGCTAGATGACTCACCAAGGGGGTGGGGAGATGGGGTTGAAATGTAACCTTGTAACTGGGGAATATGACATACTATTTTGAGACACAGCTCTCTGATCTAACTATAAGCACTTCAGCAGGAATACATTAGATAGAAAAGATCTAACTGTATGTTGGTAGGAGTTTGTTCTGTAGTTTTCCTTGTTTTTCTTTTATGTGATTGTGTTGCTCTTTGATATATTGTTCTGTGCTTGCATTTTTCATATTTTTATCATCTTTTAGTAAAATCTTTTTTTCAAGATACTGCCTGAGTGTGTCTTCCAAGTTCTTTTTGCATGTGATGTATATGTGGTTAAGTTTGAAAGCTGTTCTGAAGGGCTTGATGGTGTTACCAAACTGGGAAAAGGTAAGAATATACCTAAGGTCTCTTATAGAGTTTTAAGTGTTCATTTTGGAAGCCTGGTATGGTGCCCCTGGTGTAAGATTGTACCGCAATCCCCAAAGAGGGTACATATCTGAGCCTGTACATTGGGTACGCTAGCAGAAGATTCACAGTTTGAATCCCCCCAGAACTTGAGACTAACGGTGATTCATACCCAAAAGCAGACAGGAGGGTTACCCCGTCTGTTACCTGTTCACATATTGCGCTCAGAGGTGGGCACTGTGGGAGCAGAGGGCCTGACCTGCAGACTGTGTTTGTAACATTATGCGTTTAGCATTACACTTAATTCAAACAGAGTTCAATATTCATGCTATAACAGCAGCAGACAGTAGGAGTAACCACAATCAGTAGTCATGGGCTGGAATGCTGCCCTCGCCCTCTCCAGCCAACTTGTAAGCTGCAGCTTATTTGGAGTATACGTTCCTACACCCATTAGCTGCACGTACACTACAGCAGTACTGACTTATCAGCTGGGCGACTGATAACCCCCATCAGGTAATACATAAAAATCAGCTGAATTAAATAAATCCCGAATATTCAATGGCACAGTTCCAGTGGTTATAATGAGCAAGAACTATCAATGAACTTATTTTTCCCCTCCTCCTAAACATTTGCAGAGGAATTCCTGTTCCACTAACTCCTTCCTGCATTGAACTGCATGGGGAAGTTCAGTATTTCAGAGATTTCTAGACTGGTGCTATCCGAACCAAGGTGGTAGAGATGGCTTCACATATACTGCCACTGCCTTCTTAGCCAAAGTGATCTTCTTCACTTCCTCATTTCCAGCAAGACATCTGAGCAGTAGTTGAGGGAAATTTTGGAATGATGTGAGGAACTGACACTGGTGTTTTTGAGTCCCTTGCTAATTACACCTCACAGTACCTAAAGGAAGTACTTATCATTATAAGTTTATGTCTCTTTAGAAGCAATGGACTGTTGGAGTTGCATTACAGTACCACTGGTGGAAGTGCCCTTTCTCAAATAAATCACTCAGGGGCCTTTGATACAATCTTTTGTCTGCAACAGCCATTAGCTGAACACTGTCGCATTATAGCTGCTTGGCAGCTAGCTGCCATACAGCTCCTATTACATCTCCGCTACAAATAAAGCATTCCTTCCAGTCAAGATTGTCAAATTATCTGACACGCCATTCTGTGTCAGTTTACTTAATCTCTTTCCATTCACTCTCTCCCACCAATATGCATAAGTAATTGTGAGAGTCTACTCTTTCCTGCAGTGAAAGATAAGCCTGCCCCCCCCCCAAAAAAATGTGTCATTTCACAAGAAATATCCAGGGCCCAATTATCAGTCCCAAGGGACTTGTGCTAAATCACCACAGCATGATTTGGTACTAGTTACATGCCCGTGACCTCCTAGAGCTAAGCTCATAGTGGGGTCAAACAGCCTTTTTACGCCAGTACATATCAAAGTGCACTGTTGCATGAAAGGCAGTTCGGATTGGCAAGTAAATTGCGCGCTGTGCCTTTAACTTTACCACTGATGCAGAGCTTTTGTGATGCCACCTGCATCACAAAAGGCAGTATAGCGCAGTGGTTTAAGGCTCTGACCTGCATATCTGGTGACATCCAGCAGACCAGACCTGGGTTTGAATCCCACAGCCCCCACTTGCATACTGTGTGACCTTGAGCAAGTCACTTAACTTCCCTGTGCTCTCAGGTTGCTCCTGTAAAAAAAGCTTTCAGCTTAGTGTGCTACTCCTGGTTAAACAACTAAAATAAAATAAAAAAAAAAAATTATTTTTCTTAGGTAGTAGAGACATTGTATGGCTGTTCTCAGTGCGCATCCACATCAGGCAACAGAGCGTAGAGGGACCGATAGACAGAATGGACATGCACAGTTGAACAGGGCTAAAGAGGGGTGTTCCACTGGACTACCACAGATACTGTGGTTTCTTTTGCTAGGGAGAGGGACCTGTAGACTACTGCGTTCAGGAGACTGAATGGTGGAATTTGGCGGTGGGTCACAAGTGGGGTGATGATATGGGTCAGATGGTTGGGAGGACACAAGTGTGTGGTGGACCAGGTCATGTATGTCTGTACGATTGGCACTGTATCATGCACAGACATGCACGAGATAGCAGTGTGGGCCATTATTGAGCATAAACCCGGTTTGTGCACCGTAACATCTGGAATGCATAATTTGCATCCCAAGATTTGCACCACAGCGTCTCTGCCACCATGGCACACATTTAATGTCCTCAAAATGGAACGAAGGGGCATGACACATTTAATATCCTCAATACAGAACAAGGGGGCATGACATGAGATTGGAAGTGGGGTATACTAAGGGGTAGCGTGAGGAAGTATTTCTTCATGGAAAGGGTGGTGGATACATGGAACAGACTCCCAGCGGAGGTGGTGGGGTCAAACAGAGAGGGGGGGGATTCAAACATGCATGGGACAGGCATAGGGGAACTCTAGCAATATGAACGAGGAGGTAAAGCTGGAGATCAAGAAGTGTCTGCAGCTTTTACAGTAGGCAGGGATAATGGGCAGACTGGATGGGTCTAGCAGTCCTTTTCTGCTGTCAAACTATCTTTCGGATGAGACATTAAACTGAGGTCTCATCTGCCTGTTATTGTGGTAGTTCAGATGGATGTTAAAAGATCCCATGGCACTTCTCGAAAAAGAGTAGGGGAATTTCCCTAGTGCCCTTGCCAAATTTCCCCCCATTCACTAAAAATACCACCAACAGCTTAACCTGGTTCAAGGTCAGTTGGTATTCATCTGTACCTTACTCCCCTGGGTTGTGCCTGAAAATAGGTAGAATTTGTCTGGTGCACTTACCTGGTCAACAAAAACTAAATAAATAAAAATGTCTATGTTTCTAATACAGCAGTTTCGTGGATCAGCACAACAGGGTGCCTCTTTGTGCCCCATTTTGTGCTCTATGTAATTGCAACTGAGAACTGGGCACCCTGCTTCTGCTACTGTGAGTTGCTATGAATTGTGAAGATTCTGTTCTTCACAATTCATAGCAACAACTGAACCCAATTCCTCTCCATACCATCTCAGGCTGGCATCTTGCCAGTCCTTTTCTTTTTCTGGTCTACAAGGAAATGCCAAATTTACTGTTAACAATACCAAATGTAACCACCCAAGTGAAAATGAACACAAACTACAGCTAACAAAAGCTTAGATTAAAGGGTTGCAGTGAAGGATTATAGCAGATTTCCAAGTCTGTGCTTCAAGTTGAATGCATTGAGAGAAATTACCCTCTTATTTCATGTTCAGAGATGGCTAAGTATTCTTTAGACATTCTTTATTCTAAACCATTTCACATATGGAGCAAATTTATTTAGCAAATGCTTGTGGCAGTGAGCAGTTCTGGAAGCCATGTACAGTATTTCAGATGTAGTTAGTAGCTACACAGCAAGCTGCTGGCATTAGACATCAATGATCCTGTTGTCTGCTGAGGACCTCCTGTGTATGGGGTGTGGAGTTAGTGCATGTTAGCAATCTTTCTGCCTCACAAGTCAAAAACATTCCCATCACACTGAGTATGAGGGGTAGATAAGGGAAAATTAATGGAATTACATTACACAGAGGGTGGTTGACATATGGAACAGCATACTGAGTAAGGTTGTTTAGAAAATGGACAGAACATTTCCTGACCTTTGATTGGCTGAGACCCCTGGCAAGGGGTACATTTTTGTGCCAGCTGAGACTGGGATATAACATGTGCTAGCCAACCTGCCTGAACACATGCTGGTATTCGTGTGCCCTGTCAGGAATTTTAAAACCTGGGAAGCTGGCATTCTTTTCCTCACTTAGTGAGTGAGAGCTTCCTCCCCCTGACTCAGGTCAGTTAATCTCTCTTACTGTGAGCACGTTAGTGACTAAGCCACCCTCCCCACAACTCCAGCGTCAATATTGCTGCCATTTCATTTAAAAAAACAAACAACACTACCCTGCTTTTTTTTTGTAACCTCTGCTACCATCTGATTGCACTCAGCTGCCACTGCAGCACTGTCTCTCCCCCGAAGATGCTTAGCCACTTTCCTGACATCACTCTCGTTCTAGCACCCAGCCAGTCTTTCGACCCTGCTCTCTGGCAGCAACAGTTCCATCTCTTTTAAAAAGACAACTAAACTACCAAACCAGTTAGGGCAGCCAGCAGTACTAGAACCTGAGTAGTAGTTTGTGTGTTTGGGTGGGGGCACACATGAACTACCTCCAAACATTAAGATATACAAAGCGCCTCTACTGCCAGTTCCAGCAGTGGAGGAACTACTGTGCAGAAAATGTTTTTTAAATGCTTTTTAATTGATATTTTGTTTATGTTTCACATTTTTTTAATGTTTTTAAAGATTGTCTTGAAAAAACAAATATTTTCTCAGTACAGTAATACCCTCCAGGGTGGGAAGTATGGACTATACTGTTCCTTCCAGGGGCTATAAGGCCTTCTGCCTGTGGTGTCAGTCCTCATTATGCCACTGGGCGGTCTGGTATAGCCCAAAACCACTCACTCTGTTGGATATTATTGCTTAAGTGTTCAGGCTTTCAAGGCAGGAATAGATCCTGAAGGAGAATGACACAGACACTTACTCAACATGAGAAGGAATGGCATTCTGGCTGGTAAACTTGGATGTGTGCTCCTACTCAAATTGGATATAGTCACTGCCAGCCAGCAGGAGGGGAAGACAGGATTGGATCATAAGTTTGTTCCATAATATTCAGTAGTTTGTTATATTGCTCCATTGACAGCACAAAAGGGCATCACTGAGCCAGGCAGAGACATCAAATGTGGCATTATGACACTGATGTTACTCACCAATTTACAGACACACCAGTTTAAAGGCAGATGGGCAGAGACAGGTGGGTGATATAGAAGAACCCCAGGGATTAACCTCATATGGTCTCCACTAAATAAAATAGACTCTCAATTTACTAGGTGCTTGCAGCATTGTAAAGGCTCCATGAATGCAAACGGCTCAGTTTGTGCTGCAGCAACACTAGTGCCTATATACAAAGCCACCTTAGTAGCCAAGCAGGGCTGCTAAATCAGTAGAACACCAGAGCATGGTGCAGTGTTGGGATGCACTTGAAATACATTTGCATTTAATTGATGCGACTAAAGTCAGGGCACATTTTCCTGTTTGGAAGGATGTAACATGTAAAGCATTAATCACCGATGAAAGTGGCATCTAATGGGGAGTTAATGCATGGTTGGGACCATTGTGGCACGAGGCTGGAGGCCGAGTGCATTCAATGGTCCAACCATGCATTAACTCCCCATTAGATGCCACCTTCGGAGGGGATTAATGCGCTTGTAACATTGTCTGGAGATGGGTGTATATGTCACAGATATGTTTCTGGTGATCTTATACAACAGACACTGTGACCAATAAAGTTAATGAGTTGTTTTTACCGTTACTTTCAGAACTGTGAAGGAACCTGTGTTACATACATATGTGTTTTTTTTTTTTTGCATACTACTACAGATCTGCATTTGTTAATGATTGCGATCCTTTTCATTCATTTCTGAGTGGCTGTTCATTCACTATTGCTGCTAGGATGACCTCTCTCCCTTGCTGTTTCAGTGCTTGAGCCTGTAGCTGTGTGTCTCATTTGCATAGCGTTCTGGTGCTTTTGCGTGCTGCGTTGCAATTGTTTCTCTGCTAACAACTGCTTTCTAATAGTCTGTTATCTTCACTACTCACATTTCTGAACTCTCTGTGCTGTCTCCTCTGTCTCTCTTTCCAGCTGGATAAGTAAACTTAACGGGGCCATACCCCATGAATTTAACACTTAACGCCTTTCTGGCTTTTTGGTGCGCTCCTGTCTCTTCCGCTCCACTCCACCCTCTCTCCCTTACTACTTCTCCTGCAGGTTCCTCTGCTCTGTCTGCCCCACCTGGTCTCTCTTCACTGCTCTGAACTATTTCCATTTCACGTTCGGTGCTCGCTATTTCTCACTCTCCCCTCAATGTGTTCTCGTCCCGAGCCCTCATCTCTGTGTTTTCAGCTCATTTTTGGCTGCATTCTCTTCATCTCTACCTTTCTCACTTTCCTCATTCTATCTTTCCCGCTTGTCCCTCCTTCACACTTTTCCCACTACTCCTCCGCCCCGTCTACTTGCTACTTCACAACTTGATCTCTTGCATTTCTAGACTTCTCGTCTTTGCTACACTGCTCCTTTCCCTACCTTGGCTGCTTTATGTACTACACAGGCAACACAGCATTATTGTCTCATAATGCCATGTTGTTCTTATACCACCTGATGCTGTTCATCCTATGAGCTTTCTTCTTTTCTCCCCTCTTATTTTCGCCATGTTACAAAGTAACATAATAACTGATGGCAGATAAGGACCGCAAGGTTTACTATTTGCAGAGTAGAAAGTGATACAGTAGTTTATAAACCCACCCATGGCCTCCAAAACAGATAGCAGATAATTTTTTTTAACACAATCTACTGTAAAGGGTTTTGTTTCTGTTGAAAGTGCTGGTACCCCTCAGCATTTCCTCTTTCCACTATACATATTTTTTTTTTTTTTTTGCTGTTTCTTGAAGTTTTGTACTTTGACATATTCGTGTTGTGGAATCTGTTGTATTTATGTGCTTGATGCATGAGATCTCACAGGGGTCTTCATTTAGACAGCAAGCACCTGAGTCTTCCAGGAGCCACTCACCTCATGGTAAATAGATAACTCTACCAGGGATGGATCTGACCTTGCATCATGTGGGTCCTAGAATCAAGCTTGCTTTTGAAATCCCAGCAGCTTGTTTCTTGAGTGCATACCAGGATCAGCCCAAACCCATCAACCTTCAGGCTAATGGAAAGCTCCGTGCCAGACATTTTGTGGTCTGTGCCTTAAACAAGTTGCCTTAGGCATTACCAAGCTCAGTTTTAGTGTCAGGTCTTGGTCCACCTTGTCTCATTTATAGGGCAAGTGAGTCCTTATGTATCAGAGGGTAAACACTCTCTTTTCAGTCTTAGGGCCCTTAGGTGAGACTTTTGCCTGGTTCTGGACACACAAGGCTTCTGTCTCACAGAGTAAGTGCATGGCTGTCTTTCTTGGTACACCATAAAGCCATAGGGTTCTAAAATATGTTCCTTATGGGTGATGGACCTCTTAGGGCTCACCCCTCTCAAGAGCAAGTACTTAGACTCTTTTCTGTTTAAACCCTGTTTGAGTTTGAGCCTTTGGTTTGTTTCAATCAGAGCAGTTGGGTCAGGTTCTTAGGCCCCACATGTTCTCTGAGAGTAAATCCCTAAGACCAAATCTTGGCTTCATCCTTAAAATCTGTGCATTTTTGTGTTTTGAGCCCGGGCTTTGTTTGGGCCACAGAATGTATGAGTTGGAGGACTCGCCAAGCTCAGTCCCCTTTCATGGTGTAGCCTAACTTAAAACAGTCCACTGGTGTACTTGAGTATTGAGAACTCCATGACTTTAGTAAGGAAGCACACCACACATTCAACCAGTGATATCCAGATATTTTTATTTATTTTATTTCAATTTATTTATTGGAATACAATCGGAATTACAAACCTTTGAGTCACAGACTCTTTTGCAAAGGCTCCACGTCAGTTACAGGGGGTGGAGGGTAAACAAATACAGTAGAGGACATACATAAACAGGCAGTATTTACAGTAACTGAACAGAGGATCCGTCCAGGCAAAACTTAAAAACTGGTAAGGCAATTAGGCAGCAATCTTGGCATACCATGCTGGGGATTTTGGAGAAATACATGTGGCCTCGAGGGACCCTGAGTCGAGAGTAGGGGGGAGGGATGAGCGCACAACTGGGTGGGCAGTGTTAGCCGCAGTCACATTTAGCTCTCTCAAGAAGATGAGCATTGAGGCCTGTTTTAAATTGAGAGATGCTGTGGGTCTGTGAGAGTGAGTGTGGTAATGCATTGAGCCAGAGAGGGGCTCGGTAGCGGAAGGATCTTTGCCCAAGGGAAGTTCTACATAGTGGTACCAGGAAAGGAGAGCTTGCGGCGAAGCCTTGTGTTGCACCTGTGAGGTGCAGGAACTGATTAAGGGGAAAATTCCGACAGGGGCTTGGTGAAGGTGTATCTTTTTTGCAAGGGTGCAGGTGCGGAACTGTAATCGTTGTTGGAAGTTTAACCAACCAGATATCGCATAAAGATCACAGGTGTGGGTTAGTCTATCAGAGCCTGTGACTAGGCGGCAGGCTTTGTTCAAGACAGTGTTTATACTTGTATAGTGAGGTGGGTTCAGCAGAGTCAGATATAGTAATCCCGGAGTCCACTAGGGAGAGGATGGAGGAGGTGACTGCAAGCTGCATAGCCTGTGCGGTAAGCAGTGCTTGAGCCTGTACAGGATGCCTACTTAGTGCTGATAGCAGAGGAGAGAATTTGGGTATGCCTCTGGTAGGAGAGGGAGGTGTCTAGTGTGACACCTAGGTATTTGAAGTTGGTAATGTGTTCCAGAGGGGCACCGAGTGCGTTCTTGACAAGGAGAGCAGACTGACTTTGAGGACTTTGGCTGTGAGCAAAAATCATGGACTTAGTTTTATTATAGTTGATAATTAGGCGGTGTTCAGTGAACCAGGTCTCTAGTTCCCAGAAATGCCTTTGAAGGGCCTGCTGGAGGGCGGTAGGGTGGGGGGAGTTTCCAAAACAGAACCGCGTCATCGGCGTAGAGGAGCAAATGACCGCTGCATGCCTTAGGGAGGGAGTTTAGAAAGAAGGTGAACAGCAGTGGGCCTAGAATTGACCCCTGTGGGACCCCAGAGCAAACTGTTTTAGAGGTGGAGAGGGTGGTGCTTATCCTGACTTGCTGAGAACGGCCTGAGAGGTAATCCTTGAACCAGGCCAATGTCTCAGGGACCACATTTAGTTTAGGGAGGACATGAAGCAGTAGTTTGTGACTAACCGTGTTGAAAGCCTTGGTTAGATCCACGTATATGGCCCCTGCAATTGAGCCATGGTCGAGGGCTTCGTGTATGAATGTGGTGAGCTCTGTGAGACCGATGATGGTACTATGGCCTGAGCGGAAACCATGTTGCTCCTGGCTGAGAAGCTTATGTTTAGTTAGGTGTTCGGTTATCTGGTCAGAGACTATTCTTTCCAGGGCTTTGGAGAGAGATGGAAGTATTTATTAAATTCTTGTAAGGTACCTTTGAGCTCTTTACATAGGCTCCACATCAAATGAGTTGCAAACAAGAGAAGGAACTATGCAGCCAACAGATGGCTAGCAGCATTTAATAATGAATAAAGTGAAAAACAGCAGTTACAGTCAAACAAGACTAACATAAGTAACTAATAGTGCAATCAAACATTGGCAAGTAGAGGTAGTGCACTGAAGAGTGATGCAAATAAGCAATTGGATACTAAGACTACACACTGGGGAGGAGAATCAGCCCATGAGGCCTAGTCAGATACATGGAGTATAAGACACAACAAACAAATAGTGGGAAGGGACAGGGAGAGAAGAGCTACAACAGGGGATGTGAGGAACAGCCCGAGAGGCATAGTCAGTATGTTTAAGCGGGAGAGGCGGGGTGGGTAGGAAGAGAGGGAGGGCGGAGGAGGTGGGAGGGGGAGAAGGGAGGAGCAAATTGAGGTTGCAGGTAGGAGTGCTATAGTCTAACTAAACAAGGAGGGAGGATGACGGAGAGTAATGAGAAGGATGAAGAAGTGTAGGAGCGGGGGAAGGGATGCTGGGCACAGCGAAGTGCTAGAGGCTAAGAAGAGTGGTGAAGGGGGGAAGTGGTAAGTTAAGTGCAGAGAAGATCATGGATCTTTTAAGTAAAATCAAAGTCCCTGTGAAGGTTTACCTGTGTTCCTTGGTGATCATCAATCTTGGGTTTTTCAGAGGGAACACCCTTTGTACGACCCAAATGTAAATAGTTTGAACTCTCTGGCCTCTTTGGCTCCTCTGTCCAGATATAACATTACAGTTGCCTCTGTCCATTTGGTCTGGGGTCTTAGACCCATGTATTGGCCCCTTGGTTTGCTCTGGGGATGTGGGTACTTCAGCACTAGTCTTGTTTTCATGGCTCTGTGCTGAGTCTGTAGTCTTGACTCAGTCTTGGTTTCCGGGGTTGGAACACCCACATTCTGGTCTTTACTTGCCAAACCAGTCGTGGCTTGAATGTTCCCCAGCCCAGCCTTGTAGGGTCTTAGTTTCTCACTGTCCTGCCTATGGAGTCTCAGGACTTAGGTTCAATACATTTTGAAGACTTCCAGCTGCATAAGTTGCATTTATAAAATTCCCTCTTTAGTGCTGAGGAAATGCAAAACTAGTGGTTTGGCTGTGGACTTCCCTAACTTGGGTCTTGACCTTTTTTTTGTTGTAGGGCTTTGGGCACTTCAGCTCTTTAAGCCTTTTCAGTAACAGTTCAAGGTTTAATGTGTTACACTTTTTTGTTAGTGTTTTCTTTTGTATGATTAGACATTACTCCATTATCTTTCATTCTGTGATCTGTAGCTGAAGTCATTCTCCTTTGCACCTTGTGTTGGCACACTTAATCTAGTTTTCAAGCTGTAGAAATGCAGAAACATAGACAATGATGGCAGAAGGAGATCAATGGCCTATGCAGTCTGCCTGTAGTTCCCCATCATTCCCTGGGACCTCTTGTCCATACAAGGTACTAGCCCTCTCTATCCGCCCACCCCCTGTTCCCCTCCCTACTACTACTGTCCTGAGTAACCACTGTACCCTTCAATATGTCCCAGCCATGCTTGAGACCATTTATGGTTTAGGTGCCCACCACTGTACATAAGAACCATTTCATAGTTCTTTTTTACTATAGAAATACAAAATCACACATGCCTCCACAATGCAAAGCATCGTGGGCTGCATATGCAAATCACCACAGAATACTATGCTGGTTCAACTTTAAGCAGAAATGCATGGTGCCCAGCCTCTTTTTGAGTTGGGTTAGGGATAGCATTCTGGTCTTGTTGCAGGTTTCTCTGTTAATGCTTTTTTTTTTACATCATTTATTTTTATTTGATATTCAACTTATTTACATACAATATTTAATCCTTATAAGACAAATATAATCAACATTATGTACTTTTAGGTGATGTCTAGATATAGTTACACTGACATTATATAGCCAAAATGCAAGCTACTAAAAGTAGAAAAGTAAACATATGCAGCGCCCCCTCAACATATAATCATTGATAAAATTCATATAGTTCATTCAACACTAAGACAATTAACTACTTTAAAGTAACCTTATCATTATACTTCAACGTATTTTATTCTGCATTAAGGTTGACATTACATACCTAGCCTAATTGAAGGAATGGCCCCCAGGTATCTTCAAATTTCTACCTTTTATCTAAAATCGAATAACTGACTTTTTCATTACTAGCTGTAAAAGCCATCATATTATACTATTCCTTGATAGAAGGAGCTATCAGGTTTTTTCAGTGTTTTAAAATTATTCTCTTAGTTGCTAGACCTGCAGCTGATAACCATAACCTTTGAGGTTTGGCGAGGACACAATTATCTTGGAAGATACCTAATAAATACATTTCGGGTGAAAGTTCAAAATCTTTTTTAACACATTTAGTAGTGATTTTATGTACTTCTTTCCACAATGTTGTCAAGTCCTGGCAAGTCCATAACATATGCAGTAGAGTCCCCTCATCCTTTCCACACCGTGCGCATCTATTATTATTTATGTAACCCATTTCAAATAGTTTCGCTGGAGTCAAATAGTAGTGATGCAAGACTTTATACTGAATTACCTTACCTTGCATCTCCGTACTACTCTGATGCGCCAACTTCCATGCATCAATCCAGTCTTCCTCTGTGATCGCTCTGTCTAACTCCTTTCCACATTTGTTTTTGGCTGGCAGGATCAGAAGGTGAGAATCAGAGAAGTTAGATAGAATTTTATAGATGTTACTTGCTCCTTTTCTAAGCATGCCCCATTTTATTAGTTGTTCCCATTGAGGGTTAATAGCGATAGAAAAGTCAGGGAGTATTGCATGTCTTTTTAAGCACATCCTAAGCTGTAGATAACAGTGAAATTGGAGCTTTGAAATGTTGTATTGCTCCCTGATATCTCAGAATGACAATAGTATGTTTGATCCTGCATCTAGTATATCCCAAGTGCCTCATCCCGGCCTTTTCCCAGACTGGATTGACCAGCTTAATCTTACTATCAAACAATGTTGGGATTCTCCATAAAGGGGCACATCTTGGTGGGGCACGTTCTGGATGGATGGATTATCTTGTTTATTTTTTTAGTAGTCTGAAGGAGGTGGAAAGGCAGCAGCTACTTAACATCTTACAGGGTGTGGGATAGTATATGTAGTCAGCTAAACTATAGGGTGCTAAGATTTCTCTTTACATATCAAATCATAAAGGACAATGTCCTGACATGGGGGGTGACTCCTGGAAGTGAAGAGACATTTGCTTAAAGAGAAATGCCATCTAGTAGTTCTCCCAGTGGGGCAGTGCCAATCCACCTGACTCATGGGGAGCGTGTAGTTTCCTGAGGCTAAGTCTAGGTGACTTGATAATCCACAAAAAAGTTCTGATCAATTAGTTTAGTTGTTTTGATTGTGTTTTATTTATTAGAAATGGAATATTCTGAAATGCATAAAACAACCTGGAGGCCACACTCAATTTCTGTCCTCTACTCTAGATGCCCAGGTTGCTAATACATGGGACCCAGGTTGGATAACTAAACAAATTATGTTTCTAGGATTGCAAATTAATACAAATTTAGACACATTAATGGAATTTAACCTAAAGCCACTCCTAGCAGAAATTGAGATGGCTTTATTAATAAGGTGCAAACTAAATTTCTCCTTATGAGGAAAGTCAATGCAATTAAAATGGTTTCTCTGTTAATGCTTGAGAGTGTTTCTTCTTGGGGGTTCACTCTTTCTGCCATAATATTTCTTTTTCTACCTTGCAGCTTGCCCTTCATTTCACACTTCTCACAAGTTCCAGCTTGGAAGGAATCTGTTAGAGTCTGGACTGTCTGTGGATTTCCATTTCAGAAATTCAGATTTTGAATGCAAATCCAAGCCAAATGTTTAATTTATTTATTTGGAAAATGTGTCACCAGGAAAAACAACATGAACTGTAAACAGCCTGTTTCCAAGCGCCTGGGTGTGGGGGGTGGGGTACAAGAATTGAGAGAACAGGCAAACACATAGCAATAACAGAGCAATACAAGTACAATTACTGAAACAAAACAGTGCAGTACAGTTACAGAGCAGAAATAACCCAGACCAACCGGCCAGGGTAAACAAAACCATGTTTGGATATAATGTTTGTTTGTTTGTTTATTTATTTCAGTTTGGGATTAATACCTGCATGCACTGCAACAACCCAAGAGTAGGTGATCCAGTAGGCTAAAGGTTAGAGGATGGATAACACATTTGAAGTGCTAGAAGTAGTAGACTGAGCACACAACTTGAAGTGCTATTGTATATCCAAAAGAGGGCAGTTATAAGACAAGTGGGGAAGTGGACAGGCAAGGGGTAGAGGGTGGGGGATGGAAGAGGAAGAGAGAGGGACAGCCAAGATCTAGCCCCTTCTGGATGCTGAGAACCCTGCAAGGGGGACAGGACAGGCAGAAAGGGAGGGGAGAGAAAGGTAATGGGGAGGCAGAGAAGAGAAGGATGAGGAACAGGAGGGGAGGAGAGGGATACAGAAGTAGGGTGGTGGGCGGGTGATGGATTTGAAAGTGGGGAGAAGGGACGGGGGGAAAAGAGAGAGCCAATCTATACCCCTTCAGAATGCAGAGAACCCTGCAAGGGGTCAGGATTAGAAAGTGGGGGGAAAGGAAGAGGGGTAAAAGAGAGGGAGCCAGGATCTATACTCCTTCAGGATGACAGAGAACCCTGCAGGGGGGACAGCACCAGGCAGAAAAGGAGGAGAGAGAAGGGGGCAGAGAGGAGGAGTGGAATGTGGTGGGTGACCAAAGGGGAGGAGAGGGATAAGGAATAGGGAGGCTGAAGAAAGTAGGGGTAAACTAGGAATGGAAAAAGGGAGTGCATCAGTGGGGGGGGGGAAGGTAGTGAGGGGAAGGACAGCAGTAGAGTGTTGAAATAGCACAGTAGGTTGTGGATGGTAGTAGAGAGTCAAAATGGCACAGTAGATTGTGGTAGGGGGTGGGAGGAGAGGGTATAATAGGTGGTAGCATGTGAGGAAGTAATCAGAGGAAGGGTTTGGTTAGAAGACAGGAGGTAAGTTAGGGATAGAGGAGTAGGGGATAGTGAGCAAGGGTGGGGAGGGTTGCGAAGGGGGGCTAGTAACAAGTACAGTTAGGAGACTAGAAGTAAAGTAGAGCTAAAGGATAATGCACCAGGGTTGAAGGGGGGTCTAAGAATAAGTGCAGTTAGGAGAATAGAAATGATTAAGGGCTAAGGAAATTGAAAATGGGGAAGAGGAAAGCCTGACAGGAGGTGGCAGTGAATTCCAAAGCTTTGGGAAGTGGTAGGAGAAAGCTTCCTGGCCTAAGGAGGTAGATACATAGACAGTGTCGGCAGATAAGGGCCTATGGCCCACCCAGTCTGCCCATTTGAGCTTGTAAGTTCAGTTTGTTTTCCTAGAAGTCTGTTACCCCTTATCCCTGACCTCCAGAATTCCTTTATGTCTATCCCATGCATTCTTAAATCCGTGATTGTTTCAGCCCCACCACTTCCCTCTGGCAGGTGTTCCACTTGTCCACCAACCGCTCAGTGAAGAAATTCCTTTCATGTTTCCTCTGAATCCCTCCCTCCAACTTCATCCCATGCCTCTAGTCCTGGAACATCTTTTTCGCTTAAAATAGTGTTTTCCTGCACCCTGTTCCTCCCTGTAAGATACTCTATGTCTCTATCATATCTCCTCTCTCCCTCTCCTCCAGGGAGTACATGTTCAGTTCCTTCAACCTGTCTTCATAGGACTTGTGATGCAATCCATGCACCATCTTTGTTGCCCTCCTCTGAACCTTCTCTACCCTGTCTATGTCCTTACGTAGGTATGGTCTCCAGAACTGTACACTGTACTCCAGGTGGGGCCTCACTAGTGTCTTGTATAACGGAATTATGACCTCCCTTTTCCTGCTGGTGATGCCCTGCCTATACATCCCAGCATCCTATTTGCTTTACCTGCTGTCTTGTCACACTGTTTCTATCTTGAGGTCATCAGAGATGACAACCCCAAGATCCCTTTCCTGCTTGGTGCATGCTATTCCTCACCCCAACTGATATATTGTGCCAGGATTTTGTGCCCCATATGCATTATCTTGCACTTCTTTGCATTGAATTTCAACTGCCAAACCCTGACCATTCTTCAAGTTTCTGCAGGTCCTTCTCATTCTGTCTACACCCTCTGGTGTGTCTACTCTGTTACAGAGCTTTGTGTCATCAGCGAACAGTGAAATTCTGCCTTCTAGGTCCCAAGCAATGTCACTGATGAAGATGTTGAATAGGACCGGTCCCAGCACTGATCCCTGTGGTACCCCACTGGTCACTCTTCCCTCTGTGGAGTGACAGCCATTTACCACCACCCTCTGTGTCCTGCCACCCAGCCAGTTACCTACCCACCACACTACTGTCCTGCCCACATCCATATTCCTCAGTTTGTGTAATAGTCTTCTATGTGGCACAGTGTCAAAGGCCTTGCTGAAGTCCAGATAGGCCATGTCCACTGCCCTCCCTGATCCACCTCCCTAGTCACCCAGTCAAAAAATTCAACGAGGTTGGTCTGACATGACCTCCCCTGGTGAAACCATGCTGCCTTGGGTCCTGTAGTCCATTGACAACCAGATGTTCCACCAATCTCTCCTTCAGTAGTGCTTCCATGATCTTCCCCACTACCGAGGTGAGGCTGACTGGTCTGTAGTTCCCTGCTTCCTCTTTGTTCCCACTTTTGTATAAAGGGACTACATCTGCTGTCCTCCAGTCTTTGGGTACCTCCTGTTTCCAGTGATCGGCTAAACAGGATAGCCAGAGGTTCAGCCACCACCTCTCTTAGTTCTTTAAGGACCCTGGGGTGCACCCCATCTGGCCCCATTGCTTTATCAACTCTTATTACTTCCAGTTCCTTCAGGACCCTTTCGTAAAGGACTTGTGTCCATTTCTGCACCATTCTAACCCCTTGTACTCTTTCAGACCCATTACCTTCCTCTTCTCAGTAAATACTGAGCAGAAATACCTGTTCAAAATGTCAGCTTTACTGTTGTCATCCTCCACGCCCCCATCCTCCCCTTCAGTCTCACTATCCCTCCTTTGTCTTTCTTTTTCACTTATGTACCTGTAAAGGTTTTGTCCCCTCTACCCACTGATTTTGCAATGTGTTCTTCTGTCTGAGCTTTGGCTTCCCTTACTGACCTCCCTGCCTCCCTTTGCTTCTCCTGGTACTTCTCCCCATCCCCTTCTGCCTGTGTCTTTTTGTATTGCCTGAATGCAATCTTTTTGGCTTTCACTTTCTTTGCTACCTCTTTGGAAAACCATAATGGTCTCCTCTTCCTTTTCCTCTTGCTAACCTGCTTAATGCATAATTCTGTTGTTCTTGTAATCCCCATTTTAAATACTGCCCACTGTTCCTCAACCCCTGATTCCTGTCCCATTCCCCTTAATGCCTCTTTCAAGTATCTCCCCATTTTCCCAAAGTCTGCCCCCCTAAAATCCAGGATACGTGTTTTTGTGTGGTTTGGTTCTGCTCACAGAGCGACAAGGAATAACTAGAGTGCGTGTGTCAGTAGATCTGAGAGGGCAGGAGGAGGGAGGTGGAGCAGAAAGTAAGGAGGAGAGGTAAGAGAAGAGAGTCTCAAACCAGAATTTAGAAGTGAACGTGACACAGTGAGAGAGATGCCTGCACACAAGGGAGGGGAAAACTAGATAATGATACAAGGTGCAGTGATGTGTGGCAGGGGAATCAAGAGCACAGCGACAGAAAGCACTGAAGAGAGTATACAACCTGGTAAGGGAAGGCTTAGGAGTAACACAGTAGGTTATGTCGCAATAGTCAAAAATGGGGAATATAATTTTCTGAACAAGATCACGCTTAACCGGTAGTGGTAAGGAACTATGATTCTTGTAAAGGGCGCCAAGCTTGGGGTGCAGTTTTTTCAGGATGACGTCGATATGTACAGAAAAGTTAAGGTGTTGGTCAGGCCAGACACCCATGTATTTGAAAGAGGTGGTGTCCTCTAGTGTTGTCCCGTCAAGGGTGTGGAAGGAGGGAAGGGAGGGCAGCCTAGAGAGTCTCTGTTTCATATTCACACTAAAACAATATGGACAAATGCACCAAGAGAGTTTGTTGGCAACAGTACCTTAAATAATGGTTTGGGAATGCATCTAAAAGGATGTTTCCTGACCCCCAGAAAGGATTACTTGCCCTTAGACTTGCAGAAGTGTAGATCTTCAGATCTGAATCTAAACAGCAGCTTGAGATCTGGATTTTGGGAAAGGTTCACTGCCTGAGATCTGGATTTTGGAAAGGTTCACTGCCTGATATGCTAGCTCCAGCACTTGATTGGTGGATAATGCTAATGGAGCATTGGTTAACCTGAGACACCATCAGTTTGTCTGTTGAGCTGTCAGCTTTAAGCATCCAAGTGATTTATATTTGAAAAGGATGTGTGAGATCTGTAAGCATTCTGTTACAACAAAATGAGAACTGAGTCCAGAAAGGATAAAAAAAAAAAAAGAGTGATTAGATCTGTATCTAGCTTGCTGCAGTCAGAGTCAATAGGCGCTTTTACACACAGGTTTATGTAACAGAATAACTGTTACGGAAACAGTATTCCGTTACATCCCTTGTATGTAAAGTGCATCTGTTTTGTTCCATAGGCGAACGTTCGTCCAAACCGCAATCTCTGCTTTTCGCGGTTTGCAACGTTGTGTTCCGTTTCGTCGGGCTGTGTAAAGGCACTTTTACACACAGGTTTATGTAATGGAATAACTGTTACGGAAACAGTATTCTGTTACATCCCTTGTATGTAAAGTGCATCTGTTTCATTCCATAGGTGAACGTTCGTCCAAACCGTAATCTCTGCTTTTCACGGTTTGCACCATTGTGTTCCGTTTCGTCGGGCTGTGTAAAACAGCCATTCTGAAGTGGTGCACAAACAGCAATAGAGCAGCAAACTCTGTGAGGGTGCCGAAACACAAATGGAGGTGGGAGCTGCCTAAAACTCGCGGAGTGTAAAGGGATCCTAAAAACGCAACAGAGCACAATGGCGCCACAGGTAACTCTCATTTCATTTTAAAAACCTGTGTGTAAAAGCGCCTAATGGTTCCAATTCTTCCACTCCAAGCTGAGACCCTGTCAAGGCTACTTTGTTGCACCTACGCAAACTGCAGGTGTTCATTATTGCTTTGTTCATATGTTTTGTTACTATGTATTGTGCTGCTTTTCTTCCACCGTTCCCCTCCCCCGGGCACACCTGGAAATGAGCCTTGGCTCAGTATACCTCTCCCACGGTTACCAAATTTAAATAAATAAGTACGTAAGTAAGGTGGGAGGGAGGAAGAAGCCCTACCTTTAAAATACGTTCCAACAACTTGGCATTACCATCTGTCTTGCCCCTAAAGTATACCACACCATTCATAGCTGGTGTGTTGGAAAGGATAAACAGAGTCAGAAGCCTGGTGCGAATAACCACTGGTGTACCATCAGAACAAAAGACAAAAACATTTATGAGCCCTGTCATCTTTCAGTTTATCAAGAAGGATGATATAGAGAATGACCTCATTATTTAACATTGAGAAATCTGAAACTTGCAAAAGAGGTGATTAAAAAATAATCATGCTGCAATTTCAGCATGAATGTCGAGACTGACGTTCACCCTCATCTGTTTCATATTATATTGTCTCCTACCTGTCCTAACTAAACTGACACCTGATAGATTCTGCTTTGATAGCTGCTGACTTTTTATTTAATTCAATTCATAATTAAAACTGAAAGATAATCATTGTTACCCATGGCCATACACTACAACAGCAAGTGATGAAACAGATGATACAATGCTAAGTTTCTTTTCCTGCACCTTAGAAATGATCAATAAGCTACCTAAATGGTTTCTAGTCTGTGTCAAGGTTCACAATGTGCAGCCAAGAGTTTACAGCTGTGTTCAGAGGCAGTTAATCACTGACTGCCGTGGGCCTTCCCTACCATACAGATGTTACAACATCTGCACATTGGTTTGCAGTGCATGAGAACTATGGTATTTAATGTGTCTGGCTGTGCTTAGATTATGGAGGAGGCGGATCAGGTAATAGGTACTCATCAGCACTTATGTATATTATGATGGTTATTGTTTTTATGCACTCCACACTCATGTAACACCCCCACCCGACACTTCTGGAAACGAGCTGTTTACAGCTCATATTCTCTTTCCTGGTTAAACCTTGTCAAACAAATAAATAAATCAGGGCAGCCTTCATCTTTTTGTAGGTCGTTCCCTGAGATTGGCCATAAAAAGACTACTTGAAAATATACTGATTAAAAGAAAAATATCTCACCATATTTAATTACTGATACGTTTCTGTTGTTGGCTTGTTTCCCGTGTGTGTGTGTGATTTAGCTCAGCACAAACCTAAGGCAACAGAAGATACTGATAAACCAAGGCTCAGTTGTTTTGAAGCACTGTAAGGAAAGATTTCTCTATGTCTAGAATTTTACTATTTCTGGAGTAAGGCCCCAGCTCTATTGTAGGACTTTATGTGTGTGTGTGTGTATATATATATATATATATATATATACACACACACACACACACGCTTATACTGCATATAAGTCACCTTCCTTTTGTGTATTTTAGTAGATTTTTAGATATGTTTCACATATAGATTGCCCCCCTTTACTTAATATATAGCTACTGGCACACCTCAACACCACCAGGGTCCCACTTTTTAACAAACACTTCCCTCCTTTTTAACATTCTCACTCCTCTGAAAAACAGAAAATGATACTGTAAAACAATGCAGTATACCCTTCCTTATCTACCTTCACCAGTACAACACACTAGTGCTAACGATGCCACCTTCCTAACCCCTCACCAGCAGAACACACTAGTGCTAACGATACCACTTTCCCTAACCCCCCTCACCAGCAGAACACACTAGTGCTAATGATACCACCTTCCCTAACCCCCCTCACCAGCAGAACACACTAGTGCTAATGATACCACCTTCCCTAACCCATCCTCACCAGCAGAACACACTAGTGCTAATGATACCACCTTCCCAACCCCTCACCAGCAGAACACACTAGTGCTAATGATACCACCTTCCCAACCCATCCTCACCAGCAGAACACACTAGTGCTAACGATACCACCTTCCCTAACTCCCCTCACCAGCAGAACACACTAGTGCTAACGATACCACCTTCCCTAACCTATCCTCACCAGCAGAACACACTAGTGCTAACGATACCACCTTCCCTAACCCCCCTCACCAGCAGAACACACTAGTGCTAACGATACCACCTTCCCTAACTCTCCTCACCAGCAGAACACACTAGTGCTAATGATACCACCTTCCCTAACCCCCTCACCAGCAGAACACACTAGTGCTAACGATACCACCTTCCCTAACCCATCCTCACCAGCAGAACACACTAGTGCTAACGATACCAGCTTCCCTAACCCCCCTCACCAGCAGAACACACTAGTGCTAACGATACCACCTTCCCTAACCCCCCTCACCAGCAGAACCCACTAGTGCTAATGATACCACCTTCCCTAACTCCCTTCACCAGCAGAACACACTAGTGCTAACGATACCACCTTCCCTAACCCCCCTCACCAGCAGAACACACTAGTGCTAACGATACCACCTTCCCTAACCCATCCTCACCAGCAGAACACACTAGTGCTAACGATACCAGCTTCCCTAACCCCCCTCACCAGCAGAACACACTAGTGCTAACAATTCCACCTTCCCTAACCCCCCTCACCAGCAGAACACACTAGTGCTAACGATACCATCTTCCCTAACCCAGCCTCACCAGCACATGTCCCTGAAGTTCTGTGTCCATATTTCATATTTATTTAGTCATTTTTTATTTACATTACTGTTTGACTGAGGGCCCCAAGACACCGATCCACAAACGCTGAAAACACATGGTACTGATACACTGATAAGCCTCCCTGATCCGCGTCCTTAA
This sequence comes from Neoceratodus forsteri, assembly GCA_016271365.2. NCBI lineage: Eukaryota > Metazoa > Chordata > Ceratodontiformes > Ceratodontidae > Neoceratodus > Neoceratodus forsteri. The sequence goes on from JADMNL010000031.1 coordinate 173,967,069, forward strand.
CCATCTCTAACCCAACCTTACCGACACAAGTCTTGCACAAATTGTCATGTACCACCTGGATAAACTGCTGTATGTGCAAAATCATACTGCAAAAATTCTACTGCTGCACATTTGATGCCAGGTGTTGCTGTGTCCCAATGCTGAATTTTGAATGAGCATTCCCATTGCTGCCTCTACTCTCTTGCACTTTCGCAATATGAACTTGAATTTACGCATGTAAGACAGCAGGGCTCATTGTAAGAAATTAAAGGTGTACAAAATTATTTAGTTTTATAGTGTAATAGAGGGCTTTTAAACAGCAGTAAGTTAAGTGCCAGGGTGTCAGAAGAGTGGCTGGAAAACAGGCAAGAATGAAATCTATTGCAGCTACCGGTAAATGTACTGTAATAGTAATGGACTCTCAAACAGTAGCAAAAGCTCCCCGGACAAGTTGACCTCAGGTATAAGTCAAGTCCCCTTTCTTCAGTGCGTATGCTTGGCACTGAAAACTTGACTTGTATGTGAGTATATGGTATAATATTAGTGGCGGGTAGTGCCACTATATTTAGGATTGAGTAGGCACTTTAATGTTAAACCCCAGTTTTGTACTTTAATATCTTCACAGCTGTTCAATGGATTTGCCTAAAGTTTGCATGCACGGTCTTGTGGGGTAGATCTTTGAATGTGCCAAGTTTTGTTCTGATCGGATTTGTGGATGCCAAGATTCTGATCTGTTCTGATTTTTTTTCCCTTTTTTTTTTCACAGTGCTATTAGCAGCTGCGAATGCTGAGTTATAATCTTTTTATTTTCTGTTAATCTGTAAAGCAGCAACAAAACTGCCAAAGATGTAATAAAATAATTCCTTTACTGCAAACTGTCTCAATCTTTACTAAACACATGTCAACCATCCGTATGTATTATAAAGTAACACGTTAAGTTAGCGACTGATTTTGAGCGATGGGAATTACAGTGACGTCAAAACAGTAAGATTAATACAGCACTGTGCTAATAATAGCTATGTGCTATTGCTACCACAGTGAAGTTGAGCACTTAGGGTTACTGTTTATCTGGAAGGGTTTGTGTACCTTAGTTTGGCAAGCACCTGCTAAGCTGGCTGTGGTTCTGGCAGTTAAGGCAACTGCCTTTGGACTGGTGGACCTGGGTTCAGATCTGACAGGCATACTATTTTGTTTTATTTTTTTTGCATATGTATACTTTACTTAATTTAAGTTATCCTGCATCCCTGATATTGTCCCCCCGGTCTGTAGTGTTCCCCCCACTGTTCCTCCCCTGCAGACATATGGTTCCCGATGTAGCCCCCACCGGTTTGCCCCTTCCCCAGTGGCAAGCCCCCCCACCGGAGTTGATTATATTGAGTTAGGGGGTGCGGTGGGCATAGACCACACATAAACCAAGTAGTAGGATGTTTGTTTTTGGGAAGATATAGCAAACATGGCCATTACTGTTGGGCGCTATGGTGCATATTGCCATTTGCAGTTTTGGGTGATGTGCATTGCAAGTTGTTGTTCCATGTTTGCTGTTATGACAGGGACCATATAATATTATATAAAATAAATGCCAGGGAAGTGTTTTTAATTCTATCTTGGGGGACTAAATAACTCATAATCCCACTCGCCCTTCGGGCTTATGGATTATTGAGCTAATTAACCTCCCTCGATGGAATTATATTCATTATACTTCCCTAGCATTTATTCTATACACATTTTATATATACATATATATATATATATATATATATATATATATATATAATAGAGGCAAAAACTCCATTTACTGCATTAGTTAGGGTTGTTCCCATGTGACAAAAGTAAGGAAATTCAGTGTTAGGGTTAAAGCCCCGGACACCTCAGCCCACCCCCAACTGGCATCGGGGTGCCCGTTGGAGTCGATGACCCTAACTCTCACCCCATCTCATGTGTAGAGAAGCAGAGGTATAGGAGAATGGGGCTAGAGTTAGGACCGACGACTCCCAATGGGCACCCCGATGCCTGCTGGGGGCTGGAGGTGCCCGGGGTCTAACCTCAACACTGAATTTCCTTACTTTCGCCGCTGTGGAACAACCCTAACTGATGCATTAAATGGATTTTTTTGCCTCTGAATTTCTTCTTTTTGAGAATGATGATGAGAAATACTGACTGTAATGCAATGGCGGAGCATCGGGCCCCACTGCCGCCACGTGATGTCTTGTGACATAGTAACAGGAACAGCAATGCAAACACAAGGTGGAAATGCAAATGGTAACAGTAACGAAAACGCATAGGGGCAAATGACAACGCAAAGGGTAACACACATGGTGGCGACACGGGCACAGTAACACTAACAGGTACATAAACACAAGAGGAAACAGTAACTGTAACAGTAACAGAAGTGCATGCCCTCTTATTGCTGGAGAACTGCATAGAAACACAGTGTGTACAAAGAATGTATGCATTTAATGGCAATGGATGCTTAAAACGAGCATTGGAAGTACTTAATTGCAAATATCTCAGCAACCGTATGACGAGAAAAAAAATTTTAATTTCACGGACATCATTATTTTCCTGGCTACCATTTTCTATTATATAGCCCATGCTCACAACGTAAATCTGTATCTTGCACCGCTTTAGATACGAGCCCAGAAAGGCACGGTGCACGCCACCATGTTAGTCTATGGAAAAGCATCAACTTCAGAGTACCGTAGCTTTGGAGCCATATAATATTTTTTCACCAAACTACCAAAAGGCACATCTGTGACAAGTTGGCTGCATTCCTCAAATTTCGCCAAAGACCTAACTGTTCTTTGCAGCAAGGTGGCAAAGAACCTGTCATTTTGGCCATAGTGTTGCAAAGTACTTTCTTGATTTGCGAAAGCTTTCGGACAGATTTGTGAAAGTGTCATGAGCATGAAAGTACTTTTTCCAGAACTTTGAAAAAAATATTACTGGGGTGTTTAATCCCAAAATAAAGACATGGCTAGCATCCTCAGGTTCCGACTAGGTGAACACAAAAATAATTGTGTCCCTAGATGGTCCCAGGTTTAAATGCCAAACATTTTTCTGATCACCAACTGAAAACAAAATGGTGGATTTGGAAAGTACTAGGGCCATTTGTAGAAAGTAAAAGTGCATTTATGAAGTGTCGAACTTTTGTTAACTTTTCCCATTGACTTATAATGGGAACTTGTTCTTTGAATAACTTCTGAACCATTTAATATTTTTTCACGAAATCTTTGAAAGGCACATTGGGCACCCTGGCCACATGTTTCCTGAAGATTTTGGACCACTGGCGCAAAACGTGCGACCTGTAGGCAACGGCAAAGAATTCATCAAATAGCGTAAATGTACATGCAGATCATGCTTAATAACTCCGCAGCCGTATATGTGACTGATGCGAAACTTGGCATATCCCAAGGTGTATGGTTCTTGATAGTGTATTCCAAATTACAGGCAAATATGTTAAATGGTGCCAAAGTTATTAAGGTGCAAAGTTTGACCCTTTAACCTTAAAGGGCTCCTCAACCTAACTATGGTAGCACTACAGTGCTACCATCATATATATATATATATATATATATATATATATATATATATATAAAACATAACTAGTTACTGTTTTTCCCCATAGGAAACCAGGTTATAATTCTAGATTATAACCAGCTGGTTATAACGACATTCCATGCCGGTTTCCCTACTTTACTTGTCGCCTGCCACAAACTTCCTGCTCTCTGCGCCGGTCAGTCCCATGCTTCAGTGCTCTCAACTTCCCCAACAGAAGTCGATGTAAGTTCTACTTTTATTTTAACACAATAATACTGGGCAAAAAAAACAACTACCTAATCGGCCCCAAGTTAAAAAAAAAAAAAGCTGCTTCAGTTTACTAGCCAGCCGCTATGAAGTGCGCTAAAACTCCAACGGTCCCCGGCTTGACTCCCTACCGAAATAGACTTATTTTGTATAATTGCTGTGGTGAAAAAATGGCCCCCAGCAATTATACAAGATAAAGGATGGGTAGGTGTGCAAAACTCGGATTTTATACCCCCCTCGGGGTGGGATGGCTTAATAAACCCCTCGAGCTTCGCTCTCGGGGTTTATGTGCCATCCCACCCCTCAGGGGTGTAAAATCCTCATTATAACTACCTACCCATCCATTATTCTCTATATTACACACACACACACACACACACACACACACACACACACAGTATGTGTAAGGAATATTGGCTACACACACCAGGAGTGCCCCTACAAGATTTAAGAAAAATGTATAAGAAATGTGATAAATCTGTTTATTAGCCAGGGTTGAGCTTGCTAAACCTTTGTCACAGAATTAAAAGCAGGAGTGATGTGGCCTTATCCTACTCAGTGTGCTCCTCAGTGGTCACCTATGAGCCTGTCATGGGCCAGAGCACTATGTAAGGAGGAAACCCGTGAGTGGTTTCCACATAAAAAGATAAAGTGGTGGGACCTCGTCTCATTTGGCATGTTAAAATCTATTTCTGTAAGTAATTTTTATTACTTTTGTCCAGTTTCTCCCCAGTCCCACTCCTGCATCCCTGGCCGCACACACGCGTGTCGAGGCAACACTGGCACTTGCCACACCCTACAGAATGCCCTACCCTACCTGTTGCTCTGTTACTGCCTCGCGCCTATCACTGAACCTCCATCCAGTGATGGCGGGACTAGGCGGGTGACCCCTCCTTCCGGAGAGGAGAGCCACTGCTCAATCCTGCTCCCACCCTCCCCCACTGTGCTGGCACCCCGATGACCTGAGGTCATTCCTGAACCTGGGTCACTGGTGTAGCACAAGGTAAGGCATCCAGCGCCTCAGTCCTCAGCGCCACGGGGTTGTCCAGCATGTTAGCATTTAAAGTGTAGTTACCTGTCTGATGAGGGGGTCACCTTGTTTTCAGCAGTCAGCCGAGTATAAATATATCTGATTTATTTATTTATTTAGGTTTTGATAACCGGGTAAGCCCACTGAGATGAGAGATCCCTTTTTCAGGGGCAACCTGGAGTTAGTTACAATGACTATATACATAGATGTAAAATACAGTAGAATTTGAGTGAAAGACATATTAAGTTACAGTGAGGGCATACATAAACATTGGGGTACAGTAGATTAATAGAGTGTACAAGTCAGGGGTAACATACATGGGGAACAGGGACAGCAGAAATCACAAGGTTGAACATGTGCTTAAGTCAAGTAAACAGTTTTAGCATTATCCATAGGCGATTCAAGGGTGGAAGGCGTGGGTCAGCAGGCGAAGGAAGGGGTAGGTCAAGGGCGTGGTCTAGTGATTACAACCACAGAGGCTGAGTTCCAGGAGAGTGCGCTTTGAGGCCAGATGTAAACCCTTGGAGAGTAGGTTTTGTCAAGCAGGCTTGCTGGGAGGGTGTTCCATAAATAGGAAGCCGCGTATTGAAAGGAGCGCTTTCCTTGGTTAGTGCGAACGCGAGGGATGGCAAGGGGGCGACTTGCTGCAGACCGGAGGGTTCGGCAATGGACTTTAGGGGTGAGCAGCCCACTCGAGTGGCCTAAGGAAGTGAATTTAAAGGCCAGACAGGCCATAGAATAGGCCAGCTTATGCCGTAGGGAGGGCCAATGTAGGTAAGAGAGGGCCTCACAGTGATGCCTCCTCGGGGAGGAGTTGGTTGCAGAGTGAGCTACTCGGTGGTAGAGTGTGAAAAGTTTGTTTAGCTCTGACTCTCAGAGAGACTGTAGTACAGGAGAACCATAAAGCATGGAGCGGAGAAGGTAACAGTTTGCTATGGCACGTCGTGCCTCCCTGGAGAAGGAGTTTCCCAGGCGGTAGAGAAGGCCGAGTCTCTGGTGGATGGATCTAGTTAAAGCATCGATATGTAGTTTATAGGTCAGCTCCTGGTCAAGGAGAACCCCAAGATACTTGACCTGGTCAGTGACCGCTACTTTCCTCCCTTGGGCTGTATTGAGCTGGAGTAGCTTGCCTCGGTCAGTGCCCAGGCGTATAGTCCCGAGCAGGGACTACCTTGGTTCTGTCTTCATTCAGTTGTAGGAGTTAGGTGTGACCATGGGGCACTGAAGGGCAGCAGGAGATAGGGCTCAGCATCCCGCAGGGGAGGGTGGTTGACTACTCAAAGCTGCTCAAGTGGCACAAGCCAATCTTGGTGATAGCGTTCAAGTGGCCTGTAAACCCATGACATCACAAATGGTGACACCACAAGTGATGAGACAGGGCTCATGGATCACATGCAAACAATTATTGATATCTTCATTAAACCCATGCCATGTTGTATTTGTGCAGCAGCATGGCTTTGTGTGGTAAAATGGTGGGATGAGTTGCTGTGTCTAGGAATGTAGTTAAAGTTCCCTAAACAAAACTTTCTGAGTACAATATTTTCCTGAAATTAAAAAGATTTCAGGCTGCTATTATGAGACTGGAAAAACAAAGAGACTGGTACCCACTAACTATTAACCACAGAAGGCACATATGCGAAGATTAAAAGTTCAAAGCAGATTACACACAGTACTTTATTAAAGGCAAGATAGAAGTGCCAAACCATGCAGCAGCAATCCAATTAACATCCAGTGTGTTTCACATCTGAATTATGCTTTTAAAAAACAATAACAATACACAAACCTGAGTTGACCTCATGGTAACAAGGAAAACTATCCCCAATTCTTTTTTTCTCGTTATTGTTCAACCTACCAGCTGCCCAGACTTGGCCCCCATCTGTTAGGCTACTGCTCAGCCCTGTCTCTAACCCTGACCCCAGAAAGCTGTCTTATCTGCCCTATTGGGAACCCTCCCATGATAGGGCTTTTGGGGGGGGAGCAACTCTGCACTCCGATCAACTCTAGATTCTGTAGAGGGGCTCCTCATGCTGAGTGGGCAGGTGGAGTGGGGCATGGAGTGTCTGCTTCATCCTGACGGGTGGGTGTTTTTACAGTATTCTTCCTCCTGGGATGCATGGCTGTGAACATGTAGCATATCGCCCAATGGGCATACATGCCACAAAGCTGCGGCGATCCCACCTCCCACTGCCATCCAAGATTGGCTTGTGCCACTTGAGCAGCTTTGATTAGTCACCACCCTCCTAAGGAGGATAGCACCCTGCGGGATGCTGAGCCCACATCTCCTGCTGCCCTTCAGTGCCCGTGGTCATACCTAAACTGAGGTGGGCATCATGTGTAGAAGCCCTGCCACAGCACTGATGAGCCGGCTTCATGATCTGCAAATATTACTACTATTCAGTACCACACCAGTTGCATTTACATAGCACCTTTCATGTGAGCATCTCAAAGCACCTTACAGTCAAGACACACCTCCACATCAAGGAATCACTAAAGTACAGTCACCCTTCTAGCGAAAGTGGCATCTATTGTGTGGCAGCATGCTACACAACAGCTCACCCACAGTACATGATTATCAGATATCCAGACCTAAAGCCATATTAATGACCTGTGAGTAAATGTCTGGATAGGTAATCAAACAACTGAAAATGAGATGATTTTTAATAGGATTTTAATTAAAGACATCGATCTGCAATTCCCCACCGATCATATCATCAGCCTTGCACAAGGGCATGTCCAGAGACTGGTTTTATAAGCCAGAAAGCACCCCTGAGGCCTGAGACAAAGAAACCAAGGATTAAGAGGTCCTAGAAACATAGACAGCCAAAAAGACCATTGGTCCATCTAGTATGCCCATAAACCTTAAAGAGCAAGTTTGTACTTCAGCATGTGATTTCATAAAAAAGATGTTTCATCTGTTAAAGTTTACTAGAGAATATTTTTTTTTTTTCATTTGCAGTGTTCCTTTCCAGGATTTACAGCATATCTTGGCAGTCCACCCAAACAGTCTATACAGAAAACGTTTGAAAACATTTGCCTCTCTCCTGTTTACCTCACATTGTCCTTGTTTATGACATCATAGTGCTCACCATGACAACAGACTGTGACATCACAAACAGCAGTTCTGCAGTTAGCAGGTGGGGAGTGAGATACTTTTAAAAGACCTCAGTGGAATAAGTACTGCATTATCTACAATATTTAGTAGACCAACAGCAAGGTAAAATAAAAATAAAAACCTTGAAAACAATAACGTTAAATCACAATTAAGCGCAAATCTAGTGTTTACGTGTTTTATTATAATAGTGAGTTGCTGTTTAACAAACACAGGACCTATTGTCCATACAGGGTCCTGACCCACGTGCTCCACCCATGCTCCCTACCTGCGCTGCTACTCTGAACAACAGCTGAGCCCTTCACTCTGTCCCAGCCGTGTTGGAAACCATTGATAGTTTTGGTGCCCACAACAGCAGCTGGCAGGTTGGCCCACGGCTCCACCATCCTTTCTTCCTTTTTTTTTTTTTTGTTTAACTTTCTTTTTATTAGCATTTTCAAAAGTACAGACTTGCAAACCTCTAGCCAGAGTGACTACACGTATCAATCATTGTCCGTTAACACACATACTTATCACAGGATTTGGTGCTGTATCTCCAGGACCTAGACTGTTACTTCACGTGAGGGCAGTAGGAGTAATGACATGTAAATATGGGTGTTTAGCCACATTAACCAAATGCGCATCACAATGAGATGAACAGTTACTCTGTCTAAACAGCTGAGCACATAACTAAGCAACTGAATGCAGCTGGTGGTCTATAACTTAAGGAGTATGATATAAATCGCATTATGTATTACACCGTTCTACCCCCTTCCCCAGGGAACTTCCAGCTCATAACTAGTAAACTATATGTCTATGGACCAAATCTAGACCTATGAAAACTGTCACAGCATACATAAAACTTTTTAGATACTGTATTTTGCTACTCATCTGATAACATGGTATTTTCAATAACAGGAAACAAAACTTGTAACTTGCAGCTGGGCTCCACCATCCTTTCTGTAAAATAAAATTTCTTACTTCCCTTTGAATCTGGACCCCACCCATCAGTTTGCACTCATGTCCCCATGCTCTTATAGGAGGCTGTATCGACAGTGGTAGAGGGCACTGAGTTGCAAACATGGAGACGGAGTTTGACTCCTTTCAGCCCCCACTTGCACACAGTGTGACCCTGAGCAAGTCTTTCAACTTCCTTGTGCTCCCAGGTCGCACTTGAAAACCAGCTTGGGCTTAGTGTGTCTTTCCTGGTAAAACAGTTTCCCATTTCCCTTTCTTGATCCACTACTTATGCTAAATAGTTCCTCACAGTTTACATTGTTCAATTCTTTCAGGAACTTGAAGGTCTCTGTCATATCTCCCCTCTCTCGTCTTGCTTCCAGCAAGCATGTGTTCAGTGACTTGAGCTGATCTTCGTAAAATCTGCCCTGCTGGTCCTGAATCTTTTGGTCACCCTATGCTGCACCATCTTAGCCTGTCCTCATCCTTCCTTAGGTGAGGACTCCAGAACTAGAACAGTACTCGGGGAGGGGTGCTCACCAGTGATCTATGGAAGATGTGTCCTCCTTCCTTCTGTTGGGATCCACGACTGGTGGGTAAACCAGCCAGTTTGTTGAGCGACCAGACAGTGAAACCAACAGGTCGACCACTTTCGCAGTCAGCTGCCAGTTCCAAAGAAAACAAAGTGTTTTCTTCGGGGCTTGCCCAAGAACCCCCACATGGGGGCTAAGCCCACCACACCCCTACTAGGGATGATCAACTCTGAGTCGGAGCTGATTTGGGGGGTGCAAGACCCTGACAGATAGTGCTGGGTTCCAGATGGCCACTCACAGCGACGTGGTGCTGTAGTCGCTGTAGTGTCATTCGCTGCACCAGTGTCACTGTTGGGGATACGCTCTGTTGTCAGTACCCTTCCTATAAACTCTAGCATCCTGTTTGCCTTATTGTAGGCCTTACTACACTGGTTTGATTGTTGTAGAGTCACTGATGATGACCCCTAGGTCTCTTTCCCCAGTCATTGTGCACAGCTTTACCCCACAACCATCCAGTAGTCTGTCCTGGGGTTCTTGTTCCCTTTGTGCATCACCTTGCACTTTTTTGGCACTGGATTTCAACAGCCAAACCTTTGACCACCTCTCTAGCCTTTGAAAGTCTCTCTGCATCTCCCTAACTCCTTCCTCGCAGTCTACCCTGCCACAGAGCTTAGCATCACCTGCAAAGAGACACATCCTGCCCTGGGGGATAGTGTGGGTTAGAACTTTGCATGGGATAGGTCCCGGGTTTGTTATGAGACCTTAAGGTTAGCAAGCAATGTGAGAAGGCAGTAGAGGCTGGGGGTATACTGGGATGCATAGGGAGAGGCATCACCAGCAGAAAACAGGAAGTTGTTATCCCTCTGTACAGACAGTTGGTGAGACCCCATCTGGAGTACTGCATCCAGTTCTGGAGACCCCATCTCCGCAAGGACATAGACAGGATAGAGGCAGTCCAGAGGAGGGCAACTAAAATGGTGCAGGGTCTGCAAGAGAAGCTGTATGAGGAGAGACTAAAGGAGCTTAATATGTATACCCTTGAGGAAAGAAGGGAGAGGGGGACATGATAGAAACTTTTAAGTACCTCAGTGGAATCAACAAAGTCCAAGAGGGTAGCATCTTTCAGAAAAAGAGACGTGCAAGAACAAGGGGACACAATTTAAAGATGGGGAGGCGGTTCCGGGGCAATGTGAGGAAGTATTTTTTCACAGAGAGGGTAGTGGATGCATGGAACAGCCTTCCTGAGGAGGTTGTGGGGTCTAAAACTGGGGAGAATTCACAAATGCATGGGACAGACATAAGGCAGTTCTTGTGGGGGATAGGAAGAAATAGGCTGTTGGTTAACTAGGATCTGTGGCCTATCCTGTAGGTAGGAAATGGGCAGACTAGGTGGGCCAAGTGGTCCTTATCTGCCATCAAAGTCAAAGTCTATGTATGGGTAGACTGGATGGACCAATGATCTTTTTTTTTTTTTTTAGGAGGCATTATAGCGTAGTGGTTAAGGGTACTGAGCTGCAAACCTGGAGACCAGGGTCTGAATCCCATCAGCCCACACTTGTGTACTGTGTGACCCTGAGCAAGTCACTTAACTTCCTTGTGCTCCCAGGTCTCACCTGGAAACAAGATCCATTTTAGTGTGCATTTCCTGGTTAAACAACCTCCCCCTCCTTTTCCCCTTTTGCTATCATTGTCTATGTTTCTATGTTTAATACTGTTTGCTATACACCCCAGCTTCCTGTTTGCCTTACTGTAGGCCTTGTTACACTCGTTTGATAATTTTAGGGAGTCACTGATGATGAAAATGAGGTCTCTTTCCTCAGAGGTCCGGGCACATCTTTACCCTTATCAGTACTCTGTCCTCAGATTCTTGTCCTTGCACTTTTTGGCGTTGAATTTCAACTGCCAAACCTTTGACCACCTCTCTAGCCTTTGCAAGTCTCTCTGCATCTACCTAACCTTCTCCTCACTGTTTACTCGGCCACAGAGCTTAATGTCCTGTGTAAACAGATGCATCTTACCCTGGATTCTTTCTCCCACATTGCTGATAAACATATTGTGAAGGACTGGACCCAGGACCAATCCTTGTGGCACCCCACTGATGACCTTCCTCTCTTCTGATTTGACTCCGTTAACAACTGCCCTCTACTGTCTCCCTTCCAACCAGTTTCTCACCCATCTAACTGTGTCTTTCACTGTATCTAGATCCTCTAGCTTCTTCAGTAGCCTTCTGTGAGGCACTGAATCAAAAGCCTTGCTGAAACTGAAGTATCAGGTTGGTCTGAGAAGACCTCCCTGCCACAAACCTGTGCTATTTACTCTCTTGGAGTCCATTGCTTAACAGGTAGTTCATGTGGGCCTCTTTGACTAGTATCTCTCATCCAGTTACCCGCAATAAAGATAAGACTAACAGGTCTGTAGTTACCCAGTTACTTCTTGTCCCCACCGTACGGAGCAAGACTATGTCTACTACCTTCCACTCTTCTGGAACCAGTCCTGTCTGAATTGAGCTACTGAATACCCCTACTAGGGGATCAGTTACTTCCATCGAGCATCCTTGGGTCTGACCTTGGGGGCCTTATCTTTCTTTAGGGCTGCTAGCTCTTTCCAAACTCTTTCATTGGTATATACTTGCTGCCTCATCTCAGGGTCCTCCTTACAGCTGCCTTAATGCTACTCTCTGGCAGAGGCTCTCTTTTTTCTCTTGTGAATGCAGAGCAAAAGTAGTCATTAAGAATGGTTATTCTCTGCCTGTACTCCTTAATTTCTCTACCTCCCTCTGTTAGCCTAACAAGTTCTCCTTCCTTTTTTCTTTTTTTCCCTAATTATCCAAAGAACTGTTTTTCCCCCTCCCTTAACCCCCTCCACAGTATGCAACTCTGCTTTTGATTCTCTGACCGCCCTTTGGTTTCCCTTGTTCTCATTTAGTAATCTCCCCTTTTTTCCTTCCATTGTTTTACCTTGTACCTGGTGATTTCCTTCCTTTTGTCTCTCACTACATCCCTGATCTTTCCAGAGAACCATTTTGGTCTCTTGAACCCTTTTCTTTTGATTACCATTCTCATGCAAGACTTTGTTGCCTCGAAAATGGCCCACTTAATTGCCCCCATCTTTCTTCCATATCCTTTATGCTGTCTACTCTGACTAACTTGTGCCATTCCAGCTCCCTCATTCAGTTGAAGTCAGCTCTTCTGAAATCTAGGACATCAGCCTTTGATGAGGGCTTACTTGTTCTAGGTGCCAGGTCGAACCATATAGAGTTATGGTCGCTGAAACCTAGTAGCTCCCCCCTCCTCCTACCACTTCTCGTTGGTGAACATCACATCGGGATGGTAACCAGTCTTGTGGGCTCCTTAACCAGCTGCACCAACGTGCAACCCTGCAATGCATCTAGCAGGGCTTGACTTGTGGAGCTCCTGGTTGATCGAGTGACCCAGTCAATATCTGGTAGGCTTAGCTGTCCACCACCACCTCCCCCCTTTGCCACCCCCTTTATAGTTCTGCCCCTAGCTCCTTATCTCTCTTTTTCCCCTGTCCTGGAGGTCTATAGACATCTATAGTGTCTTATCTGAGGATACCATTAGCTGAACTCACAGCAATTAAGTTTCCCGTTATCTCCTCTGATGTTTCCATCCTCCACTGCCTCTATGTCCAAATGTCATGTAAGTAGATAATTTTAATCCTCTTTAATCAATACTGCCACAGCTTTTTTTTTTGTGTTTAAATGAAGCCTTGCATCCAACACCTTGCTGACAAGTCAAATCAGTACTGAAGATCTGTGCTATGAAGTTCTTTGTGAAAGTTATATGAATAGGATCAGTCTGAGTAACAACTGGAAGAAGCAGTAGTTGGTTTAGTGGTAGATTTAGCAGTAGGTTTAGTGGTAGGTTTAGAAGAAGTAGGGTTAGTGGTCTGTTTAGTAATAGGTTTAGTGGTCACTTTAGTAGTAGGTTTAATGGTAGATTTAGTGGTAGGTTTAGTGGTAGTCTGAGTGGTAGGTTTAGTGGTAAGTTTCATGCTATGTTTAGTAATAGGTTTAGTACTAGCTTTAGTGGTAGGTTTAATCATAGGCTTAGTGATAAGTTTAGTGGTAGGTTAAGTGATAGGCTTAGTGGTAGGTTTGGTGGTAGTTTTCTTGCTATGTTTAGTAATAGGTTTAGTACTAGGTTTAGTAGTAGGTTTAGTGATATACAGTACTTAGTGATAGGTTTAGTGATAGGCTTACTAAATGGTTTAGTGGTAGACTTAGTGATAGGTTTAGTGGTAGGTTTAGTGATAGGCTTAGTGATAGGTTTAGTGATAGGTTTAGTGATAGGCTTAGTGATAGGTTTAGTGTTACCTTTAGTGGTAGGTTTAGTTATAGACTTAGTGAAAGGTTTAGTGATAGACTTAGTGGTAGGTTTAGTGATAGGTGTTGTGATATACTTAGGGATAGGTTTAGTGATAGGTTTAGTGGAAGATTCAGTGATAGGCTTTCTGATTGGTTTAGTGATCGGTTTAGGGATAGTCTTAGTGGTAAGCTTAGTGGTAGATTTAGTTTTGTATAGGACTGTCCCTGTATGCAGAGTGTTTTCACAAAAATCAAGAATACAGTGCAATTATACATCATCCCAACATTTCTTACAATGAAATTGCTTATATTTGCATCTCTATAATTTATTTAACATGTTAGCCGTTCAAGTCTCTTCATAATTTGAGCATTATAATAATTTAGTCAGTTGACCCCATTATGTTTATAATTTCACTCTAAGAGTTCAAAAAGCATCTAAAAATTTAAAAAAATAGAATTTGGTTTAAACAAGAACAGTCTCTCACATTCCATGTATTGTGATGCAGCCATTCTTCAGCCCCCCCCCCCCATATCTGAAGATTCCACGATAAACTTGAATTCCTGAAGTTATGTCAAGCCTTATCTCTGCTATATGCAGGATGTTTTTATTACAAATCGTTAGAAATAAATAAATCAACATAAAGTCAGTTTTTAAAAAAAAAATTATGGAATTATTTGCTTTTGGTGTGTGTATCTCTCTGCTACACAATTTTTTTATTTATGAGATTCTAAAAAGGGGTTGGGGGGGTTGCAGAATTCCAAATGTGTGTGGGTGGAAGAGGGCTCAATTAAATTACCTGTTTCCAGTACCTGCCATGTAAACGGTTTAAACCCCCGGGACTTGATATTGAAAACTAAATTACCTAATTTGCATAAGCAAAGTAGCTCTTCTGCTCTTGCAAATTAGGCCACTATCAGCAATTCATTTTGAATATGGGTTGTGCCTGGCCTCCTGCTGTAACACCTGCCATGCAAAAGAAAATGGGAAACTCAGTGGCTCAGTAGGTAGCACACTCGCCTCTGAGACCGGGAGATCAGAGGGCTGTGGGTTCAATTCCCACATCTGACACTTGGGTTAATATCCCAGTACTGACACTGTACTGCAGCATGAGAGGAGTGCTGCACTTCTGAGGTGCTCTGTTTCGGATGAGACGTTAAACTGAGGTCCCATCTGCCTGGATTGGTGGTAGTTCAGGTGGATGCTAAAGATCCCATAGCACTTATCGAAAAAGAGTAGGAGAATTTCCCTGGTGTCCTGGCCAAATTTCTCCAATTCACTAAGAATACCACCAACAGCTTAGTCTGGTTCAATTTCAGTTGCTTACCATTTGTATCCCTCCCGGTCGCCCCTGAAAAAGGGGCTTCTAGGCCCAGTGGGCTTACCAGGTCAACAAAATTCAATAAATAAATAAAAAAATTTCGTGAGGGATATGTCCAATGTGGCAGTTTGTGTGGTTCCCCCTTCTCTTCTCCTGGAAAAGACTGCCAGGGAAGGAAGGAAGGTTTTGTAAGGAAGCCAGAGATCATAGTGTTTGAAAAGTGAACAGTGCACATAGGGGTGATGAGGGTGTTTGGGGACAATGGATGTAGAGCTTGAACTAGCCATGATCATGGCCCACACGATTTGGTCAGGGCAGGAAAAAGTCAGCAATTCCCTCTGTGCTTGACCTATGATCCAGGACATAGGTACCAGAACGGGGAGGGGGGCACTAGG